>CM042995.1:30476022-31676022 GCA_023678885.1 Pogostemon cablin
GGTGATGGTTGCTTACCACATATGGCTGCTCCGCCAGATCAGCCACCGTCCCACCACCACCGTCATCGGCATCAACTCCTTCAACCGCCGCCTCTGGGTTCACGCCATGATGGAGGTCACCTCATTTCTCTTTTTTATTTATTAATAATTTCCATCAATTTTTTAAATGTGCGAGGAGGGTTTCATGAATCTTGTTTTTGTTTTTTGTTATAAGATTTTGGGGGAGAATTATTAATATTAGGGGTTTAGAAACTGAAAATCAAGAAAAATTTATGTGATTCATATTTCAAGAAAATCTTAGGATCCTTTAGACATATACAAATTCTTTACATGGTATCCCTTTGGATTAATTTAATCATATATAATCATGCATGCAGAAAAAAAAAACACACAATCTTGTTTTTGTTATTTGTACAAGATTTTGGGGGAGAATTAATATTAGGGTTTTTGAAACTTGAAATCAAGAAAAATTTATGTGATTCCTATTTCAAGAAAATCTTATAGGACCCTTTAGACACAGCTTGGATTCTTTGTGTCATTTTAGTACATCATCTCCTGTGTCAAACCATTGGATGGACGACACGTAGGAGAGAGGAAACTATACCCTAATCCTTAAACCCTAGGGGCAATGGTTAGATTTAATTCCCCTCTTACGTGTCAATCACTTAATGCGTGACATAGGAGATGATGCACGAAAATGGCATAACAGATCCGGTGTGCTTTAGACATATACAAAATCTTTGTAAAGTATCCCTTTGAATAAAATTAATCATATTAATCATGCATGCGTAGAAATTAAATAAAAAAAAAAACCATAATGTTGAAATTCAAGATCCATGATGATATGCAGAACGCATCCAGTACTGGAATTCTAGCAGTTCAGACACTAAGAAACAACATCATGGCTTCCACCGTCCTAGCTTCGACGGCGATCATGCTGAGCTCGATCATCGCCATCTGGATGTCCGGTGGCAGCCACCGTCCGGTGGGGGAGGTATACGGCGACAACAGCAAATTGGGATTCTCCATAAAGACATTCTCACTGCTGCTGTGTTTCTTGGGGGCATTCTTGCTGAATGTGCAGTCCATAAGGTATTACAGCCATGCAAGCATGCTGATAAATGTGCCAAAGAAAATGGGATCATCATCAAATATTGTTGACAATAGTGAAGAGTATGTGTGTAGAACTGTGAATAGGGGGAGTTATTTTTGGTCATTAGGGTTGCATGCATTTTACTTTTCATTTCCACTGTTTTTGTGGATCTTTGGACCAATTCCTATGTTCATGTCTTGTGTGGTGTTGGTTTTCTTGCTCTATTTTCTGGATATGGCTTCTGATTTGGGGGGTCATTTGCTTACTGGTGATAATGATGATGATGATCAGTAAGAGGGGCATGGCTATTCTAGGGCTCATCATCTCAATCTGGTTGCAGTTTGATTAATTAATTAATCAAGATAATGCAGGTGTTATTTGTTTTTGAGTGAGGGAATTATGATTCAACCCAAGTTGAATCCAATTTAGAGATGTTTACCTAAACTTTGCTATTTGGTGTTATATGTAAATGTAATAAAATTCTCTCTCTTCTCTCTTCTCTCTTCTCTCTTCTCTCTTCTCTCTTCTCTCTTCTCTCTTTCATGTTGATCCTTGTAATTGTGACTTTTAGGATGAATAAAATACTTTTAAAAAAAAGTGTTTTTGCTAAAATTATCCTTATTGATTATATTTATGGTAGGAGGTTTTTTGGGCCTTGTAAAAATTCAACCCAAACAACAAATGAGCAGCCCATCTTAAATTTAATTATATTAAACATAATGGGCCAACTCGGCCCAAATTTCCATTTAAACAACCACCTGGATTACATAATTTACATTCTACAAATGCATTGATTATTTTCTTTAAAAAAATAATTCTTTTTTGTTACGTTACAAGAAAATTACGTAGTGATTTTCCAATGAGTGGTCAGATTCGATTTTATGAAATATATACTCATTTTTTTAATATTTATACAGAGAGAAATAAATGGCTTCTTATTTTCTTTCATTTTAAAAATTATTTTTCAAGTTGATAACCATATATAAAGGACAACCACAAATTTATTTACTAATTATTCATTCAAATATTCAAAATACTACTAATGTAGTGATTTACAACAAATTACACAAACTCACCAACAAAACATTGATTTCCAACCGTTATAACTAACTTTCATATAACAAAGCCCACGGAAATTACGGTTTACCCATGGAAAAAATGAAAACACAAACTCTCCACAAATGCATTTCAAAGAATAGGAGCATCCTCTCCTATATAACTCCTTTTCTTTTTCTTCTTCAATCAGCCTCAATCAGAAAAGAAATAAGAGAGTAATTTGCAAGAAAAGCTTTCTCAACGCTCCGTTGCCCAGCCTCTCATCTCGTTTAGCAAGTCATATACTAACCGCGAGATAATCATGGGAGGCTGTGCAAGCAGACCAAAGGACTTGGATACCGAGGCAGCACCTGCCCCGGTCGAAGTACCCGCCGTTGTTGAGGAGGCACCGGCCGTTGCCGAGGCTACTCAAGTAATGAAATTTCTATATAAAATTTTAAACATTCCTCGTTCTATTTCTATAATAAAGTATTGGTATCTCACACCACTTAGATTTTTGTGTCATTTTGGTAAATTATCTTCTTTATTATTAATTACCGATGATTGACACATGAGAAAGAGAAAAAAAAATCGGTCCTTAATCACCCTTATAAGGATGTGTATATATATCCTTTTAAAGGTATAATTTCCTTTTTTTTTACGTGTCACCAATTGAACGTCGTGTTAGAGAAATGATACATGAAAATAACCCAACAAATTTGCACAACTAACAATACATTAAAATATGATATAATTATCTCAATATCATCTTTATAACATTGTAATTTACTTCATAAATGATTTTAGGAGAAGGTAGAGGAAGTTGAAACAAAGAAGGAAGAGCCTTTGGTAGACTTGTCCGAGCCCGCTCCCATAGCACAAGAAACCAAAGAAGAAATTGTTGGATCGGAAACCAAGGTTGTCGAGGAAGTCAACGTCGAGAAGAAAGAAGTGGTCGCGTAAACTGCTTACGCGACCCTCAGAAGCGAGCAAGACGTTGCTGCAAGAAATCTGACAAAAATGAAGGACCATTAGTTACAAATATAACTTGTTAGGTTTTATTTTGTATTGCATTCCGTGAGATCATGAAGTTTCATATTAGGGTTTGTTTTATTGAGGCTCGAGGGATAAATTTTTTTCCCTGATCACAATTCTTGTAATTACTCTGAAAAATAAAATAAATCCAAAAATTTGGGTACTTGTTAGATTAATATATAGGTATAACATTAATCCCCCACCCCCCACCCCCTCCCTACCCCCCATTTTCTTGAATTCCCTCAAGATTGCATGCATGCTTTCGAAATTTGGTTCTTTATCTATAAATGTATTTGTATAATTTCCTTATATGAACTAACATGATCATGATGGCCTAAGAAATGAAGGATGCAACAAATTCAAGTAATTAAAATAATGATGATTGATGAAGTATTATGTGTTTCTTTATTTGAATCAAAAGTTTCCATAAGTGCTTGGCAAGAGCCAAGATGAAAACTAAGAAAGAAGCATAAACAAATGAGTTACAAAATAGAAATCGCCAACAAACGTTTTGTTTGTTGTGAGGCCAAATTATCATCAAATGTGGAATGTATCCACATTTGGACAAACTAAGAAAGTTACTGCAACTAACATATGATTGTCATTTTAAGAAACACATGATTTCTAATTCAACTTTCTTGTTTACAAAACACAACACAAATGCAAATGCACAACATACATCTATCTACACAAATCATCAGTGGATCCCCGGAATCGCTCCCCGACGTTCTTCGCCCTCACTCTCGTCGTCCTTCACCGCTCGTACGATCAGCAAAGCCAGCAGCGGGAAGCTTACCGTCATCAACGCCCAATTCGTTATCAGCTCGTTCAAAAACGGAACCTTCTGCGTGTCGATTTGCCACGCCACCGCCGCCCCTGCACTCTGCACTCCCTTGTAGAATCCAGTGTACCTAAATTAAACAACCATGCACATGCACATTATCAGTATACTATCTAAAAGTTTAAGCTGGTAGAGAAGAGTATCAGATCGGAAGTACCTGCTGAGGATCTCACTATCGTCAGCAAGGGTTCCGATCACCCAATACACCATACTTTGAAACATAGCATCAAGCAATCCATAACTAAAATACAACACAAACGGCCCAGCAAAATCATTCCCATCCTTGAAATCCAACGTCACGCTAGGCAAGCGATCGCGCGTGTAGTCGAGCTGCTTCGCGAGGCCTCCGCCCCATATAGCCATACTAAAAACAGAGACAACGGCCACCCCGATTAGCCCACGCGCTCGCCTACTCTTCACACTGAAGTCCATCACATAACCTATGAAAACAGAGCCAATCATCTGAGCCCCCCAATAGAAGATATTATTCAACCCTCTTGTCCTAATATTAAACAACTTCCCATTCACATTATTAAACTGGTAACTGTAAAAAAAGTTACTAGCCCAAGAAGCTGGCACCATCAACAACATCCTCCAATCAAGAAACAGCTTCAGAATCTCACGAACCTCAATCCGTACACTCGAGTACTTAATGTTAGTACACTTAGATCCATCATCACGAATCACTCGACTCGGGTGCAGAATCGAAACAGAGAGCAAGGTTCCAATCGACATGAAGACCATAAAACCAATGTAAGTTCCATCGTTGACGGAAGCAGCTTCCGACCGGTGGTAATTCATTATGAACGGAATCAAACCGCCGATTACACCCCCCATGTTGAAGATGCTCCAAAACAGAGAGATGTAAACGCCCTTTCTGTTTTGGGGTGGGTAGGAAGTCATGATGGCGCCCTGGGAGGCCCAGAGGAGGCCGGCACCGACGCCAAGAAAGGCGCCGGCGATGATGGCGAAGAGCTGGTGGTGGTAGTGGTTGTAGTAGAGGAAGGAGCCGGCGTAGAGGACGTAGGTGGAGCAGCCGGAGAAGAGGGTCAATTGAGGGCCTAATACGTTGTAGATTCCGCCGCCGAGGATTCCGAAGATGGCGAAGGTGGTGTAGAGGGCGGTGTTGGCGTTGTTGGCGGCGTCGGCGTCGACCTGGCCGCCGCCGCCCATGCCGGAAAGTGCGTTGAACATTCCGGGGCAGCAGAAGCAGACGAATCCTATAAGGATGATCTGGACTAAGGGGGAATTGTATCGGAAAAGGGAGGGTTTGACTGGATTTTCCGGCCATTCCTTGCCGGATTCTTGATCTCCGTCGAAACCCATGGATTAATTTGAGAAGAAATTAGTGAGGGTTTGGAGTAAGGATTAGTGTGAGTTGGGACTTGGGAGGGTAATTTAAGAGAGGAAAAACAATAACTGCTCCATAACTGCCAAATGGATGAGATTGGATTTATCAAATTAATTAATATGTTAGAATTTAGAAACATACGGCAACAAATTACAAGCTGCTATATGGTCTTTATATGTAAATAATATATTTTTAAAAAAATTAGTCATTAGTATATTTTTTATTATTGAATCCAACTAGAAAGTAAAAGCGATTTTTGTTAAAGAATTAGACTCCATCATCGTATTTTGAATTGGAATTCTATAATAATATTAACAAAAGTGGTTTTCAATGTTGTGGAATGCCATACACGGTAGTCCGTATCCCTTTGTATTAATAAATGGAATAAATATCTGTTCTACTAATGATTAGGCTCACCCCGTGTTAACAATGTAATATTACACATTATAATTGATCTTGTGTGTGTAATATTTATGAAATTAATTACTTACTATGGCACATGGCCCATATAATAATCTTTTTTTAAATGCTACTATATCATTAAAAGTAAATCGGCCATTTTTATAGTTAAAATTAGAAGTCCATACAGAAGAAATTCAATCATCATTTCTTGGAAAATATATTAAGTGTATAGAAAATTAGTGTGGTCTAATTAGACTAAATATTAATATCTGGGACGATGTGGAAAATTTCGTGTAGAAATATTAAATATTGAGATAGATTAAAAATTATTTCTCATCATATAAAAACGCCGTATGGATTGTCTGTATCAATCGACAGCATTTGGCCTCCCCAAAAGTCATCCACGACAGCTCAGTTGAAAGGGAAGCATTTTAAATGAAACTTGTCTCGATACTCTACCCATCTGAATCTTCTGCTGGATTTGTAATTAGATTCTCAGTGAGCATTCTAATGAAGTATATTCATATCATTACAATAATATCATTTAACATAATACTCCAATGAATGATAAAATACCACACCACATCCAATCACAAATCACCAAAAAAGGAAAAAAGAAAAACTCTCATCCCTCACGCAACGGCTATTATTTTAAACAAAGCCGGACGATATGGGATAATTTAATCACTTATTGTGGTCTTCTTGGCGTCATCAGTAGGCATAACAGAAACAGCAGGCCGGCCGGCAGAGAATCTAGTTTAGTGGTAAATATCTTGTAGACACGTTACAGCTAGCGAAACCACAACAGTTACGCACACAAGGATGATTGGAACAGAGAACACGAGAGAATCGTCTCTAAACGGTCTGTCTTGACAAGAACAAGACAAGCATGCATTTCCAAGAATGATGGAACATAATCTTAGTCACATCATGAAAATTGAAGATTATTTTCTACGGATTCAGTGTATTCTCAGATTGTTCACGTGCTTGCAGTAATAACGAATTGGAATAGACTCAATGCACAAAAAATAGGCTAGCACTAGTTTACTTGCTATGTCTATCCGCAGATGTCAGTTCTTACGTTGCGATGAAACTCTCAAACGTTGTAATGTGACAAGAAATACCTTTCTTTTTGGCATGGACTCTATCTACTTGTTATCTTTATCTTTTATTTCTTGTCCTTTGTGCTTTGAAGGGAGAAAACAGATTCACCTACACCACGGACTTCATCAGCGAGCTCGGGTGTTGGGGAACTCTCGTCGCCAGATTCCACAGAAGCATTGATTCTACTATGATCTACCGAACCAGCTTTGGAACTCTCTAAGAGCTCATTACCCGACTTTTTACCAACCAAGTTCTTGTATATAGACATAATTTGAGCTGTCATGTTGGCAGGGTCAGAAACATTTGAGGGAAGTAGCACTGTCGTTCCCTAGAAGAAAAAATTTGAAAAGAATTAATCAGATACTATTTGGGTTGCTCGTTAAACAGAGAATTAAAACATGATGTTAAGCTGAGATCTGCAATTTTACCTCCTTGGCTATCATACTGAAGGCGTGAATATATTGCTCGGCAACTCTTAGACTAGCTGCCTGCACAAAACAATGCATCATGGTCCTCAGTGCATACTCATGCATAACAAATTAACTTCCTCAATTTTAGACATTATTTATTTATTAATCTTCCTAATCATGAAGGTGGGTATAAAATATGGAGCTACTGCGAATAAAAGTTCAAAAATTAAAAAAGAGAAAGCTATAAAAATTTACAAGATTTCTGTATAGTTATGATCGAAAAATGAAATGAATAACCTCACCTCCACACCCCCATTTTCCTCTAGGGCTTTTGATACCAAAGCTATACCTTTCGCAGTTGCTTGTGCTCTTGCAAGGATAGCTTCAGCTTCTCCTGATATAGCAACAGATGAGTATGAGTGAAAGATCTAAAAGCTAATGTAATAGAAGGTGCAAATGAGAACATTATCATACTCCCGAATATATTTGCCACTAATTTAAATTTTGTAGGATTCTGGACATAAAACACAGTAGCTGTCTGATAACTAACTTTCTCGGCTCAACTTTTGGCTTTGTAACATTAATCAACCTATAAAGATTATGAAACTTACAACCAATGCAATCTGGCAGAAACAAAACAAAAAACCAATTGAACGTTACAGCAGACCTTGAGCTCTGTTGACCTGGTCCATCTTTGCAGCTTCTGATGCAAGGATTACAGAGCTCTTCTTCCCGTCGGCAATATTGATATGTGCCTGTCTTTCTCCTGTATGGGACCAGAATCGATTTATGAATAAAAAGGAGCATGAATTTGTATTGTCTCAAATTCTGAGGAACTCCACAGAATCATGAAGTAGCATGGTGTATCGATTTTTTGACAGCTAATATTAATACTATTATACCCTTTCAGAGAATATATGCATTAAATGTATAAACAGAAAGCACAAATCTTATCAGCTCAAAAGTGTACATAATCGGAACTTGGAGATGGAAAATCAAAAGCATTTTAAATCACAGAGTTTTCCCAGTCATAGTGATGGAGACAGAGCAGTCATAACCTCTCTTTTCATCATTTCATTAAGAGTTAGTCTCTTGTAAACCGGGTTTACATCATAAACCCTTGTAAACCCTGTGGTTCTCCTTAATTTAAACACCCTAGCAATACATAGGGTATATAGGATTGGAAGGGGGACCGTGAACCCGGTTTACACAAGTGTTTGTGTTCATTTAATATGCAAGAAGTCAGCTTCTTAATTGTTGACGAATTATCATTTTGAATAATTAATAGGTAGAAGAAATTAGTGTCCACATATACTTCAGCAGCAGGTAAAAGAAAAGGAATAAAGGAGTTAAAAGTTGTGTAAAGTCATGAGGAAAGCATTCCTTATTCTAAAAGACAATAGGAGACAAATTGAGTATTCTTTCTCCAAAATTATCACGCTACTGCCAGCCATAAAGATTGTCTTTAGAGATAGTTCTATTTCTACAGACCTAAGTGTTCACAAAGCACTTGGATGATAGAACCTTTACATTTCAAATTTTCAATAATGTATATCAATCAAGAATTAGCTTTCATGGCAGAGATCAACGTAAATTAACATGTCCAGAGAACAGGAGCTTTAACAATTACCTTCAGATTCTAAAACTTGAGCTCTCTTTTTGCGCTCTGCTTCAGCTTGCATTTCCATAGCTGCCTTTACTCCTCTTGGAGGATTTATATCCCCTAATTTGGTGCAGAGAATAATAGAAATAAATAAGTAGCAGCAAACAAACCAGAAGGCTTTGTTAACTCAAACCAACAGATATTTCTTCTAATAATGATTACCCACTTATTTCATAACGAAGGCATTGTAAGCCCCAGTCTTTTGCAGCATCATTAATGGAAATCTGCACCAAACACATGCAACCAATCAGTCTGAAATTCATACATAGGTGAAAGTTAACAAGACAGCAAAAGCAAATATCAAATGCACTATAAATTAGTAAATCACATATAATTGCAAATATTATATCATCCATTAATAAATCCTCCAGGACATAGAAAATGAAAACGCAGCCTTCAAAAAGACCAGGATATGATGCAGAAGGACACAACTACCTTAATATTATAAGCACTTTAATATTAGGTATTACATCTTATCTGGTCAACCTAATGTTTATTTAAAAAGGGACATTCATTAATTTAAATTTATGAAGCTAACTTAAAAAAACCACAACTTTTCAGAAGCCAAACACGTGTTCATTGTTATTTAACAGTTAGAAAGAAATAGTCACAGCCACCAGGATGCTCCAAGCCAATGATTGTGACCAGCATTCAAATCCAATAATGACTTCAGTCCAGTTGGTTTATAAGTACAGTCAACCATGGATGAGTTCTTGGTTGTGCAAACAAGATGCCAACTCTGACAAGATATGGTAAAAGAAGTTCAGGGACAACCAGTGCATCTCATGACAGTATTCACCCAAAACAAAAGTTACTATGTACAGGAAAATTTTCAATTAAATTAGCAGATAGTTTAAACAATATATTCCTGCTAATGCTAAGAAAATGGAAATATATATGAAATACTCACCACTATCTTCTCATTGAGAGTGTCCCTTTCCTCAAAAGTCTTGTCAAGAGTTATCTTACCTAGCTCACTTCGCATGGTAGTCTGTGCAAGTTGAATTACAGCATACAATGGATTTTCAACTCCATATGATGCCAACTTTGGGTCCACTATCTGAATTCATAAATTAAAAATAATAATAAAAAAAAAGGAAAACTGTGAATATTTCAGAGATTCAATTATCATCAGTCTAAAAATGTCAAGTTGTCAACCCACGACAGAGAACAAAATGCGTACATGCCTTGACATAGAGAACTCCATCAATTAAAATGCTGACATTGTCCTTGGTAATAGCAGACTGATCAGGAATAGGAATTGCCTCTTCTTTTAGTGAATGCACATAAGCAATTCTATCAACAAATGGAATCAGTAAGTGGATTCCAGGAGTCAAAGTCTTCACGTATTTTCCAAACCGCTCAATAACAAATGCCTTCTTCTCAGGCACAATACGGATTCCCCAATTCATAGGTGGTGGTGTTTCATACCTTCATCAAAAAGTTACATAAATTTTATCAGATCATTTAGAAGATTTTGACCAGAGTTGCATAAATTCCTATACTAACAGATTCAGTTATAGATGAAAGTTCAAATTAATTTCATTTCAAGTCTCAATACCCAATTTATCCTTCAACATATCAATATTCATTAACTCAAACTACTTATTTTTTATTCTTTTTTACTATGAAATCGATAGCACATTTCCTAGAGCTTAGAATATTACCTTTGCATTTAGCTGTAACAACTAGTGATAAGAGAAAGGAACTGCGTAAGATGGCAATAGCAGAAAAGTAAACACAATAAATTGTATTCGACTATTGACATACCAGAAATTGTGTAGAAAACCTATACAAAATACATTGTAATCATTCATTGTTTAATTAGGCAGCAGCAACCAACAATAGGCAAAAGACAGCAAACGTGGAACACAAAAAAAAACAAATAAGAAAGATCATAAAGACAAATAAATGATGAACTGAATAAATGTCACGGAGTTAATAATTTCTCATTCACCAAAAACACACACCACAATGCGAAAGCGAATTCTCCTAAGCTGAAATACAAATGAATGACACATTGGCTTCTAATTGTAAAGCAGCAGCAAATCAATAACAGTTAGAAGAAAATCAGAAATGCATATCAAATGAATGAACGCAGTAAAATAAATACACACTGGGATAAACACATAATACGACTCTAGATAAAAATAAGAACTTGCACATACCTAGAGCTTGGGTCGCGGAGGTTGCGTAAGTGACGGACGGTGGTGAAGAGCGGAGATGGCGAATTGAAACCAGACGCCTGATTGAGTAGCGGAGGATGAGCGGTGGAAATTGCGCGGCAGGTAGCCGCCGATTGAGGTGCGACGAGATTTCTGACGGTGCGCAGCTTATTGAGAGAATTGAATTTGAGGAGGTTCATTTCTAAATTTTGAATCGATTCAGCCCAATTTTTTGAGGGAAAGAATGGATATTGGCAGAAGAACTTTGGGAAATTTGGAAATTGGACAGGCAATTGGCAAAGCCCTAGTTAAACCCAACTCGAAAACTCGACGACCAATAGCAAACAAATAAAATCTATACTAATATAAAAAGGGGAATGAGCAAAATTGCCCACTGCCATAACTAAATAATAAAAAATGTCCAGTCCTTCCTTACAAAATCAAAACTGCCCATTTTTGTCCTTAAAAGACAAATATAGCCTTGACCCCCCTCTCTCTCCCTCCTCCCCAGGCCCCAACTACCGTATGCTACTTTACTTTTCTTTTCTTTTTTTCTATCAATTATCTCTACCTTTTTTTTTTCAATTAATTACATGAGGTACTCAATTTACTTATTTATTTATTTTTGTAATTATATATATCATAAGGAATTATTAATTTATTTGGGCATAATTAAATTACATGACGTTAATTTTTTAACGTGATATATTACATGAGGTTCTCAATTTACTTATTTATTTATTTTTTGTAATTATATATATCATAAGGAATTATTAATTTATTTGGGCATAATTAAATTACATGATCTTCTTAAATGAATTTTTTTATGTGAATAATTAAATTAACATGATCTTCTTAAATTAAATTTTTAACGTGATAATTATATTAGTATTGTATTTTATTCCATATAAATATATTAATTATTTTATGTGAATTCAATCTATCAAGAAAAAGAGAAATATAAAAATTAAAATAGGACGGAGCGAATATACAATAATGAATAAAAATATATATAATTTGTAAATTATGTGTTAGTTACTAGCTTAATTTTAATAATCAATTAAATTATTTAAAAATATAACCATTCAGAAATAATTTAAATTAAAATATAATTAGATAATGATTAATAAAAGTTTAATGATTAATTATGATAAATTAAATATTAAGACCCTATATAAATTATTAATATATAATTGCTCTTTTTTCATTTTACAAACTTTATAATTTTTTATTTTATTTTTTCTTTTAAAATTAAATTTAAATAATTTAGTACTTAATTTTCTAATTACTAATAAATTTATATTTTCTTGAATTACTAATAAATACTAATTATAATACTAATAAATTTTCTAATTACTAATTATTTAAGTAATTAATTTATATTTCTAATTATTAATAAATTTATATATATATATATATATATATATATATATATATATATATATATATATATATATATATATATATATATATATATATATATATATATATATTTTTCTAATTACTAATAAATTTATATTTTATATTTAGTACTTGGATTTTAAAAAGAAAAAAAAGTTGGTTTGACAAATTTGAGGAATAATTCGGTCAAATCAATAAGAAGTGGGCAGATTTGTATATTTGTATTGAGAGTGTGCTTCTTTGAATATGGTAGTAATATAGTATTGGGCACTATGTGAATTCCCTCATATAAAAAATAGAATATTGGCTTGTACGAGAAGATAGCACAAAAAATTTGATAATTGCATTTTTTCACTCTTCTCATCAACATTATTAATTTTTTTTATTCACTTTTACAATAAAAAGTACTGTATATTTTATTATCAACATAATTTAATAAAGAAAAATATAAAATTAATTGTATTTTTATAAATATTAAGTATTCCTTATATTTTGATTTCATTACATAACAAAAATTGAATCGATTTTTTTTATCTAAACTAAATAGGAATATTGAAAATTCTTTTAAGTAATAAAAATATGGAGTATAGTTTTTTCGTAAATAATTAAACAAAATATGTAAGAAATTTTAAATATTATGAATTTTAAATTAATATATTGTATATACTCCTTCCGGCATTACAAAGATATACATTTGCTTTTCACATGTACATTAAGAAGTAATATTATATATATTGAATAGTTATATTAGAAGGAAGTGATGAGTTATTATGCAGGTCTTCTTACTAAAATGAGAAATTGATACTTTTAATTTAGCCACCCAAAATGATAAAATAAATACATCTGACCTTGATAGAGTTGTATATTAAATGTTAATTATAACTTTATAAGATTATAAGATGGATCGAATTGTTGTTTAACGATTATATATACTCTTTCGTTCCCCTTTAAAGAATGTTTTTCACTTTTTACTCATGAATTAAGAAATATTATTATTTAATGTATAGTGATTAATTATATTAATAGGTGTGCGCGACCTATAAAAAAAATGAGATCTTATAATCTATGAACATAATAGTAAATGGTGTACTCACCATTAGGGGCCCACACCGCTCCTGCTCTGAGGATTGATGGAGGAGATAAATCGCAGGATGTGCTGCTTATGAACATATAGTAAACTTTATAGAAGGTCTTTAACTTTCACTTAGAAGCCTCCAGGCCCAAAATCAAGTAGACCGAACATAAGAGGTGGAGGATAAAGCTAGTCAAACTGTCAAAGGCTAAACCAACAATTAGTGAGAGGGTCCACATCCGATGATGACCAAAAGAAGCCCAGTCTCATTTGACCATATCACTGTAAACCCAACCTAGCACAAACCTGACACAATAATCTCATGTTAAGCCAATCTTAAATAAGCTCGGCTCAGCTGATGATAACTCGACTAATTCCTCAAAAGTTAGCACTTCTAGAATACAGTCAACTATGATCACCAAAAAATATAAATGAGCACATCATCCTCATTATTCTTACAAAAGGACAACACACAAAACGCATGATAAAGTTCTCAGCCAAAAAAAAATCTCTCTAACTTGGGACTATTCACATAACAATCTTTTGCAGAATTGTCCCAAATGATTGACAAATTTGATCTCCCAAAAACACATGGTCTCGTCTCATTGGCTTACAGCATGTGTCAAGCATGAGAGCACGTGTGAGAGGAAACGGAGAACATATAAATAGTCATTCTTATGCATTTGTAATCTAGTTTTTTACTACTTTATTTTCTACACTTCTTAGGGAGAAATTTATGAGGTTAAGGGTTTAACAGAAGAGAGTGATCTCTTATCTTTTATGCTTATAGCGTGTTTGATTATCTTTGTTCTTATATCCGATTTCTACTACTCCAAATCCAACCCATTAACATCTAGACGAGAACAATCATCAACCATAATTTTAAGAAAACATAATATATACATAAGAAAAGATAATACTCTTTTTAAAAAAAATAAGATTCATAAAGAAATAACATTATAATGTATAGCTTTAAATTCTCCGATATAATAAAAATAATAATATTAATATACATATACATAAATTCTCACTCTTTCAAATATCGTTTACACAAGAATTATATACTTCATTTCATTTATTTTCCTAAAAAGATAAAACATGCAAATAGCTTCACGACTCTATGGAATGGCGTACGCCATTGCGCTTCTGTAACTATCCAAGTCATTTTAAATATGGGCTCCAAATAATTAAACGGATCATTAATATGGTCCATTGCACGTGCCACGTGGCACACTATATTACCACCAGTTAAACTTCCACGTGGCCTTACTTGAATCCAGCGCAAGAATACCCACTGCATAATCCTGTGGTGCTGCTGTAGGGGAACAACGAAACGGGTCGACTAGCGGGCAGTTCCGGCACGGGTCTCTCTAGATTCAAGTACTCCACCACTTCCTCCATGCTAGGCCTCCCTTTGTTGTCATTCAATGTGCACATCAACCCGATTTCCAACACCCGGATCGCCTGATTCGGGTTCACAACCGCACCCATTCTCTTATCCACCAGCTTTGCCTTCTCATCGCTTTCGTGCTTCGCCCATGCAAGATCCAACAAGTCGAGCTGGCCCGGGTCGGACTTTCTACCCCGACCTGATACAACTTCCAAAACCAAAATACCGAATTCAAATACATCCACTTTTTGACTCACTAATGACTCGAATTGGGCCGACCCGATTGATAAAGAAACCAACCCGAAATCACCTAAGAGTGCTCTAAAACTAACGTCGAGAAAAACACTACTAGGCTTCACATTCTTGTGAGCCAACCCCTTGCAATGCAAATAGGCTAATGCCTCGGCCACATCCTTAACCACCTTGACCCGACGGGTCCACGGCAAGACTCCGAACCCGAATAGCCACTCTTCAAGACTCCCATTAGGCACAAAATCATAAACAACAATAGTTTCTTGATGATCAAAGCACCACCCTCTAATAGGGACCAAATTCGGGTGCCGGATCTTGCCAATTGCCTTCACTTCTTTAATCACTTTTCGTCTATCCGATGAAACTCTGTTTCGCGAGGCGAAACACTCGCCCGCAAAACGCTTCACGGCCACATTACAACCATTCAAGAAAGTACCCTTATAAGTCACACTCTTATCATCACTTCCCAACACTTGCAACTCACTAAAACCCCTTGTGCAAGAAGTGATTTCAGCTAGACTAAACTTTCGGGCCCTGTTTGGCGGGCTGGGCCGATGCGTATCCATTGAAACCATTGCAGTCTCATCAGTATCTTCACTCTTCTTTGGCTTGCGATTGAAGTAGAGATTAATCATTACAACAAAAATTAAGACAACTACAGCCAAAAAAATGTAGAAACTTCCAGGGGCTTTCCCTGAAATTTTATGCTCACTTTCACCATCTCCTATTATAATCTTACTTTCACAGCTGTCAGACGAAGGAACCCGAAGAAAAGCCCGACTAACAGAGGTGAAATTCCATGAACAGATACTGTGAATCTGTGAGGAAGAATCTCCAGTAGAGCCCGAAAATCCAACAAACATGTACTCATTTAAATAAGGTGAAAGATCAAGATTACCAGAGTAAGCAGCTTTATCAGGGAGGATAATTTCATCAGGCCCGAGATAAATCTCCAAGAACTTCTTATTTCCATCATAAGCAATCCAGGCCCGATGGGCCCTGCCATCATTGAGATCAATACCAAAGCTGGATGCATTAATGGCAGTGGTGGAAACTATGCTGCCAAGATTTATACCCACATGGTTATCATTCGGGTCCCCGAATTCCGGGTTCATTCGGGTATCGAATTCGACTGCCACAAGCTTGTACTCATCCTCGCATGCATCGTTCAGCATGCCGAGCCACGGGCCGGGCCTGCCGACGGTGAACTCGTCCGGGACGATGATGAAGCTCAGCCCCCCGGACGAGGCGTTGGGCGGGCCCTGGAAACGGAAGGAGAAGGTGGTGTTGAAGGAAGCAGGGGAGCGGGTATTCGGGTCGAGTAAACGGATCGGGGAGCCGTAGATGGCTCGTCCCGCGGAGTGTTGGAGATTGTTTTGTGGGGTTTGGATACAACCGTCGTTGGAGATGGCTGCACTGCCTAAAAGGGTGATATCTTGAGTGATGATTCTTGGATTGTTCGGGCCGAAATTGGGAAAGATGAGGCGTTTGGTGATGTTGATTTCGGGCTCGTGATTGTGTTGCTTGTTTGAGGATTCCACTGGGGATGTATTTGTGGTGGTGAAGATGATGAATATTATGAGGAGAAACATGATTGAGAAAGGAGATGAACTCAATTTGAGTGTGTTGTTGTTGGATTAATTGTGTGAATTTTTGCAGTTTAAAAGATCATGTGAAGGACAAGATTATGGCATTTAGTTCATGTGGTCCTTTCAATCAATGTTTGTCTGTATATTATGACATCAATGTGTTGTATCTCTTTTTTTTTCTTTTTCTTTTTTCATCATGAATTTAATTTGGAAAATTAGTGGATATTGTAAATGGGTAAAGTATATTTAACTTTTTTTTTTAAATAAAAATTCTTGTCCTTATTTTAATTTAGATTCATATAGTTTTTATTTTTTTAAGGAATTGATAATGTAAATTTATGGGCTATATAGAGAATCTTCCAATCCATATGCTAAAAGAGCAAATTTTGATAAATTTGGAGAACCATTTCCAAAAATAGATAATGTATTTTAATAAATTGTACTTATCAAATTTAATATATTAATATTAATCATGAAGATAAAATCAAATCCAATAAGAGGGAGACAAATTTATCTATCTAGTTTGTCTGCTTCTGAAATCCTCATCACTTGCCTACCACCATTTCCACTATAGAAATATTTTTTAAAAATATCATAGCAAAATAATTAGGTCAGATACTAGTATATTCAGTTTTTTTTTATCACATAATTTGTTATGAACAAATTCTCATGTGGGGAGGTTAATGTACCCTGTACTTTTCATTTGAGTGAGGCTCTTGTGCACCCGGGCGCACGGAACACATTCCGTGCGCCTTTACAATTTTCATGCCCCTTTACAATTTAAACCCTAGCAATACATAGGTTTAAATAGGATTGGAGGGGAGGGTTGTGTTCACATGGGGACACGAAGCATCTTTCCGTGTCCCCGGGCGCACAGGAGCTTTTGCCACAAAACATTTCATCAACTATAAGTAGCCAATGAATAAAGACTCGACCAGATGAACAAGAGATTCCAAAAAAATGTTGGAATGGCATTCAACACATTATTCAGATTTAATAATGTTTGTGATAATATAATTTAGATTTAATGATGATCATGATAAACGGACCCATTTGTTTGGTCTAAATTCCCAAAAGTAATAATATTGAAGGACAATAATTATTTGATTTTCCATGACTAACGGGCCCAATAATTAGTTACTTCTAAAATATGGATACTAATTATATTGATGGTCATTGGTCACGTGATATTTTTGTTAATTAGTATTGCTTTCCTAAATTGGAATCCACATGATTAAGCTAAATAATAAAGAGATTTTTTATTAAGAAATTTGAGGTTTAATAAAAACGTCTAAATTCATTCCACCTGCCTCGATGAAAGAAAAGTAAAAATAAGCTTAAAATTTTACATTTTCCTATCAAAATTTTGAGTTTAACTGTGTTACAACTTGCCACTAGTGCACCTAAATAATTTTAGCTGTTAAATATTTAATTTTCATTCCCACTACATCCTATTTTTAGCCTATAAAGTACCAAGTACACTGTGATGAACTACAGAATAACCCCAAAATTTTAACAGACCAAATTTTTAGTAGCCACTGTTGACTAAATACAATTTTAAATAGTCATCTCTCTTAAAAGTAATTTTTAATAGTCACTATTTAGAGGACTCCCCAAATTACCCCATAACTGTCAGATAAAAGACGATAATAATGGGAACATGATTATGTCAGTGTTGACTGCATTAAATATGGTGGTTGGGACCACATTTAAAATTATAGAAAAAATTTTTTTTTCAGAAAAAATTAAAAAATTTCAAAAATATTATTTCTTCTATTCGGCCTATTCAGCCTACAATTTGCTTTATTCGGCCTACACTATTTGTTCTATTCGGCCAACACTTTTTTTTCCAAAAAAAATTAAAAAATAATCGGAAAAAATATTTCTTTTATTCGGCCTACAATTTGTTCTATTCGGCCTACACTATTTGTTCTATTCGACCCGCACTTTTTTTCAAAAAAAAAAATAAAAAAAAAATCTTCTATTCGGCTTACAATTTGTTTTATTCGGTCTACACTATTTTTACTATTCGGCCAACACTTTTTTTTTCAAAAAAAAAAATAAAAAAAATTAAAAAAAATTCTTCTATTCAGCCTATTCGGCCTACCATTTGTTCTATTGGACATACACTATTTGTTCTATTCGGCCCACACATTTTTCAAAAAAAATTAAAAAAAATAAAATAAAACTCTTCTATTCGACCTATTCGGCCTACAATTTGTTCTATTCGGCCTACATTATTTGTTCTATTCGGCCCACACTTTATTCAGAAATAAAGAGGAATCCGATTTCTTTACTGTACGTTTGATACTTTTGGTCAAAAAGTATGAAATCTCATTCTCCAAACATGTAAAAAGTGGATCCACTCAAGGGCATTTTGGTCTATTCCTTTAAAAGTTGATAGAAAAAATTATGTATAACATATGTAGTAACTTAAAATTACACTTAAACAATAGTGGCCACTTTTTGCCATTTTCACAAATTTTAAACAATGAATACGAAATTCGTGACTTTCAGAACTATTCACGCATCTTATACTTATAACCAAAATATCATAAAAAATCCAATATAATTTTATCATAGAAAATCCAATATAATTTTGCAGAGGGGGATTTTTACACTTCTTATAATTGTTATAAACTTATAATAATACTCTATTAGATTCAATTGTTATTAAAAAAAAGAGTGAGCTCCTGTGCACCAGGGCGCACGGAACCTTTGCAATTTTCGTGCCCCTTTACAATTTAAACCCTTAGCAATACATAGGTTTAAATAGATTATAGAAGAAAACCTTTGCAATTTTCGTGACCCTTTACAATTTAAACCCCTAGCAATACATAAATTTAAATATATTATAGAGGGGAGGATTGTATTCATGTAAGGCGCATGAGCTTTTGCCTTAAAAAAAAAAAAAGGCTGTACTGACAATTTATAGTACTTATAATTGTAATTAAATGAAAAAAAAAACCATATATTCTTTCGTATAAATACAATTAGCACTCCCAAAATCCAACAAATTTAGAAATAGTCATGGATAGTGAACATAAACAAATCACAGTAAATTGCTGAGCATATTAGGTTAAAGGGATCAATTAAAAAGCACCTCATCATAAGCTCAATAATCAACTGGGCATTATAACATGCAAAACTACTGAAGGCAAAATAAAAATCAAATATATAGATGATCACTTGAACACTAACAAATAGGAAAAGATCAGCAGTACAGTTCATGCAACACAAAACTTGTGGATTCATATTTAAATAAGTCTTGTAAGGAATCAACGATGAGTCTAACCACGAAAACGACATGAGAAACCGAGCAAAAAACAAAATCATAGTAGAACAATCCTACACCTTGATTACTCTTCATCAGCAGAGATCTTACCCTTCTCGCTAACATAAATACCGTCAAGAAACTTCCTAATATCCTTGTTCTTGACATGGCATTTCTGTCAAATGGATCCGAAAGTAAAACTTAGTGTGCAAAAATCAAGCAAGGGAAAAAAACCACAAAGGATGATGTAAAGATAGAGTAGAGCTCAAAACATTACCTGGTTGATCAAGGCACAAGAACGAGAAACGAGCTCAATATCATTCCCATCCAAGATCAGTTCATCCTTCACCTTCTCTGATCGAACAATAGACACCCCTTCAAGCATGTCGACTTTCCTCACCTGGTATTGAAAACCAGAAAGGGTAAATGGTTATCATAAAAAATAACCAGTGGTTTACTAACAAGAACTAGCTACAACGAGCTAAATCATCTCAACAACATTGTATCAACATCCAAATATAACCGAATCACAGTTTGCTAAAGTGTTGATACTATAATCTCACTACTATTCTTTTCCTATCTCACAAACAAATACTGGACAAGCATATGTCAACAAATATTTCAACATTTTAAGACTGTATAAATAGCCATAAAATCGAAGAGGTGCGCAATTATACTAGATTGACAAATTTCACAGAAATGAAGAATCAATAATTTCAATTAATAATTAAATTTGAACTGGTAATCTTATTAAGATAAAGATTAATTGAAACAGTATAATTTTTTTAAAAATAATCTAATAAATGAAAGAAAAAAAAAAGTCGATAATAAAAAAAAACCTAAAAATGATGTACATCATAGATCTCATACCTTCTTCTCTCCAAGGAAATTTCGAATCTCAATAGCCTTTCCGTTGTTGGTGATGGAGGCGTTGATCGGAAAGTGAGCGTAGACGAAACGCATCTTGTAGCGGTAACCCTTGGTAACGCCATTGATCAGATTCTGCACGTGGCTGAGCGCCGTGCGGATGGCGGCGGTGGTTTTCCGGCTACCGAACCAAGCATCTATCTTGAGCTTCTTATTTCCGCCTTCCTCGGTAATCAGTTGAAAATCAAGGTTCAAATGCTTGAAATTCCGGGAAAGCTTACCCCTGGGTCCTTCCACTTCGATGATTTTCGCCTTCACCTTGATCTTGACGTCGTCGGGGATATCCATGGTGTCGGAGGACAGAATAGTCTTCATCTCTGCGTGTTTTTTGGGCGTGCGAAGTGTGTGAAATGTGAGCGCTCGCAAGAGGGAGGGTTTTACAGAGATTGCAGTTTATATGAGAGATCGACGAAGGTAGAGGAAACCCTAATTAAGTGGGCAGTGGGCCGCCTTTGATGGGTTACAACATGTATTGGGCCTACAAGACTAATTAGCATAATGGGCATCCCTTAAATGGGTTACAACATGTATTGGGCCTAGAAGACTAATTAGTGTCAAATGGGCCTCATGTAGGTTTAGAGAAATGTATTAAAATATTAATCTTATTTTAAAAAACTCCAGCTTGAAGAAATGATGACAAACTATATGAGCCCACATAATATTGTGACTCTTTCTAATTTCCAAGGCCTGCTATCCTATTCCTAAGACTCATATATAATTATGCTTCATAATTCGATCTCATGTATGATTTTAGAATCACTTGAGCTTAGGATTTTTATTTAAACACAAGTAAAACATAATTATAACCTAATAATGATACGTTCATAACTTTGGGAATGAATACAATGAATTTATTTTTTATTTTTTATAAAATGGTACATCAAAATTGGTATAAATTAATGACTGGAAGATATATATATAAAAGAAGTCTATGAAAAATCGGTATAAATGAGTAAATGACCTATACTTAAATTTTAGTATGGTATCAAAAGAGTTATAATATACGTAGAAAATTCAGTAAACGAGATTTCAATATAGGAGTAATTATTAATATG
Organism: Pogostemon cablin; assembly: GCA_023678885.1. Lineage (NCBI taxonomy): Eukaryota > Viridiplantae > Streptophyta > Magnoliopsida > Lamiales > Lamiaceae > Pogostemon > Pogostemon cablin. The sequence continues at coordinate 30,498,082 of CM042995.1, forward strand.
ACTTTTCCTAATGTATACGTTATTTATACATATGCGACTTTGTCGCCCCTAAGTCTATAACCTATGCATGTTATTATATATATAAAATTAAGAAACGTGTATGTTAGGCGGATAGGGTCGTCATCGTCGTCCGTGTTCGTCGTCTACGCCGGAGAAGGTGGTCGAGGGAAGAACTCCACAGTGCTCAGATTCTCGTTGAACTCACAAAAGAATTCAAATCCACGTTCTACCCGAGAGGGTCACAAATGGGAGATCAAATAGGCCACAAGTGTAAGGCTATGGGCCAAGACAAACTTGGCCCAATACTTTGAGAAAGAAGACCGGCATTTGGGCCAAAAGCCCAACGGGCCCAACAAATCTCCACCTTGGCCCAAATCATCTACCCTTGTGTATAACTAAATGGGAATTCATCATTGCACTTTTCCCGGACACCTGCAAAACGAAAGACACAAAGTCAAATGCAAGATCCAGAAATTTGACACAAAAGTCAAGGTATCACAAAAGATACACAAATCTAAGCCGAAGCAAAGATCAAGGACACATAGTCACAAAATGTTTAAAATATCCCAAGGACAAAATAAACGGAGCACACAAGCTCAAGAGTGGACACAACATCCACGAAAAGAACTGCATACAACATGCTTCAATCAAGAGAGTCGAAATTTAAAGTCCTCATGCAAGACCTAAATTTTTCAACAGATAAGCATTTAGTACCCATATCAGCAGGATTAAACTCAGATGCAATCTTTTCCAGGTTAACAATACCTTTTTTCCACAATATCACGAATAAAATGATACCTAACATCTATATGCTTGGTTCTATCATGGAAAACAGGATTTTTACACAACTGAATCGCAGACATACTATCAGAAAACACAGTGGCACATTTGTCAAGAAAACCTATTTCATTCAGAAGACCTTGCAGCCAAATAGCTTCCTTTAAAGCATCAGTAATAGCCACGTATTCAGATTCAGTTGTAGATAAAGCAACCACATGCTGTAACTGAGACTTCCAACTTATGCAAGAGCCACATAAAGTAAACACATAAGAAGTTGTAGACTTCCTATTATCCTTATCATTTGCATAATTGGAATCAACATAGCCAACAAGGCTCACACCATTTGCAGATTTGGAAAAGCGTAAACTTACCTCCATGGAGCCCTTGAGGTATCTCAAGAGCCATTTCAAAGCCTCCCAATGAGGAGCACCTGGATTAGCCATATACCTACTCAAGCAACTAACAGAATATGCAATATCTGGTCTAGTGCTAACCATAAGATACATAACAGACCCAATGGCATTGGAATAAGGAACCTTTTCCATTTCAGCAATTTCAGAATCAGTCTTTGGAGACTGATCCTTACTTAACACAAAGTGAGCAGCAAGAGGCACATTCACAGTTTTAGCAGACATCATAGAGAATTTACTCGAAATCTTTTCAACATATGAAATCTGATTAAGCAATAGAACATGGTTCTTCCTATCTCTATCAATGTTCATTCCAAGAATCCTTTTAGCATCTCCAAGATCTTTCATATCAAAATTATCACATAGACTCTTTTGAACAAGCTCAACATACTCAAGATCAGGGCTAACAATTAGCATATCATCCACATATATGAGCAGAAAAACAGGAACAGAAGTATCAATCTTGAAGTAAAGGCAATTATCATGCAAGCTTCTCTTAAACTTCAACGATGTCATGCATTGATCAAACTTCTTATTCCACTGTCTAGGAGATTGTTTTAAGTCATACAAGGATTTCTTCAAATAACATACATGATCAGGATTTTTGGGGTCCACAAAACCCTCAGGTTGTTTCATGAAAATCTTTTTGTCCAAATCACCATTAAGAAAAGCCGTTTTTACATCCATTTGCTTCAATTCCCAATCAAAGTGAGCAACTAATGCAAGCATTATACGAATCGTGGTGAATTTAACAACAGGAGCAAAGATTTCATTATAATCAACCCCTTCCTTTTGAGTAAAACCTTTTGCTACCAATCTAGCTTTAAATCTAACATTTTCAGGCTCATGTTTCACTTTGAAAAGCCACTTGCAATCAACAACAGAGCAATGAGCAGGTTTTGGAACCAGAGTCCAAGTATGATTAACATGCAACGATTTCATTTCATCTTTCATAGCATTTAACCATTTCACAGAATCGTCAGATTTTAAAGCTTCTTGATAGGTCTTAGGTTCATTATCAACACTTTCAAACGCATTACAAGCATGAGTATCAATATGAAAATCATCATACCTAGCAGGTGGCCTAATATTCCTTCTAGGTCTATCCCTAGTCAACACATAGTCATCATCTTCAGGAATATCATGCACATTTTCATCATTGATAACAGGTTCATTGGCAACAAGTTCTTGATCAACAACAGTGTCAGGCAAGTTTTCAACATCAGATAACACAGGAGACAACTCCACCTCACTCGAAGAGGCGGTAGGATCATGTAAAGGCACAACATCAGGCAAAGGAGCAGATAAGCAAGGAAATTCAGATTCATTAAAGATCACATCCCTACTAATCACGATTTTGAAACCAGGTTCAGAGATATCCCACAGCCTATAACCTTTAACACCCTCAGGATAACCAAGAAAAACACATTTTCTACTCCTAGGATCCAATTTGTCATGTTTCTGACGCACAAACGCAGCACAGCCAAATACACGTAGCACAGAATAATCAATACTTTTACCAAAGAACACATAGTCAGGGCACTTACCCTTCAAAGGCACAGAGGGGGATTTGTTTATTAAAAATGCTGCGGTAATAAGCGCCTCACCCCAAAACTTTTTAGAAAGTCCAGAAGACACCAACATGCTCCTCACCCTTTCTAACAAAGTCCTATTCATCCTCTCAGCAACCCCATTCTGTTGGGGAGTGTAAGGAGCAGACTTGTGTCTCACAATTCCAGATTTGACACATAAATCATCCATGGCATTATTGCAAAATTCCAATCCATTATCAGTTCTAAGATACTTAATCTTTTTACCCATTTGATTTTCAATCAAAGTTTTCCAATTTTTGAACTTTTCAAAAACATCAGATTTGTTTTTAAGCAAAATTACCCACACTTTTCTTGAAAAATCATCAATAATGGACAAAAAATACACATTGCCACCTTGAGTTGGCTCACTAGAAGGCCCCCACACATCAGCATGCAGGTACTCAAGTATATCACTACACGAAGAAGTCTTAGGGTATGGGGAAACAGGAAATTTCACCTTCGCATGTTTGCCTTGCACACAAGAATCACAGAAAGGAATGCATGTCAGCTTATCATTACCAAAAGAACCAGCTTTATGCAATATTTCAAGACCTTTTCCACTCATGTGACCTAACCTACCATGCCAAATATTTGTTTTATCTTCTTTAACCGCGTTAGCAGACATATCAACAGATTTAGCACAACAAACATACAGGTTATTCCTCTTTTCAGCATTAAAGATGGGCACAGAACCCTTTACAATCGACATGCAACCCTTTCCCCACCTACCCTCAAGCCCCTCATCTTCAAGTGCAGCACAGGAAATCAAATTGTTACACAAATCAGGCACATGTCGCACGTTTTTCAAAGTGAACACAGAATCATCTTCAAAACGCAAGCAAATGTCACCCACACCAAGCACATCACATCTTCTTTCATTAGCCATAGACACAGATCCATGAGAAACATTTTTATATGAAGAGAAAAGATGTTTAAAAGGTGTCATATGAAATGTGCAACCGGAATCCACAAGCCATTCACTATCACACAGAGATGAAAGCACAGAATTCACACAATTATCAGAAATAGCAAACACATCACCATAATTCACAGATTCAGAGGCAACATTAGCATGATCATTAGAATTATTCCTCTTAGGATGAGGACACTTGTTTACAAAATGTCCCCTTTCATGGCAATTAAAGCATTTCTTCTTTTTCTTGTCCCCATTCTGATTATTCTGGGATTTCACATCAGAATTTTTGTCCTTGTTCTTATTGTTGTTCTTGTTCTTGTTACGATTGTTAGGTTTTCCCTTAACATGCATAACCTCCCCAGAATTCTTAACACCCCTATTTTGTTTTAAATCATGCTCTTTGCTTTTTAAGGCATTCACCACAATATCAAGAGTAACGTCATCACGACCATACTTTATAGCAGACTTGACATCATTGTAAGAATCAGGTATAGCATTTAAAAGCACAATAGGAGTGTATTCATCAATATGCTTGTCACCAGTTAGCTTAATATCTTGAATCAATTTTGTGAACACATCCAAATTTTCTTCAACATCTTTGTTTAAATCAAGTTTAAAACGGAAGAATTTTTCCAGAAGAAACATTTTACTAGGCAAGGATGTTTCAGTGTACAGCTTATCCAACGTTTCCCACAAAACTTTTGCGGACTCATGCACACCAACTTTTCTAAGCACAGGATCAGAAAGATTCAAGATAATCGCAGATAAAGCAAGCTCATTCATCTCAGTCTTTTTAGCAGGTGTATCATCCTTGTCATACGAGTGATCTACAGCTTTGAATACCCTTTGTTGAATGAGTATGTACTTCATTTTCTGTTTCCAGATACTGAAGTCTCGCTTACCATCAAACGGTGCTTGTCCAAACGAAGACGAAGCCATGGGTATTTAAAGTTGAGTAGAACACACTTTGAACGGAGAAAATACAGAAATACAGAGCAACAATCTATCACACACCAGGTTGACACTACTCTAATCACACACAAAGCGAGAAACGGAGCAGTATAACACACAAGGACAGATTTTCAGCAGCGGAAATCGAAAGACTAAGATGACAGTTTCACAAAAGAAACAAACAAGAACAGTAATAAGAGGGCCAGCCGCCTCAGGGCATCACACAAGAGCAAATAAGAGGGCCAACCGCCTCAGGGCATCAGACAAGAAAATTAAATAAGAAAAGCTCAAGCTATTTCACCAGAGCGGTGTCTCCGACGAGAACACCGTACCACCTCTACGAGCCACCAGCCCGTTACTTAACGGGGGCGGATCCCTCGTAGTCTTGTTCACGTACCAAACACGAACGGGGCAACCTCCACTCCAAGTTTCAACCTACACACAAAGTGAGAAATATTGGGGTTAGTGAAGGCACAATCTGAAAATTTCAGAAAGGAACAATCCGGAAAAATAACAAAACAAATCTGAAATTTTTCGGAACACTATAAAAGGAGAAGAGGAGAGACACTTCCCTTCCTCAAATTGGACACTCCAGTCTGACCGGAACCCTTGCTCCGGCGGTCAACGGTCAGCGGCAGCGGCGACGGTCAACTGGACAGCGGCGGTCAGCTCCGGGCGAGTAGCTCCCGGTGGCAGCGCGAGCTCCGGCGGTCGGCTCCAGGCGAGCAGCTCCCTCGTCGCGATCCCGGCGGATCTTCAGCAGGGCGCGTTCCCGGCGACTCCTCAGCAGGCAGCGGCTGAGCTTGGACGGCGGGCAGCGGCTGAGTGCGGAAGCAGCAGCCGTCGCGAATGGGAACAACGGCGGCGCGATCTGGCTGGAGGCGGAGCTGAGCACGGACGGATCTGGGCAGCGGCGGAGGCGGCGACAACTCCAGGCGCGATCCCGACGGACTGCGCGATGGAGGCGGCGGAGCGGATCGCGAGGCGTGCGGCGAAGATCCAGGCAGATCTGGCGTCGCTGCGACGCGATTCCGGAGGCGGCGGCGCGATCTGGAGCGTGCGGCGGCAGGCGCGATTCCGGCGGGCAGATCCAGCAGCGGCGGCGCGTCCCTAGCGATCTCCTCCTTCAGATCGGCGACGCGGTGGCGGCGGATCTGAGCAGATCGCGATTCCGGCACGGGGGGGGCGGCGTCTGATCTCGATCCCGGCGGCGGCGGCGGAGGCCTAGCAGCGGCGCTGCTTCGGTCAGCTGCTGGAGGTCGCGATTCCGGCGAGGAAAATCCGGCGGCGGCCGGACGGCGGCGATCTCCCACCGGCGGCTGACGATCAGCAGCTTCGGGAGACAGACGGACGACGAAACCCGCTCTGATACCACTGTTAGGCGGATAGGGTCGTCATCGTCGTCCGTGTTCGTCGTCTACGCCGGAGAAGGTGGTCGAGGGAAGAACTCCACAGTGCTCAGATTCCCGTTGAACTCACAAAAGAATTCAAATCCACGTTCTACCCGAGAGGGTCACAAATGGGAGATCAAATAGGCCACAAGTGTAAGGTTATGGGCCAAGACAAACTTGGCCCAATACTTTGAGAAAGAAGACCGGCATTTGGGCCAAAAGCCCAACGGGCCCAACAGTGTATATAATTTAACATAATGTAATTTACAATACGAAAACGTGCATAACAGTATGTAAAACTCTGTATTTCTCCACATCCACGCAGAATAACATGTACTGTATGAGCGAAACGCTTATACCAAATTAATCAAAGTATCTTATTGTAAGAACGCTTTCACTCAATATTAATCATTTTCGTCTATATATCCTAGAAATGGTTGATAAAAAAAAATCAATTGGAGAGTTGTCTCTATTCATTAATAATGAATCCATTCGTCCTTTGAAAAGGTTTTGTGAGACAAACAAATAATAAATGTGAAGAATTTTATGAGACGAAAAAAAAAAAAACATCACATATTATCACTTTTTTTAATTTCATCTCACAAAACATATTCAGTGTCAACGCGCTTGTTTGTACAAGTTTAATTTGTAGTAAATTAGAATCCCTAAAATATATTTGCTTTAGATTTATGGAACTATACTTCAATCAGATGCAACATATTCGATTTGATGTGCATTTTGCACATTTTTTTATACTTCACTCGTTATATGATTGACAAATAAAAAATAAGAAAATTCAATCATTGCCTTTAGAATTTATATTTTTCTTTTTATGATATAATTTTCATCCTCTCGTACAAATTATTCATCCAATGATATAAAATAGGACATGTTAACCATAATGCTTGATTGGACAAGTTCATTATTAAAATATTCATGATGAATTTGCATGGTAGGGAAAAACAATTTATAATAAGCAAATTAAATATATAAATCAACAATTATTATGGAGGTTAGTAATTAATTTCGTATAGAGTCAGCAGAGTCATTTATTAACTATAAACTGTTAGTTTTCTTGCTATAAATTAATTTTTAGCATGTGTAAAAATTAGGTTAACACAAACACTGAACTAATATTTTTATACACATAAAATAGAGAGATCTAAGCTATGGAGGTGAAGAAGTGGGTGATGGAGGCAAGAGTACCACTGGGGATGCTGGTGGTACAAGTGATCGCAACAGGATTGCAAATACTTTCTAGGGTTATACTCAGCGAGGGCACTTTCGTCTTTGCATTCTTGGCATATCGCAATATCATCGCAGCTTTTTCTCTCTTACCCTTCGCTCTATATTTAGAAAGGTTCTACTTTATTATTATCATATGAGTACTATATAATTATTCTTTTTTAAAATTTATGTATTGTGATTTTTATGAAACATATATATGTATGTTATTTTTAGTTTTATTATTATTTTTTTATATTTTAATGTTCAGGGGTGTTGTGAGGAACCTGACACTTGCGGCATTCTTCTGGCTGTTCATGGTAGCATTTACTGGGTAAAGAGTTTAACTGCTCTTTTTCTTTTTTATTATTGTAATTGTTTCATTTTTATTTTTATTAGAAGACATTTATATTATAATTTTCATGATGAACAAACTAATAGTCTAATTGATGTTTTTCTTTTTCATAGAAAAATGTCAATTATCTTTTCCCAACTATTTTCTATGTGACAATATATTTTTCCAAATGTAAAAATGAACCAAAAGAGCTGTTAATTATATTTTGTGTAACTAGTTATAAATTCTGATAATGAATTGATGAGCGCATGTTAAAAATTTCCTAGGATTTTATAAAATAAAACTAAGGATAAATAATTAGGTTTTAATTATAATAAAAATATTAATCATCAAAACATGACAGATAAATTTAATGTTGTGTGTTTAGCTAGAGCTTATAATATTATATGGAATTGATTCTTTGTCATGCAACATGTGAAGATATGTCATTCTTTTTTATAATAAATGATTAGTCTTCAGTACTAATAATAATTATAATAACATTAATATTAACTTATTTTTTTTAGATGAATTAGTTTACAATGGAGAATTGGAGGTGTAAGACAGCTTTCTCATGAAAAACGAGCACTTAATAAGCATCGGGTATTCGCAATTCTAAAATTACTAAACGTAACTAAAAAATATTTAAATTAAATTATTATTAATTAATTAAATATATTTATTCTTTTAAAATTTATATCTGTTTCGTTTCAATAACTGAACGGATAAGATATATGAATTCTTTTTCTGTTCGATAGTTACAACCGAATAAATATAAGTTTTATATGGGTAATTATATCTTATTAATTAATGATAATTTAATTTAATTATTAATTCTTTACTAAAAAAAATCGTAAGTTAGTTTCATTCAGTTAACGTTTATCCGAACTAATTTGGCCTATTTTATGGCGCAAAATTATGCAATATTAATCACGTGTATTTATTGAAGTATTTGGAAAATATTTCATTAATTAAATGAATCTAAATTTTATTTGAAAATCATAACGACTAGCTAGCTAGCAATATTGAATGATCATACGAGGATTATTGGTTGACGTTAGAATAAGGTCCGTTAGAGTGCAACCTGATTAAATATTAAACGATTCAACTCTTTATCAGTTTAAACTTTTAGATGACGTGGTTATTTAACATGGTATCATAGTCCATGGTTAACAATGGTTTAGGATTCAAACTTCACCGCCACCCATTTACGAGAAAATTTCACGTGTAAGGCTTGAGGCAAAAATTAACCCCGCCTGCATGTGAGGGGGAGTGTTAGAATGACTTGATTAAGTATTAAACGATTATCCTCCCTAACAGCTTAAACTTTTAGATGAGGCGGCCATTTAACAGGGTCCAATCAAAAAATCGAGAAAAGAGTATTTTTAAAATCAATTTTTATTAGGTGGCACCTTAATGGCTAATTGGGTAAGCTTAGAGTCTAACTCATTGATTATTATTACGAGTTTAACGTTTGAACATGTTCTAATAATTTTTTTCTTTTTTTTTCTTTCACATAGTATTACATGCACTCGAATTTGTTGATTTATGGAAAAAAAAATCATATATACACCTACATTCAAAATATATACACTTGCTTACAGGGCTGTTAAACAAGTCGAGCAAGCCCGAATACCGTATATTCGAGCTCGACTTGATTAGTTATCGAGCCGAACTCGAGCTCGACTTGATTAGAAAACGAGTTTATTCGTAATATGATATAAATAGGATTTTGTTAGGTGTTGGGTGAAACTTGTTTGATATTTTTTAGGCTAGTTGAAAGAATTTTATTGTTTCCGCCATAAGCCGGTCTTTCGTGTGGGGTGGACTCAGGGAGGTATGTATTCATGAATCCTAAAGCTTATTTGAATGGAGCCAATGGATTGGATGAGATGAGGGGAACTCAACAAATGGTGAGCTAGGAAGATGAATATGAAGGTCTTCCTCCAAAGAAGAATGTGAAAACGAGGGGCAGTGCAAATCCTTGCTGATTATATCCAAAAATTTAGTGAAATCTACGAGAAGATGGAGAGCAGCAAGAGACAGCAAATGGTGTTTACTTCTGTATTGTTTTCATGTTCGTACTATGACTGAGTTTCTTTTATGAAACATTCTTTTTTAACTGAAATCACAATTGTGAATGAAGCTGAATTAACTCATGGTGTAAGATATGCAAACGTTATTGCTTTATTTATAAGATCACAAAATGTGCTTTTCAGTTCCTAAGATAATCAGGAATTGGAGCTTTTGTTATTTGCTTTAGCCAAATAGCTTATTTTCTAATTTTCAGCTGCTCTGATTGCTTTGTTTCTATTTTCATTTTATTTATTAGATGCATGCAGTTGACTTGCTTTACAACTATTCATAAAAAAGTTAATGATGAGAGGAAGTGTATTGTTGGAGGAGAATGGTGCTGAAGATCAGCAAGAAAGCCATAAAGAATGCTTGGTCACTAGATGATCGAAATAAGTTCCAATCACACAAGTATTTCCAATATCCATTGTTACCAGATGGATAATGGTCAATGGAATCTTAATCATATTTTCTTATTATACTGAGTTTGCAAATGTGTTTCCTAATCAAGATTGTTAATGTCCTCGCAAACATTTATATTTTAAGAACATATACTAAGTTCAAAAAAATAAAATTATGTCTTCAAAATTAACATTATTTTTTTAACTAAATTGAGTTTACATGTAAGTTTTTAAAAAGTAATTTTTCATGAATTAAAAAGTAATCGATAAATCACAATTTTCTAGATTTTGAAGAGTAATATATTTAATTTAGAAAAGTAATAATTTATATACTAAAAAGCAATTTTTTATATACTAAATTGTTTGTCTATTTTTTAATGTCGAAGATACAATATCTACTAAAAATAATATTTTATGAAATATGATTGAAAGATTTATATTCATAAGAAGTGCATTTAAATGACAGAGTAAAATGTTTCTACAAGTAATTATCAATATTTTGCATTCAGATTGACTTATTTAATTTTTAGCGAATTGACAATAAAATATTTGATATTCTATTGGATTCATTTTACTTTTCAAAGTTCCATCAACATAGTTGAAATTGTAATTGGATTGAAAGAAAAAGAAAAATCATTCTACACATACCATTCAGTCGGAGAAACAATTGTTTGAGAGATACTTATTCAAATTTATAAGAAAACAATTTAATTTCAACTTTGCTTTATAATAACAACTAATAAGGCATATCCATGAAAAAAAAATAGAAATGTTTTGATTAAATAAGATGAATATTAACAGATAAAAAATATATATGTAAAGAATTTTAATATTGATTGATTAATTAATACTCCCTTCGTCCCGCATTAAGGTTTACGTTTTTCATTTTGGGTAGTCCCAAAACAATTATTCCACACAAAATACTAACAAAATACTAATACAAATACTTATTTTACATTAAATATTATTTCTCTCACCTCACTACACATTAAATAAATATGTATATCTATTAATCTCCCGACAAAAAGTAAACATTAACGTTAACATAGGATGGATGGAGTGTTAAACGAGATAATCTATTTTTATTCTTTATTAATTTTGAAAATTAAGATTTGTAAATAAAAAATATAAGAGAAATGAACAGCAAAAACACTCAAATCATAAAGTATTGAGGGTATTTTATTTTTGTGCATAAAAAAAAAATGACCCTCTTTGGAACAGACGACCAAAATGGAAAAAATACCCTCTCTCGAGCGGAGGGGGGAAATAATGATTACGTCTGAAAAAATCTAGTTCATCTAAAATGTGTATAACATCAAGTATTACATAGACTTGATTTTAAAATAATCTATAATAATTTTTACTTTTCAATTCGTTTAATTATACAGATGTGAATTTTTTTATGATAAATTGTTCAAAATTATCCCCTGAGATGAAAATACAGTATAAATTTAATTATACAGATGTGAATTTTTTTATGATAAATTGTTCAAAATTATCCCCTGAGATGAAAATACAGTATAAATTATTATTTATTTATTTTTAAATCGAATTTAAGCATTTAATTAATCACTGATATATTTATTTATAGGGATCTAAAATTTTATTTAAATAATAAATTTTCTTATTTTATTAATACATGATATTACACCTAGTATAAATAAGAGAACGATAATCTTAATCTTAATATATTAAAAGTAGGAGGGAGATGAGCTGTTTTTGGACACTTTCCCATTTCAAATTACCTCTGCAGTACTAATGGCAAGTTTTAACGGGTTCAATTCATTAATGGTGTATCCCATCATTAGGGCCTCCATCGCCCTTGTCCTGGGAATTTATGGAGGAGGTAAATCGCAGGATGTGCCTTGAGTGACTTATAGGGAGGACCCCTGCAAGCTTGTGCTTGTAGGAGGCCAAATCATGCCAAAAATCATCTCAATTAATTCATTAACATTTGAAATGTCTTCTAAAACGACAGATGAATTAATACCCCATTTATTACTGATGCTTTATTCTAATTCTTAATGGTAAGTTTTTATGTCGTTCAATTCATCATATTTGAAACGTCTTGCGGAAACGAGCGAAAAGGGACAGTAATCCGAACTAGAGTTCGAAGAGAAGAAGTTCTAGGGATAGCGACTCTTATATGGCGTCGTATGATTAAGATGATGAATCTTACGATTCGAAGTCGGAATCTTTATCGGAGGGGAGGACATAAAGCGTCGGAGGAAAAATAGGAGGAGGAAAGAGGAGAAGAAGGATAGGTGGATGAGAAAGAGATACAAAAGGGGAAGAGAGGTATTGTGACTAATTCCTGAGGAAAATATGAAAATTTCAAAGAGATTGGTATGTGGTATGTCTTTTGCTGATACTATCATTTTTTTGGCTACATTCTTGAAGCAAATTGTTGTCGAATGCTTTTTCTCAATACTAGTAAAGTTCATGATTAAGACCACCCATTTTTCATAATTGTGCTCTTGAAATCTAAAATTTAAAAATTTCTAATATATATCAGGTGCCATGTGCTAATCTGTTGCCATGAACAAGCAGATAATTAAGGTAATTGCAAGTTTAATTCTATGCTAAAGGCTTAGAGTTGATAATCGTCAGTTTATGAAACCTGATGTGAGGATTCAAGTTATAGATGCTCAAAATGATCATATGAAATAACATCTTTAATTCAAGTATTAAGTATACATTGTGATGCAATACTAATTTTTGGTTGGTTTATGACACCTGATGTGAGGAGCACAGATAGAGGTATGATTATCGAGTATCACCATGACCACTTTGAGCGCGAACGCAAAGAGGAGAGTGAAGTTTTTAAGCGCTCCTAACTGGCACTAAAGGTTAATTCACTTTCATTTTCCTTCTGCCTTATTTTAATGAGAAATGTGGAATTTGTACTTTCTACTGGATATTAAGGGTAAGATGCTTTCAAGAAGCAGTACGGTGATGAAAAATGGTAATAGTTTTTGCTGGTTTTGTTAAACTATTTCTTTAGTATGTATGTTGAGTGAGGCTCCTGTGCACCCGGGCGCACGGAGCACATTCTGTGCGCCTTTGCAATTTCCATGCCCTTTTGCAATTTAGGCCCCTAGCAATACATAGGTTTAAATAGGATTGGAGGGGGAAGGGTTGTGTTCACATGGGAACACGGAGTATTCCTCCGTGTCCCCGAGGGCGCAGGAGCTTTTGCCATGTATGTTTTTAAGTAGATGGTGCTTCAATCCTGCAAAATCTGAGGCATAACGACATCATGGTGAGATTACCCCAATCGATATGAATTTTATTGTTGCATCTGATATGAGGAATAAATTTCATAGACATTATTGGTATTATTCTTACCTCTCATTCTTGATGTTAATTTGGTGTCTAATTGAACCAATTTGGGTGTTTTATTGGTATTTCTCATGTTGTGATCCTCTTTTAGCATAAAATTTATTGTGTAATTCTACTTAGGGTTTTGCAGTTCAGTGTCTTTGGTTTTGGTAAGGTTTTTATCTCAATCTTTTTATTTGGTTTTTGAGTTACAGCTACATGAAGGTACGAGGACTAGCGTCGGGGGTATTCTACTGGTATGCAAGTTTTCTCCTCTATCTGGCTACTATTGTTTGTATATTGTGTGATTCGGATATTTTCTGCCCACGAATTTTTAATGATCTCTTTTGTCATTCAACGAAGATACATAGCAGTTCTGTTATTTTAAGAAATACTTATTTGAAGCAGCAGTTTTTAAGCATATTTTTTTGAAACGTGTTAGTGTGGTTTCAGTACTCATGGGCCAACGATTTAATTTGACAACATTGATAATGGGATAAAAAGAAGACTGGTTATAATCGATTATTACACTCCAACTATAACAAGTGTTCAAGTGAATGAGTTTCTAAAAAGCAGTTGAAGGGACACAATACTATACTGTTCCTACTTTTCATTTTTTTTTGTAATTTTGTTTTAATGTTCTCGAGTTCACGAAAATTATCAGATACTGTGTGTCTGAATCGTGTACAGCTTTGCCATCTATCTTTTTCATTCTCCATTATTTGTGAAATAACTTATCTAATTTTTTTCATGCAGACTTCTGTAGAACTCAAGCTGAAAATAAGTTCTTACATGGCTTTGTATGTCTCTCATTTTGAGTCTCTACAAAATGTTGTCCGCTTGCATAAAGATGGCAGTAACGCTGCTTTGGAGGAAATTTCAGCTTTGGCTACCTCTAATTCACAATCCCTTGAAGAAGCACATGAATTTTTGTCTGTGCATATTTTCCTATTTCTTTTTTTATTTCCGTGGTAGTGTCTCACACCTCTCTGCATAATTTTTGTAGCTTTTAGCTGCAGAAGCCAACGAAGCAAAATCCATTTTTAATAATATTCATCGTGTGTTATGTTCACTCTTGCAATGATTGGGACTTGGGAGCCAAATGGGTAATCTGCTTATATTTTGTCTGCAAACAAGTATTATGGTGAATCCCAGGTGTTAAAAATTTGTGCTCCTCATTAAACACATTATTGGTGTTATTTATCTCCTACCTTAAAGATGAGATAAAATCAAACTTTGGTCTTAAATTTATCATGAACTTTTCTTACCCATCATGCAGTCATTACTAAGTTGACAGTATTTATCTTTAGTCATCCCAATCAATGTTGAGATTTTTTTTTGAATAACTCTGATTTTTTTTCTTTGTAAATGTGGTCTTGCTTGCATCCACATTAGGTTATGATTTACTCTGCTTCAGAAATTTCTATTTTCCTTATATTAATGGATTGTATGTAACAAGAACTGCATGAGGAAAAGTTGACCTATGTATTCATTGGGTTTCTAATAGTACTATACTTTATTGCTGGAGAATATCATTGTAGTGATGTAGCATTATGGTCAACTCTGCTACTCAAGGGACTCTAAACCCAATCTTACTTTATGGATTATAGCTTGATCAGAATGTCATGCAGCTTGATTCATCTTCCAATTCCATATACTTCTCAGAATAATTTTACAAAATTATGTTCTACAATTTGGCTTGGTATTGTGTTATCTGAATTTTTTGTAGATACATTTCTACTGAATTCAAATTTTTGGGTTGAAAGTATGAAGTAGCAAGCTGAAGCTTATACTTTACTATATCAGTCATGATTGTGCAACACTCTCATTTTTCTTTTTTTAAAGAGAAATAATCAAATAATGAATGTAGTTATATCATCTAGGTTTTGTTTTAAAATACACAAACAACTTCAGTTCTAATGAGAACTACACTTGGAGGCAGAACTATACATTTAAACTGAAAAGAAAATTCCATAGAGATGCCCATATAAATACAGTTAGAACATCTGTATTGTATCAATTTAAGTGCTTATCAATATGCTTGAATAGTGTGAAATCCATGTTTTTTCAATGCCACAACAATATAGTTTTGCATTTAATTCCAGTAACTGGCATAACATGAAAATGTTTAAATATAAAAGAAATAATGTTTATTGATTGGTAACTGAGATGGCTATCTTAAGTGACAAAGCCTTCCACTGGTCTTAAAATTTAAAGTAATTTAAGTTCTTCTTTTCAATACGCAAAATTATTCCATTAAATTATTCATTATTATGTTAAAAATAAAGATTTTTAAAATAAAAAATTTAGAATAAAAAGAAATCCACTTAATATTACAAGACAAAAGTATGATGTGTGTGCGAATAAAATACTAGTTCATATAAGTATACTATAATGATAGGCCAGCAATCGAATATCGAGATTATTTTATACTTTTTTAATTAGTTATTATATTTATTAAAAACCTAGCTATGAATTTTTTTAAAAAATGTTTTCAATTTTTATTTATACTACAAAAATTCACGAATTAATAATTTAGTACGTCATTATTACTTTTCATCAATACATTCATTAGTTAAGTATCAAATTTTTTTTTTCAAAATATTATTACTATTTATCTCTATCCCACAAAAATCAATAAGTAAAATGGTATTATACAAATATTTTTCCGAAATGATAACATAAAAATGTAAACCAACTCTATTTGCCAAACATAATGAATGCCAGTTTTGACATACAGTTTTCCAAGTGTCTAAAAAAGTATCATATTATTATGATATTTTTTATACATATGTTTTTACCATTACACGTGTTAAACCTAAAATATAGTCATTTACTCCTAATAATACGTGGGCATCTTTAGTGTTTCCTTAGTTCTTCATGAGATACAAAGATTGTGTATGTATATATATGAAGACCCAATTATAAATATAACAGTATACTATATTGATCTATATATTAGTAGTTTTTCCAGACGACCCTACCTTTTTGGATATTGATGGAGCTTAAGAAATGGATATGGGATGCAAGAGTACCACTAGGGATGCTTGTGGTACAACTCATTGCAACAGGGCTACAAATACTTTCTAGGGTGATATTGAATGAGGGTACCTTCATTTTTGCTCTCATGACTTATCGTAATATCATTGCAGCATTCACTGTTCTACCTTTTGCTCTATATTTTGAAAGGTTAGTTTTATTTATTTATTTAATATATATGTATTTTTATTCGTGAAATGTGGATTCTTTAATTGATATTTAATTTTATTATTATTATTTATTATTTTGTTAATGAGCAGGGGTGTAGTGAGACAGCTCTCATTTGTAGCTTTCTTCTGGCTTTTCATGGTAGCATTGACAGGGTAATCAACCAATCCTTTTTTTTTAAAAAAAAAATATATATAGATTCTAGTGAAGAAATGTTTATTTATTTATTTATTATTTTAATTATGTTAATTAAATAAAAATTTAAGGAACCCACTAATTATGTTGGCATCACCATCTACTGCTCTGATTTGATTTTGATTTCCCACTCGTGTTTAATTAATTGATTTTAATATAGCTTGTATCAATTGAGAGTTTGTAATTAAAATGATTAATTATTACACTAGCTTATAGTATATGAAAAATTCGCATGACATCATCTAAGTAATTAATTTGATGCAATAAGTAGTTATTTTATTCTTCTCCACATCACGATCACATATTGACAAAGACTTGGTTAAAAATTGTGGAAGACCAAGAAATTATTTCGTGAAATGGGTGAAATTATTTTTAAAGAGGAGTATATATATATATATATATATTAAAAAGTGATAATATTTATTGAATTATTTTATAAATAATTTATAATATAAATATAAAATGATAACGTACTTAATAACATAATAATAATTAATTTTGAAAATATAAAATGATACGGTCTCAAAAGTATAATCCTAATCATTAATATTAATTATTTCACTTTTCTTTTTAATATGCAGAACATATACCTACAATTATTTCTCTTTTCTTATTGGATATATGCAGAAAATGAGACCAAACATTCTTCCTTGTATATTATTTAAACATTTTTCCTTGTTTACCTTTTGACATGCGAAAATGACCATGTGCGTACTTTTAATTTAATTTAATTTAAGTAGAGTTTTTTATATGAGTTGGTATTGTTCGTGCACAAGGTGCATAAAAATATTAAATTTTATTATAATATTTTTATTAAAAAAGTTGATTGTAATATAAATAATATAAATGTTTAATTAAAAAAATTAATTTTTTTCTCAGAAAATCAAGGTATAAGTTCTTATAAACGATACTTCACAATATTTAATATTAAAGAGTATAAATTTCGAAAAGTTTAAGACTTGGGAGAACGATGACCCGGACACGCAAGTTTTCCTTTTTATATTATTATTAAACTTAGATATTACTTATAAAATAAAACGTGATATACGTCCCTTGTCTTTTTTTACATGCAAATGAGATTCTTTTGTTGTTTAATACTAACATTTTAATATTTCGAAATGATTATAAAATAGCTATAATGATTCTGTATTTACAGATCGATAATTAATCTTGATGATCACTCCAATTTTGTTTAATTCAAATATACTTTGGCTCAAGAGTCAAGGATGAATGGAAATGGGGCTGTAAAGCAGTCACACAATTGATGTATAATTCTTCATTTTAATTTATTCTTTAAATATTTAATTGAGAACCTAATTACTTCTATTATAACTATTTCTTGCTAACTGATGAGGAGATAGCTACCAAACAAATTGGCCATATATATTGTCACCATCATTAAAATGATTGGTAAATTAATTTGTCATGTTACTCAATCTCCAGTACCATTTATTTATTTATTAATAATAATAAAAATAATATAATTATTAATATTATTATATAGGACGGAGGTAATATTAATTTTTCTTTTGACAAATTCTCCTATGTACATGAGTGCACGAATTCAAATTCGACCACTTTCATTCAGAATTTATATATTAATAATACAAATATAAGTGTATATTAATGAAAAAGAATTTAAATATTTTGTTAGTGAATTTATTTTATTAGTTTCTTTTAAAGAAAAATAAAATTTAAAAAAATTATACATTTATTAAAAAGCAAATACTTACACTTTAAAATAAAAATTCATATATAAGTACACGATATCTAACTCATTTCTTTATTATGGTCCCACTCTCTTTCATGTGATTTAATAATTGGGTATGTAACAAACATGCATGCGTGTTTATTAATTTTATTGATAACATTTTCGGTAAATATTGGTGAAAATAAGAGATCCACAATCTTGAACTTTAATGTATATGCATAAAATTGTTAAAGATTTCATTTCATAAAGAGTGGTATTCAATTAATAAAAACTAATAATGTGCATGAAGTGAAATATTTTATTAACAAACAATATAAATAAAATGTAATAAGATTTTTTTTTTTTTAAAAAAAAGTGAGAATAACTTTAATAAAAAAATGAACATTAATTACGAAAACATAAGATGGTACCGCAAATAAAATTGTTAACAGTATCTTGATCAACTGTTTATGACGTAAATGACACATATTATACCAAATTAAATTGCAGGATATCAATGGCCATGGGACTATTCTATTATGGTCTAAAAGACACGAGTGCAACATATGCTACTAACTTCCTTAATCTAATTCCAGTAATAACTTTTCTATTATCCACTATCCTAAGGTATGTATATTTACTAGTTTAATCTTTTTTTTAATACTGGTAATTAGTTAATTAATTGATATATAAATTTGGAAATGAAGAGTGGAGAAACTGGGATTGAAAACAAGGTCGGGCAAGATTAAAATTACAGGGGCAATGATGTGCCTTGCAGGAGCGTTAACCATGGCATTGTACAAGGGTAAATCCGTCATTCTAACTCATCACCATTATGGACATACAATTATCAACCAATCGAACCAAAATAAGGTTCCAGGGACTCTCTTTTTGGTTGCAAGCTGCCTCTCTTATGGATTCTGGTTCATTCTACAGGTAACTATTTTTAATTACTTTAAAACAAATCAACATTTTCAAGAAGATAAAAGTACCGGACTTGGATCATGGATGTCCTGTTACATTTTGGTGTTACATCTCCTATTACACGCGTTAGATGAGTGACATGTATGCGGAGAGGAAAATCTTAACATTTACCCTTAGGGTTGATTTATTAAAAACATATTTTAACAATTAATAAATACTCATTTTACCAATATAATAAGCATGCTTTAACAATAGATCAACCCGTCTCACAATCATTGGCTATTTTACTATAAAAACTCGTTTAATAATTTTGAATAATTAAAACAGGTGAAATTATTCAAAGTATTTCCGTACAAATACTGGGCTACTACGTTGACCTGCATAATAGCTTCAATTCAAGCTTCTGTGATTGGGTTATGCATTGATAGAAAGTCAACTTCTTGGACCTTGGCTTGGAATCTTCAACTTCTCACTATTTTCTACTCGGTAATTTTATCATTTTTATTTTTTCATTTATTGTGTTTAATTTATATAATTAAGTTAATTAAATGTTCAATTACAGGGAGTATTGGCCACAGCTGCAACATTTTCTTTAATTTCAATGGCCATTGCACTAAAAGGACCAACCTATCCTTCTATGTTCAATCCTTTATCTCTCATTTTCATTGCTATGATTGAAGCCATCTTTCTTGGTGAAGAAATATCTATTGGAAGGTATTTGTTTCATTTTAATAATTGATTGATTTGCATCATAATTAAGAGTTACTCCAATAATTTAATTGAATAATTAATTAATATTAATATTTTTAAAAAATTCATTGATGTAGCTTGATAGGTATGGCTTTAATTGTGGTGGGGTTGTATTCATTTTTGTGGGGTAAGAATAATAACAATGAAGTCACTCTGCCTCTGCTCAAAGAAAGCGGCGGCGGCGGAGCACCGCCGGAATCTGCGGCGTTTCAATCCTCCTCCACAATTGTTCCAGCTGCTTCTCTCAATAGTCCAAAAAAATGAAATAATAGATTATCATGTTAGATTAGTGATAATAACTATATTCATTAAACTAATCATTCAATTGTTTCATTCTATATTATTTTGATTGAGATATTGAAGTCTAAATAATACAGAATGACAATTGATAACCATGTTTGATAAATATTTAACATGGTATGGGTTTGTATTATACCAAATTCAGTCCTACCAAATAACGTTGATATCAATAGATTGGGCTTCATGGGCCAATGATATTCTCAATCTATAATAAATTTGCCCAAAGTATGTTGTCATATAAACCAAATTTTGTCGCATATTTGACACATATACAATTTCTATATTAATTACTCCAACTTATTTATTTTAATTTCATTTCCTCTATCTACCCACTTATCTAACTCCACTTGCAACGAACTCTCACTAATCATTATCCCTATTATACACTTATGAAATTAATCAAGATTAAAAAAATATTAATTAGACATCTCTCGTCTCTATAGAGTTCAAATTGCGTCTTTCATTTTTTTAGCCCTATGTAAGTATGAGAAAGATATGGTTAGATCAAGAAAATTAAAATTATATATATATTTATATATTGAATAAAAAAAATCTAATAGTGATTCTATTAAACAAAGAATTCTTACATTACCATTACATTTTTTGTATTTCATCATTGAATGAGTGATTCATACAAGAACAAATTTAAATTCATAACTATAGTATACTGTATACCCTAAAGTTCAAATCTCTTCTACGTGTCACTCACCTAACAAGACGTTTTCGTGATCTAATTGGAGATCCTCTAGAGAGTGAGGAAAGCACGTAGAATGTGATGATGAACATCGGCAGAGTTAAGAGCAATATAACAATAGATGAGCTCCTCCATCTCTTCCCAGCTTCGAATCCCCATCATCTCAATCATCTCGACTATCGATTCTTGGATCTCGCCCGATGGATCAGTTGAGTACTTGACCGCACACACGCAGTACTCTTGGAACGACTCACACACGTCGTCCGGCAACTTGGCCGAAAAGCTAATGATTCTTGAACTTCTCCTCTCTAAGTACTTCTTCTTCGTTTGTTTTAAGGTGGTTTCTTGATCTTGTAAAGCCATGGAATTGTAGGGATAAGGGTGTTTGTTGTGAGGAATGTTCATGAACATCATATGTTTATATAGTGTATGTTGGGGGGTTGTGTGGTGATATTAAGTTTAGAGTGTGTGAGTAAATGTGTGTGCATGAATGTGGGTGCATGGAGCGGGGTGGGGTGGGGTGGGGTGTAAATGAGGGCATGTGATTGGAGGTGTGTTGGGGATCACATCATGAGAGGGAAGAATGGAAATCATGTTCATGTGGGCCAATGCCCATTCTATGTTTCATTTCAAAGTAATTTGGAATTTTAATCGGTCATTGCCACGTGTCAAGCCCATGAGATTTCATTTGTTTGCTATTTGTTCGAATTGAATCCATTTCCATAAATATTTTTTGTGTCATGCATTATATGATTGATGCGTTAAAAGAAAAAAAAATCAACTATTGTCCCTAGGGCTTAATAAGCTTTCTTAAAAGAAGAGATAGATTCCTAATCTCTCTTATATGAGATAGAATTTTTGTTAACATTTTTCTAAAAGTATTTTAGTAATTAAAATAAATAAAAAAGATAAAAGAGGAAAAAAAATAAATATTAATTAAAATAAAAGAGATAGAAGAGTAAAAATAAATTATTAATTAAAACAAAAGAGATGGAAGAGGGGGAAAAGTAAATAAATAGTGCTTTTCCTGATAAGGAATCGAACACAAAACCCTACACATTAATCTGCTTGCCTTACCACTAGGCCACTTTAGAATTTTTGTAACACATATATATACTAGTTAATAGTGAAAGATCAGGGGGGCCCAGTGCCCCCTACCTCCTACGTAGGTCCGCCACTGCATCCAACATTATAATACAAAAGATTATGTACAAAAATAGTACAGAAAATCCGAACTGAAATTATACCTATCTTTGAAAAAAGGTGGAACGCCCCAAAACTGATGGTGGAGGTTAAATTATTTGTGACTTAACTGGTTAATAAAATTTAGATAATTATCTACTATACATAAAAGATTCCTCTCACACGATATAGTGAAATTTGCAATACAAGAAAAATAATCTTTAATGACAAAGATCTCATAATTATTGCTTCTCTAGTTAAAGATCTTTGATAACAAGAAAGTGATCTATAATGATAGGTCATGTTATTAAAGATTACTTTAATAATAGAAAAGTGATCACTTCTCTATTATTAAAGACCTTTAACCAAAGAAGCAATAATGACATGATGAAAATATTAATGACAAGATCTCTATCATTATAAATCACTTTTGTTGTAGTGTTGAGTCTTAATATGTGAGGAAGTTGTCACTCAATAAATGCCCATATGCTCCATATTCAAGATCTTTATTACAAGAAATACACATTATTAATTGAATTTGAGAATTAACACTAGAACTTTTTTAATTAAGAACACAATAATAATATGAAAATAACAAATGTTGCACAATTTTTTAAGTTCAAAAATTTGTTCGCATTGGTTATCGGGCCCACCGTCCAAATAACTAACTCCATTTGCAAAGGCCCATTAATGTTTTTCTAGAGCTGGAACCAATAAGTGCAACTTAATTGTACAGAGCCCACATTCTATTTGTTTGTGAATATTTTTTTTCTTACAAAAAAATAAAAATTTTATAGAGTAATAGACCTAGTATGATAAATAATAAAATACTATTAAGTTGCATTCTTTCTTTAAAAAAGAGTTAAAAATTATTAAATGAAAAATAACATTATGTAAACTATGTTCTCGTGCAATAACAAATAATTTTATTTTTATATAAAAATTATAAATTATTTTAATCGAATCGTGTGTGACAAAACTCTATCATTAGCTTGTATGGAGGATTATGTTGTTAATCCTATTCACCCTTTGACATCATTAAGAGCCTAAAAACATTCAATTAAACTAAAACCTTAAAAAGAAAATAGATATGATGATCCCAACGTCATTTTCACCCAATATTTAATTAGGTAGTGCATGTGATTGAAAGTAACATTACTCTAAAAAGTAAACGAGGTTGATCGAGTAATTAATGTTATACTCTTTATAGTCAAATAATTAACTATCTTGTTTAATTATATATATTAATAATGTTCAACAACCATCGTCATTTAATTAGAATATTGATTTTATTTTTAATTTGTACATAGACAAAGATTATACTCCATACATTTGTCGAATTTAAAATTTATTTCAGCATAACTCAATCGAGCTAGAGTGAGGTTGCGTGCGCCAGGCGCACGGGAACACATTCGGTGCGTTTTTAGAAATTTAGTATTATATGTAAGGGTACATTGCTTTGGTCTAAAGGGTATACACTTTAATTAATAAAAGGTACATCATTTTGTTCTAAAGGGTATACACTTTTCATTAATATTTTTTTTCTTTAGAAAATAAAGGGTACACATTTTTATACTAAAGAGTATACAATTTAACACAAAATTCTAAAGGCGCACGTAGTGATGCTCATGCGCCCAGATACACACAATAATTTTCTTTAGAAAATAAAGGGTACACATCTTTATATTAAAGGGTATACAATTTAACACAAAATTCTAAAGGCGTACGGAATGTGATCCGTGCACCCGGGTACACAGAAGTTTTTGTCATCGAGCTATATGTTTTTAGCCTTTATTTTTAATAATAGAACGAAAATTTTATATTATTTCTAACCAAAGTCTTTAAAAGTACGTGTATATGCTTTTTTTTTTATTTAATGTCAAACTCATTCGTATTGATTAAACTAATTAATCTCATCTTGACCCTTGATTTATTTAATTTTTTTCTGTGGATATTTTTCAAAAAAATATTTTTAATAGTAATTAATTTAGAGCGGACATGAGCATAAATGTTTCTCTAAGTTGAAATTAGAAAATTGAAGATTTCGTATGGTATATATATAACCAATTAGATAACATATCAACCCTCAATCGAATATTACATTTCTTACTCGAGTTGTACTGAATTTAGGTATTGAATTTATAATTAATCAATTGTATTTTATAATCTTGAATTCAAAATATTCCATAATTTAAATAAAGAATAAATATAAGTGGAATTCTTGGAATTATTTATTTAATAATAATTGAATTAATTATTAAATTCAATGTAGGTGTTGGCATGATAGAATCACCGACCCCCGCGTAACGGGTGGCCCCACAAAGCTTCTGCTGGAGACAACTTCTTTAGATCAAATTATATTACCCAATTTCCAGCTGTACAGATATTAATAGTACAAATAATAATAAGGATGCAAAATTAGAATTTTATTAGTCAGAGTAATACTCTTTATATTAGTAATAATTTTGAAATAAATAATAATAATAAATTTAGAGTTATTTATTATTTTTTGCGATAAAAATATTGTAATTAGAAATTTAAAACAAATTAAAGTAAATCAAAGCTCAAGTTGGACTATATATAGTTAAAGACTATTTAAATTATACTGTAAAATCATATGTACTCATTATAAGATATATTTAATATGATAGAAAACTAATAAGATATATTTAATACGATAGAAAACTAACATTTTAAAAATTCATTTAATTAGTAATATTATATAAATTTTTGGAATAATTTTAATTGATATAATAGTTAGTTAATTAAGTAAATTAAATTTAATTAAATTAGTGATGGCCTACACGAGTCATTAAATACAATGCAATATTTATGTGTACCATGACAGTCTCATGACATCATTCTACGTCATAAATAATTTTGAAGTGAATATATTTTAAGCGAAATGATTATTACTTTCGCATCTCAAGTTATTTACGGAATACTAATTTGATACAATATTTTATATAGATTTAAATATGATAAAACATCATAACTACATTCATTATTTTTATAAAATGTGTTCCCTATCTTCAAAACACTTATATCTTCATTATATTTGATTATTTATTTATTTAAAAATGCATATAATAATTAAATGTATAAGTGACTAAAAGTCACATGGGAACCTTTAGAAGTAGTAAAGCCGTAAAGGGAAAGAATGTGTATACCATCTCATCTCACGAGAACTGTTATGTGAGATTGAGAAAAAATAATACTACATCAGGAATACATTCTCATATTTTCTGGCATAGAGTTTAAGAAAAGTAATTTTTTTAGTAGTGTGAGGTAAGGAAGAGAATGAGTATTTTGGGTAATTGAGTAGAATAAATTGTATGATATAGTTGATTTTGACTAGATTGTGTGTAAAAAAAAAGTGTCGTTTTTGTAATATTGTAGTATTGTAAAATTATTGATATTGTGTATTGTTTCCATTTTTAGGGGGTGAAAGTATTATTGGAACGAATCAAAATGAAAATGGTGAATTTATTCTTGGGACAAAGGGAGTAATATTTTAATACATATCGTATAAATTTTTAGAATATTTTTATTTTTATGTTCTGAACTTTAAGGATAAAATTTGTATCACCATGAGTTCAGATTCAGATTCGACAATTTCATAAAGTTATATCCCCTGTTAAATGTTGTACTCTTTAATCTCCATGTACAAGAATATATGTGGTAATTATCGAGATGGATGGAATAACCTTCTCATGGAACAGTGAGGGAGGGTGTGTTTGGTTTACTTTGAATTAAAAATACTCATTGGGCTTTAAAATTTTTTTAAAAATTAGAGAATTTATATATTAACTGGACTTATGCGGGCTTAATTTTCATCTAAGCCCATTAGTAAAAAACAAGGGGTCCGGTGAAATACAACCTTGAGGGGAAGTGTGTTAAAATATCCCATAAAACTAATATGAAATTAAGGGAATTCTAATGCTCATTCATTGTTTATCACATACAAGCTTTATTAACTCACTTATTAACTTTAATGAACCAAATATTGCCTGAGAGTAATCCATACTCCCTCCATCCCAAAATCAAGTTCACCTTTTTTTTTCATTAGTTCATTCAACGGTAAAACTCACCTCCTAAAAAAAGAAATTATCATCTCTATTTAAAACCTCAAAAGTACAATTTAATTTCAAAATTATTATTACTTTTTAATTCACACAATATACTTTATACATCACTATTTATTATTTAAAAATATCATATTATCATTAAAAGTTACTCAAAAATTAAGAAAATTGGTCAAAAAATAATTTTTGTTTTTTAAATAACATAGAAAAACTAGTAAAGGTAAACATATTCATGAGGGAGTGAGTAAATGTTTTGGTTTAACAGGAGAAATATAAAAAGAAAAAAAGTAAAGGTTACGATATAAAAGGAGCTAGTATTTCTTCCTTCGTCTCAATAAATATTTTACTCTTTTTTCATTTGTTTATCTCATTATATTTTTTAATTTTTAAAATTTTTAGTTAAGTGGTAAAACACATAACCTCTCAAAACATCATATTTTAAAAAATTATTATTCTCACCTAATATATTAATTACTATATCATTTATTAATCATTTTAAATACAACTTTACTCTATAAATTATTAAAATTAATAAAAGAATATTTTTTCTCAAATTTCGTAATAAAGATAAAGAATTTCTTGGACGGACGGTTTTATTCTAAAATACTCCTAAAACAAACTTTTTTCTACTCTTAACAATCCGATGGGCAAGCCGACATTCGTAGGCAGTACTTTCTATATAGCTATAATTAAATTAATTAATAATAATAGAAGTGATAAGTACATTTGAAGGGAATCTTTATCGAGCATTGGAAAAGGGTAGACTAAGAAATCAATGGGCCATCGACCACATAATTACCATGAGTCAAGTCACTCCCATTAACCATGTCACATCTAATTGCCTTACTGGTCATGACTTCATCCATCCACATTATTTTTCTTTTTAAATATACGGGACTTACATACATTACTAATACATTTAATTTATGTTTATATAATATATAAAAGCACATAAGGGGAAAGGTTTTTTTCCGTTCAAAAGTTTTGGTCAATATCTTCTCAAAATATCTTTATCTCTTCTCAATTTCTCTCTTTTCCAATATCTCTCCTCAAATTCCCCCCTCCAAATTTATGATATTTTCCTAATTCAATTTGTTTTTATATTGTAATAAATATTTTCTCATTTATTATATAAATTATTTTTTTATTTCAGGTGATATATTTTTAACAAAGAATAAGTGTGAAATTAAAGATCTTAAATATATGTATTCATTAAAAGCACATTAAATATAAAAATAAATATTTATTTAAGCTTAAAAACGATATATATATATAAAAGCACACAAGATCAAAGGTTTTTTCCCGCTCAAAAGTTTTGGTTAATATCTCCTCAAAATATCTTTATCTCTTCTCAATTTCTCTCATTCCCAATATCTCTTCTCAAATTCTCCCCCTCCAAATTCATGATGTTTTCCTAATTCAATTTGTTTTTATATGGTAATAAACATTTTCTCATTTATTATATAAATTATTTTTTTGTTTTTTTTTCACTTGACATATTTTTAACAAAGAATAAATGTGAACTTAAAGATCTTAAATATATGTATCCATTAAAAGCACATTAAATATAAAAATAAATATTTATTTAAGCTTAAAAACGAAATATAAATAAATAAAAAAGAAAAGTAATGATATTTGAATTTAAATTTAAATTGTACATAATATACTTATATAAAAAGTAAAATATAGAACTATTTATAGAGCCATTTATTGCAATGTAATCTCATTTAAAAGAGTATGAAATCATGGGGAATTCGAGATATATAACTTATATACCCACTTAAAAAAAAATTTATGAATGGAATTCAATTCGTTGGTAATTACAAATGGATTAGCAACAAAAATAACATTTTTTGTTTTAGCAACGGAATGTCAATGGATTTATTCTCTATTTTAGCAACGAAATTCAATCCGTTGGTAATTATCAATGGATTAGCAAGGGGATCATTATATAAACAATCATTTTAATCTGTGCGATGCACGAGATAGATTTTAAAAAATATATAAATATAGATTTTTGGTAATACTCCATATATATATATATATATATATATATATTTATATATATATATATATATATATATATATATATATATATATATATATATATATATATATATATATATATATATATATAGGGATAATTTCATATTTGCCCCGTAAGAATTGCTCAATATCAAAAAGGTCCCAAAATCGTCAGATTTAGTCCCATAGGAATTTTATCTAAATTGATAATGGGGTAGATGCAGGATTAATCCTATAGAATTTTCTAAAAAGGTAAATTTGCAAAATTCACCCCAAAAGATGCTAAATTAGTTCCAAGTCATATCTTATGTCTTATGCCAGATTAACTCAACTTTCCACGCTTCAAAATGGTATCAGAGCCCTAGGTTTATTTATTTAAGAATGAATAAATTTATTATAAACTTATTTATCACTTAACGAGAGGAGAGTTTCAAGATATATGGATTCGAACGAAAGTTCGACATCCGAGAGTAACATGACTATCAATCATGTTTAAAGCTGGAGTAACAGGGACTACTGGCCTGTTAATTATGACAAAACAAGCAGCTCTATGCAACAATATTATTGTGTGTTATATAGACAAATTACGAAAAAGAGAGATGAAGATGCCGACCGATGGTATGAAGGCATTAATCAAAGGAGAGAGTTGGCCAACATTCGTGCCAACCACACCGAGGAAGAATCTTTGGAGGAACTACGCCAGATGCAGATAAGATACTCGAAAGAAGCATCAAGAAACATCGTAGAAATTCGAAGTTTCACCGAGATCCATGGAAGTGTCCCCAAACACAGAAAATGGAGGAAACGACCCAACCAGGGTCCAAGCGAGATCTGCAAGCCCTATCACTTCATACACTGGGACGAATGACAGAGTGAAAGGAGATCAAGGCCGATAACTCTAAGATGAATCAAGATCTTAGAGAATTGCAGAATACGGTGAGATTCTTTGGAGAATATTGACAAAGCATGTCTAAGACGATGTTCGAAATCAGCCTTAAGATGGAAAAGGTGGAGAAGTTGCAGAACAAGTAACTCGACCTCATCACAAAGTTGACAGAACAAGTAAAGTCCTTGGAAACTAAGGTGACAGGAAGAAGGCCAGGTGGACAGTTGCCACTAACTTTCGGAACAGAATCCCTTTTACACCAAAAGGGGAAGACGACTGAGGTCACAAGGCCAAAGTCGAAAAGTGAGAAGATGATTGCTATCCTTCGTGGAGAGTCCGCGTCTCTAGATGGAACAAGCAAATCTTGAAGATCTACAAGATCTATATGAGTCCTTCCAAGGACTAACTATTGTACATCTAAAAATGAATGTTGGACAGACTTCTGGCTCCCAACAACAGTCGCAGGCTCAGCATTCCCAACGTGATTCGAGCCAAGATGAGAGAACTTCTGGAACACAAGGAGTCCACGAAGGAAGGCAAGAAGAGACATTTCAACAACCAGGAAACTTCAAGATGAATGCAATTGGAATGGCAACAAGAGCAAGCCGAGTTCGAGGATCTAATATACACAACACCCCATATGGTCGGTCTCACCTAGAACCGATAAATCCATATGGGTTGATCTTAAACCTCGACACTCTCGACTTCAAAAACTGAGAAACTTTGATCGATGAGTGGACCAATGCTATGAAGATTGCAGGAGGTGCACTTGAGCTGGACAAGGAAGTGTTCATAAGATTCCTAACTATGAGCCTGGAAGGATCAGTAAAGTGCGCCTGGGAGGTACTCTCAGACGAGGTCAAGAAGGAGGCCATGGAAGGTGAATATATAGGCAATATTTTTGATCGCATGGCCAAAATCTTCAAGATCCACTTCATCGGAGTAGGTTACTTCGAAGGAATGGAAAAAGAGAAGAAAAAGAAGTATATGAATGCCTTATACAGCCTAGAACTACTTGACATTTGTCATGTAGATGAATACATCAAACTCTTCACAGAGTATAGATGGAAATCAAAGATCAAGAAGGAGGAAGTATTCCACCTATTCTTTGCCAAGATTCCAAGCCCATGGAGAAAAATGCTGATCAAAGAGTATGAACTATGTGAGCTGGATTCAATAGCAAGGAGGATGTCTTTTCTCAAAGCCAAGATAGCGGAGTGGTGTCATCAAGCATCGCTACACAAAAACTACAAAAGATTAAGGGAAATCAACAAAACGGTACCCTTATGCTGTGAAAGCAATGATCTTCCAACTATCATTGGGAGAAACCCAATAAAGCAGAAAAGGATGAAGAAACATCATCCTCACACCCAAAGGAGCGGAGGATGGAGGTCCAGAAGACCAAGATCCTTTTGGTCTAAATAGAAGGCCCGAAGCTATAAATTAGGGCAGAGATCTAGACCATCAAGATGGAGTTCAAGGAATCAAGCATCATCCTCAGAATCAAACCAGAGGAGTATAGGGAGAACTCCCAAAAGAAAAATATTCCGAAGAGCAGCTACTCAAGCAAACGAAAGATTCAAGAATTGTAACTGCTATACTTGCGGAGCTAGAGGGCATATCTCACCCTATTGCCCAGAAAACCAGAAGAGGGGAGCACGGCAGTTCGAAACAACTCCAAAAATAGAGGAAGTCGTTTACTTCCAACACCTAGTACAGGTATATCAGTTCGAAGATATATCCTCGGACGAGAGCATCTATGAAGAAGAATTCTTTAGCCAAGACGAATCTTCTGAAGATGAGTCGGAGTGAAGAGGAAATCTTCAGAAAAGAGATGCAAGAAGATATGTCTGGATTCTTTTTCCAGACATCTATTTCTCATAAAACCCTTATGAGAATCATGAAGGAGGATCCAAGGCTCAGTCTATACGATGGACTCACTGTGGGAAAATTAGAAAAATTCTTTCCAAGTTTCAAGAAGAGAAAACACAACATCATATACGAAGTGACCGAATGGGAGATAGTCATCCCAATGGAGCTCACAGAAAATATGATGGAGATGCAACTGGTTCCCTATGAAGAAATCAGGAAGGAACTAAGTAAACTCCCGGAGAAGATGTCCAAGACTATATCTTGGGTCCATATCGGAGCGATTCGAATTTTCATCAAAGCCACATTCAAAAAAGGAATCGATACACCAATCAATATTGTTGTCTTTGATAAGATAATCAAGAGCACAAGAGAAGCATGCCTAGGATAACTCTCAGGAAATCTGTACGTAGGAAAAGTAGCATCCTACATTTATCCAAGGATCTCGTACAATCTGGCAGACCGAGATTTCAACAGGGCACTTACCCTTCATCAAGATTTCAAAAATAAAGACTTGATGAAAGAAGGGAATAGGCCTTACTCTATCACATACAGTATCTCATATGCCCTCTCTAACACTCATCATTCGGATCTATTTCAAATAAAGGAGTATATTGAGATACTTGAAGTGTTCGAGAAAGTTGCATGTGCAACTAGGCCAGAGATAATGGAGCTACCACCAATTCACGATATGGATTTGCATATCAAAGACAAGTCAATCTGGAGCAGACAAAACAGCCTCAGATTCGAGCAAAGAATAATTTCTTTCCAAGAAAACAAAATGATTAGCGAAAAATAGAGAAAGAAACCAATCGTGGAGGTAACCAGAAATCAGAAAAGTTCACAACCAAATGTGAACTAAAATGCCCAGAAGGATAGAGAGGAGTCGAAGTAATATTCGATATCACTAAGAAGAAAAACTCTATTCCTTGTGATGTCTTGTATTATCTTCAACAACCAACAACTGGGAGGTACCAAGGACAGCTCAAACTCGGAGAACTTGAGCTGGTAATTGAAGGAGTTGCAGGAAGATTCCCAGAATAACTAGTGCTGGGATTGGAGTTTCTTGAGGATCACAAACCTTGGGAACGATTACAAGATGGAATGGAGTTTACAGTCAAAGGAAAGAGATATAAAGTCCAATGGAAAGGACTTTATAAGCTCTGATCCACCCATGGCCACAAGTCCATTCTCAATATATATCACCGTTGGGATGATATATAAGGAGCATCGTGCAGAATATTTTGCGGCGTATATTGATTCTGGAGTCGGCATCTGCACAGCAAAAGAAGGAGTTTTTTCGAAAGACTCAGGTGAAGATTGTCAACAGTACTAGGAAAAGATTTCTCTCAAAGGGTGTTAATCCTTAATAGAGGAATCAAGCAAACAGAAATCATGATCGGAGGAGCGGATCGTACCCCGTGGTACAAGGTGAAAACTTTACCATTATATTTTCACGACACCAGAGCGGATATTCTGTTAGAAAATAATTTTCTATAGACATTCAAGTATTTTACTCAAGAAAACGCAACAAGAAGACTTATTTTCATAACCCTTTGTGAACATAAGATCATAACACCAAGACTGCATAATGCTTTTCAAAGAAAAATGCCAATCAGATTTCATAGCAAGAGTGGTGATGAAGGAAAACTTAGCCATCTAAAGATGAATGATCGAAGGAAATATAGCAAAGCAGTCCTTCAGATGAGAACCGAGACAAGAGGATGATGGAAGATGGAAAAACTAAAAGAAAACACAATCCACTTTCTCAAAGCAAGCTTGGGAGATTGTCTACAGAAAGATATCACAATCGAAGAACAAACATCTTTGGAGGAAGTCAAAAAGAAGATACAGAGGAACTTCAATGAGGATCCTCTAGCCTGGTGGGACAAAAACGAGCTCAAAGCCTCACTCAAAGTGAAAGACGGAAAAGAGCATGATTTCTGATTGGTCGTTATAGTCCGGGCGACCAAGCAACAAAATATCGAACCCAAGGGAATTTAGGATTCATGGCCTTTAGGTATAGTATCGTGATTAGTTAGAGACGATCGGAAATGAGATTTAAAAATAAAAGAAAATAAAATGCATGAAAAAATAAATCTAATTACAATATTTTTTGATTTTCAATGCCATGGTAGTCTTCATGATACACTCATATAATCAATCATCCTACATCTTTAATTGTTTTCCATTTTTAAGCAAATCATGGTAAGGGCGATCACTATTTCTACCTATCCCCAATGGCCATGGTGAATAGGATGTAGATTGTCTTCACAACCCCTAAAAAGCTCCTAGGATCGATCCTACTTACAATTCCCTTCAAGGTACTATGCTCGTATGGATGGGGTTCCCTTCACTAGTTTAATCCTCGGGCACAAGTGATCTCACTAGTGTTTATTTATGTTGTTCTAAACATAGGAAGGTTTTGGCCAAACCCCCCCCCATATTAAACCCACATATAATAAATGGAAAAAACTCACATATGATAATCGTGCAAAACAACCAAGGGTAAAGCAACGACAAGACATGCCGATACACAATACATAACTTAATCACAATGCACTAACACCAAAGACATTAATCACATATTATTACAAGACATGTGAATTTCATAAATAAAACCTAATCAAAGCCGAAAATTCAATCAAGACATTTTCATAAAATAATCAATAATCATGCCTTCAATCAACCACCAAAACATAGAAAATAAAGATAATAAATAGGATTAGATTATACCTTAATGAAGTTTTTATATCCATGAAGATCATCTTCTCCTTGGTGTCTCCACCTTCTAGGAAAGCAAATAAAATTCTAATCTAGAAAAACATTTAAAACTAAAATGGATCCCTCCCCCAAAGGGGAAGAGATCTCAAATGGAGATCTTAAAAAAAAACTCTCTACACTATTTAATTGGGAATTTAATGGATGAGGATTCATTTTCAGTTTATGGATGTGAGGAGGTATTATAGTGGAGAGGTGAGTGGATTTTTGGTGTTGATTTTTGATGTGGGACAAGAGTGAATTTTTTGGAATTTTTAGGTTCCAGGAAGAGGGTTTAAGTTTAAATCGGGCGAGAATTAGTCACATGTGGTGATTTGGCAAAGTGGTTGGAGGCGCCTTATGCGTCCGAGAGGTCACGTGTTCGAATCCAGCCTCCACAATTTTTTTTTCAAAAGTGCATAAAAACACGGTCGTGTTTTTATGCATCTGCCTGTGTTTTCTTGCAATTTTTCAGCTCTCTGGACAATTTTTGCACTTCTGAATAGACAACACTTTTCTGAAAAGTGTTGTCTTTTCCATGTTGTCTTTGCCAAATTTTTTCTTTTTTTTTCGTCTTCGTCCCAATTTAATTCCCGTTTCTTCCATCACTCTTTCAAGCTCAAAACACCCCTTTTCTGCAAAGATACATAATAATACCTCTCTCAAACTAATTAAGCAATTAATAATATTTTCATTAAAATCATGCTTAATTATTGAATTAAATCCAAATAAATCCACATAAATTCATGCAATTTAGCCCATAATTCTAGGTGAATTTCACACCGATCAAACCCCCCAAACTTAAAGTGTTGCTCGTCCCCGAGCAACGAAAGAAAAGAAAGAACGAGGAGGGGAATTCACCTAGAATTGAATCAAGATATCAAGTCATTTCAAAACCATTTCAATTCAATCAAAACAAGAGACAAGACATCAATTTAAGTGCATACAAGTTAAGCTTAGGAAATATACAAGCAAGTGAGACCTTCACTACTCCTCTCTAGATTTTGCTTTTCACTCTCACACTCAAAGGGTGTATGAGAGAAGTGTATACTCTCAAAAATCGATTCAAATGCATGACATTACCATATGCTTGCCAAAAGTCTACGCTCTCCACCACTTGTATGTGTGTTGATTATTGAATCAATAAGGTCTTTATATGGGGTTGTAATGTAGGCTCTTTGGTATTGGGTAGGAAAAATATTTAGGAAAAGTAAGCTCAAGATTAGTAGAGAATTTAAGTTGATGGCCAATATCAACTCTCACTCTCTCTTTTCTCAAATTAGTGAAGAATTCAAGTTGGTTGGTAGCCTCAACTCTCATTCCCACTTTTTTTTTTCTTTTTCCACCTTAATCACAAAGAGAATTTTATCCATCCAACAAATAAAAGAACCTTTTTCTTCTCTTTTTCTACTATTGAGTTTTTTTTCTCTCTCTTTTCCACAAGGGCTCTCTTTCCATTTTTCTAGTATAGCTCCTTTATACTTCTTTTATACAAGCTTTACTCAATTTTTTTTATCAACCTCCATTTTTTTTTCTTACTTCATCTTTTCTCCCTCTTTTCTTGCACTTTCACCACTCTCTTTCCAAACTCTCTTGTAAGCTCAATTCAACCATTTCATCCCCATTAATCCTCTACTAATCGACAAAGGTGATTAGGATATAAAATATGGATAAAATGGCTAAATTTGTAGGTTGCCAAAGAAATAAGGATAATAAGCTCAAAGGGGCAAACCACGAAATGATTTCATTTGGTAGGATAAATTTGGCTAAGTGACTTGTCAAAACAAAGATGGCCTTAAATCATTTCCAACAATCTTCACACATGTGTAGTTTCAAGAAGACACAAAGGCAAATTCTAGAATGCACACAAAAGAATGATGCACACACAAGAAAGGAAAAATATTTGATTTCATGATTTTAAGGCTCAAAAGCTCACGGGTTTATAGTAGTGAAAGGCAACACAAAACAAGCATAAACCATAGCTCAACAAGTACACAAGTAAAAATTCATCTAGTCACAAGTTTCAATCAAAAATCATAATCTTAAAATTTCTCACAATTAAGCACAAGAGAGCCAAGAAAGATTTTCTCCTTATTGAAAACAAGATAAAGCGAGAAAAGCACGAAAAAAAAAACCGAAAACAATAAAAAAGGAGAAAATACGAGCCAAGGAAAAGAGTAAGGACTTAAACGTGTGCCGGTGCAATATGCTCAAGTAGGAGTTCATGGATACAATTTATAATTCAAACCGTAGAAAAGTCAAGTAACAAATGACATGCCCCCCAAACTTAAATTAGACAAAGTCAAATTTAAGTTGGGAAGATGTTCGTTACCTCAATTTGCACCACTCCTTTGCTCTTCAAGGCCAATACCATGACTCCATGCTTTAGTCCCTACAAACACAACCATTAAACGAAAAACAAATCAAAGAAAAAAAATGTCCCTATCCTAACCACTCAACAAACCCAAAGTCACAAATACAACTAAATTCCCCGGCAACGGCGCCATTTGATTGGTCGTTATAGTCCGGGCGACCAAGCAACAAAATATCGAACCCAAGGGAATTTAGGATTCATGGCCTTTAGGTATAGTATCGTGATTAGTTAGAGACGATCGGAAATGAGATTTAAAAATAAAAGAAAATAAAATGCATGAAAAAATAAATCTAATTACAATATTTTTGGATTTTCAATGCCATGATAGTCTTCATGATACACTCATATAATCAATCATCCAACATCTTTAATTGTTTTCCATTTTTAAGCAAATCATGGTAAGGGCGATCACTATTTCTACCTATCCCCAATGGCCATGGTGAATAGGATGTAGATTGTCTTCACAACCCCTAAAAAGCTCCTAGGATCGATCCTACTTACAATTCCCTTCAAGGTACTATGCTCGTATGGATGGGGTTCCCTTCACTAGTTTAATCCTCGGGCACAAGTGATCTCACTAGTGTTTATTTATGTTGTTCTAAACATAGGAATGTTTTGGCCAAACTCCCCCCATATTAAACCCACATATAATAAATGAGAAAAACTCACATATGATAATCGTGCAAAACAACCAAGGGTAAAGCAACGACAAGACATGCCGATACACAATACACAACTTAATCACAATGCACTAACACCAAAGACATCAATCCCATATTATTGCAAGACATGTGAATTTCATAAATAAAACCTAATCAAAGCCGGAAATTCAATCAAGACATTTTCATAAAATAATCAATAATCATGCCTTCAATCAACCACCAAAACATAGAAAATAAAGATAATAAATAGGATTAGATTACACCTTAATGAAGTTTTTACATCCATGAAGATCATCTTCTCCTTGGTGTCTCCACCTTCTAGGAAAGCAAATAAAATTCTAATCTAGAAAAATATTTAAAACTAAAATGGATCCCTCCCCCAAAGGGGAAGGGATCTCAAATGGAGATCTTTAAAAAAAACTCTCTACACTATTTAATTGAGAATTTAATGGATGAGGATTCATTTTCAGTTTATGGATGTGAGGAGGTATTATAGTGGAGAGGTGAGTGGATTTTTAGTGTTGATTTTCGATGTGGGACAAGAGTGAAATTTTTGGAATTTTTAGGTTCCAGGAAGAGGGTTTAAGTTTAAATCGGGCGAGAATTAGTCACATGTGGTGATTTGGCAAAGTGGTTGGAGGCGCCTTATGCGTCCGAGAGGTCACGTGTTCGAATCCCAGCCTCCACAATTTTTTTTTCAAAAGTGCATAAAAACACGGTCGTGTTTTTATGCATCTGCCCGTGTTTTCTTGCAATTTTTCAGCTCTCTGAACAATTTTTGCACTTCTGAATAGACAACACTTTTCTGAAAAGTGTTGTCTTTTCTATGTTGTCTTTGCCAAATTTTTTTCTTTTTTTTTGTTTTCGTCCCAATTTAATTCCCGTTTCTTCCATCACTCTTTCAAGCTCAAAACACCCCTTTTCTGCAAAAATACATAATAATACCTCTCTCAAACTAATTAAGCAATTAATAATATTTTCATTAAAATCATGCTTAATTATTGAATTAAATCCAAATAAATCCACATAAATTCATGCAATTTAGCCCATAATTCTAGGTGAATTTCACACCGATCAAGTTCGTAAGATACAATCCTATCCTGATGAACCAAGAGGATCGAAAGGATATGCAACTAATACTTAATAAACATCTGGACCTTAAGTTGATATCACCAGGAGTATCCCCATATAGCAGTCCAGGATTTCTAGTTCGAAATCATGGAGAAGTCAAGCGGGGAAAGTCAATACTTGTGATCAACTACAAAGGGATCAACAACATCTCGGAGTTCGATGGATACTACATACTAAGTAGGGAACACTTAGTCAATTGTATCAAGAATGCCAAGGTATTCTCAAAGTTTAATTGCAAATCTGGGTTCTACCAGATTATGATGGAAGAAGGAAGCAAAAGGTTCACAGCCTTCTCAACACCACAAGGCCATTATATCTGGAATGTCATGTATATGGGCTTGGCGAATGCACCCCAGATATATCAAAGGAAGATGGATAATCTATTCAAAGATTATTTCTCATTCATGTTTGTTTATGTGAATGACATCCTCATAGCCTCAAAGAACATGAAAGAGCATCTGGCGCATCTGGAAGTATTTTCGAAAGTATGCCACAAGGAAGGATTGGTGCTTTCTGAAAAGAAGGCAGTAATAGCAACAAGGCAGATCGAGTTCCTTGGAGTCGAGATCGATGAGTCCGAAATTATTCTACAGCCTCATATTGTAGAAAAGGTTCAAGGATTTCCTGAAGATTTCAAGGACAAGAAAAAACTCCAAAGCTTCTTAGTAGTTGTCAACTTTGCTGGAATGTTCATCAACAATCTAGCACAATACAAGAAGGTGTTCAGTCCTCTATTGAATAAAGACGCAGAATTCAAATGGGAAGAATCACATCGAGAAATGGTTAAGTAATTAAAGGAGGTTTTTGTTAGAAGCTCCCCAAGCTAGAAATACCAAACGACGAGGATGAACTGGTACTTTACACAGATGCCAGTGACCACTGGTGGGCAACAGTTCTCACGAAATTCACACCAGAAGGAGAAGTGTCATGCAGATACTGTAGCGGACTCTTTACAGAGAATGAAGCAAACAGATGGCACATCAATGAAAAAGAGTTCTTTGCGGTTCGGAAAGCATTCAAGAAATGACCGCTATTTCTTCTCGCGAAGAAATTCATTCTTAAAATTGATAACACAAGCGTTAAAACCTTTTTAAAAAATAAAATTGAATCTAAACCTGAAAAGGCTAGACTATTAAGATGGCAAGCAGAATGCCAATATTATGATTTTAATATTGTCATTATTAAATCTGTTGATAATGTTTTGGCAAATTTCCTGATGAGAGATGGAAGGAGATGAAATAGACTTCATCCTGACTCTATCAAGGTACCTGATGGACAACCTTGAGTTGCTCCAAAGGGAATTCGATAATCTGGCACTCAATGCAAGGCGTGCCGAAAGAATACAAGATAGTGATCAGACTAAAGTATCTAATCGCATACGAGACTGCATTCGAAATGGCGCAAGTCTGTTCGAAGCAATACGAGAGCCACTCCTCCAGGCTGTTGATAGCAATTGCAATCGATAAAAGGAGAGTAGTTGAGAATGGGACTCTAAACTCGGAGCAAGAGATTCAAGTACCCTTAGCACAAGTCCTAGTCTGGAACCTCCAAAAAGGAATCGGTCCAAGGAAAAATCGAAGACCTGGAGTCACATCTAGAGTCGACGAGTCAACCCAGCACCTCTGGAGTCAAAGAGGGAGAGATCAACCTTAGACGGGCACTGCTAAGGTTGGTATTAACTTAGCTGATTTCTCTTATTGGCAGGATTACCAAGTCAACTGGGAGAAATTAAATACCAGACAAGGAATCCGATTTGAGAAATACCAGGTGGATATATCTGGAGAATATCCCCAAGTTTGGATGTGAGAAGGCTCAAATCCAAATGATGTGAAACAATGGTATGATTTTGGAACACTAGCTTCAATCTATACTGTTGCACCAGGCTTCCCAGAACTTGCAAAACTTCCAGATTGGCTGGGAGAAAAGGTTTTCAAGGCATGGGAAAATAACTCAACCCTATCCAGGGGAGATGTATTGGAGCTTTACTTTACAAGTGTGACTCCAGAACCAATAGAGAAAGACAATCACGAGGTCTTTCATTTTATCAAGTTAAGAAGACCCGATGTCTCAGCATTAAATAAAATCAAGAAGTCTTCTGGAAAGGAACAGTCTTGGTTTCTACTTATTCTGAAAAACAGATCTCTACGCATCGAGCGAGGGGTTTGTACGCTTGCATCAAAGCAATGGTGTAGGTGAAGTTCCCATTCAAGTTCGAGCATAAATCTTTGAATGGGTCTTTCCTGTTGAATACTTTAACAGGGAAGAAGACAGTGTTTGCGAAGAATGCGTTCCAAGAAAAATAAGAACTTCTCTGGAAAAATAAAATTCCAGTTAGTAAATAAACTCATCGGAGATATTGTAACATGGCCCATTTCGGGCAGTGGATAAATAAGGTATGTTCGAGCTGTTCCACCAAAACAGAGCCGGAGTTTGGAAAAGGAATAAGGTTGGGCATAGGGATGATCAGAATTGCTGATCCACCCCAAAGGAGACACGTGGAAAGAAGATGGTAAAATCTCTTCGGAATACCTAGGAGCTGGGAGAATTATCAGGCACTAAAGAGGACAAATGACTCCTCAAAAAAGCAAGAGACAGGTGACCTTTCCGAAAGGGTAAGAGACCTGTGACCTGACAGGGAGGATGACCCAGAAAAGGGAAT
Organism: Pogostemon cablin; assembly: GCA_023678885.1. NCBI lineage: Eukaryota > Viridiplantae > Streptophyta > Magnoliopsida > Lamiales > Lamiaceae > Pogostemon > Pogostemon cablin. Next base: position 30,538,868 of record CM042995.1, read on the forward strand.
CCAATAAAGAAGCCAGCCAACTGTTGGCATCCAATAAAAGGTGATGCAAGCAATTGTTGGATTGTATACTAAAAGTCTAGCTTTAGTATGGACAATGTTATAACAATATTTGAAATGAGAATCATTGATCAAATGATTGCATCTTATAATTTATTTTATATGCATGATGCAATAATCCAATTACTTTATACTGTAGATAATATGTTGTGCGACAACACGCGGAAGATCATATTATCGGTTTCCTTATAAAGTATAAACAGATGCTCACAACTGAGATAGACGGGGACTCTCTATCGGTATGGTTGTAGTGTGGTTTGGTATTAGCTTGTCTTGGCTATAGAATCACATTAGTGCACTTGTGTGTATTGAGCAGGACCGCCTGAGATCGTTCTTCTTATACTGACTATATAGTAGAACTTGATCTCTGTTATTATGGAAGTTCGTGCTCTTAATCCCTATACAATAACCTCGACACGTAGGGCAGTATGTATTTCTTTGATTCATCAATGGGTGAGATTTATAAGTATTAAATCAACAAACTCGGTGAGTTGGGAAGTAGTGCTGTATCTATGGTGTGCTGTTGATTGTAGAAGGAATCCATGTCCGTCATAGGATGATGATGTCCCCTTGAGGAGCTCATAAGGTTTATCATGTAAATCTTGCAAGTGGATTAATTTCCGGCATGATAAAAAGGTTGAGTGGTACTACTCTTGGATGAGATATTAATTAATTTGAGTTGTCAGTAACTTAATTAATTAATGGACATTGTATATCTTAAACATGGGGAGACTATCGGGCTTATAATAAGAAGGAGCCCAGAACATAATTTTGGGATTGGACGGGTAGTGCAATAATAATATTTTAGTGGACTATATTATTATTATTGGATTTAATTAAAAGCTTTGGGCTAAGCTTGGTTAATTAAATTCAATTGAGGCCCAGCCCAATTTCTTCTCCTGGTCCCTGCTGTAGCCCAATATAAATAGTCATCTCAGCTTCTGGAAACCTAACTTCCTGCGCCTCTTTTGACGTGAGTTAGAGAGAAGCAGATTGAGAGAACTCTGGGGATTGTTGACCACCCAACACCAGAGTTGACTTGGGACATACAGCAGAAGATCAAGAGGTGTTCTTCTGCGGCGATTCAGACTCTACATCAACCCTGAAGTACAGTAAACACATTATTGCTTCCGCTGATTTTGTTTGCCTGTCAATCCTAACGGATCACGTTGAACCGCACGATCCAATCGCCCAACAATTAAACACATGGAGCGCGAGTACCACCTGCTACGAGAAATCGTATGATGAGGCGAAGGTTGTTGTCGCCTAGATTGCATCGGATGATAACCTAGTAAACCATTTACAAGGACCTAAAGGCGAGAGCTTTTAATGGTCGTGTAGTGGGAGTAGGAATCAGATGTATGGCAGAAGACATGACAGCATAGTCTTTTAGTATAAGTGGGAGATTTTTATATTGTTTCGAGGGAAACAATATAAAAATCTCCCACTTATACTAAAAGACTATGCTGTCATGTCTTCTGCCATACATCTGATTCCTACTCCCACTACACGACCATTAAAAGCTCTCGCCTTTAGGTCCTTGTAAATGGTTTACTAGGTTATCATCCGATGCAATCTAGGCGACAACAACCTTCGCCTCATCATACGATTTCTCGTAGCAGGTGGTACTCGCGCTCCATGTGTTTAATTGCCTTATGGACTCGTGATTCCTTCAAGTTTGCAACTGCACCAATATCATCAATATAAATTGTGATATCCTTGGGCAAACTTAGAAACACTTCGAAGTCCATCTTGAAGTTTCTAGAGTCATACAGATACTTTGGCTGCCTAATAGGCTCCAATTTATCATCATTCCATGATGGAGTCCGGAGTCTGAAATATATTTCTATATAACACTCCTCCACATTATGACTCTACTTCCTAAAATTAAACACATAACCTTTGAGGAGAATTTACTGCCGTCCAATCTGACTAAAAATCCGAATCTACGTAATCCACAAGAAGCAGTGAATCTGTCCAGTAAGTGTATATATGATAACCAGTCCTTCTCAGGCACTTCATATATATCTTACCACAGTTCATCATTCTTGTTCCGGGTTACGTTGATACCATCTGTTCATGCGTTCAGCAATACAGATATCCAACTTCGTTCATAGCATTCCTTAGATTAAGCTTCCTTATTCGCCGAAGCATAAGGAACCGCTTTCATCTACTTTATCTTCTTCTTGTATCTCAAAGACACATTCACTTAGATAAATTTACATGCTAAACGAGTATGGATTGTATCATTTATGAAACTTGAGATAAGCATAACATCCTTTCATATGATCCGTATTACCGTGATCAAAAGGATATATTTTACTTTTCTTAAGTCCTTCATATCTACCGCTTTAATAACCGTACCCATACGCCCGATAATACTCTTTCATTGTCTCCAATGAGCAAGATACTATCTACATATAGTCCAAGAAATACCACCACGTTTCCGTCACTCTTTACAATACACAAGACTCATCCGCTCATTGATTTAAATCCATGCCACTGGATTATCTAATCAAAACAGATGCTTCACAATCTTAAAGCTTGCTTTAGTCCATCGCTGGACACTTTTAAGCTTACTTTCAAAATGCTATTAGTACTTTGCAATGAATCACTCTGGTCGCTCCACATAGATGTTTTCCTCAAGACTTCCAATCAGGAAAGCTGTCTTGACATCTATTTGTTGTCCCTCATAATTTAATATGAGCAGCAATAAATAAAAGAATCCGGATCAACATAAGCATAGCTACCAGTGAACATGTTTCCTCATAATCGAACCATTTCTTTCTGAGTACATCTTTTCGCAACAAGCTTTGCTTCCAAGATTTTCACCTTTCTGTTTGATCCTCTTTTATTTCCTTTGATCCTTGCAATGGCTTTTACACCATTTAGTGGTCAAATAAGCTCCCAGATTTAATTTAGAATCCGTAGATTCTATTTCAACGTTCATTGCAACTTACTAAGATTCCGCATTTTTATCTTGTAGTGCTACGTCGTATCCGTGGGATAATATCATGTTCACTAGGGATCAAGTCTCACGACTCTCCCAAAACATATATTTATGGGTTGTTACACAACCCTCCCACTACGACAAGGCACTACATGTAATTGTGTATCAGACTTGACACGCGTTGCAGTTTACCTTGTGGTATATCCTCTTGTACACTTGGTACTTATACTTAGTGTTTTCCTCTCACTTCCTTTAGAACAACTTATACATGGGTTTGTGATTTATTTCATAGTCCTTTTCCAAAAATCTGGTTATTGTGTTAACAATTACCCTTCGATCTTTTTGGACTAAATAAATTACTATCCATTTTTCTAGAATATCCCATATACAGACAAACATTTCACGAATTACTGTATCCAGGGCATATCCATAAAATGAATTTAATTATTCCAAATAATTCATCATCTATCTAATCATAACCATAAGAGATAATACCTTCTATTCACCACACCATTCCACTGGGGAATGTCCGGTGTTGCCATCTTGAGATTTAATCTCAACTTCTGATTAATAGCTGCTAACTATCCTAAGAGGTATTTACCACCACGGTTAAACCGTAATGTCTACCTCTTGCCTGGATAATATTAGGTCCGCTTGAATCAGACTGAACTAATTCCAACATATATATCTTTGGCCCTATACCCAACAGCCTTGAAAAGGCAGTTAATCATTTTTACTTCCAAGCAAGACTCGCAAGTCCGATAGTTTCCACTTCAGATAAACCTTACGGTCTATCGGCTATCAACTTTTGAATCCTACTCAAGTAAAATGAATTAGTCATAGACGCCAAATGTATGTTTAGTTCATTTCCGAAGGTTCCTTTCTCTTACTAATATTAGAAGATGCATTATTTAATTACTATTTATTGCATCTGTGGGATGTGCATGATTCAAGAGTATCCAAATTATCCACCAATGTACTTTAACGGATTATAGCCTCATTCCTCATTTCTATGACCATGTCATTTAAATGAAATGAAGTATCCATCCGTTAATGCATAGAAACCGAAATTAAATTCTTTCTATGAAACGTACGTAAAGATAATTTCTCATAATCAATCGTTTATTCTTATCATGAGATAAATAAACAACTCCCACTGCAATAGCCACTACCTTCGTAGTTTTACCCATGTTATTAACAATCTTATCCTTACTAAGTGAAAAACATTTAGTGATTCCTGTATCTACACACTTCGTGTCAGTAGATGCCATCACTAATCATGTTTAGGCTATTAGTAAATAAGATATTAAACTTGTTCACTTTATGATGAAAATGGCTTTCCTTTGCCACATGTTTTGTTAGAAGTTTCCCACCATTTACATCCTCTTGTAATTGAGGTGGAACTTTCTCAAAAACATCTAGGCAATTATGGAAAATAAAATTGACTTAGGTTTCCCTTTCAACTTCTATTCCATATATATTTCCAATTCATTCATCAAATTCTATCATGATCTTGCGCCTTTTAAATTACTCAAGTATCTGAAGAGTTACATGAGTTCATCATATTTCTATGATCCTCTCATCTCTTCACTAAAGACTTTAATAGGCATCATGAGCCGTCCTTTGAGAGAACACATGTATTTTCTTAAGCAGTAAATTTCAAAATCATGATTCTTTTCTAATCAACTAATTTGGACAAGTAAATATAATGTCTTTTAGTTAACAATTAGTGAGATAATACCATTCGAAATTCAGAGAATCAGAAATAAATATACTGATCAAAACTTCGAATTTTATCCTTTTATATTGTTTCCCTCAAAACAATATAAAATAAAATTCACCGACATCTCAAGCACCGTGAGTCTGCAAGCCACGTTAGTGTGGACGTTTACAAACCCGAACATTTACAAGAGAAGGTTTTACCCATTAATTTCATTTGTCAACCTAACTTTATGACAAAATAATTAATAGTCGGTTACTCTTTAGCCATGCAAATAATAGCAGTGACTCCGTTGGGGAGGATACTAATTATTTACACCTAAGTGTACACCATTATTTGATCCCAAGTCCACTGCGCGAGCTTATGTGCCTTACAGTTGGAGAAGTACACACGCGCTCAGGTAGTTTCCTACAATCATCAATTATAAGTTTGTACCAGTGTACCGCACACAAACTCATCCGTTAGGGAGGAAGGCCTATGCCAACACGCAAGTTTATGTGCCACATTACAAACAATAATTATTTATGAAGTCTGTACCAGTGATCCGTGAATAAACTCATCCGTTAGGGAGGAAGGCCTATGCCAACACGCAAGTTTACTCACATCACTTACAAACCAATAATGGAGGCCGCGGGAATTTATTACCAATCCCCTTTCCCACTTAGTTATTTAATACCGAGGGTTTTAACATGCATATAATATTCCAGAATAAAATATACAATTAAGACATGCTTCTATTAACAGTAATTTAAATAAATAAATCACATAGAACATATCTTTCACATATACAACAATAATTGACAATTAAATCAATTAATCAGTTATATAACATTAATTAATTGCATAATTAGTGGATCAATCAATTTTGGGCTCAAGAGCAACAAATAAGCACAAAATGAACAGCAGATTAAATAATTAATCAAGCTCATTATCCATGGCCCATAATCTTAACCCAAAATTAAATTAAGTCCATCAAGCCCACTAGCACAATTAGTCCATTAATATAATTAATTAATTATGCTTGGCCCATTACTCACAATTAATTAAATTAATTAGTCCAGCAGCTCATTGCCATTTAATTAAAATTGGGCCCAAAAGTCCAAAACCAAATTAAAATTGAGCAGCATCTAATATAATTACTGAATTGGGCCCTTTAATAATCAGCCCAAATACTCCTTAATTAAAATAGGGCCCTGCAGCCCAATATCCTTTTAATTAAAATTTTGGGCCCAAATAATTAAACCAGGCCCAACACCATTTAATTAAAATTGGGCCATGAGAACAGCCCAAACCATAATTAAACACAAGGCCCTAAAGGCTTCCTGCTTATAATGGATGGCCCAAAACCCATTGTTATGAAATTAAGCCCAGCAGCCCAATCACCACATAACAAAAATTGAGCCCCTTTAACTATTTTAATTAAAATTGGGCCCATTAGCCCAAAACTAAAATTAAAATAAGGCCCATTATGTGACAGCCCATTATGAAGCCCACAGTCCAAACTGCTGCCCTACCAAAACCAGCAGCCGCCGTTCTCCTTCCAAACACGAGCAGCAGCGACCAGCCGACAGCCACCGGAAATGAGCCGCGCCGACAAGAACTTGATGAGCGTTTTCTCAACACACAATTAATCCCCAAGTATGAAGGATATCAATTGTAGTTTCGAAAGGTGACCAAGTGAATATCGAACCCAAGGGACGGCGTATTATCAATTAAATTATTATCTAAATTAATTAAGACAAAGCAATAAGAGTTTGATGTTTGATTATAACTAAAATACTAAATTAAATAACAAATAAAATAAACTATCACTCGAAGAATACGTAGGTGGATCAAGTAGGAGAATAGGTAGCTCTAGGATAATCCAGTTTTACTCATTAACTTCCCTTCCATGTGTCAATGTCCGACTCTGCCTTGTGGAATATGGACGCATCACTAAACCATGCATATCTACTCTATAGACACAAGTAAACATGCGTGTAACACGTGTGAATAACCTCGGAGCAAGAGATATAATTTCACCCCCCTTTCTAGGTACTATCAGTATCAATTATTTCCCCCTAGGATTGGTACTCTAACCCGATATGATCTCCTTTTATAGGTACTATGAAATTATCCTCTTTATCCTACTTATTAACCCGAATTCAATTCAATTAATAAGTATTCATATATGATAGTTCTAATGAAGCTTCGGAGTCCCCTCACTTAGAATCATAACATAAAACCCTGCTCAGCAGTGAACGCACTCAACCAATAACCATGTTATGCATTCAGACTCTACACAACGATTATTGATGCACAAAACGACTATGAGTATGGATTAATAAAGCACAATCATATATAAACTATATCCACAAGTAGTGTTGTACGGAGTGTATACACGGAAGTTCAATTAACTAGATAAAACCTTCACAACCCTAGTTCTACCAAAAAGGCTCTAGCCCATGGTGTTTCGAAGAACAATCATGGGTGTTGGATAGATCTTACCCGGATGTCCGGAAAATACAAGATAAATTAGGAAACGAATAAACCCTTGGTATGGCGTCTTCATGCCCTTCTCCATCTTGAATCCTCCTCTTGGTTCTCCTCTTGATTCCACAAACGAATCTTCAAAGTGATGGATGGATGGAGGAAAGGATGATGGTTGGGGGGTGATCCCCCCTTGTGGGGTGTTGTATGTTGTGGCCTCTCCTCGGTGATTGGTGATTATTGATTGGACGTGTTTCTTGACTGCATGAGCCTCCTTTTATACTTGTAATCACGTCTCTAGGGCTTGGAATGGGCTTTTCAAGTGATCCCACGCGTTTTGGCCTCTAAAATACGGATTTTCCCGCACGTAGGTTCGACCACGTCAAGCAGGTCGAACCCCTAGCCACAGGTCGAACCCTGCTACTGGATTTGCGCAGTCTCTCCGTTTCGCGTATAACTTTCACATCCGACCTCCGAATTGAGTGACTTTTGCGCTCACGCGATCCTCTCTTCCTTGGCTTTCTCTGAATATAAAGATGTCACCAAAACTCCAAGAATTGAATATGTAACAAGCCATGGAAAGTAGCACATCAGTTCTGTTCGGCACAGCTCGCGCGGCGTCACCACTTTGCTCATAACTTCCTCGTTCGGACTCCGAATGGGATGTTCTTTACGCCAAAACGACCCTCTCTTCAGTGGCTTTCCAACCATGTATCACACTTTCCGTTCAGAGCTCCACATCAATACAGAATAATTACACAAGTTGGATGTGCGTTTATCAGCATTCTTGCACAAATTGCACCTTTTCTCAAACTTGGCTCTTTTGATCCTTTTTCCACCTAAAACACAACAAAACACCTCAAGTGCACCTTTTTCTCACATATAATGAATATAAGACATTTGTGCTCATATAAGACTACAATATCAATCAAAAAGGTGTTAAATTGGACACTAAAACACACTTATTTTCACTCTCATCAATCCCCCAAACTTACCCGTTGCTCGTCCCGAGGCAACAAAATAAAAATAAAGAGAGAGAGAGAGTACGAAAATTAGCAGGGAAACAAGGACTATGACCAATACCCATTCAAAATACAATCGTCATCAACTTAGGTCATGCAACTCTCATTACATGTAATAATCAATTCAAAGCATACAAGTTAAGACAATCACCACCAATTCAAATGCTCTATTAACATGTTCTCACAGGAAGTATATCACTCTCACTCAAGTGTAGAAGATGTACACTTATGGGTTAAGGTGTTTACGCTCAGATTCAATCCAAGTGCATGCGTAACCATAAGCTTGCCTATTGTCTCAACTCTCCTTTTACTTGTAGCTAGTAAATCATAGATCAAAAAGGTCTTTTATTAGGTTGTAATGTAGGCTCTTTGGAATAGGTGAGAAGTATATGGATAAGTGACTCAAAACTCGGATCAATCAAGCTGCAGTCTCTCTCGATCTTTCATTCTTTCTCATCACTACAATTAAGCACAATACTCTTCCATCTTTCTCCTTCAAGCACAACATATTTTCTTTTTTAACTTTTCCTAGCTCTTCAACTCCATCATTCTCCTTTTCTTCACCCTTTTTTTTCTCTTTTCTTTCTCTTTCGAGGTACCAGTTTCGGGCACTACCTCTCACATCCTCCATAGGGTACTAGATTTAAGCACTACCCTAGGGTGTTTGATTCCATGGAGTACTAGATTTAAGCACTACTCCACGAATTTCTTCTTGATCCTTAAGATTTTTTTTTCATTATCCTTATCATCCCTCAAATCACCACTCTCTTCAATTAAGCTTTATTGGCTATCAAAGAATGGATTTAATAAGGCTCAAATGGGCTGACTAGGGATTTAATGAATTCAGGTAAAGTATATGGGAAAATATGGGTTAAATATCAAAGATGGCCTAATATCATTTCCATAATCCGCTAGACTAATCTTGAATATTCAAGGAGACTCAAGGCAAGTTCTAGAATACACGCACAAGAACGATACTCACCATAAAAAAATATATCATGTGATTATGTACATGATCATAAGGCTCAAAATCTCACATGGGTTTTTAACAAGTAACAGAGCACTTTTCATGGTAGGTAATATCCCACAAGTACACATAGAACTTCATATCACAATATAACTCAAGTACACTTCCTTCATCAATTTCAAAGGCATATGAATTTCAAAGATAATTTTAACAATAAGCTCACATGGATCACCACCATAAACACAATCCTTCCACTCCTATGAATTAAAAGCACACATAAAAATTAGAAAAAGAAAATGAGGGCACCTGATTTTTCTTGAACGTACGCACGAGCTCCTCGAGTTAAAACCTCAATGTAGAACTCGTCTTGCCACCTAGTTACCCTTTTCTATCATCAAAGCTCAAACAAACTCATCATCACAAGATTCATCAATAATAAAATAGGAGAACTATACGAAAGAATTAATTGACTATCTAATCGACTCCACACACACTAGAAACACCACTGAACACTAGGCAAATTGCAAAAAATCGACATATCAAAACCGATTAAAGTTTCAACATACCGCAAAAAATCAACTCCCCTAGCAAACATTACAAAGAAAAGATTATACTCTTGGTGCTTCAATGAGGTAAGTACATCACACCCCCCCAAACTTAGTAAAAACGTAAGTCGAAACTAAGTTTGAAAAGAGATGTAATTGCCGATTAGTAAGCACCTTAAATATAAAAATTTCTTACTCACACGAAAGAAATAAAGCAATAAAACGGAAGGGCAAGCCCCCAACAGGCGCTCATGTTTAACGTCGTAGAGTCACGACGGTAGAGGACGGTCTTCTCGCATCCTCACCTTCAAATACTTTCTTTCCCTCTTCTTGTCTACACTCAATACCTCACCTTTCTTGGTCACAAAAATATGATCATTGAAATTTCCTTCCGCCCATGGCTGTCTAGACTCCTCCTTGTCAACCTTCCACTTAAATTTAGAATCACCTGTCTTAGAAAAATCAAGATTAAACAAGTTAGAAACCATATCAATGCTCTTGCACGATTGAGTCTCCATGGGCATCTTCATTGCATGATCAAGAGAGAAAATCATATCTTCATTATCCATTCGCAGTCTAAGCTTTCCTTCCTTAACATCTATCATAGCTCCAGCTGTGGCAAGGAACGGTCGTCCCAAAATAAGGGGAATGTCACCCTTATCATCTTCCATCTCAAGTACAAGAAAATCCACGGGAAAAACTAACTTATCCACTCTCACTAAAACATCTTCAATTAAACCCTTCGGACAAGTCATGGATCTATCCGCCAATTGAAGAGCAATATTCATGGGATTAAGATCCCCCAAACCAAGCCTTTTAAATATGGATAAAGGCATCAAGTTAACGCTTGCCCCCAAATCACACAAGGCTTTATGTGCCGACCCTTTTCCAATGTCACAAAGAATGGTGAAGCTTCCCGGATCCTTTAACTTTGCAGGCAACTTCCTTTGAAGAATCGAGCTGCAATTCTCTGATAGGTTCACCGTCTCCACTCCGTTCAAGCTTCTCTTCTTTGATATAATATTCTTGAGGAATCGGGCATAGTATGGCATCTCCATGATTGCTTCAGAGAAAGGAATGTTCAAGCTTACTTTGCTCATGACATCGTGAAACCTCTTGAACTTTTCTTCCAATCCCTTCTCGGCCAATCTCGAAGGAAACGGAGGAGGTATCTTGGTCTTTGGTCTTCCCCATTCATCACGTTCAACCTCCTTCGCTTTATCCTTCTTGGCTCTTAATCTCTTTACTTCTTCCCACTTCTTCTCCAGTGTAAGCTCAGTATTCTGCTCATGTAATGGTACTGGAGTAGCATCAACATCATGCGGAGCATTCGGTACAGAAATGGGCAACTTCTGGATGGGTTCGACCAGGGTTCGACCTGTGGAACAGGTCGAACCAGGCACGTACTGGTCGAACCTACCTTCTGGACAACGGCTCTTTTTTTGAATTTGAGGTTCGACCTGGGTTCGACCAGTGTTAGAGGTCGAACCAGGTACGTAATGGTCGAACCTATCTCCTGGAAGACTGCTCTCTTTCTGCTCTTGAGGTTCGACTAGGGTTCGACCAGTGTTAGAGGTCGAACCATCAATGCTTTGGTCGAACCAGTCGTCTGGCATGCTGCTCTCACTTTGAACTTGGGGTTCGACCTGGGTTCGACCAGGGTTACTGGTCGAACCAACTCTCCCCAGGTCGAATCGGCTCACTGGATGACTTTTGCCTACCGGTTCGACCTTGGTTCGACCAAGGGTACTGGTCGAATTAATTATGTCGTGGTCGAATCGAGCGGCAGACGAAACAGAGTACTTCGGAGGGTGCGGTTCGACCTCGGTTCGAGCTGTTGTGCTAGTCGAACTGAAATGCCCCAGGTCGAACTGGCCTTCTGTAAGATTTTTGGTCGCCGGTTCGACCTGGGTTCGACCTGATGGCCTGGTCGAACCGGTAGCATCGTGGTCGAATCGAGGTTTTGTGAAAACAGAGTGCTCCGCATGGTGAGGTTCGACCATGGTTCGACCTGTATGCCAGGTCGAACCTTCTGGATGTTGGTCGAACCAATGCTTAGTCATGTCCAAATTTGATTTCGGCCTCGTTGTTCCCTCGTACTGCGTTCCAGACCTTAACGTGATGGCTTTATCTTCCAATTTTTGTGCCAATTGATTCACGTTCGTGGTCATCTGCCCCATCATCAAGGTAAGCTCCTTCAACTGCTTAGACAAATCTGCACGATCAACATTCATGGTATCCTCAAGACGATCAATCCTTGCATCATTCTCAGCCATGTATCGATGGAAGGTATCTTCAACACTCTTCACTTCTTGCTGCTTCATACTAGGCCCCCTTTGTGTCAACTCTGTGATCTGCCTCTGCTGGAACTCTAGTAGCTTATTGATGTTAGCTAGACTAGAGACGATCTCATCATCCCTATTCGGCTTCTCCACTTGATGTTCAACTTGCGCCACCTTACCAAGTACATATGATCCTCTATCTCTCTCTACTGGCCAGTCACGTGTATTCATAGAGATGTCTTCGAACAACTTTTCCACTTCAAGTGCTGTCTTTGATAACAGCGCTCCTTCTGCTGATGCATCAATAAAAATACGCGACTCACAATCCAATCCATAGTAGAAGATGCTTATGTATTCAGCCTTAGACATTCCATGTTGTGGGCACCTCCTGAGCATATCTTTAAACCTATCCCAAGCCTCATAAAATTTCTCACCCCGATTCATAACAAATCGGGTGATCTCTTGCTTCATTCTTAAGATCCTTGAGGGTGGCATGTATCTTTCTAAGAACTTCTGCTGCAGTTGGTCCCATGAAGTGCAATCAGCTACATCAAGAGTTTCATACCAAGCTTCCGCCTTATCAATCAAAGAGAACTTGAATAAGGCAATCCGCCTAGCATTATCATGAGCTCCAGCTCCTTTTTGAGTGTTTGCATAACCAAGAAATCTTCGGAGATGTTGATATGGATCTTCAAAACAACCTCCAGAAAAGGGATTCTTCTCTACCATGTTAATAAGAGCGGGATGTATCTCAAAATCATCATCTTCCCCCCTTGCTCCTATCAACCCCATGTTACCAATTCCATAGTTCGTGAAAATTTCACGTATGGCAACATTATCCGGATTCTGCCTTGCTCCGGCCATATTTAGCTCAATGCGATATTCCTTCTTTTCCTTCCTCTCCTTTTTCAAGCACACAAGTAACTCGGAAAAATTCAAGGTTAGATAGAAATAAATAATCACAAATAAAAGAAAAAAAAATCTTAATCAACTAGAAATAATAAAATCAATAATAACAGCCGTCCCCGGCAACGGCGCCAAGAACTTGATGAGCGTTTTCTCAACACACAATTAATCCCCAAGTATGAAGGATATCAATTGTAGTTTCGAAAGGTGACCAAGTGAATATCGAACCCAAGGGACGGCGTATTATCAATTAAATTATTATCTAAATTAATTAAGACAAAGCAATAAGAGTTTGATGTTTGATTATAACTAAAATACTAAATTAAATAACAAATAAAATAAACTATCACTCGAAGAATACGTAGGTGGATCAAGTAGGAGAATAGGTAGCTCTAGGATAATCCAGTTTTACTCATTAACTTCCCTTCCATGTGTCAATGTCCGACTCTGCCTTGTGGAATATGGACGCATCACTAAACCATGCATATCTACTCTATAGACACAAGTAAACATGCGTGTAACACGTGTGAATAACCTCGGAGCAAGAGATATAATTTCACCCCCCTTTCTAGGTACTATCAGTATCAATTATTTCCCCCTAGGATTGGTACTCTAACCCGATATGATCTCCCTTTATAGGTACTATGAAATTATCCTCTTTATCCTACTTATTAACCCGAATTCAATTCAATTAATAAGTATTCATATATGATAGTTCTAATGAAGCTTCGGAGTCCCCTCACTTAGAATCATAACATAAAACCCTGCTCAGCAGTGAACGCACTCAACCAATAACCATGTTATGCATTCAGACTCTACACAACGATTATTGATGCACAAAACGACTATGAGTATGGATTAATAAAGCACAATCATATATAAACTATATCCACAAGTAGTGTTGTACGGAGTGTATACACGGAAGTTCAATTAACTAGATAAAACCTTCACAACCCTAGTTCTACCAAAAAGGCTCTAGCCCATGGTGTTTCGAAGAACAATCATGGGTGTTGGATAGATCTTACCCGGATGTCCGGAAAATACAAGATAAATTAGGAAACGAATAAACCCTTGGTATGGCGTCTTCATGCCCTTCTCCATCTTGAATCCTCCTCTTGGTTCTCCTCTTGATTCCACAAACGAATCTTCAAAGTGATGGATGGATGGAGGAAAGGATGATGGTTGGGGGGTGATCCCCCCTTGTGGGGTGTTGTATGTTGTGGCCTCTCCTCGGTGATTGGTGATTATTGATTGGACGTGTTTCTTGACTGCATGAGCCTCCTTTTATACTTGTAATCACGTCTCTAGGGCTTGGAATGGGCTTTTCAAGTGATCCCACGCGTTTTGGCCTCTAAAATACGGATTTTCCCGCACGTAGGTTCGACCACGTCAAGCAGGTCGAACCCCTAGCCACAGGTCGAACCCTGCTACTGGATTTGCGCAGTCTCTCCGTTTCGCGTATAACTTTCACATCCGACCTCCGAATTGAGTGACTTTTGCGCTCACGCGATCCTCTCTTCCTTGGCTTTCTCTGAATATAAAGATGTCACCAAAACTCCAAGAATTGAATATGTAACAAGCCATGGAAAGTAGCACATCAGTTCTGTTCGGCACAGCTCGCGCGGCGTCACCACTTTGCTCATAACTTCCTCGTTCGGACTCCGAATGGGATGTTCTTTACGCCAAAACGACCCTCTCTTCAGTGGCTTTCCAACCATGTATCACACTTTCCGTTCAGAGCTCCACATCAATACAGAATAATTACACAAGTTGGATGTGCGTTTATCAGCATTCTTGCACAAATTGCACCTTTTCTCAAACTTGGCTCTTTTGATCCTTTTTCCACCTAAAACACAACAAAACACCTCAAGTGCACCTTTTTCTCACATATAATGAATATAAGACATTTGTGCTCATATAAGACTACAATATCAATCAAAAAGGTGTTAAATTGGACACTAAAACACGCTTATTTTCACTCTCATCAACAGCTGCCTTCATCCGTCCCTGCCAGCCTCGTCGGCCGCCTATAGCCAAGCAAACTCCCAGCCTGCTTTCGCGCTGTCAGTCGCCTCTGCCGCCGGTGGCCGCGCCAGCATCCGCCGCCAACAGCGCCGCCGCCCGCTGATTCGCCACCCTCGATTCCAGCTCCGCCAGAGCCACCACCAATCGAGCCCGGATCGATGCTCGGCACGCCCGAAACGCCGCTGCTTCAACCGACGGCTGCGCCCACAGCCTAATGCTGTCGCGCCATCAGACCGCCCGGAAGCTCGTCGTCCGCCGATTTGCTCCGATCCATCCGCGCAGCCTCTCACTCCTCACACGCGCCAGTCGAGACAGGCACCGTTCCTCATCCGCCGCGATCTACAACCGCACAGCAGACCCGCTCGGAGAAGACGAAGGCTCGCCGGCCTGAACCCACTGCAGCCTTGCCAGGAAACCTCGCCGTGGATCTCCTCCCAATGGACTCGCCCAGGTCGCCGATCTCGCTCGGAACTCCATCGATGCGCCACTGCTTCATCCATTTTCCAGCGCCGCCGTGATATCTCTGGTCCGGCCGAAGCCACCAGCCGTCGATTGTCGACGCCGATCAGATGCCGCCGTCAGCTCCAACGTTCACGCGCCGCCGGATGCACACCCATCGAGCAGTGTGTGCGTATGTGATAAAAAGATTACAGTTGACTTGACTTTTGACTGATTCTTCTTGGTGTATGTGATAAGTGTGTACAGTGTATACAACCAAAGAAAAATACACAAAAGCATATCACAACAGTAGATAACCAAGCAATATGCGATTACAACAGGTTATACTCCAATCACATAATCACAAATTGACTAATCAATAAACATGCGATTAATACAGATCAGATCATATAATCATATAATCACATTAACCCTTACCTTACGATTCACGTTTCACCACGAAACCAACGCTCTGATACCAATTGTTGGGCGATTGGATCGTGCGGTTCAACGTGATCCGTTAGGATTGACAGACAAACAAAATCAGCGGAAGCAATAATGTGTTTACCGTACTTCAGGGTTGATGTAGAGTCTGAATCGCCGCAGAAGAACACCTCTTGATCTTCTGCTGTATGTCCCAAGTCAACTCTGGTGTTGGGTGGTCAACAATCCCCAGAGTTCTCTCAATCTGCTTCTCTCTAACTCACGTCAAAAGAGGCGCAGGAAGTTAGGTTTCCAGAAGCTGAGATGACTATTTATATTGGGCTACAGCAGGGACCAGGAGGAGAAATTGGGCTGGGCCTCAATTGAATTTAATTAACCAAGCTTAGCCCAAAGCTTTTAATTAAATCCAATAATAATAATATAGTCCACTAAAATATTATTATTGCACTACCCGTCCAATCCCAAAATTATGTTCTGGGCTCCTTCTTATTATAAGCCCGATAGTCTCCCCATGTTTAAGATATACAATGTCCATTAATTAATTAAGTTACTGACAACTCAAATTAATTAATATCTTATCCAAGAGTAGTACCACTCAACCTTTTTATCATGCCGGAAATTAATCCACTTGCAAGATTTACATGATAAACCTTATGAGCTCCTCAAGGGGACATCATCATCCTATGACGGACATGGATTCCTTCTACAATCAACAGCACACCATAGATACAGCACTACTTCCCAACTCACCGAGTTTGTTGATTTAATACTTATAAATCTCACCCATTGATGAATCAAAGAAATACATACTGCCCTACGTGTCGAGGTTATTGTATAGGGATTAAGAGCACGAACTTCCATAATAACAGAGATCAAGTTCTACTATATAGTCAGTATAAGAAGAACGATCTCAGGCGGTCCTGCTCAATACACACAAGTGCACTAATGTGATTCTATAGCCAAGACAAGCTAATACCAAACCACACTACAACCATACCGATAGAGAGTCCCCGTCTATCTCAGTTGTGAGCATCTGTTTATACTTTATAAGGAAACCGATAATATGATCTTCCGCGTGTTGTCGCACAACATATTATCTACAGTATAAAGTAATTGGATTATTGCATCATGCATATAAAATAAATTATAAGATGCAATCATTTGATCAATGATTCTCATTTCAAATATTGTTATAACATTGTCCATACTAAAGCTAGACTTTTAGTATACAATCCAACAGCAATGACATCACAAAAAAGAATCCAATAAAGGAGAAGGACCAGCCAACTGCTAAAGTTGGGATACAATGTAGATGACGTAAGTGCTGATGCAAGAGCAATGACGTAAGCAGTGACGTCACAAAAGATTTAGAGGCTTTGAAATCTGGATTTCAAATCCGAAAATCTCTATAAATAGGTGTGTTGAGGAAGCAGAAGGCATCGACCATCACCCTCTGTTTTCTCTTTCTCAAATAAATATTGTATCTCTTTCTTTTCTTTGTATGAGTGTTCTGAGTGCAGCTACAATAGGTAGCTAAAGGAGTTATCTTCTCTTATTCAGTGAGGATGAGTGTGTAATAAAGTTCTCCATTCAATAAATAAATAATCTCGGGCTGCTGCCCGCATGTAGACTTCTATTTTTCTGCAACTTTAATCTTCATACTTTCCGGCAAAAACAGTAGCACCATCCTGTACACCCGGTGTAGAAAATGAATCAGGGTTGTGTTGAGATCTGCTGAAGGAACGGGATTGATCTATTACACTGCGGGGCACGTGGTTAGGTGTGAGGAGCAGCTGTAAAACCTCCTGGATACCCGGTGGATTGACGGTAAAAAAATGTACTGTTACTGTTCTAAGTTGGTTAGCTATGAGATTAATGTTGTTTAATTAATGTACGGAAGCATGATGTGCCTGATATGGTCGTAATGGACTATGTCTATTTTGAAAAATAGAAGGAAAAGGAAAATCTAGTAATAAAGATATGCTATAAGTTGATTAGGAATAAAAATTTTCAATTATAATATTCTTATGAGACCAAAACTGATAGCTATGTGACCAATATATTCTTACGGGACTATAATTGAATTGAAAAAATTCTTATGGGACCAAATGTGAAATTTTCCCTATATATATATACTCCATATATAAGTGTTTATGTGTTTATGTGTCTATTCCCGTGCATTGCATGAGTTAATATGTGTTAAAAAATTTATATTTATATAATTTTATTTTTTTAAATCTATTCCCGTGCATCGCACGGGTCAAAATGCTTGTATATTTAATATATGTGACCCATACAATTCACTAATACAATCACCTACTACACATTAAATAATAATATTTCTTAATTCACGTGAAAAAAATAAATGTATAAGTTTGTGGTGGATGGAGGGAGTATTTAATTAGTACTCCTCCCTCTCGGACAAAGGTCCTCATTTACTTTTTGCGTGCAGATTAAAAAGTATTACTCCCTCCGTTCACTTCTAAGGTGTCAATTTTACTATTTTTGGTGTCCAGTTCAAAGATATCCATTTTTTTCCCCTATTTAGTAAAAAAATAAACAGTATGGCACACCACTTCCCTCTAATACAATTACCCACTTTACATATAATAATAATACTCCTTAATCCACGTGCAAAAAGCAAACATACATCTTAGAATCTGACGGAGTGAGTATTATTTTATGTGTAATACGTAATTGTATTAGTAGTGAGTGGTTGACCATATGTGGAGCACTTTTACTTAAAAAGATAAATAAGGACCTTTGAAAGAGACAACCAATATATTAAAATGAAGATCTTTCAGTAGAATGGAGAGAATACTATTTTTATCTCTTACTAGAGTCTCAGGGGACGTTTGATTTATCGGAAGGAATTGGAATAAGAATTATAATAATAGTAGTGAGGAATGTAATGAGTTTACCTTTTGCACTTATATTACTTGGTTGATAAAAATAGGAAAGGGTATTATTACTATTGATGTTGTTTGGTGTAATTAAATTCTTTAGGAGTAGATTCCTATTTTTTTACTATTAATTTTTTATTTTATTATAATTTATTATTATTAAAAGAAGATTGTTTAATTTTTAATTTTATTAAGTTTTTAACTAATTGGGTTTGAACTTTCCAAGTAAGGAGTGATAGTGATAAAGGTGAAATTTGGAAGGAATAAAGGATTCCTAACTACAAATGGAAAATAATGTAATCATATAATACCTTCTAACCAAACATCACCCTCTAACCCCTTTACCCATTCCTCACCTCAAAATGCTCCAAGCAAATTTCACAATATTAAAAATATTTTATCACTCAAAATATTTTATGTTTTTTCTTTTCTAAAAATTGTAAAATTCCATCTCAATAATTTTTACACTTAATATAAACATTCCAACATAATATTTACTACTTTTTATAAATTCCAATAAATTTACATACACTTTTCATTAATTACTTAAAATATTCTTATTTTTTCTAACTTTATATTCCATCCACCTTATTTTAATATTCAACCTGAGCGTCTCACTTAAATGTTAACATTTCACTTTGTTGTAGAATGATCCGCACAAATAATTAATATACTATGTATTTATGGGATTCACACACAACACTAACACAATTGCACACTATATATTAACATATTGTATATTCTCTCGTCCCATAATAATAGTTACACATTTCTATTTTGAACTTCTCACTTCAATAGTTAAGTATCCCTTTTTGGTAAATAGTACTCATAAAACAATTAATATATTTTTATGGGGCCACACACAATTATAGTATAATTATTCACTTTATAACATTAAAATATTATTTATGTCACCTCATTACATATTAAAATATTAATATTTTTTAATTTCCATGAAAAAATCAAACATGTCACCTCATTACATATTAAAATATTAATATTTTTTAATTTTCATGAAAAAATCAAACATAACTATTACTTTATGGCAATGAGAATATTTTAACCAATTACATATTAAAATAACATATTTTTTATTTTTGTGCGAGAAAATAAATGTAAACAATAAAATGAAACAGAAGATTTATCAAAAGATAAATTTTTTTAAATTTTGCACACTAATTTAAGCGAAATATTTTGAATGTATATAATAAATAGTTAATTTTTTTGTAACTTGTAAGTGACGTCATCTATAATAAATAGACAAAGTAACTAAATTTGTTTACAACTTGTAAGATACATCATCTATCACTCAATTGATAAAATATTCTCAATTTTTTTATACTGCTGTATTATTATCATTTTTTATTATTTTAAGTATACTTTTTATTAAATCATTATTAATTTTTATTCATATCACGCAAGTATTCTCGAGACGAAACGATCTAATAAAGTCATTACGTGGATTAGTGGCAAAGTGTAGAACTACATGCAACTAAAAACGACTTCTTAGCTTCCAAAGAGTAGAGGGTGGAAAGCGTCAACCGAAAGTAGCGCTTTTGCTTCACTAAATTCTTTCTTCTCCATAAATTCTTCTAGTTTCAATTCATTAATATATATATATATATATATATATATATATATATATATATATATATATATATATATATATATATATATATATTGCACACGTGTCATAGAAGAAGCAGATTGGGTGGTTTTATACATGAGAAAGAAAAAGAGCTTTAATATGAGATTCTTTTTAGGGCCTCAAAACTATAATCATAGGGCTCACTAATTTGGTAATTTGGTGTGAAAAGAATAATCAGAGGACCTAAACTCCAATTTAACTAAATTATGGGGTTCATTTTTTAAAGATCTAATTTCCACCATATCTCCTGAAGTTGCCACGCGGTTCCTCTCTACTGGACTGTCGGTGACACGTGGAACGGAGTAATCATGTTAGGTTGTAGTATTTAATCGTTTTTAATTTATTTTTAAATTTCTTCTGTGAGTGACTGATAGTTTTATTGAAAAAACCAATTGCTGAGTGAGATAATCCAGTAATTAGATATTTTTATTTTTTATTTATAATATTATTTGTTTATACAATAATTTATTTGAATAATTATTTGTTCATAATATTATTTGAATAGTTTATTTGTTTTTAAAATAGTTTATTGAGTAATTATTATTTTTATAAATTAATTACTCCATTTTTTATTAAAATATTTTATTAAAATCCATAGACAAATATTTGTTATTGAAAATGGTATTTTAGACAGATAAGATTATAAATCTAATCTTTCCCGCAAAATTCTTATGTTCTTGAAAATCTAAATATTCCGATAATATTCTTGTAAACCCTAAAAATCATTATTTTTCAATTTTTTTATTATATTATATATATATTTTTTTTGAATGAGTTCCGTGCAAATGATTGCTATTGAAAGTGGTATTTTAGGCGGATAAGATTACAAATCTTTTCCTTAAAATTCTTATGTTATTGAAAATATTCCGATAATATTCTTATAATAATTGGTTTATGATATGCATGATATTTTTTTTTCTTCTTGAAAAACGAAAGAATATTTCATGACTTACATACTCAGAGAATAGTATTTCCTTATGAGAAGTGATTAAAAATATAAGTAATCAGAAGAGAACAAAACTATATTACATATATGTATTAATGCAAAATCATACACAATTAATAATACGTTTATTAAATTGTTGCACATTATTAAGGGAGTAGTTATACGAAGGAAAAGAAAATATTAATTCTGCACTTTATTAGAAAAGTTTTATGTCTGCCATTCAAGCGAACACTCGAATAAAGAAACGTTATGATTTCTTAAATAGAAATTGAGCATTTATTTTAAGCAAAGAGGGTACCTATGTAAAATAGGTTGTGATAAGAGGCAACTTACGTAAAATATGATTTACTAAAATACCATGAATAATGTTTAAAATATATTTTTAGTATAATTCATTAAAATATAATTATTAATCAATAAATAATATTATAATACTTTAAAATCATACTTTAATAAATAAATTATATAACACACTTACCTATACAATAACCATATCTTGATAATGGTATGACTCATCTTATCTATGGTTACAGTACCACTTTTTTTAGATTTAAGTCTCATGTGAATAAATTTTTTTATCTCCAAAGAAAAATAAGTATTATTTTGCAAATGAAATACTCCATAAAATATTTCATTTGCAAGAAATTTCGAGAATTCATTAGATATTTCTTTACCGGTCCCAATATATTTTTAAATAGGAGTTGTATTGTTCTTAGAAGATATTTCTGAAAATTAAATTAAACAAATAAGTTACTTTTTTGATATAAAATAAAATAAATTGATAATATGTAGAATCTCAACGAGTGGTAGCGTCGTGTTTGTATTAATTAAAAATTAAAAAATTTCAGCATATATAATTTAAAATGGTAGTGCACTTACCACAAATTTCTATTTTCTTCTTTAATTTAAAATAAGGGAGGATTACTAGGTACACAAAAAAACCCTAAATTACTATGAGATACAAACATACAAAAGTATTACTACTAGGTACAAAAATATATAGTGATATTCCAATATTACCCCTATTAATGTGCTGCACATAAATATTGTGTGCAACAAAAGTTCATGTGCAGCAAAGTGTGTGCAGCAAAAAAAGTGTGTGCAGGAAAAAAAAAGTGTGTGCAGCAAAAAAATGTGGTGGTCCGGCGGCGGCGGTCCGACAGCTTTTCCGGCGGCGGCAGATTTTCCGGCGACCAGTTTTTTTTTTCTTTTTTTTTTTTGGACGAACAGTTTTTCCGGCGACCTGTGGTCCGGCAGCTTTCCGGCGACCTGTTTTTTTTTTTTTTTTTCTTTCTGACGAACATATTTTCCGGCGACCGGCCGCCGGCGGCGGCGGCGGTCCGGCAGCGGCAGCGGTGGTCCGGTGGTGGGTGGAGGTTGGGGTTAGTGTTTTAAAGGTATATGGGTTTAGGGGTATATTTGGTATTTTACTTTAATATTTTGTATTAAATAATAATTATTTTAAATCAATGTATCTAGTAGTAATTAGGGGTACAAAGTACTATAAGTAATTATTTCTTAAAATAAATTTTATATTAACCGCCAAAAAAAAAAAGAGTTGTATATAATTCTAAATTACAACAACTTGCAATTACACCCACTAATTTCTAAAAAATATAATATACACACTTCATACACACATAAATACACACAACGATTCTCTCACTATTCCATTCTCTCTCCTCCTTCATTATATCTCTCTCTTCGCGTTGTGTGAGAAGGCCAATTGTCGTTGCTTGTTGAGTTAATCGCCACCAATTATACGAACCATTGCCATTTTTCATAATCAATCAATCAATAGCTGTTTCGTTCTGTTCCTTCTCCGTTAATTTATAGAATCGAAGAAACGGTTTCTGGGTGTTCTAATTTCTTTGATTATTGAATTCCGTGCTACAAGATTAGGTTCATCAATCTGCTTGCATTTGGTATGCAAATGGGGAGGAAGAACAGAAGAATAAACAAATTGAGGGTGTCGAGAATTGGCAGCTATGCAATAGCTTCGTCCATTAAAGACCCCACTTGTATTTCTTGCACGACGTTCAATATTCTTGCACCAATTTACAAAAGAATCAATCAGGAGGTGAGTTATTTGGATGATATATGTGTGGAATGTAAAATAAATGGAAGCCTTTTTTCTTCATGTTTTGTTGTTCTTGAAATACGTTACGGTTGAAGATCCTTGCATCGATTTCATAATTCTAATGTTTGCAATATCCTCTTGGAATGGTTTATTTGCAAACTCTGTTCTTGTTATGCAGTTTTTAGGTTTTTACACCAATTATGTTTATTGGATTGATATGTTTGCAAAATCTCTCTCTCTTTTCTCTCTCTTCTCTAATGCACATAGTGGGGGTGGTGGCAGGACTCCAGCTACAGGGAAAGTGAAGTTAAAGGTTATTGGCTGGAGAGAAACCAGAGGATTTTGAATTGGTTATTATGTGAAAGATCTTCCATCATCTGTCTTCAGGTTCTGCTCTTCTCCATGTTAAATTCATAATGTTCTTCTTAGAAAAGGGATATATTTGATTTGATGATAATGAGAATGTTTTGTGCGTGGTCTATTGCAGGAATTCTGGGTTGGGAATGAAGAGTTGGTGAGTATTTATGATAAGAGGCTTGGTGATGCTGGTTATATAAATTTCAAGCTTGCTCGAACCAATAATCGTGGTGATGGTATGCCAATAGATCCCTATATGCCATTAGAAACTTCTTTATGAATCATTAGCATTTTGATCTAAATGGAGTTTTTTGTTATTTTTAGTTTAGGATAATCCTTTTGTGTATCTATCCTGATAATGTCAAATTAGGCAATCTCATTTGGATACTTATAGTTGTCTTTAGAATCTCCCTGTATTGTTGTGTGTTGCTAATTGCCTATTTTACTTGTAATTTTTTGCTCGTTCATGCGAATTCTTGGTTGGTATAGAAGAGGACAAGATGGGAATTACTAGGTAGTGGATGTAATTAGAATATTGTTGGTAGTTACATCTTTCTTGAAGAATCATTTAGAAATCAATATAAAAGCATGTACTATATTTTTGTAATGGTCAAATGAAAGTTCTATTCTTCAATAAAAAACAGAAGTATTGGTTGAAGGTTTTCTTTGAATGTTCTAAACTCAACCCTTTTAGCGTTTCAAGAATTTTTTGTTTGTTCTTTCTTTTGTTTTCGAGTGGATGCAGAATTTGCATCTGTTATACTGTATGTCTTCTTTGAGACTGTAGTTGGAGTTTTGAAAAATTTTCTCTCTTTAAATTTCACAGGTCTTCTAACAGCGGTGCACAAGGACTATTTTAGGGTCATCGGCCACCAAGAGTTGCTTTTTAATGACTTTGGCGACCGTGTTGCACAGCTGTTGCATGTTGAACTGATCATGCCCTTTACGCAAAACCGGAACTGTAATGTTCGTCAAGAAATTCTTATAGTGAATACACACTTACTGTTTCCACATAATTCAAGTATGTGCTTGGAGCGATTGCGACAGGTACGCTGAGAGTCTCACACCATGGATACAATTTTATTATAATTTTTATCGTGTCACTCAATTGTGTTGTGTCATGTTCGTTTGATAGGTTTACAAGATATTGCAATATGTGGAAGCATACCAAAAGGATAATAAACTTAATCCCTTGCCTATCTTGCTTTGTGGGTATGCTTGCCTGCTCACTCCTCGTCTTTCGGTTTTATATGTGAAGCTACTTCTTGGCTAATACGACGTGAAACTCAGGCGTTTGCTTTGTTTATTTACTTAACTTTTACAGTGATTGGAACGGGAGCAAGAGGGGTCATGTTTACAAGTTTCTTAGATCTCAGGGATTCGTCTCATCATACGATACTGCTCATAAGTACGCTGATGCAGATGCACACAAGGTAAATATTTCCTCTATGTTCGAACTATTTAACAGCAATTTAATTTACTCTTTAAGAGCCTGTTCCTGACACCATTTGCTGTTGTGTAGTGGGTTAGCCACCGCAACCACCGTGGAAACATATGTGGAGTCGACTTTATATGGCTGCTCAACCCGAACAGATACAGGAAATTGCTCAAAACTAGTTGGAGCAAGGCGGTGTTTGGAATGTTCAAGGTTTGATATTTGAATTTTTTATTCTTCTTGTTGGGTTAAAACAAACTTGGAGTCTATACGAGGAGGCCTTTTACGTCGACTATCCTTTCGTTATAGCACATGTTTTTCCTCGTATTTATTGTTTTTGTTCTGGGCGATGGTCATCTATCCCGATTAAAATATTTAAATCTGCAGTATGCGAATTATTCTAAGTTCGACTATGTTTTTCTGCAGTATCAACTTAGACGAGCTTCGCTGACCGGAGATGATGCCTTTGCATTTCTAAAGGCTGATAGCCAAGGCGATTTCATCACCTACGAGGGATTTTGTGAAGCACTGCGGCAGGTTTGAAGCAGTTTTTTGATTTTAACAACATTATTCTGCATGTTTCTCGAATGTCTTGTTTGATCCACATTCTTCTTCGTTCGTGCAGCTTAATTTGATCGGCCATTGCAATGGATTGAGCGATGAGGAGATAGAGGAATTGTGGGAACAGGCAGACATTGATGGAAATGGTGTTCTGGACTATAAAGAATTTAAGGTACTAGACTCTACCGTATACTCTCACTCAGTGTCATTGCGCTGGGGGCAACGGTTTTATACTCGTGTTATTTGTTGCAGCAACGGATATGGAAGGCCACACGGTCCGAGCAAGGAGGAGAAAGGAATGATGAACCATTGAACGACGTTGTCAATGGCACAGAGGAAACTATTGGATTCAGTGTCAAGAATGCAGTTCTCTTCCCCACAGAAGTGGAGAAGGGAATGTGGCCCGAGGATTACTGTCTTTCCGACCATGCTCGTCTCACTGTCGTTTTATCACCCCTGAGAATGCCATGCTCTCGAGTGACATCATGATGCCCGTCCCTCGTCGCTTGAGACTGGGTACGGAGATCAGATGACGAGCGGTTGGAACGCTGCTGAGGTCGTAAAACGAAACGCGCAGAAGTCTGCTGTGCATTCGGACGACAAACACTTGAGATGCTGAAGGATTTGTGTGAAAATGGAGGTTCATTGCTCAGATACTCAACAGTAGGGCGATGGGACGTCGTCCAAGGTCCCTTTTTGGTGCTCATTGTATAGATAAATGTTGTAATAACAGCAGACTGGATTGATAGAAGATGTGATTGTAGGAAGAGAATAGTTTGTATAATTATAATTATAAGTTATAGTGAGCAGTCTCATTTTGTAGGTCTATGAGATTGTTATTTTTTATTACTAGTATTTTCAACTCTATTTATTATAAACCTGTATTAAGGTTTTGTAATTGTGTGCTTAATCTGCCGTGTTTTGAATTCCACTGGTTTCTCATGAACTGGTTTTATAATTTATACATTTTGAACTTTTTCTGCTTTTATTTACTTTTGAGGCAAGTGTGACATATAGATAATTTGACAATATTTATTTATATTTATTTTTTTCGTATTTTTTTCAACCTTTTTGGGAAGGAGAGGGTGGGGGGGTTAGGCACTTAAAGAAACTTTTCAGAAAAGTTAAAGAACATTAGTTAATTCAGTTACATTATAAAAGAAACATTGCAGACACCTTAAAATGAATTTAAAAAATCCATAATGGATTTAAGTTAATTAGAATAAATTAAATGAAAGAACAAGAATAATTCTGCCCAACAAATTCTTTTTCGTGATAGGTATCAAGTGGACATCCCTTTCCATTAATGAAGATGACAAACTATATATATTTTCAAATTAAATCAATTAAACCCCACTAATTTAGAGTAGCATTTTTACATCGAATATTCATAATGAAAAAACACGAGTTTAATTTAATTTAATTTTTTCTTTTCACCATCCCGATCGGATCCTTCGATTTTTAATCTTTTTTTTATCCGATGTTTTAATGATAATAATTATGTAATTGTATATCATAAGATTTTATTACTTTATATTTTAAATAAAAGGAGTGAAAAAGGTAGAGCTATAAAGCACTTTATAGATCTATCCCACCGCCCTAATCTTTTTATTAAATAACATCACTATAGTGTGTACTACGTACAAATTGACCAAATAATTGAAAAAGGGTTTCGTTATTCCTAGTAAATATTTCCCACTTTATTATATTCTCTTTTTACGAATATTCCTTTTTGTGTAATTAATGTAAGATTATAAAAATTAACATGACATTATGTCATGGTAAACTATATACATAATCACAAGTATTTCTTTGTGTAATATAATAAATTTGAAAATAAATAATTGATTTCCCACCACAAATATTTAAAACACTGTTACATACTCCATGTAAGTCTCTATATCTAGTCTAGTGTAATTGAATTGATAAAATAAATATATCATAAAAAAATAACATTAAATCATATAAGGGTGAGTGTTAAAATTTAGAAGACAAAATAGGATATGAATTGACAAAATATATATGAACCACGAATAATGAAATTTAATTTATTTTTTAAAATTAACACCAAATCACTGTATGAATAATATATTATGTTTAATTATAAGCAGTGTTGAAATTAAATTAAACCCTAAGCATCTGCCAAGTATATATAATATCTTTCTTTTAACACATGATCTAAATGACAGATTAAGTATTAATAGATGTTTAATTTTTCATTTTTTTCAATATATTTGTATTCGAAAGATGTAAAATTATCTATTCAAAATTTGAAATAACAAAGTTACTGAGAGTAATTTAACTATGATGGAATTTTTTTAGAGCAAACACAAGATCAAGAATCTTGCTGCACATACTTGCATGCAATCATATAAAGTTATTGAACTAATTGTGAATGAATAAGAAAGAAAACAAATTCAAGATAATTCAAGTGATTTGGAGATAAAACTCCGAGAAAGAGAATTTCAAAAATACCAAATTAATATAAAAGAAAATCTAAAAAAACATGTCACATATAATACTCAGTTCTGTAAACTTATTTTAAACAATTTTTTTTTTATGATTTTCGAACTTAATTCAATGGTTTTATAATTTTCAGAAGTCAAATTTATAATTATCTATTTTTAAAGAACAAAAACTCCTTCTATATTATAGTAATGTTGTATTAAAAGTAAATAAATAAACCATTTGTATTGATGGTCTCATTTCTTGTCTATCAAGATCAAATACTCCATTAGTTAACAGTGTTAAAAACATATACTCCTACTATTACTCTTTATAATATGTATAATTAAAATTAAAAGTAGGAAACCGTACAGAATGACTATTGGCTTTAAATCCTTAGGCTAAAAGCTATTGACTTGGTCTCCATCTTTTTTCATTGCTTTCACATTTGATGGAACCTGTCGGACTTTGCCATTTCTTTTTTACTTTTTTATTTCTTACAGAAAAGAATTTAATGATTTTGTAAATTAATTGGTATAACCCCAATAATTAATGTTTAACTAGAATTCATAGTATATCTTAAATAAAAGTTGTGCAATAGTTTCAGACAAAAAGTGCAAAAGATAATTGTGAATGATTGTAAAATCCCAAATTACGTTTTTATTAGATTATGCGTTTCATTTGTTACTTTGGCTATTACATGTACACACAACAAAAAAATTATTATATTTAAAATTAATAATATACTTCTAGACATAGTACGTATCAAATCACAATCCTAATTACATTGTTAGAATCGCTGTATAACATTATTATTAAAAAAAATTAAAATGTAAAATTACAAAATTTAAAATCTCTAAATATATAAAATAGAAAACTAAATATCGAACTTTCAATGAATATCTCATATTAAAATAGTGTGTGTATATTCCCTCAAAATACCAAAATACTACTACTACATTGCCTTTTCTTTTTCCTATATTTCCCCTGAAATTTGTCTTGATATTTTAGAAATGTTGTGAGAATATATATCATGGTGCTCAAGAAGAATTATGTAACTTTAAACTTTAAAATAAACTCAATTTCTTTCAAATAAACATTCGAAGTAGAATCCATAATTCACAAGTTACATGAATTAAATGATGTGGTACACACAGTTGTTATTATTTTCTTGCTTAAAAATTGTTATTTTCAAATGCAATAAATATTTGTAAAATAATTTTAATTTAATAAACGTTACTTTTTCTATGTAGTAGAATAATTTTTTTAAAAAATAGACAAATATCTTGATTTTTTAAATAAAGGATGGAGTGATGTGGCCACCCGCACGATGTAATCACTCTACAAGAACGACACATCAGTTTGGGCCCCACTTGTAAAGCTATTGACAATTCCACGTGGCGCTTTCGCATTGGCACCCACTGTTGTTTTTAGCTTCCTCGTTACGATTCACCTAATTCCCATTCTGCCCCTGGTCGAGTTCTAGTTGGTCTTTGATTTTATTTCTAATAAAGGGAAATATTTATAGTCTTTTTTTTTTTGTGTAAAAACAGAAAATTATGATTTCGAAAATGAGACTTAAATAAATTATTTTAAAAATAATTCCTAGATAATTAATGTTTGAATACACTTCAAGTCTTTGACCAAAATACCACCCGTCAATGTTTAACACATAAAGTCGAACAAATTTACGACTTGTAGTGTAACTGAGGTACCTTTAAATCATTCAATTAAATTTTATTTAATTATAATTATCAAATAAAATAAAATAATTAAAAATAAATACTATAATAACTACTCAATATAAATCTAAAATCACCCGAAATTTGCATATATACTGTACAACGTAATTATTCAATTGATTAAATTGGTCACTTGTTATGTCCAAATTAAAAAAAAGACATATTTGCATTAACTTGA
Organism: Pogostemon cablin; assembly: GCA_023678885.1. Lineage (NCBI taxonomy): Eukaryota > Viridiplantae > Streptophyta > Magnoliopsida > Lamiales > Lamiaceae > Pogostemon > Pogostemon cablin. Next base: position 30,568,988 of record CM042995.1, read on the forward strand.
AAGATTTCCATAAGATCATAAAATTTACTCATTTTAATTTAAAAGAAATTTTTATATATTTCGTTCACCTTAATTAAATACCAAAAAAGTAAGCAAAAGCTCCTGTGCACCCGGGACACGGAGGGATATTCTGTGTCCCATATGAACACAACCCTCCTCCTTCAATTATATTTAAACTTATGTATTATTAGGGGTTTAAATTGTAAAAACACACGGGATATGTTCCGTGCACCCGAATGCACTGAAGCTCCACTAAAAAAAGTACTAAGTGGATCCGGGTGCACAGAACCCCCACTAAAAAAAAGTACTAAGCGGACAAAAAAGGGAAAAGAAATAATAAATGATTTTTACCTCCTAAAAATGGCAAAAGGGTCATTTCATAGCTCACACGGTATATACGCTGATTATGGACGCGCTCTTCCTCTACACACCACTTTCTCAGAAAATTCCACCGCACTCTCTCTCTCTTCACTTCATCTCTCTAAAAGATCTCGCATGTCCAAAAACCCCCAATCGGAATCCCTACCTTCTTTGCAATTCTGTTTCTTCTCTTATAAATTCATTTTAACTTTGCCCCTCTCTCTATTTTGACCCTACTTTTACTTTAGTTTCTGAAAAGAAAAAGTGATATCCATGGCTGTGCTTCCGGCCAAAGCTTTGCCGGTGGGGTATAGGTTTCGCCCGACGGATGAGGAGCTGATTGATCACTATCTCAGGCTTAAAATCAACCGCCGTGACAAAGAAGTCAGTGTAATTCGTGAAATCGATGTTTGCAAATGGGAGCCCTGGGATTTGCCGGGTAATTTTTTTATATTATATATATTTTTTTTTTTCCGCTCCTTTTTTTGTTATGTGTATGTGTTTCGCTTTGTTTATAATTTTATTTTTTTCCGGGGAAAAAAAACGAAAAATTTTGTATGGGTTATGTGTAATGTGCATTGATTTTTACTGAATTTTGAGTGTGGGATTGTAGGTTATTGAGATTTGGTTGATCTGAACTCCCAATTTAGGGGTTTTCTTCTGTTTCACTTGTAAAGTTTCTAAATTTAGATGTTAGCATGGTTGGATTCACAATCAAATACTGTAATTTTTTTTCTTGATGTTACTTCTCATTAGTGGCTCTTGATGGCTATGATGGGATGAATCTATATGTGTTCTTATTATCTTCTCTAATATATTATGTTTCATCCATTCTTTTGCAGATATGTCTGTGATAGAGTCAAATGACAATGAATGGTTCTTCTTTTGCCCTAAGGATCGTAAATATCAAAATGGCCAGAGATTGAACCGTGCGACAGAAAAGGGTTACTGGAAAGCAACTGGTAAAGATAGGAATATAACTACTAGGAAGGGGGCTAAGATTGGGATGAAAAAGACTCTAGTTTTCTACACTGGTAGAGCACCCGATGGAAAGAGGACTAATTGGGTGATTCATGAGTATCGTGCTATTGATAAGTCTCTGGATGGCACCCATCCTGGTCAGGTTGGGATTTCATTATAAAGAATCTATTTTCATCTTTGTTCATAATATCAATTTCAGTGATTTTAATAGATTGTGGCTGCTTGAAGTTACTTGTTTATGTGTTCTTAATGGACTTTTTGATATGTCTCTTAAGAAGCTAAGTATTAATTCTGCTGCATTCGGTTGATCATTGATTAGTTTTGGAATTTAGCAACCTAGTTTATGTGTATCTGTGTTTGAAAATCAGCAGCGAGCAGCTGGATTTTTCCATAAAAACTATTGTTTACTTTGCCTACCAAATTAATGTGTTCAACTGTTTTATGACCTCATTTTACTTTGAGCAAGCTTAAATGTTTTCAATATATGGCATTTCATAACATAGATTTTTGAATGTTTGTGATGGAAACTTGTTATTGTGAATTGTATCTTGACTTGGATTACTCTTTTATGTTGGGTGCATTAAATTTGAATTTATGAATTTATCAGTATGCTTGAGATTTCTGATACAAGATTTTTCATTTGGTAGGGTGCTTATGTGCTTTGCCGCCTGTTTAGAAAGGCTGAGTTGAAACAAGATGAGAATACTGAATCTTCAAATATGAATGAGGCTGAAGAGATCGTCTTTTCGCCTGCTACTGAAGTTAAGTCTTCTGCTGAAGATGAACAATCGGAATCAGTTACCCCCACTGTTGGTGGCCCTATTGACATGCAACTTTCCAGTGTTAAAAACTATCCTACATTTAGTTCTGAGAAACCTATGCTCGATGTTGTACCTATAGATTGGCAGAACAATCTCTGCATTCCTGATGGGAATGATGACATCTTATTAGACATATCTTCAATTCCAGTAAGTGAGAAAACTAAATTTCTATTTTTCCTGCAGTGTTTTGAGCTCTAGTATATTTTATATATTCATTTATTCGTTTAATCTTGTAAGGTCTCTTTTTCAGCCTAACCCAGAGCTAGAAAAGTTACTGGATGAATTTTGTCCTCCTGGGCAACAAACATCAGATTGGAAGATGTTTTCCCCCTTGCACTCACAAATGCAATTGGAGTTTGGAGATTCATACCTGTTTGCTGGTGATATCAACAATAACTTACAGGATATCTCTTTTCAATATGGAACGAATGCAGATGATAATTATGATTTCCTGAAGACAGTTCTTGTCGAACCAGAGGAGCAGAGTTTTGGTGGTATTTATGATGTCTCATCCCTTGTTGACAGTCCCACATGTAAACCGGTGCTATTGATCAAAGAAAGTAACTCGTGTAGTGAATCAGAGGGCGAGGTGACTCAGAATCAGGTATAAAAGTTTGTTCATATTTTCCTGGTACTTGTATCTCAATTAGCTCTATGCTATAACTTAATAGTTTCATATTTTCTGTTTTTTTTAGATTCAACAGAGTATTTTCAAAGAAGATGTCACACAACTGTCTCCTCTTCAGAGTGAGGTTACTTCTGATTTGGCAGTTGTCGACCAACATTGTCACAGTTCTACTTTTAGCAGCGATCAAAGAAACATGGGAGTTGTGTTCAACACTTATAGAGCACCTAATGATTTCGCATACCAGTCAAATATTTATGGAGCTGCTGGTCATAACCCTGCTGTTAAAGATGCCTCTTCTGCAACTGGAATCAAAATAAGAAGTCGTCCAATACCGACCCAATGTAATGGGCAAGGATCTGCACCACAGGGGACTGCACCAAGAAGAATTCGTCTACAGAAGAAATTTCAAGTTGGGCCAGTTCAATGCAGTGTTCCTAAGGAGTCAACTGACAGCAAAGTAATCCCCAAAGAGGAACCAACCGAGGTGAAATATCTTTGTTTACCCGAGTTTGATCAATACGATCACCGTATTTTTGGCATGTTTTGATGTAGTCTTTGTTTACGCAGGACGACAAGGCAACAAATTTACTCACTCTGGATGAACCAAAGGCATCATTATCAACTTCTGAAGAATCAAAGGTCAATGGAAAATCACATGACTCGAGCGCAGATTCGAAGGCTGTAGATCCACAGTATGATGGACCTGAGAAAGCAGTCTCAGTTGGCTCTGCGTGTCGACGCAAAGTATCATTGTCCCGCCGCTACATTCCTAAGGTACTCTTGGCCATTGGCGTCGTTATCGTACTTCTTGCAGTGTGGTTGGTCATTTAGTTTAAATAAAACATTTTGTATAGAGTTAGATGTGTTTATACAGTCTCTCTAGATCAATAGGTTAACAATGGTGAGCACTAATTTTTATTTTTTTTAAATTTTAAATTACGCCAGGATGCTATGGACATGTATATTGGATTTATCAGCAGAATCATTTGGGTACTTTTTGGTTATGTATATTGAGAATCTTTTGGATCTCATTTGATATTCAAATATAGTGACATTTATGACTTTATAGAGAATTAAAGGGTACCAATTTTATTTATTTATTCATTATTTTCTTTTATTTTTGTTTTTGTGCTTGGTAGGTGTATATGCTGTTGGCGTTGTAGATAGATGGTGGATGTAACTAGCTCTACTACACAGTCAGATGGGGTGTGATGTATATTTTTTTGACTGATGAATTTGAACTTTTTTTTAATATTAGTAGTTTTTTGTGAAGGAAATTAAATTAGCTCCAATTATTTTCGAATTTCAGTTCAACTTTCACCAATCCGATTTCATTTCGCTAATCTATTTAATTAATTTTTAATAAATTTATATTACGGTAAATATGAAAAATAAAGGGTCGAAAAATCAGAGTACTAATAGGTAGTTCAATTTGTAAAATAATAATGATGGTTGAAAGAGAAGAATAATGGGTTATAAAGAAGAAAATGAAAAGGTAGGAGGGGTGGACTGGTAAGTACAAAAAGAAGAAAATAAAAAATAGTGGAATAAAAAGAAGGAAATAAAAATGTAGAAAGTGTAAAATAATAATGTTTGAAAGAGAAGAATGGCTAATGAGCAATGGGAGTGATAAAGAGAAAATAGTGGCTAATGAGCAATGGGAGTGATAAAGAGAAAATAGTGGGTTAAAAGGAAAAAAATTAATGGGGTGAGAGAGGCTCGAACTCTCGACCTCAGGATAACTCAGAAGCTATGAGACCTACGCGCTAGCCAACTGCGCCACCACCCCTTTTTAAATGAAAGTCATATTTATAACATTAAATATTCTATAATGAAAGTCATATTTATAACATTAAATATTCTATAATGTAAGAAATCTATATGAAATGAGAGGGCCTAAGGTACAACCTTAGTCCCTAACCTTCTAAATTAATTCCTCCTCCCCCATTAATGTTGTTTTTTATTTTATTTTATTTTCTTTTAAATTTATTTTATTTAAATGACTATTATAACCTAAATCCTAGGGATAAATTATATCCTAAACCACAAGGGTAAAATTATAATTATACCCTAAACCCTAGGGATAAATTATACCCTAAATCACAAGGATAAAATTACAATTATACCCTAAACCCTAAACAATAAGGGTGAAATTATAATTATACCCTAAACCCTAAATCCTAGGGAATAAATTATATCCTAAACCACAAGAGTAAAATTACAATTATATCCCTAAAATTAAATAAAAAAAAACAGTAACATCAACCGTTAAAAAAAAAAAAAACAAACACTAAAAGAAGAAAGTCAATTGTCATATAAAATTTATATTTAGTGATACTCAAATGTATTGTTAACTAACAATCAACCATAAACTAATGGTCTTTCTCTAAATAATTAAACATACATTTTTCTAAGTTTTATATTCAAGCAAAAAAATTTTTTTTTTTTTTAAATGACGTTTAGTCAACACAGAACATAGATTATCCTATTGAAGGGTATACTTCCGAGTAGACCTTCCAACCAACCCCCCAATCATGTTCCTAGATTCCAAATTCTTAGCTATTTCACTGATTCTCATCATTCACTTTGCATATAATCCAATCCAAGTGAATAGTTTTGATCAAGAATCTGCTTTGCAGATTCTTGATTCAGCTCGAATAGCTAAAGATGAGTTGGTTTCCATTAGAAGGAAGATTCACGAAAACCCAGAACTTGCCTTCCATGAATTCAACACTAGTGCCCTGATTCGCAGTCATCTCGACGATCTTGGCGTTTATTATGAGTACCCTTTTGCTAAAACGGGTTTGGTTGCTCAAATTGGGTCGGGTTCCCCACCCGTTGTTGCTCTGCGTGCTGATATGGATGCTCTGCCCTTGCAGGTCAACTTCTGCACTCGGGAATTTTATGTTTCTTGATTTAATACAAGATGGGTGTTTGAATTTTGATTCTTGTGCTTTGTAACCATTGATTACTACCCAACAATTGCATCATAACTCATTGATGATGATGGTGTGATTTGTGTATTATAAGTATTAATTGTTTCCTTCTTTTTTTTTTTTGTGAAGATTGGTTGTAATTGTTATTTTAGCTTTGTATGGTTGCTTTTATTGGCAATACTTGTGTTGTTTGTTGTGTTAGTTGATTAGATATTGTGTGTGTGTGTGTGTGTGTAATAGGAACTAGTGGAGTGGAAGCACAAGAGCAAAGTGCAGGGTCTAATGCATGGATGTGGTCATGATGCTCATACTACAATGCTTCTTGGTGCTGCTAAGTTACTCAATGAAAGGAAGGATAAGCTTAAGGTTAGTTTTGTCTGTTTTTTTTTGCAATTGTGAGCCTATAAGCAATGTTGTTTGTTAGAGTTTTGGTGGGGGTGGAGATGGGGTGAGGTTACACTACTTGCTGTGTGTTTGAGTTGAACATTAGTGCTTACTTATGCTTAAACTTTTCCTTATAAGTTTTCTCTCACTTAATCTTGAGGTAGTCATACACTTAAGAAGGCTATTGGAAACAATAAACTTATCTTGATTTTGCTTTTTTCTCTTCCCTGTATTGGACAATTGAAGGGAACTGTGAGACTTCTTTTTCAACCGGCGGAAGAAGGAGGCGCGGGTGCGTCCCTTATGATCAAAGAAGGCGCTCTTGGCGACGCAGAGGCGATATTTGGCATGCATGTAGATTTCAAAACACCAACAGGAAGTATAGCGAGTATGACCGGACCATTTCTAGCTGCAGTATGCTTCTTTGAAGCCAAAATCATAGGAAAAGGTGGGCATGCTGCATTACCCCACAACAGCATCGATCCGATTCTTGCTGCATCTTTCGCAATATTGGCGCTGCAACATCTCATCTCAAGAGAAGTAGATCCTCTCCACAGTCAAGTATGCCATAGTTGTGTTATATTTTGCTTGACTAAGCATTTTTACAAAGAAAAACATGTCTTCATTACTTCATATAGTTCTTGATAAGACCTTGAAGCTTGTTGAAAAATCGAAACAAACCTCATGAAAACGTTTATGAATGCAGGTGCTTTCTGTTACGTATGTCCGAGGTGGGGATGCTGCAAATGTTATACCGACCTCTGTTGAATTCGGAGGTACTCTAAGGAGTCTTTGATATGCTGTCGCGGGCGTACCAAAATATAATTTATATTTCCAACTCACACTTATAGGTAGTATAGTAGTAAGTAGGGTCGAACCCAAGAGAGTATAATGAATCCTAATTAAATTAAAGTGTTACTAACATATGAAATAAATAAAAGGGGGTTTTGTTTGTGAAAAATTGATAAATACTCAAATAATAAATCAACTCAATATTTAAATAACAAAGTAGATGAAAATTAATATAAAATTAACCAAGCGATTAAAGTCTAGTTTAGGATGTCGATCCCCTCCCGCTTACTAAATTAATTAATCATACGAATTAAACATCTAGCCTAGTGCACAAACTCAAATCCCTAGATTGACGGTACGACCAATCAACCCGAATGTTCTTACGTTCATCAACTAGGGTACGACCACTAAATTGAACTATCTACGAGTGACCCTATGGATTCGAACTCGTAGATGCATTAAAACTCTAAACATAGGATTACTAGGCTACGAAATCCGGCTAGGTATCATACAACCTAGATTTTATTACACCTAGAGGGAATTATCTCTATTTGTTACTTAATCCAATTCCTACAACAATTACGGATTGTAGTTCATAGAATAACAGTAAGCAATTAAATAATTTAGTTGATCAGGCCAAAATAATTATTAAATTACTATAGGAACATCAACGCATGTAATAAAATAAACTTGCACACAAGATTCAACATAAAAATCCTAAATAATTAAATTAATAATTCAACGGGAGATTCACGAATCCTAAACTAGAAAAGGGGATTAGCCCCGCATGTTCATAACAAAAACGAGATTAAAATATAAAATTAAAGAACCGATTGATGTCTTGATTATTCTTCAGCTTCACGCCAAAAATCTGCCTTCGAGTTCCTCACGTTAATCTCCCTCCTATTCTCACGTTAATCTGCTCCTTCAAAATAGCGTGTATCTCCTCCCAAAAATAATGAATAATATCCCATAAATATCTCTATCTTGATCCCCAAGTAATCTTGTTTGATCCCTTTCCTTACTTATCTCTTCCTAAAATATCTCCAGAATCTTTTCTTTTCTTGTTGACTAATCTATCGTGCCTTCTCCACAATATGGGCCTGACTTGGGCTGATCTCTTCGCTGGAATCGTGTGAGAAAATATAAGAATATGTCCAACAACACTTTCCTTATTAATGCTGAATCCTCAATTAATCAAATACAAGATAAGTCAATTTAGCATCCAAATAAGCACATAAGTTAATCAAATAAACATGAATTTCAACTAAATAATTATGCTAGAATATGACTTATCAGTCTTACAACTGAAGGGTTACTTCAACTCCAGAAGAGGGTAAAAGAGGTAGTTTTAATCCCACCATTTCTTTCTATACAAACATTTCTACATCGACTATTCGTTTGATTTCTGTATGACTGAGTATATAGGTCATTGAAGGGCAGGCAAGTGTTCACAGATGTGAAGCTTATGTAGATATGAAACAAGAGGAGTATCCTTCATATCCAGCTTGTGTGAACGATGAAAGGTTGCATGGACGCGTGGAGAGAGTCGGGAGCCTCCTTCTTGGTCCGGAGAATGCAAGGGAGGGGAAGAAGGTGATGGCTGGTGAGGACTTCGCCTTCTACCAAGAGGTCATTCCGGGAGCCATTTTCAATATCGGCATCAGAAACGAGGACATAGGTTCCGTTCACTCCCCTCACTCTCCGCATTTCTTTCTTGACGAGGACGTGCTGCCAATCGGAGCAGCACTGCACGCTGCTATCGCAGAGTCTTATCTGGAAGATCGAGGTCATTCTGATCTATAGTGTAGTTTACATGTGTGAAATGACGTTTCTTGACTGAACTTTAGCTTATTTAGATGAAGGAAAACTTGTATGAGATCATCTCACGGAACTACCATATATTGTTTTTTATGATGTCAAAGATTTAAAGAGAGACCAGTTCATATGGGGCTTAACTCCACTGCAAAATCCAAATGGGCTTATGGCAAACCATGTTCTCTCTCTCACTCTTTCACTTTAGGACACACATGTAGGTTGTCCAAAGACCAGAGTTCATGTTTCCAGCTGGAAAGAATTCACCTGATCCAATTCTAATCACTTTTAAGCCAAATGAAATGCCAACACTACTTTTTGCTGCTAGTTTTTCCCTGTTCAAAAGAACATTATAATTAAATGTGACATTTTTTAGAACAAAGAATGTAAAGTCAGCTTTGATGATCAAACTCAAACCCCATAAAAATGAGATGAAAGATTCACAAATTACACATATGAGGATATGATAAGAAGTTTTGGGTGAGGTCGTTCCACGGAACCCATTCCGTGAGAGGGGTAAACATGACGTGTTTCAATACACTAGTGAAAGTCAGCTATACTCTAAAACGGAAAAATAATACTCTATAAAGAAAAAAGTAACACTCAGTCTCACACGCATGTTTTGTTGAGTATGATACTTTTACTTTAGATGTGTTTCCTTATGTAGAAATCTTGTATGAAGCAAAGAGTTGATCAAAAAGGGATGGTTGATTGGTACAATAATAGCTAGCAACAGACATAAAGGAGTATGTGCATTGTCTAGGTGATGCTAATCAGGTTGCTTGTAATGACAGCTGCCATCCCTCCCTCCTAATAAGATCAAGAACCATTTAATGGATTCTTAAAAGCATCAAAATCTTGATCAATACAACAAGCTTCTCACTTAACCTAACTAATACTTCATTCTTGAAAATCAAACCCAAGACCCCCCTCCCCCCAATTAAAATACTCTCTCCGTCTTGTCACAAGGTTACATTTTTACTAATTAAGGCGTTCAATCAAGAGTTGCATTTATCGTTTTGATAGATGAAACCCACACAAAACAATTAATATATTTTTCTGTGCCCACGCATCACTAATATAACTGCTCCATATACATTAAAATATTATATAAATCAACTCACTTTAAATTAAAATACTATATTTTTTAATCTTCGTGCAAACAGTACATGACTCTTATGGCAGGATAAAAGGAGTATGTAATATTCATTTTAAGAAAATGGAGCGTCAATCTTGCAATCTTGAAAAGTTAATAGAAAAAGGTTGGTAGGGAGGTGGAAATGTTTGCTGGTAATCTCCATGGTGACTCATTTCCAAGCAAGAAAAAACACACAATGGGTGATAAAGTGTCAAACCCTTGTCAGCATTAATTGGGTTCGAGATTGGAAAGCTTTCTAACTAAGACTAAAAAATCACACATCTTGAAAATTCATCTTTTCACTAAAATCGTGTTTTGATTTTGATTTGAGATGGAACATCATGAGTTGGGAACAACCATTCCAATATCTCTCTCACCAAATTCACATCTTATCTTCACTTCAAGGGCATATAAGTAATTTCATTTCTTAAAACTTCATGCCATTTGGCATGAGGTTGGTGGGAGTTTTAGTTGAAGGGTAGTAGGGTACCCATAAATATTTACTCCACTTAGGTGTGTTCAAAAGAATATCATATGTAGGTAATTCCATTAATCTAGGTGTGTCACACAATGACTTACATAAACTAGGTTCTATTTTGTCTTCTCCAATATGTAACTTTTAGAAAATTTTTTGTACAACCAAAATGTTCATTGAATAATTTGCATTTGATCTATTCTACTAAAGGGAACATCTATCACAGAATTCATAAACATTATGTTTTAAGTTTTGCCACAACATTAAGTTTTAAATTTTAGAATTTTATTGTCTTTTTAGTTTATATTATTCTTATAATAATTATACGCTTCCTCTGCTCTAAATTCTGTTTGCATCATTTCTTTGTAATTTTATAAAAAAATCATGCAAATTAATATTAGACGGAAGGAGTATAAAAGTTACTCAAAATTTTTTTACTCCACCAGCTCAACAAAAATAACAATAAAAAGTTAAATTAAAAAAATCATAGAAGCGTCACCAAATTTGTTGGTGATTAATGATTCTTGAATTGATGTTATATGGTTTTGAATATTTAAAGAGATGTTGTGTGTATAAATTTAAACCCGTTTTTCATTCTAAAAATAGTTTGGAATTGATTAAAAAAGAGTAAGAGAAATTAAATTAGAATTAGTGAGATGTGAGGTGAAACAACCCATGTGACACCAACTTATTAATTATCATCTACTCCTGATTACACGCAAATCATTAGCACTTTGCTATCCCCATAGATTAATTTTAATTTTTTCAATTTCCAAAGATATTAAAAAAGTACAAATTAATTCATTCTTACACCGCCTGATCTACTCATGAAAATTGTGTCCACTATATACAAAAATGAAATCAACCTAATTCATACTGGTTAGAATTTTTTTTCCAACATAATAACTTTTTAAGCAAACTTAAATAATATTGGACAGATTTGTGAAACCGTCCCACAAATAAGATAATTTTAAGTTTTTATGTTTTTTTTTTTCTTTGAGGTATGCGAATGAGATAAATTTAATTATTTGTTGTCATATAATTGAATAAATTGTGAGATAAATTTAATTATATGTCATATTTTAAATTAATAGAATAAATTCTAGTCACGTGGAAAAGAATTCATAGTTAATTGTGTGTAGTTTTTTCTTTATATAAATATATATGATGGGTAAGTCAAGCGAAAAAGGAAATTTTTGATTAGAAATTGCTGAAACTTTGAAGTCGATCAATGGAAGAAATGTGTATTTATATATAAAGACAATTAAATTTAAAAATTGTAGGAAATATATTTAGTAATATAAATAAAGAAACGGGTTGAGGATGAGTTTGACCAAATTGGTGATCCATCCCCTTCATGAAAACTGGACCCAAACTGCCCAACCCAACCAATATCAATGGATTCAGTATGATTCAACTCCACAAATTGTTTTAATTTAATTTAATTTAAGGGTAATTATCAACACTCTAAAATAATAAAATACTCAACGTGAGCACATTTTACTTTTAAAAATATAATTTTTTATAACCTAATCCTGCATTATAATGCATAACATATGACCAAATAAAACAACTTTACTCTCACAAAGTTAATTAGAGAGTAATTTGATGAGGTTACATTTTTAAAACAAAAATTATAATTACAAGTCATTAGAGATAATTAAAGGCAAAGCCTTGTGTAAACCGAGTTCAAAGTTTAAATCGGTCCCTTTCAATTTTATTATTAGATAGGATTTAAATTAAAGAACAGTTCACTGAGATTAACTTTAAATTAAAAACAAAAGATGGTTAATGTTAGAGATAGGGAACCGACCATTTACTTAATTAGTGATCAAGTAAAATTATAATTACCAAATTAATGTTACATAATGTTATCACTCCTATATTAGGTGCATGATTAGTAGGTTGCAAGAGTGACTCCCACCAAACAATCTTGAAACCTATGCTACTCATTTATTCACGTTTCAATCTTATATATATAAATCAAACAAACTTACTTTCTAAAACTACATCTTTTACTTACACTAATCATCTACTAATTAATAACACACTCACAGAGAGAGAAAGAAGAGAGAGAAAGGGTCTCTCTACAGTTTGTAACCCTGCATGTGCTCTGCCATCACATACTCCTACTTTAATCACAATAATCCTGACCGTCCATTCTAATCTCAAATCATTTTCCCATAATATAAGTGTTGGTTGATATCTCTCCATAACACTCCTCCCCTCTCTCTTTCAGAGCCCATCTTTTTTCTTGTCAGAATTTCTGCTAATCTTTTTTTAGTACAATTATTAAACTCATTTTTAGTGATCATAATGGGTGAAGAAGCCAAAAAGGTACGTCTAATGCATGATAATCCCATTCATTAATTCATTAATGAAGAATGCATGAAAAATGATGAGTTCTTGAATGTTAATCATCAGGAGGAGGAGAAAAAGGAGGAAACTAAACCCGAAGAAAAGAAAGAGGAGATCAAGCATGACGAGGAAAAGAAAGAAGAGAAAGCGAATGAGGAGAAGAAAGAAGAGAAACCGAGCGAGGAAAAGAAGGAAGAAGAGGCGAAACCACCTTCTCCTTTCGTGTTGTTTGTAGACTTGCATTGTGTTGGATGTGCTAAGAAGATTGAGAAGTCTATTTACAAGATTAGAGGTTTTTTCATTCTCTCCAATTTCTCATAATTTTTTTATTCACGACAAACAGAGACATTCTCTTGTGAGAATGGAAAAAAATTCAAATTGAGTCAAATAATTAATTTAATTTGAATCTGTCTCATGACCCGTCTCACATACAGGTGTGGAGGGGGTGTCGATCGACATGGCGAAGAATGAGGTGACTATAAAAGGAGTAGTGGAGCCTCAAGCTGTGTGTAATAGAATCATGAAGAAAGCAAAGAGAAGAGCTAAGGTGTTATCTCCATTGCCTGAAGTTGAAGGTGATCCAATTCCTGAAGTTGTTGCATCTCAGGTATACTAATTTAATTATTTTATCAATGCATGTCACGTTTTTATAATGCAAAATAAAAACTATAGTATACATTAATTATTTTTCTAAATTTAAATACAGGTCAGTGGATTGACTACGGTTGAACTAAATGTAAATATGCATTGTGAGGCCTGTGCTGAACAGCTCAAGAAAAAGATACTAAAAATGAAAGGTAATTAATTAATTACTACTCCAAAATTTTACTATTATTTTTTAATCACACACATAACTGCAGGGGTGAGAACTGCAGAGACAGAGCTAAGCTCCGGCAAAGTAACGGTAACGGGAACAATGGACTCCGGCAAACTTGTCGATTACGTCTACCGGCGGACGAAGAAGCAGGCGAAGATCGTTCCTCAACCGGAGCCCGAGAAGCCGGCGGAGGAGAGCCCGAAGGCTGAGGAGAAGAAAGAAGAGAAAGCAGCAGAGGAGGGGGAGAAGAAAGAGGCAGAGGAGGAAAAGAAGGAGGAGGGTGGCGGAGGCGGCGAGGCGGCGGAGGAAGGGAAGGAGGTGGAGGTGAAGAGTAGTGTGGAGGAATCAATGCACAGAATGATGTATCAGTTATACCAACCAGTTTATGTGATGGAAAGAATTCCAGCTCCACAGCTTTTTTCAGACGAAAATCCTAATGCTTGTTTTATTATGTAATAATGTGAAAAGGGGATATTATAAAAAGTATTTTATTATTTTTATCTCAATTTGTTATATAATGATTCTGTAATGATGTCTTATTTGTGTTTTTATTATAATGAGATATTAATGCAGAATATATATCATTTTACTATATATACTTATGTTTCTGTATTTTATGAAGTTTCGGATAGGTATAACTTAAATCGTTCACATTATTAATTGGTGTTTCATTTTCTAATTTAAAAAATGGAGTGTTTTGGTGTAAATAAAAAGTAGAATTATGAAGAAAAATAAAACCAAGAATATCAATTAATGAACTATATATGTACATACATAATTTACATGTGGAAATTGGAATTGACGTTATCCCGATGGTTAATAGTAGTTGTTAGATATTAGGGCATTTTTTTGAATAAAAACCTTCTTGAGTACTTTCGAATTGAATGTAGGAAAATAAATTACAACACCACCACCAAAAAGAAATGATAAAGAATCGGTAAAATATTTAAAATATTCTTTTTTAAAAATTAGAATATTTTAAAATATAATTATCTTTTGTAATAATTATAAATAAGGAGAATTTACGATGCACCCTAAATCACTTGAGATTTTCTCGTCCTATCATACTTAATGTTTATAAATTTAATAAATTTATTCAATTATATAAACAGAAAAGTATTCATATGAAGGTACAATTGTATTTTAAGATCAATTCAATCATAATAAAATACAATTATAATCTAAAAAACAACCTCTAACCTAATAATAAAAATTAAGTTCTAAAATATTAAAAAATATATAAGAGCATATTTACATATAATAAGTTAATAACTGGTTGAGTATAACACCTTGTCTAAGGGAAAATCATCCCATACCATAACATTTTAACATGCTATTATTGTACTTTGCAAATTGCAATGTTTATAATTAATTAACTTTATACATAGTTTTCACTTTTCCGTTCACTTCTCTAAGATCATTAATCACTTATTGCAGATTATTTTTATAAAAAAATTCAATCAACTAATCATACTGAAATTAGAAAAATTTTATTTTTTAAATTTAATATAAGGGAATGTTTGATGCATGTCACATGGGAGAGTACAAAAAGAAGAAGAAAATGACGCAGTGAGTTTTTGGAGTTAGTGAGGGAGATTCCTCCGGATCCAGATATCCTAAATGGATCCAACGTGGTAGGACCCGCCCTCTTTCCAGATCCGACTCATAATCTAATTTACTCCTATATACTAATATATGTTTGATTAAATACATATAGAAATTTACAATATTCAGCATCTCTAAATTTATAATTAATTCTTTACTATAACATTTGGTATTCGGATAAATAAATTCGAAAAAAAAAAAGTAACACAGATTATTATTATTTCTTTGTCAAGTTTGAGATTTAAAATTAGAAAATTTAAGTTGTGTACCCGTAATTCGTCAAATATGATCGATACTCAAGCCAGAATAGATGCTACAAATTGAAGAATTTTAAAAAATATGTTATTAAAATTAAAAAAAAAATTCCGACTAGCTAGCCTAGTCAATTAAGTCATTTCTATGTATATATTTTTTTCCATATTTCATTTTTTAACTTCATCATCATCTTCTTTTTTTTTTTCATGGGAGGGGTTTGGTTCTTTAATCATATGGATACATGCTCAAAATCAGAAAAGGCCAAGACTAATGTTGGGATCAGGTGATTAATTGTGTCAGTGTTAATAATGGGATTAAGATTATTAAACTCTAATTAAAAAATTAGGAGAATAATTTAATTATTCTATATAATCCTGTATGAGAATATTCTCGTACTATATAACTAAGAATAAAGTTGTTATAACTTTTTCTGTTTACAATTATATACAAAAGCCACACTCAAATGTAGTAAGCATGGTAACAACCAACATGCATGCATTTCTTTTATTTAAATGACTATTTAAGGATGGTATATATATATATGAAGAATGCCCCTTTTTTTGAATTAATGCTTTCAGTCAGCTTAAATTTTTTGTTTTGGTCTCTTAAGTCTTAATGAATAATGTTGAATCTTTTTATTTTTTTAGTCATCATGTTAATACGTTATCCTTTTACCGTTTTCATGGATAATTTATTAACAATTAAATAATTTAACTCGAATTCATAGAGAGGTAATATGATAATATCATTATTTTACATTATATTTAATTTGAACTTATATTTTACTTTTAGTATTTGTTCATCTTTTTAAATTTTAATTTATTTAAAATGAAATAAGTCAATACAACCTCAAAATAAAATATAAATAGAGAGTTAACTTTGAGTTGATCTGACATATTGGCCACCATGTGCATGCATTCAAAATACACATAACTAATAATTAAATAAAACCAAACATTCTTCATTAATAATACTACAACCTCAACTTCTTTGCTAAGAAAAACACCCCACATGCTCATACAATCCCTAATTCTTCAAATCTATTTTATTGACTATTACAAAATCGTGACTCATATTTAAATTTGTATGACTCACTCTTTTAACTTTTCTCAATCCAAACTTAGGCCATGTTTGGATTTGTGGGCTTCAACAAATCCACGTTTATCCTTTATAAAGTAATTTAATATGAAAATAATGAATTTATGGTTCACATCCATCCAAACAATTCCAAATGAATACACAATTTTAAATTAATAGATACACTAAAATTAATTACGATCGAGGTTCTTTCTACATATAATAAAATTATGCTATTGTGAAAAAATTAAGAGAAAAATCAATATTAAGTTTGAAAAAGTCATCCAAATTGATATGGCATTATCTATACAAACATATATACATGATTTTATTAAAAAATTATCAATAATAATAAATGAACAAAGTGACAACACAAAAGGAGCTTTAATAGATGAGGTAAATGAAAAGATAAAGGGGGTATAATCCATGTTTAAAGAGGAATGTGCATGGATTTATGTCTGCTAGCTTTTCAAGAATTAGGATAAACATAATGATGATCCAAACATGACCTAAGATGCTATATATTATAAATTAATTGTTGAATGTATATAAATAAGCATGTAGGTATGAGTATGATTATTAAGTAGAAGCAAGAAGAAGTAAGTTGTGATAATGGCAGAGCATCTCCAGATAGTTCCAGCAGGCAAGAATGTGGAAGCACAGTATGTGGAAATGATGGTGCCTTTGTACTCTTGGGGATGTGAGAGAAAATTTAGGAAAGCTTTAGCCAATCTCAAAGGTAACCCCCCCCCCCCCCCCCCCCCCCCAATTAAAATTATCTTTAATTTAATACACTTGCTTAATACAAAATTATGTCATGAGAAATTCATGTCCATATACTTTTTATTATCAAAATTCAACATGTAATTTTTTTAGATAGGTCTAAATCATGAGTTATGAAATATGGGATCTCCAATGTAGAGAAATTATATGAATATTTGTCATTTATTTAATACTCTGTCCCTCTTTCTTAATGTATATTCTTATTACCCTTGTGGACTTTTTTGGGGAACATTTATATCGTCTTATTATTATATTTATTTTATCATATATGTATGAGAAGGCCCAGATAAATCACATATTGGGCCAACTTCATATTAGTTAGAGGTTATTGTAAAAGTGGGCTTTATTGCGTTATAAGCCTAATAATATTGGGCTTTTATAGTTATGTAGCCCAATTCTAAGAAACTGGGCTATATTATATTGGTTTTTGGTTTCTCATAAAAAATTTAATCCTACTTTATAATTGTCATATTGGGCCAATTATAGTTTTGTGGCAACAATTAAGAATCTGGGCTTTATTCTCAAAAATAAAATTTGTATCCCTAATACTATCATTTAAAAAAATTTATTTCTACAAAATAATTATAAATTTATGCTATTTATTCTTATTAATTTTTTTATATTACTATTACTTATTATACTATATTAATAAGTCATATACTTATTTTGTAGGTATATATTCGGTAAATGTAGATTTCGAGCAACAAAAGGTGATCGTTTGGGGAATTTGCGACAAAGATGATGTACTATCCATTGTACAGAAAAAGAGGAAAAAATCGCGTTTTTGGGATACAGAAGACGTCATTCAACCACAAGAGTCGCATTCGCAATCCACGCCTTCATCTCCTCAATCTAAATCCAACAACTCTGCACGTTATTTGGCCATCATTAAAGGTCGATCTTTGAATTTAAAATTAAGTATGATTAAGAGTCCATCTTTAAATTGGAAGGCTTTAAAGAAAGCATTCAACAGATCCTACTCATTTTGATTTTGAAGTTTAATGAAGTTGGAGTTGTAATAAATAATTAACATCATCGTGTGAGATGATGTAATATGATGTTGATCTTGAATTGATTATAAATTCAATTAAATGGAATTAATTATATACAAAACGCTAAAAAAATAATTATTACAGAACCCTAAAATCATAATTTAACTTTAAAATGTTTGGCGTCAAATCTAAAAAATGAAATTATCATTAAACACATCTAACATTGATAGTTAATGCTTGCGCAAATACATTATCTGAACCATAAACACTTGTGTAAACGGGCTTGCAGTGTGTATATGTAAACTCAATTTACAAGAGATTAACTTTATCTGAACTTACATTATTCCAGAAAGCATTATTACAATTTATCATTATGATTTAAAGTACAGTGAGACTTGCATGCGCCCGGGCGCACGCCGTGCGCCTTTAGAATTTAGTATTATGGATAATAGCATATTATTTTGTTCTAAAGGGTATATACTTTAATTAATAAGGGTACACCATTTTGTTCTAAAGGGTATACAATTTTCATTGTATTTTTAATTTTTTTTCAGAAAATAAAAGGTACACATCTTTATACTAAAGGATATACAATTTAACACAAAATTCTAAAGGCATACGGAGTGCTTCCGTGCGCCCGGGCGCACACAAGTTTTGTCTTATAAAATAAAGGATACACATCTTTATACTAAATGGTATATAATTTAGCACAAAATTAGTGCACACACAAGCTTTTGCCTCTAGAGTATATAATTTAATTCTCTATTTTATCCTTGATTAAATTAAGTCAATCCAAATATTATTAGTATTTTAGCCTTATTATTTAAGATATATATTATTCTAAACTTTTATGTTTGGTATTACGTTTTCTATTTAGATTGGTCGATTGGAAAATATATAATTCATACATCGTATTATTTATAAAAAAAAAAAAATTGTATACAAAAATGATATAGGTAATCCGATTCAAACAGTATGTTTCAAAAACATGTGGTGTAAAAAACGGAGGGGCTTCCACAATATTATGCGTGTGTGGAGAGTGTGGATTAAGATGGGAGGAATTAAACGCGTCGTTTTTGGACTAAAGATAATTGAATACAAACAATGTAACTCCATAAAGTTGGTATTTCATAAAATTCAAATATATGTACTTTGATCTTTGAATTTGAGGTATTTGTCGGCAAAATTTCTATTTTTTTCTTTTCTAAATCTGATCATCCAAAATCTAAAGAAATTTGTCGTGTATATGATATAATATACCATCAATTCAATTCTTTTGTCAAATTCGTTCAAAGGGATTATGATGCAGGGCAAATACATGTGTGATCGTTTCATGAGAATATTTTCTTAAGACGTGTAAGAAGTGATAATATTTAATAAAAAGTGATACTCAAATTAATAAAAAGTAATAGTCATGCAGTATATTATTTCATGAACAATTCGTAGTATAAATTACAAATGATAATATATTTTTTTAAAAATGATAACATGTTTTATAAAAAGTGATATTAAACTTAAAAAAATATTTCACATTAGACGATCTTATACAAATGTTACCCAAAATATTGATTTAGGGTTTTAATTTTAAATTCAAGGAATTTAGTTGTTATGTTTAGGATTTTATATTCTAATTTTAATTTTAAAGTTTAAAAGATGGGAGTATATATAAACCATCCTAAGATCTTAAGATCATTCATGGCTGAGTAGTTTGTTTGATCTTGGAGGAACCTTTTGTCCGATACAACTGAATTTTACTCTCTGGAGAATGAAATATTCCGTCTTAAACTTATGATTTATTGTTCTTTCGAATCACAAACTATTACACCTGAAATAAATAGAAATTAAAAAATAATAATTCACAAACATAATAAAATTTAAACCGAATTAATAGCTTTTATTTAAAGAATTATAATATTTAATCATTTTGAGGAGGAGTACTTCACCACGAAAGAGTAAAATTCTTCAAGAAATAATTTGGTTTGTATTTTTATTCTTAATATATATGCTCTAGTATTATTTTTAGTAATAAAGATGAAAGTTAACACCAATACATAAATATATAAGGATTTGTATTAAAAGGTGTTTAATTAAACTTTCAGGACAAGTGCTTTGTATGAGTAAAATATTTTTGTAATTTATATTTTTAAGTAATTATAGTTAAAAACTTATAAATAAAATGTTTATCACGAGTAATTATACTTTATTTATATATATATATATATATATATATATATAAAAGACCAAGACCAAAAGACATCTTTGGTCTACGTTCTTTCAGTCTTTCACTTTATTAAAATGACACCGTGAATTGCGATTGAAATGAAACTTTTTTCAACCCTAAATAATAATATATGTATATTTTTTTAAATGTGTTAAATTGTCAAAACTCTAAAGCATTTAAGATGATATTTTAGTTACAAAACACAATGTTTCCAGTAAAATCATGATAAGGTGATTTTTTTTTTGTCATATTATTCATGTATAATTTGATGTTTATTCTTAGTATTTAATACTATTAATTTTTATTATATATTAGTACCTAAAATTTTATATTGTGGTTCATTTAAATTTTACTTGATAATTTATAATTTAATTTATCTTTTTAATTCATGGAATTTTATGGTTCATGTATTATGCATAAATTTTTAATTCTAATTTTAATGCTATAATTTACCTTTACCATTCTTATAATATTATATGTTTGTAGATTATTGTTTGTTTTACTCCCTAAATTTAGAATTTACCTTTTAAAATGTAATGCTAAATAGATTAGAGTATAAATATCATATAAACTCATAATTAAGGAAATTTCGTCGTGTCACAATTGTACACAATATATAACCTCTAAATTATGAATAACATACGTAATAATATTAATTATCAATGAGAATTACAGTATATCCTCACAAAATTAGTTATAGTCTCAATGAAAAATAAATGTGAATATGTGGGGGTGCATCTATTATTACACACAGAAAATATTATTAAATAATATAAAAATGCAGAACACGCTTGGAGGTGACTAATTACGCGGTAGAAAGGTCAAAATATATCATTTGGAATTAAACAAATAATTAATCTACGTAATTATTTGTAGTATAGTTGTTGTCATTAACATGTCCGATATAAAAAAAAATCAGAGAATTCCAGGAGATAATAACAACAAAACTAATAATAACGTCATTCTCTTTTTTGACTGAGTATTTGTGATACAACTATTTTAATACTGAATTAAAGTATAGTTACCTACTATACGAATAAAATATATATATTGATGAATTAATATTTAAAATTATATTTTAATGTATAATTTATCATTCATCCTATTTTAGAATAACATTTTAAAGTCTAACTTCGGTAGATCAATTTTTTATTTACATCACCAGGCAATAAAATAAATAATTAAAATAATTTTGATAATCACCTACTATATCTTTTACTTTACGTAGGTGCACCGGTGTACCAAGTGCAATGCATATTAACTCTATATTTTATCTATATAACAATTATACTTTAACATGTGTCAAATAAGCATCATCCACTTTCAAGAGTTTTTCCAATCCAATACCTAAAAATAATTAAACTATCAATTCCGTGTTTGAATTATTTATCTATCAATTACCGTATTTGAATTATTTATCTATCAATTAAGAATTTGAAATATACACAACTATTAATTCTGATCCTAAATAAATAAATAAAATAGAAGACAATACTTTAATAAATTTAATTAAGCCTTCAATTAATAAAAGGATGAGTCTTGCACGAGATCGTCTCATTAATTCTAATTCGTGAGATGGATTATCCATTTACTAAATTAATTATCCATCAAAACCGCAAATTCGAGTTGAACATTTAACTAAGATTAGCGCTTCACTGAAAATGTCTAAACGGCCAGCAAAAACTTTCGGCGATTTTGACGCAAGCATTCAAACTTATTAAATTAAAAAATTCACTTTATATATTATTATTAATATTAATATTAACTATTCAATAATAATAATAATAATATCATTAGTATTATTTTTTAGATAATTTGATTATTCTATTATCATTGCTTTATTTTATTCAAGTATCACTTCATACTAAAAATGTTATCACTTTTAATTTAGTATACAAATAGTTCATAAATAAATTAACTAAATGGATATCACTCTTTGTTTATCATGCATCACTTTTTTTAAAAAAATACTATCACTTTTTATTATTTCAGTAAATGATACTTCGTGAAATAATTCAATTATAGGAATATCAATTTTCTTAGATTATAAATAATTTTTTATTAAAAATATTATCACGTTTTATTCATTCTATAAATTATTTATAAAATACACTTTGATAATTAGTTATAACTTTTTATTAAAGGTGTAATCACTTTTTGTTTAATTTGTTATCACTTTTCATTCATATTATAAATTGTTCATGTAATAGTTCATAGCACTGTTATCACTTTTTATCAATTCAGTATTACATTTTATAAATTTATAATATTTAAATAAAAAAATTAATTAAATAAATAATTAATTTAAATTAATAAAAATTTTATTAATAAAAATATTATTTAAAAAAATAATATATATATATATATAAATCTAATTAATTTATTTTATAATTATAATTTTAATTTTTTAATTTGAATACAACCAAACAGGACCCTTAAAAATATAATTTATGGGTTAATAGGTGATCCGTCTCACATAAGGAGATTCGTGAGACGGTCTCACCCAAATCTTTTTCTTAATAAAATAAGAGACACTATATTACAAATTTAAACCTTAAAATGATAATTTTATATATTTCGAGACAAATTGACAACTTATATTATTTTTTTAAGCTTAATTGAAAATATTTAATAATAATACAACGGTAAGACAAAATCACTATAAAATTGTAAAATCCGGATAAAATTTGGCTTCAAATTCATAAAACTTTCCAAATTTCAATAAACTCCCCCACCCACCCCACCCCCACCCCACCTTACCTTCCTATATATACTCTCCCCTGCAATTTCATCTCAACAACAAATATTTGTATGCATCGGTGAGAGAGAAAGAGGAGGGAGAGAGATGATAAAGGTAGGAAAAATGGTGGAATTGATGGAAGAATACAGCTTCATAATGGCTAGAATGAGACAACACCTTCATTTTCTACCAATCAGGCGCGTGGAATTCCAATTCCTCAGGTCTTTACATTCTGCTGCTGCTGCTTCAACTTCTGCTGAATCTTCTTCTTTTCTCATGTATTTTTAGATTTTTTTTATTTTATTTTTTTTGTAATATATCTATGTTCTTTTTGTGTATGTTCTTGTAAATGATACACAATTACATACCTTTTACTTTTATTTCAAATAAATATCATATATCTACTGGGATATATGAGTCAAATCTCCTCTTCTTTCTGTTTTTTTTTTTCCTAACAATTTTATGTATATTATTTAATTATGAGCAATCTTTCATTCTTGTTAATCTTAATTCATTTCTCGTAAGTTAAATAAGTCGAATTTAATAAGTCGAATTTAGTGGAAACTAAGCCAATAAGAATTCCACTGCTATTAGAGGCACACATCTGGTGTTTTATTTATTTAATAATTTACTGTACAAGTCAAATATTTATTTTTTTAATTTTTTATTTTTAATGTCAGAAGTGTACAAAAATGTCATTATTGTTAATAATATTATAATTGTGAAATAAAGTACAATGACGAATAAGAAATGGAGGATGTGATACAATAATTGTATAATCATGGATGATTAATTAATTTGATTACTGATTAGGGGTGAATAATCAATCCATTACAAATAATGATCATAAATGTAAAATGCACAAAGATGTAGTACTAGATATATATGATGAGGGTATTAGGGTAAACTGACAATTCTTGTCGTTTATAAATAAATTAAGAGCATGTCATATTAAAGACTGTTGTAAGAATATCTAATTGTGAAAGCCAAGTTCTCTTATATTATTTTAAATAACTAAATATATATATTTACTTTTAATTTAAATTTGTTACACACTTTTTTTTCTTCTTAATATTAATATTAATATTAATTGATTGATTTAACAATTTGATGAGACTATCTAGTAAGAAAAAATAATGTTTTGTTTAAATTTACAACTTAATTTTCCATTGGATGAATTTTCAAACCTAACTCAAATCAAGCATTCCATAGAGGGGGCCATAAATGCAATTTGATCATGTTGTTTGTTGGTGCATTAAATGCAGCATTTTAAGTTGAAGTTTATAGTATTTGTTTGTTGATGGCAATGATTTGAAAAATCCCCTAAATCTTGCAACACAACATGTTCAATTGTATCCCACATATCAATTCTAACATGAAAGGTCATAAATTGCCATACCTTATCAATTGCCCTCTATCTTTTGTGTTCTTACTTTAATAAATAAATAAATAAAATTCCTATAATACTTTTTGAATTAAGACACTTTGTAAACTAAAAATAAGCAGAATGACAATATAATTGGGTGTTTCGGTTAAAACAAATTTGAATCAATCTATTAGTGATTGATAAAGAAAAAAAAAAGTCAAGTGAGTAATTACTAGGTTGCGAGTAATAAAGATGCAATTTTGTCGATTCAATTTCATGATATTATTTTTTCTATTTTAAAAATTAATTTAAAAATCATTTCTATCATCTCAATTACAATATATATATATATATATATATATATATATATATATATATATATATATATATATATTTGTCCATTATAAAACAATGTTTTTGAGAGAATGAAGTACCCATACCATGTATATTTTACCGAAAATTTGTGAAAATGTATATTTTTTTAGACTCAATGAAAAAACAATTTTGTATAATGGATGAGGGCAGAGATTTATATAAAATTGATAAAAAAGAAAAAGGAAAAAGTTATATATAAAGGATAAGAATAATGATTTTTTGTTTGAAGTATTAGCTAAAAGGATCTATGAGGCTGAGTTTTTTCTATGTACGTTTTGATTAAGAACCACTCATATGTTTTGGGCCAGGAAGATTTGACATCCACGTTAATAAATTGGGCGTACCTATGGCCGCCAAGACTATGTGGACCTTGTGGATCATATTTTTAAATGGGTTGGCCCATCTTGCTATCATTATTATGGCCCACACAGAATGGCGCCATGTCTCTACTCTCTCAATTTGGGCCCCCACGGCCCTACACCTTTACTTTAATAACCTTCACCTATTTATTCGACGTTCGAATTTATTTGGGTAATTCACTCCTTATTGCCTTGTGCACAAATTTATATTTATATTATTTTTTAAGGTATAATTATAAATTAATGTTTTTGTTTATATATTATATTATCGTAACTCGTATCAATTTTGTTCATATAATTTAAATTTTATTATTTTAATTTGAAGACGTGAAAAGAAGTCAAATTAGGTAGAGGGTCTTGTTCCGTAAGACATGCAAGATTTTTTATTTGTTTTTGATAAATCAATTAATATCATGGAATTTTTTATTGGTAAGCAAGTTTTCAAATATAATCCACACTTGTAATCCTTCATTTTCAGCCACTTATTTTGTGAATTAATTCTAATACTTCTAAGTTAATTAATTATTTTATTTATTTATCATCTAAAAGTTATTTCCAAATCGCCAATCATGTGTTTGAGGGGTGGCATATATATATCCCCTTTACTTTTCATGATTAACTAGATTATGTGCGTTACACGGAAAGAATTAAAGTATATTATAATTATATACTTTTATATTTTTTTATTTTAATCATAATATATATATATATAATTATTTATTTATATAAATGTATTTATTATAACATAACATAATTTTATATTTATCAATTAAATCGCATTGTTTATACGCTTATTTTTTATAACATTAAATTTGATTCGGTATTTAATATAAATAGATTATATATTAACTTTCTAATATTAATTATATTAATTTTTTTATTTTAATTGATATCTATTTATTTTTTAAAAAAATAGATATAATCTCTCTGTAAACTCAATTACTATTTTTTAAGAAAGATTATAGTATACTATAATTTATATTTTACTTTTAATTGAATAACATATGGATAAAATAAAATATAAAATATTATTTAATATAATAAATTATAAATATTAAAATAATATTTACGGAGACGATCCTAATGAAAAAAATTGAAAGAAAAATTAAAATAAATCACAAAATTTCAAAAATAAATTTAATATATCAATCCTAAATATGTTTATAAATTAAACATATATATTGATTAAAATTGCTAAAAATATATACCATATTTACCAAATTTATATTGTAAAATAAAAAAGTAAAATTTAAATAATAAAATTCATTATTAGTATAATTAAATTTATAAGATTGAAATCAAAAATATTATTTGGACAGTTTAGATTAAAATTGAATTATTTCTAAATAGAGTAAAATTGAAAAAAAAATTAAAAATAAAAGTAGAAGTTTAGGCTTGATTTTATATATGTATAACGAACTATAAAAGATAGAATATAATATTAATTTAAGTTATCCTCGTGACTTTCACACGCACTATCTTCTTTGTAAGACATCTCATAATTGTTGAGTTATAATTTCCATTCAATTATTTTTTTTTAGATAGCATAACTTTTTCCTCCCTTGTATTTTGTTCTTAATTATCACATGGATGTTGTTGCTATTCTAAATAATTGAAGCCAAATAAATATATAAATAAGTTATTTAGAGTTGACAGTTTTTGGTGAAAATGTCTCAAGACCATTTTAAAATAAAAAAATTAGTTATTATTTTTATTAAGTATATTATCATTTTTCTTAAGAATATTTGAACTTTTTATTTATATTAGTATAATTTATTGTATTATTATCAATTTTCATTCATCGAACATAATTTTATATTAAAATATGATCACTTCATTTTTCACCGACTTTCTGCTTGGTCATTTTTAAATAAGTGGACAGGAAATCTCGATCTACTTGGTTAATGTTAGGGTTACACTATATTATAAGTAGCAATTATATTGTAATCCAATTAAAATATTGGATACATATATAGTTATATTTTCATTATTTTTTAAGGTGGGTGAGTATCAATTTTATACTCCATTAAATTTTCTATATTACTTGATAGTTATATAAAAAAAAATTGCTTCTTTTTGCTGTCTTAATTTTGTTGAACTTTTCTTGTAAAAAAATAAAAAATAAAAAATGTTGAACTTGTTTATTGATTTAATAGTTTATATCTTTTACATTTGGGTGGCATCCATACGTATATTAGTTTTTATTTAATATATAATTTTTTATATTTAATTTTTTATTAAAAACTAATCAAAAATTCACTAATAAAATAAATAAATTTTAATTCATTGTATATATTTTTATTTATGAGTATATAAATTCTTGACGTGGGGTTAACGAATTTGGGTGAAAAGTGTATTTCCCTTAACAGAATTAAACTTGAGAGTATTAATTCTCAATTATTTTATGTGGACGTCATATGATTATTTCCATGTTATTTCATGATAATTAGAGTGTAATTATGTTGTGTGTTGACCTTTATACAGCCATGCCCATTTGGCCCAAAGTCCAAACAAGTGATTGAAACACAGAAGGAAACCATTTTTAGTGGATCAACTTTATAAAGTTTCAATCTTTTTTATTTTGCAGAATAAATTCTTTAAACAAATCATTTCGAAATTCTTTTTCCTACGCTTTTTCTGTTCGAATTATGTCACATCCTTAAATTTAAAATGAATTAATATAAATAAGTATTATCAAGCATAGCTGGTTTTGGACCTTAGTTCAAGAGGTTAGATTTTGAGTTTTAGTCTTATTATTTCATTCTAACAATAAATGTGACTGTTTCAAATATTTTATAAGTAAACTTTTATCCGAACATGTATGTGTTAGAGGTATTATAGTATGTTTTACTACAAAATATATTTTAATGATCAATAATTTAATGATCAATAAGTATAATTTCTCTATACAACAATTATAATTTAACATTTGTCACAGATTTTTTTTTCATTGAAAAATATAAGAATGAACTTCATTATGAAAATCATGATCATGAAAAATAGCAAAATAATACAAAGTGCTGTTTCCATTTCTCTATCAATTACTATAATTTGTACTCCTTAAAACCTTTTCAAAGATCAAATGGGCTTTTTAATGGGCTTCCATTCATAGATCAAATTAAAAGCTATGTCATTTTCAATATTAACTTTTAATTTATTTTACATAGATTTTGCAATTGTATTAGAAATCGGATCGGCTAAACCAGAAAATATTTAATTTAATACTTAAAAAAGTTCTAATGAGAAGCAACTTGTTTTATGGTGAGACTATTTTACGTTTCATGGTTAGTTAAAATTTTATATTAAGAATGTTATTATTATTTTAAAAAATATTATAATTTTATATTTTAATATATAATTTATTATACTTGAAAAAAATAAACTGCTATATTAATTAGTGGGAAAAGTAGGTGGAAATTAATGTTTACAGCTATATACAGAAATAATATAGGATCCTCTAATGAAAATTTTAAAAGAAATAACATTAATACATCCCTATTATCGTATTCAATTTAATAATAATTAATTAGGGGTAGTACGATTACTGATATCAATTAATTAGCGCTTTTGATGCAGTTGAAAAACTTGGGTTACGAAAAACGTGTTTTTGGTTGGAGAAGAGAAATTGCATCAGATAGAACGCGATGCTGCACAGTGCGCTGAAGCTTCAAGGAGAAGCATAGTCAGAGGGGGGAGCAGACTTTTGAGGGTTTCAATCTCAGGTACGATTTCTCGTTTGTTGAAATTCATTTTTTTTACTGCACTGATTTCAATGATTTTGTTGATGAATGTTTTTCCATCCTTCTTTTGTTGTGATTGCTGAGATCAATAGGTTTGAATCGAAGACTCGTGTAAATTAATTTTGGGGTTTGATTGTTCAGCCAAAATTTTGAATTTTGAGCAACAATGATGGGTTTCGGCACTCTGGGTAGTGGAACCGGAGGAAATTCATCATCATCAACCTCGAATTTATCTGCTTTAGCCCCTCCATTTACAGTTGATAGATTAAACCCTAAACCCAATTCCAACCCGTTTTCGAATTACTCGGACTCACCCTATCCGGTTGAATCAATTAACCACCACCCATGGCAATATGCTCGCCCTTCTGCCCCTGGGCCTGAAATTGTGGCCGATTCCACGGCCATAAATGGTGTGCCCCCATCTAATGATTATCGATTTTCAGCTCCTGTATCTGCTAATCCATCTAGTGTTGCATGGACTTTTCTTAATTCTGCTCCTCAAACTACGAGCAGTGTGTTTGCTTATGGTTGTGAAGTTAAGCCTTATTATTCCCCTTATGTTCGTCCTTTGGTTGGAGAAGGTAGTCTGTTGATCGAGGATGAGGGGTCTCGTTACGGTGTGGGGCATACTTCTGGACTGAGTGCAGCACCACAGTATAATTATACTCAGAGTTTGTTTGATGTGGAGTGTGGACCTCGATGGGCTGATGGTTTGGGGTTTGATGATGGAAAGCGGGCTAAGAGATCAGATGTTGGTGGAAGTTACACTTCTGAACAAGAAAATGTTGGTGGCTTGAGTTACTACATAAATCAACTGTGCGAAGGTATCTTAGGCATG
Organism: Pogostemon cablin; assembly: GCA_023678885.1. NCBI lineage: Eukaryota > Viridiplantae > Streptophyta > Magnoliopsida > Lamiales > Lamiaceae > Pogostemon > Pogostemon cablin. The sequence continues at coordinate 30,598,844 of CM042995.1, forward strand.
ACTTATATATTTTCAAGAGCTGTTTTTCTGTTGTAACATGCGTTCTCCGTTTTAGGTTGACATGTTAGAATTTGATTCCATTTGATGCCTTAAATCTTTTAACACTTGAGAATAAAATTTTATTAATGTGGGAAATATAAAACATTTTCTTGTTTGAGGAGTTTGATGATTAATGTCACACTGTGAGGGATCCTGCTTATACCCCGAGAAGTTTAAGCACTCTGATTATCAGCCTAAGATTGTATAGATTCTTATGACACAGTTTGCTATAGCATGTACATAATAATATCTCTGTTTGGTAAAGCTTCTAAATTGTATGATTACCCTCTCCCTCTCCTTCTTCTTTTCCTTTTATTCATAGTTTGTTTTCTCTTGGTGTTTCTTGTTCACAACACATCACACACTATGCATATTGCCCCTTCTTTATCGACTTACCATCTTAGCATGTTAACTTGCTTGCCCTTGAGGATTTTGAATTATTTGATCTGCTGTAACTCAGAACGGAGTGTCCCTGAAAAGTGGAACAAATTAAGAGAAGATTATAATGTTGCATATCAACCGTTCAGCAAGGTTTCTGACGGAGTAAGCCACACTGGACCACCATGTACTGAACTTATGGAAGATAAGTCATCCCTTGAGAAACACTTTAGCTTCACTGCACATAATTCAAAGAAATTTGTTGCAGCATCCAGTTCCTCCTACCCAGAATCTCATCCTTCGGCGATGTCTTGTGAAATGCAGAACAATTTTCTGAATTATGGGAGCTCATTCAGTCAATATGCAAAATGCTTTAAGCCTGTTGATACAACTTTACCTGGTCGTGCATCAGTAGTCAGAACTTCCCCTTCTGTTGTGATTAGGCCACCACCTGCTACCAATGGCAATTTCAAACAAAGTGTTGCTTCTCGTAAACCTGCTTGTAGTGAGAATACTGATGGTGTCCAGGGTGTAGCTTTTGATTATACAAATCCCCCAAAGGCCAAGGATATTAGGTTCCAGCTGAGCTCCAAATTTGGAGAAAATTCCTTTGACATGAACGTTTTCAACTTCTCTAAGCAAGGGAATGGTCTCATTTCATCAACTTCAGTGAAAGAACTGTCAAGTCCACTGCATGTTAAGGATTCTTCTGATCGCAAGGTAAAAGCGAGATTTGGTTTTCAGTTACCAGATATTAATGTCCCCCATAGATTTCCCATGGCAAATGATGTTCCGGTTATTAATTCAGTCGGAGATTCATCAGATATCATAGATCATCACAACACAGCAGTGGATTCACCCTGTTGGAAAGGAGCTCCATCTTCTCAGTTTTCAGCATCTGATGTTGAAGCTGGCAACACTAGTCCTTTCAAGATGAATTTGGATGAACACTACAGATTTGGTTGTGAAGAGCATAGAAATGTCGGCTCGATGGTTGATTCTGATCTAGTTTTCTCTGAAAGAATTGAAGGCAATGTGGGAAAAGAAAAGGAGTGTGCAAGAAATGGTGCAGCACTTGCTTTGGAGAGGACCCTCGATACAATTTGTTCAAACAAAGGACATAATATGTTGGATGGTGCAAAAGACCATGTTTGGGTTTCACCTTTGACCAAAAGTAAGGGGACTGGGTTGAGTGATGGTCAAGATATGCCAAATAATGAGTCGAACCTCTTGAACAACTTAATGAGTGTTTTTGACATTAATTCTTCTGATACCAAGCATTTAATTGGTGAAGAAGGTGTGGGGATGACTGTGAATGATGTCTCTGAAGGTGCTGCTGTTGCTGTTCACGCGGCAGAGAAGGTTCTAGCTTCACCTGCCTCGCAAGAAGATGCCACTGAGCATGCTGTAGACTGTAGTACCAGGTCCAAAATTGAATATAGCAGCCATGATTAAGGCAACCCATAGTCTCTCTGAGTTGCTCCAATTTCACCTTTCAAATGATGCATGCACTCTGGAGGAACATGAAATGGAAACTCTCCAGCATGTAATAACCAACCTTGGTTCTTGTTTGAGTAAGAAAGTTCATGTTACTAGTAACCCGGAACTAAATAGCAATCACCTGGGAGTCACTTGTGAGATCCTTGGGGAGTCTCTTAATGTGGTACGCTTCATTTATGAACTTGTATAACCATGCAGAGAACCGTTATGTTACTTCATTTTCAATTTTAATGAGATCTCCTCTGCTGCATGAAATATGGTTAATATTTCAATTTTGTCAGGATATTTAATTTTCTAAAATCAATTCTAATTATCTAAATATGTGTGCAAAGCAGAGAAACCACAGTTTTCCTGGTATGAAAGCTGAGAAATCTCCAATCTATTCACCCTTGGGGATTGACATAGACTTCACAGAAAATGATGATATGACCAAGGTATGTGTGTTTTATCTATTATTTGTAGTGTTCTCTGAGAAAATTGTGAGTAGAGAGCGTAAGAAAATAATGATGTGTCTTTTTGTAGATATAGATGTAGTCTAGCTCTTCATACACTTTTAGCCATGCTTGCAGGCTATAAAGAAAGTCCTTGAGGAGAATTTCCTGATGAGTAAAAAATTGCAGCCACAAGCTCTTCTCTTCAAGAATTTGTGGCTCGAGGCTGAGGCTAAACTATGTTCTGTCAGGTACAAAGCTCGCTTTGACAGAATGAAGATTCATATGGAGGAAATTGAACAAAAGTCATCACAAGGTTAGGTTTATGATTTGTTACTCCAATAAACTGGTTTGTATGCAATAGAAGCTTGGTTCATTACATATTCATTAAATATTTATCTCATTTTTAGGAATGACTAATTTTATCTTTGATCTCATTTTTCTTAGAAAGTGAGCATATTTCAGAAATGACTTCTCGGGTTTATGTTTCACCTGACCATGCCACCTTTCCTGTGCTGGCCCAAAATGCTTGTGATATCCCATCACCGAACCACACATTGCTGAACGTTTCTAAATCTAGCAACAGCATCCATGCTGATGATGTTGAAGCTTCCGTCCTGTCTAGATTTAGTATCCTGAAATCTCGTGAGGTCAACATGAAACCAATTGATACAGAGGAGGAACAGAAGCCTGAGACTCTGAATGTTGACACAGATTCTGTTATGGCCAGATTCGATATCCTGAAATCACGGGAGGAAAACTCAAAACCAAGGGGTAAATGTGATGAAAAACAACCCCAGAATAGGCTCTCTGATGATGATGCAGGTTCTATTATGGCCAGATTCAATATCCTTAAATCACGAGAGAACTCCCAATTGATTGGTATGGATGAAGAAAAACAACCTAAGATGATCAATTGTGATTTTGCTGGTGAGAAATTAAAGAGCAAATTTGATTCAAATGGAGTTGTTGCTGGATATGACACCCTGAATGAGTATCATCTCTCTGCTGTGAAAGACTCAACTATCCGTTCTTTCACGACCAGCACGATTGCTGATGAAAATAAATCTGGATCGCATGATAGTTCTTCTTCCGAGTGGGAGCATGTTCTGAAAGAGGATTACTCATGGAAAAATCTGTGATGGCGATTATGAAGCTCTCTTCAGGTATGAAGAATTTGACTATTAAGTAGATATTATGAACATTGTAATATAAGCTTGTAAAAATGGAAGTCTACAAAACTGGGTTTGCCACAGTTATTGCTGTATAGATGGATATTTGGCGTGTATTTCTTGCTTTGCTTTCACCCTCTTGTGTAAGTCTATATGTGCATGTATGCTTCATATCATGAGGGAAGGGGTCCCCTTTAGTGGTTTTGCCATTATGTTTTAAGGAGTGCTTAGTTCACATTCTGCAATGGGAATCATTGAAGAAGATTGGATGATCATTGAATTAATGAGATTTATGATTGAGGAATTTGGATTCTCATTATATTGTATCTTGAGAGATGAGAATCAATGTTCTTTCATTCCCGTTACCAATAAGTTGCATATATCTACTAATACACAAGTATATGGATTGGTGTCTTCTCTATTATTTTTTTCTCAACAAAATTAGGGAATTCTTTTAGAAAAGAATGTCGTGAAATACGTTTCAGAAACACGAGAACTCGATTGAATCCCCAATAGAAAGAAATAAAATACTCTCCCAACATTATGTACCAAAATTAAAACTCGGATTTTACTACATTTTTTAGACATATCTTTATCTCTTCTGCTTAAAGTTCGTTAAATTCTCGTGGCAACAATTAAATACGCTATTAATTAGACAGGGAAAAAAAAAAAACAGCAATTTTCTTCTCTTGAACAACTTGCAGATCCGAGATCTCCACAACCACCTGCATGGGTGCCTGCTTTTATTCAGGAATTTCGTTGAATTATGAAACCCTAATTAATGAGGGTGCCAATTATGGGTGCCTGCTTTTATTCAGGGAATTTTGTTGAATTATGAAACCCTAATTAATAATGTTGTCATTTGATTTATGCACATGGATTAAGGAGTATTATATAATTTTAATGTGTAAGAGTATTATACATTTATTTTATGTGTAGTGGATAGTTGTATTAATGAGGTGGGTAAGTTCCATATTTTAATTATAATATTTTAATTGTATTAGTGATGTGTGTGAGTATCGTACTCTCATTATGTCTAAAATAAGGAATGAGACCTTTGAGGCGGACACCTAAAATGACAAAATGAAATCCTTGCTGACAGTTGATGGAGAGCATTTTTATTCCTAACTGTGACAATGTCAAGGAGATGAGCATTTTGTGCAACATTATTTTCCTTGTTTTACGTAGAATTACATTTTTCGACTTGAAAAACGAAGCTACTTGCTCTTAACCAAGTTAATGGAGAAAGACAACTGCAACCACAACTGTCAAAAGGGTGTATAATTTAGCAAAGAAACACAGTTGTTTTTCCTCAAATAAATAAATCTACATTTCTGTTACAAACTTACAATGTCAAAACCTCACAGCAGCTTAATCAATTAAATAATACTCCATATGATTATAAAAAAAAAAATCTTAAATTAAGTATGCATGATGCTACCCTAGTAGTGATATCAGACAATCGGCGCCAACCCAGAAAAGCTTTTGCAGACAAACCCCACTTGTTCCATTTTAGCTTTACATGGATCCAATCATATTAGCAAAAATTACATCATGGGGTTATCTAATCTTAACCACTAATCTTGGATTTTCATGCAACAAAGTCAACGTGAGTGGATTCTGTCTTTAGCCAGTTATTACATCAAACCTATGTTCAAGAGATATGATATGCTAATGTACAATTAATTATGATAAAGTAATAGCATTTAGCAATAATCACGCGTTCAAACTTAATTAATATCTTCGTCGATATTCACTTGTTATTGAATCTGCTTCACAAGTTAAAACGACGTTTACAGCATGTTTCCGAGTCAGTTGCCACTAAAATATTAATATGATTGAAAAATGAGATGATGGGGCTGTGTACTTTTGTCTATATATTAATGAGTTGCTTAATGCATGATTCTAACTCACTCACTCAATCAGACAACTCAAGAAACCAGAATGATGATGACGATGAGTTCTAAGTTTCTTGCAGCTTTGTTTTTGTTGGTCTTTTGTTGTTTCGTTGTGCTGTCTAGAGCTCAACTTCAGGTAGGGTTTTATCAAGGTAAGTGTGGCTTTGCAGAGTTTGTCGTCAAGCAGGAAGTTCGAGCTGCATTCATGAAAGACAACGGTGTGGCTGCTGGCCTTGTTAGGCTTCATTTCCATGATTGTTTTGTTTTTGTAAGAACATCATCTTTTTTTTTTTTTTACAAATCAATGATCATTGGTTTCATGTACTAAAAAGTGTGTGGTAAGTAGTTAAGTTAATGCATTCTTTTTATAGGGATGTGATGGCTCGGTGTTGATTGATTCAACACCGGGCAACACTGCGGAGAAAGATTCTCCTCCGAATAATCCGAGCCTCCGGGGTTTTGAAGTCATCGACGCTATAAAGAATCGGCTTGAGTCGTTTTGTCCCGGTGTCGTATCGTGTGCTGATATTCTAGCTTTTGCAGCTAGGGATAGTGTTGAGATGGTAAGAATCTAGTCTATCTTGTTATATAGTATGCTTTCAGTCATAATCTAGTACTCCCTCTGTCCTAAATTTAATTTCATACCTTTCATTTTCATCCGTTCCACCTTAAAGGCGGGGAGAGTACATTAGTATTAGTTTTGTGTCAATATTAGTTACTTTTGCCGTCTCTTCTTCTAGACAGGAGGTCTCGGCTACGACGTCCTGGCTGGAAGGAGAGACGGCAGGGTTTCATTATCCTCGGAGGCACTTTCAAACCTCCCACCCCCTTTCTTCAACGTGGATCAACTAACTCGAGCATTTAAAAACAAGAATTTAACACAAGAGCAAATGGTAACCCTATCCGGTAAGACCATATTCAATCAATCAATCAAATCATCACTACTCTCACATCACAATCAAAATCCAATAATGAAACACGAAATGAAATACTACACGTGTGCAGGAGCGCACACACTAGGGCGGTCCCACTGCTCATCTTTCAGCAACCGGCTCAACAACTTCAGCTCGTCCGCGAACCAGGACCCGACCCTGGATCCTACGTACGCGAACCAGCTGAAGCAGCAGTGCACGGGGCCAAATGCGACGGTGGCGATGGACCCGCAGAGTCCGGCGGTGTCGGACGTGAGTTATTACAGAGGAGTGCTGATGAATAGAGGGCTGTTCACGTCGGACCAGACGCTGCTGACGAGCCAAGAGTCACGAGCTCAGGTGATTCAGAATTCGCAGAATCAGTTTGTGTGGAGTAGCAAGTTTGCTGCTGCAATGGTGAGCATGGGAAACATCGATGTTCTTACAGGTGGCGATGGTGAGATTAGGAGAAACTGTAGAGTGATTAATCCCTAATCAATCCAGTGTTTATTACATGGATGTGTAGTAGTTTTTTTTCTTTATTTGAATTGTGTGGAAATTAAAGTCATATAATATGCCTAAAGTTCCAAAAACTTGATAATTCAGTTGTCTTTTTTATAAGTATTCCGTTGGTAAACCAACAGAAATTATTTTGTTGCAAAAATCATATAAATTGGTTGCCATTATGTTTGAAGAACAATATAAATTTTGTATTGAACCGCTAATAAATTCTGTTGGTAAAAAAAAAAAAAACGTTACTAATAAAATAAAATAAAAGCGTCGTTATAAACTACTCTTATAACTTATGATGAGTATCTAATTTTTTATATGTATGTTAACTTTTGATGTGCATTACTAATGAAGAAAAGAGTGTTTTTGAGCTCATGTAATATAGTATATTATTTCTTAATAAATGTACTAAATTTTACATAATTCGTTAAAAATTAGTTAAAAAGTTATAAAATTAAAGTATATTTTTATTAATAAAGTATATTAATTAAAGTATAATACAGTATATTGCCAAAAAAAATAATCGGGGTTGGTTGGGGCAACCTATTAAGATAAGCACGTGATACTGTATAATTCCACACCACGTGTCACGACATAACAGTATAATTCTTTAAATAAATATTTTGAAAAATATTCGCTGCGTCTAAATTACAAATAAAAGGATTTAGAGATAGTTCAAGCGTATCAAGTGTATCCAAGATTTTGCTGAATTAAATAACATACTACTTATTATGTCATAGAAAGAAAAAGAAAAAAAAACATTTTGCAAGATTTTAAAAACAATACGTATTTACCATCGAAATAAAAGAAAATGCATCCTTTCTCTTCATGAAACTAGTTTCGATCAATAGACCAAAAAAAGTACAACTTCATTACTCAATAGAAGTCCCCAATTAATCAAAATAAAAGAGCAAAACTGCACCATGGACTCCAAAAAATCATATAGGAATGCAACCAGTAGTAAAAGATTTACGGTTTTTAGGTGGTTAGCTCCATAATAGCACTCACAATGTCACCACAATGAGTCTTGAGAGCCTTGACAGCTTTAGGCCTGGTTACCCCTGCTTGAGTCATAACCAAATCAATGTCACGGGCCTCGACTCCAGTCTCATCAACCTCCTCCTCTTCCTCCTCGATCTGGGCTGATGCAGCCGAGGTAGCAAGTTCTGATTTTGCCAGTGAACTCATATCCGGCATCCTGAACTGCTGAGCAGCCTGTGTTTGCAGCTGAGAGCTCAGATCCTCGATCTTGGCCTCTCCAAAAATGATGTAGGTTTCAGAATTTGGGCTCTTGAAGACATCAGGTTTTGAGATGAAGAACAATATCTGCAAAGATGATGGTTTCGATTAAAGTAGAGATGAAGAGTGAATTGGGAAATGAGGGAAGAATCAGGGAGAGATGTACGTTTTTGGTTCTCTTGATTGTGACCCTACTAACACCAGTAACAGGTTTCATTCCAAGCTTTATCATGGCCTTACGGCTCTTCTTCTCGCTCCTGCTTTGCTTGGAACCTTCATTCGCACCTGTTTCCAATTTTCCATCAAAATATAAAGATCACTCCTACAACTACAACACCATTAATATTAAAAGGCAAAGAACAACTGCAAGAAACTCGAAAATCAACAACATTATGCCATCCAACCATACATACAATCCATTAAACACTGGATCAACCTTAGGACTAGGAGCAAAATCTCTAAAACAAAGTAGCTTCTGTATTGAGAGAATCAGCACTTTGATCATACCCTGTTAAGTTGTTTAAAAACTATCACTAAGGCTCTTATAAGTGTAATCATTTCATAAGAACGAAATAATAATTCACAATATGGGATTACCCTTCCAATTCTTACTCCGACCTCAATATTATGATGGATATAATACATAGCATTTAATTAACAAGTGTGAATAATACATCATGCTATTTGATGATAGATTACATATCCCTTAAACAAACAATTATCTCGTCATATTTCGACGGAAATAACATTACAATAATTGTGACATTAAACAAAGCCAACAAAAAGTTAGCAAATAAAATAAAATAAAAGGAGAGAGCGAGGCATCGCCTAACTATGAAGTATGAATCATAAGAAAAAATCAACACAAAGGAGTGACGATAAGTAATAAACGATCGCAGAGAATTCCATAACCAGCACAGTGAAAGAAAAAAAGGAATTAAACCACAGCGGAAAAACATTAGATAGGAAACCTGGGGAGTCATCATCCTTGTCATCGTCTTCATCATCGGAATCATCAGCATCATCATCATGCTCCTCATCTTCCTTCACGTCCTCCACCAATGGCTCATCCTTCACCAAATAACAAAAACATTATCAACAAAACACATTTAAAAATACGTAACGATAATCAGATTTCATGAATAATTAATAGAAATACCTGAAGCTTTCTCTCAGCTTCGGTTTCTTCAACGACGGGGCCTGGCATGGCGGCTTCTGAAGAAATTGTTGGAAGGTGTGAGAGAGTGGTGGGGATGGAGTGGGTATCCGTAACTCGCGAAATAGATAACGAATAAATGGGGTTTTTATTTCTAGGGTTCCCATTGAGGCTTCATCCCCTAATTGGGCTTTATATTTTCCAAGCCCAACTTTCTATAGTTTTTGTTTCTTTAGCACATGATATTGGGCTTTATATTTTCCAAGCCCAATATTTTAATTTACTCTAGGCCCATAATTTTTATTTTTACAATTTAAATTATTTTTGTTTCACCTATTTTTGTTACACTAGTAATATACTCCCTCCGTCCAGACGTAAGAGGGTCATTTGCCTTTTTGCACGTAGATTAAGGAGTATTATTATTTAATGTGTAGTGCGTAGTTGTATTAGTGGGAGTGTGGGTCCCATATTTTAAGTGTATTAGAGGGGATGTGTGGGTCTCATGTGTGTATAAAAGGAAAAGGGATTCTTTGGGTGGGACGACCAAAATGAAAAAATAGCCCTCTTAGCCTGGGATGGAGGGAGTATATATATATATATATATATATATATATATATATATATATATATATATATATATATATATATATATATAGAGAGAGAGAGAGAGAGAGAGAGAGGTGTGTGTTAAAGATTTTATGCAACGATTAAAATTTTTTAAAAAAATGTGAAGTTTAAAATAAGTTGGAATCTCTTATTACATTTTGGTGATACATTTTCAGTTGAATGAATGTCACTTGATGAATGACACATAAGATATAAACAAAATCTATACACTAAACGGAAAATATCAATCATATATGAAGATTTTCCTCCCACATATGTATCACTTATTTATAGATAAAATCTATATATTAAAAGGAAAATATTAACTATATGTAAAAAAAAAGGTTTAGATATCATTTATCAGACATCATCTATACGCTAAAAAAAAAAAAAACCAACTATATGGGGAAAAAATGTTTACAATGAAAAAGATGACTTAATTACTCTCAGTTCATTTAGTCAATAAAAAAAATGATTAAAGCTATAATATTCAGATATGTTTCTCATAGGACTCATACTGCATTTTACTATTCAAAAATCTAAAACTTCTTTTTAGTAGCATATCTTTAGAACACAGAAATCCAGAATACAGTCCATATTTACTACTTCTTTTCTCTTTTCTGGAAAAGAATATCATGAATTTCTATGAAATCAGCTTGTTCATTTAATATAACCATAAACCATCAATCCAAGAATGATGAGTTATGGTGGTCTATCTCTCTAAAAAAAAAATATAAAAAAAAAATCAGAATAATAATGAGTATAAAGAATCCTGTTTGCATAGTGAACGACTTAGTTCAAGAGTCGAAAATAATCTATTATTGTCTACCACCTAACACGCATAACTGTATCTACACATAGTTATACAAGTGCAATTTTTGAATCCAAGTGCACAGAAAAAATGCCCCTTCTCCGGAAGGAAAGTAGCATATAAACGGATCGAGTATACATAAACTACTCGTCTATCGATACAAGCAAGTGAAAAGCATAAACTATGAATCAGAATGTGCAGATCAATCTCATTTAGATTTTGCTTCAGTAATTCTTCATGCATTTACCATTAAACGATGCATAAACCGTTCGACAATACAAAGATGCTACCAGTGCATATGTACATAATATAGAGCCTCATCGCTCTTCATTCTCATTAAGTACCAATCGTTGTCAAGAAATCTTGACAATGTACTACCTTAGATTCCGGTCCACAAGTAAGGCATAGCCTTAGATTGTTTAAGCTATGATGCTTATCTATGTTCTCATTTCCATCACTTGTGTAGTTTTTTATTCATTGAACGTTGTCTCGATGATTCCCTCTCTGCGTTCCAAGCTTCATTATTGAATGCGTGACAATGGCCAGCATATCCTTTCCACTTCGAACAGGGGGCAGACAAATCACAAACGTAGCAATAGCACTGCATGTAGAGAAAGGAAATGAAGCTTAGTTTATCATCAGTGTCTAAAATGTTGACAATTTACACATACTATTACTCTGATAAAAAATGAATCTCCCAAATCTCTGTATGTATACATTGATGGACATATAAAGATAGATTATTCTCATGCTACATTGTAACGATCAAATAATCTTTACACAAAAAGTAAAGGAGACTCAAAGGATACAAAACGGTTACCAGTTCACAGTGGCGATCATGAGATGTCTTGTCGAAGGGATATTTTGCACAAGTGTTCCTTGGATGTGGAAAGTCTCTACAAGCCACCTATCCAATATCAAAATGAAAATGGAGAGTATTAGTACAAGCATCCAAACAACTACTTTAACGACAAGAAAAACGACTTAATAGTATATCAGTAGAGCTACAGAAAGGCAGTAAGTTTATGCAGATATAATAGGATGTTGGAACCAGCAAATCTTCCATAGCTTCATCTCTACACCATTAAATTAAAACTCTTAACAATTACAACAAATTTAATTTATCCCATAAGAAAATCTAGAATTTCTTTAAACTAAGCAACTCATATGCTTGTTCTTGGCCTGAAAACATGGTATAAGGCATGATTTCAAACATTTCTGTCATTAAAAAGTTTTCAGAATTTGAATCAAGTGATCAAAGAGGAAGCAATTAATCATAGTCAAAACAAAAGCTATTAAGCTAACACATTGTAACATGAAAATGTAAAGCTACAATATATCCACCAAGTTTTGGAAACTGCAAACAACTAAACAAGTAACTTGCTTACTACATTCAACACTGCTCATTACCATAAACTACAGAAGAATGGAAATTCAAAAACAAGTCAAGTAACATCATAATGATCAGAATGGAAGCAGTTAATCATACTGAAAACAAAAGCTATTAAGCTGACACATTGTAACATGAAGATGTAAAGCGACAGTATATCCACCTAGTTTAGGAAACTGGAAATATCGCAACAAGTAACTTGCCAAGTTGCCATCAAGATTACTACATTCAACACTGCTCATTTCCATCAAGATTACTAAATTCAACACTGCTCAATACCATCAACAACAGAAGAATGGAAATTCAAAAACAAGTCACCAAAAGTCAGAATTGGATAATAAATCGAAACCCTTTTGCCAATATCAAGTTTCCCACCATAACAATAAAATCAAACATAATTACAATGAAATGCGTTAAAAAACTCGAAAATTACCGGCCCCTTTTCAGCAACTACACGCAATTCGACATCAGCATTATCAACATCCTTAGTCATGGGCAACCTCAAGAAATCCAAATCATCGTAGGGATCAAAATCAAGTATAAAGCACTCTTCTTGGCCGTCGTATTTCTTGATATCATCCCTATTTTTCAGACAAAAGACGGGCCTCAGAGGAGTGCCCGATTCATCATGGGACGAACAAGCATCGTCAATTTCAATTACTTCAGTGCGAGACATCGTCTTTCGACGTTTTCTGGCGTTACACTTGCTCCCCATTCCAGAGAAAGAGTTGTTTAAATGCGAAGCGATGAAGATGAAGGGGTTTTTTTTTTTTTAAATTAAATGATTTGGTATTTCGGCTGTGATACAGAGTATATATTGGGACTTCAGATTTTCAAATTTGGATTTAAGAGAGTATGACGGGAATGGAGAGAGAGAGAGGACTGATGAGAGAGAATGAGAGAACGCACTTTTTATGGGCCGGCCCAAGAACATGGGAAGGGAATGCGAAGCTACGTATTATAATAATAATAATAATAATAATTAAAAAAAATTAATAATAAGAGTTGGTGTCAAGGGTATTTTTGTTCTAAAAAATATATACTCTAATTAGTAAGGATATACTCCCTCCGTCCCATTGAAACGTACGCGTTTTTCCATTTTGGTCCGTCCCAATACAAAGTGTGCATTTTCCTTTTTGGTAAAGAGGACTCACACATAATAATTACTTCTCTCTCTATGGGCCCACATGTCATACTAATCCACATACCCACTTTATATTAATATATTATTTCTCTCACCTCACATTAAAATATTATACTCCTTAATTAACGTGCTTATTAAAATATTATACTCCTTAATTAAGGTGCAAAAAGCAAACGCGTACCTTGTAATGAGACGGAGAGAATAATTTTTTTGAGTTGTTCTGCTGGATCGGTCCCTTAAATCTTTGATCTCTACCCTGACCCTATTTTTTATAGCTTGGCTATATCCGTGTCATTACCCTTTATTTATGATACCAATCTCGGCAATTAGATTCTAATCCATTCAATGAGCATAATAAAGGAGAGAGAGGGATTCGAATCCTCGATAGAGAGGGGTCTGAATGATCATAAGAGCTTGTTGGAAAATAAGTATTTGCATCAAACAATCACTTACAATATGAATATTGAAAATAAATACAAGAAATGAAGAAAGGAGAAAAGTCTTCCAAAGATAAACCGATTCTTCGTTTCCCGTATGCAGATGCTTGTTTATGGTGTGATGGAATGCATGGTGAATGACCTGTAATTGAATGCTCCAGAGATCACTCTCATATAGTAATGATAGGATTTGTGTTCACACATAGAATTGTCATTTATTATGTTCACACACAACCTTTGACCGTCCACATACAATGTATCATATGTTGAATCTGTTTGAGAGGATCTGGCTTAGTGGCTCTCCATTCACGGCCCGTTTTATGCCCAAAACTAAATAGACTATTGGACTAGGCTCAAGGTTCAAGACCCCTAATTTATTATATTTAATTATCTCTGCATGTAAGACTAATTTCATTTACTATAATTATTATTTTATTAGTGATTAATTTATTCATCAATACTTACCAATCAATTAAATTAACAAAAGAGCTTCGAAGAGAATTGAAGACAATGAATGAAAATTAAAAACGGGAAATTTGAAAAAGCTAAAAAAAAAAATGACGTATAAGCATTTAAACCTTGTGGAGTTGACACCACGTCAATAGAAAACCTTAGGTTTATGACGAGTTGACATATAGCAAACGGGATTAATCAATTTTTGGGTAGTTTTGATGATAACTGCCCCAAATTATTTTACAATTTTGTAATTAGTTATTATTTTCAATTAAAAATATTATTATTTTTTTTTTCAAATATTTTTATCTACCTTCTACGAAAAGGTTTCTATTTTACTGTATTGGGTGTCTCATTCAAAGGTTCCAAATTTCCTCTTTTAGTAAAAGTGTCTCATTCAAAGGTTCCAAATTTTCTCTTTTAGTAAAAGTGTCTCACATATAGTCCATCACTCACTACCAATACAACTATCCACTACACATAAAATAATATTACTCCTTAATCCACGTTCAAAAACTAAATTGGGTCTCATGAATGAAACAGAGGGGGTATAACTTTTTATTTATACTATAAATTGTTCATAAAATAATTCACAGCCTCATTATCACTTTTTATTAATTGAATATCACTTTTTATTACAAATGTTATCACTTTTTATTCGTCTTAAGTCTTACACAAGTTTTTGCCATTAATTTTTGCTTGACATCTTATTCATTGATTTATTATTTTTCGAAAGTTGTACTCATTAATAATATACGGAATTATACATACTCTTCATTGCACTTAGGGCTGTTAAACGAGCCGAGCAAACTCGAATAGTGCATACTCGAGCTTGGCTCGAGCTCGGTTCGATTTGAAAATGAGCTTACGAGCGAGCTCGAGCTCGACTCGAAAATTACTCATCCGAGCTCGAGCTCAGCTCGACTCATTTAAGAAAAATGAGTCGAGCTTTCGAGCCTTAACGAGTTTTCAATCTAATCGAGCCGGATTTTAATTAATATATTTAATATTATATTTAATAATTATTATATTAATATATGTAATTATCATTATATAATATTTATTTTAATATTATTATTATCGAGCTTTATCGAGTCGAGTCGAGCTCAACTTGATAACGTAACGAGCATTTCGACGAGCTCGAACTCGAGCTCTCGAGCGGCTCGTTTCGTAAACAGCTCTAATTGCACTTTAGTATAAGAACTTATACCCTTAATTTTTAAAAAAATAAAAAATTAATTTTTTAATCAAATATTTATAGTATTTATATTGCAGCCATCTTTTCGATTAAAAAATTATACCCTCATTAATTAAATTGCATGCCCTTAAGAATAAATTGTTATATGAGTATACATAGCGCACCACCCTGCATATAAGAAACTAACTCTCACTACAAAAAAATTATTTTTTATCAACGGAGTAAAAGCCTTAATTCTATTGTTAAATTGACTTACCAACGGATTAGCGACGAAATCCGTTGGTAAAATTCAATTAGTAAAGTGGTGGTTGGTAAATTTTCAGCAACGAAAAATCAATTTCGTTGGTAATCTGTTGCTAATAATTCCATTGGTAATTTATATAAGAGAAACTCTCTTGTGAAATGGGTTATTTGTGAGACGGATGTGAGACGGGTCGATCCATCATTATAGTATGCTTATTGTATAAATAAAATACGTTAATTTGTAATTAAAGTATGTCAATAATAAATTATATTATAACACGCTAAAATCATACTTTAATGCATAATATAGCATAATTTTAAAAATATACTTTAACAATCGTTATAGACATACTTTAACACGTCTCACAAAGCGTCTCATGTAAGTAACGTCTCACAAGAGATTTATCTTTATATAATGATTCCTTTTGTAATCCATTGGTAATTACCAACGGATTGAATTCCGTTGCTAAAATAGAGAATCAATCTGTTGGCATTTCGTTGACAAAAATAAAAAAGTATTTTTGTTGCTAATCCATTAGTAATTACCAACTAATTGAATTCCGTTGGTAGATTCGATTGTTAAAAAAAATACTTTTTTAGTAGTGTCTTGTATAAAAATTAAGTATATACAAATAAAATGAGTACTCTATAAAAATAGTATACAAAGTTTTTTTTCTTTTTATGAAAATGGCGCGACTATTCGTACTCCAATATACTAAACGTATCCCAATTACTAAATGTATCACATCAAAATTAAAAAATAAATATATTCTTTTTATGAAAAGGGCGCGGGTATTCGTACTCCAATCTACTAAACGTACCCCAATTACTAAATGTATCCCATCAAAATTAAAAAATAAATATACAAATTACTAAATATACTCCAATTTTAGACCATTCTATCCTTTGATGAACAAGCTATTTATACCCTCAATATTATTAAATATAAGCCCCTATGAATATTATTAAAACATAAAATACTAGCTATACATGCTCCATCTAAACTATCAAATTTAACATCACCTATAAACAGTAATCCCCAAATCTAAAAATAAAAAACCCTAACTCTTCTTAAACCCTTGCTTCAAAATAGTTTGTGCTAAATCAAAGACTTGCTTGTGCGAAAAATCAAACACTTACTATGTATTAATAAGATGGAGTGAACAAGATAAACATTGTGGAATTCGTGAAGAAAAGTTTGATGAATTAACGGCTGCAATATAGGCCAACGAAAGAGTAGAAATTAAGGACGAGAAATAAGGAATAAGGGATAATTTCAAATTTAGTCCTATAAGAATTGCTCAATGCCAAAAAGATCTCAAAACTAGCAGATTTAGTCTTATAAGAATTTTTTTATCAAAATCTGTTAATAGTTATCGAAATATGTTGAACCATTAATAAGATCAAAATGAACTAGGTCTATTTTGAAAGACAGAAAATAATATAAATATGGTAGTTTATAATAATATAAGTTAATTTGGGATGAAAATTTTCGAAAATTATGATTATAATATTCGTATGGACCAAAACCGCTAGTTACGAAATCAATGTATTCCTACGAGACTATAATTGAACTGAAAGAATTCTTATGGGACCAAATGTGATATTTTTCCTAAGGAATAATACATACTCCCTCTGTCCCATAAAAAAATTCGCACTTTCTATTTTTATTCGTTTCATAAATAAATTCACACCCCCAAATAAAGAAATACACACAAATCAATAACCCCATAACACACTTTAATTTCAAAATTGTCACCCCTTTACAACTCACATAACTTACTTTATAATTTATTTATTATCTAAAAATACCAAACTATCCCTAAAAGTAAAGTAAAAAGCAAGTAATCGGGAACATGTCTTTGGGATGGAGGGAGTACCATATAAGGAGGAATAAGGAATCAATATTTTTACTTATATTATAGAGAAAATATTAATTTTGGTCCTGTATAAAGGACTAATTTTGATGATTCAAAAAGATATATGACTAATTTTAAAACTAATAGAACTAAAATTGAAATTTTGAAAAATACAGGACCCAAACTGAAACTTAAAGGGTTAAAATTAAAATACTAAAAATTACAGGATTAAAATTGAATTTGATAAAAGATATGGATCAAAATTGATATTTTCTCTATAATATACTACGGACTATGGAACCATACGGATCATATATATGAGGAATAAGGAATCATACCGAGCATATATTTCCAAATCGTATGCTGCCGTAAACAAGTTTAAGATGTCTTTGGGGCTGACGATACTTTTAAATTTTTTATTTTTAATAGTTTCGGGTATAAATAGTTTAAGATCTTAAAAATACATTTTTATGAAGGTATATTAACCTTATTAATTAATTAGAGATATTTTAGTCTAAAATTTTTATAGGATTTGTTTAGTATTTTCAGTATAAATATATAGTGGTCTAGTTATTATTTTTTATAAAATGCTATTACTTTCTCTATAAAATGTTATCATTTAATTTATAATATAAATTGTTCATGAAATATTATTATCACTCTTCATTAATTCAGTATCACATTTTGTTATAAAAGTTATCACTTCTCACCCATATCACGTAAATTCTTAAGTAAAACGATCTTGTACAAGTCTTTGCTCGGATAAAATCTAAGAAAGATATCCATAAATACATACGAAAAGAGTAAAAAAAATCAAGATAAAGATATCTATTCAGTTGCCGTTATTTAATAACTTTTAAATAAATATTAGTCACATTAACTAAAGAACCTAAAAACATTCAAAAGTGTCTGCAGGGTTGGAGGACTACAACTTGGAAAAGGAATCCTTGTATTATCGGAAAATCCCCTCGATTAATTTTGCCACACTTTTAATATAATAATCTATAAGTTTAGAAAATATGTTGTTTATTAATTAGGTCAAAATTTGTTGGTACAGAATTGGATGAGAATGGTCTTACGACTTTCATAATTAGTTATCATTTATATAGTAACAAATGTGATCTATTATTCAATCAATAATAAATAAACTAAAGCAAATGAATTATATATACAAGATTGTCAGCGACCTTAAGGAAATTCTGGACATCGACCAATTTCTGGAAGAAAATGAAGAAACAATTCGAGTAATTTTCGAGAAAATGGATGGATGGGAAGATTACAGTTTAATTGTTTATTATCATGTCCTCTGTATAAAGGATAATATGCCGAGTGCTCTTAAAATATTCCATATGAGCAAAGTTGCATTCACTGTTGGCTACAAACTGGCATTGATTAGATAACTTCAGGGCCGGCTTACATTATGCTAAGCTTCAATTACAGAATGTGGTTGAATTCACATGAGATTCTTCTACTTGCTTCAAAGAATTCTTTCATCTCCAATCCATTACCCTTTTATCCAAATTAAATTTGGATAAAAGGGTACAATGTCCTCCAATGGCTACCCCTTTTACCCAAAAAATTTGGGTAAAAGGGAAACCTTACCCAAAATTGGACAAATTTGGGTGTTACCCAATTTTTTTTTCTTTTATAATTATTTTAATGCTCAATTTAAATATAATAATATTTATATATATTTTTAACAACTCTTAATAATTATTTTAATTGTTAAATATATATTTATGTTTTTTATATTTTATATAATTAATATATAATAAATTATGTGACATTAAAATAATTTAAAAAATTATTTCATGCACAATTAAAATTACATATTACATTAAAAAAAATTACATTGAAAATTAAAAAAGATAGACATACAAATACATTTGACACTAGACATATGAATAAATATCCTAAAACTTAAACACTATTACAATAAATAAAAATACAAACACAAATACTTAAAAATAAAATAACATAATATTTATTAAAAAAATATAACTATATCCATATACATGTGTGTGATAATTAGCAGAAATAAAATAAATAAATAAATTAAGAAATAAAATAAATAAAATTAATAAATGTGTAAATAAAAAAAATAATGGAATCAACAAAAAAAATAATTTTAAAAGTTAAAAAAAGATCATCATAAAATTAAAGAAAATATAAATAAGTAAGCTAAATTATATTAATGAAAAAAAGCTAAAAGAAATTTAAAATAAAATTATACCAAAATTTACCAAAATAAATTTTAAAAAATTATGGAATTAACAAAAAAAATAATAAATAAAGTCAATTTGAAAGTTAAAAAAAATCATCACAAAATTAAGAAAATAAAAATAAACAAACTAAATTATATTTATAAAAAAATAAAAGTTAAAAGCAATTAAAAATAAAATTATACTAAAATTTAACAAAATTAAAAAATAAAAAATCAGATATCATCAATTTTTTAGAATTTAAAAAAAAAAACTTAAAAAAAATAATTTGCGTATAAAAATGTATACAACATGAAGAAAGCTTAAAAAGAAAATTTTTTGTACTTTTATGTAGTTTAATGACAAAATTATAACAATATTAGAGGAAATAAGTATATAATATTTGACATCAAGCATAAAGAAATTCAAAAGAAATAAATATGCATTAATCAAAAGAAATTAAAAATAAAATATAACAAATTTAATTAAAAAAAATAAATAAAATTAATGAAAAATTGAATACTAACTTGAAGAAAGTTTCAAGACAATAATATAAAAATTGGACATCAAGCATAAAGAAATTCAAAAGAAATAAATATGCATTAATCAAAAGAAATTAAAAATAAAATATAAAAATTTAATTTAAAAAATTTAAATAAAATTAATAAAATTTCGGATACTAACTTGAAGAAAGTTTTGAGACAATAATTCATGTGCGTGTGAATTGAATGAATAATAGATCTTATTTATAAGTAAAGGAAAAATTAAATATATTTATTTTTCTTTTTCAATATGATTTGATTTTGATTTGAACATATCCATATTCAAATATTTAATTAGATAAATGTATTTATCTGCATTAAATTTTAATTAATAATTAATTTTGATTTGATCATATTTTATTCAAATCTTAAATAAATATATGTAATTATCTATATTAATTAATAATTAAAATTGAGAAAAATTGTGGAGATGACACATCATCAAAATTAAACTCTCCTTTAGTATATTAAAGATTGATGAAGTATTTAAAGACTTATTTTTATTTTTATTTTATTTTACGTTAAATTATTTAAGTCAAATTATATATTTTTTTCAATTTATCATTTCCTTTTACATGTGGAAGGTCAAAATATTAATTCAATTAGTACGCATTTAGATTGAAATTGATTTTTTACCCATAGAGATTGAAATTGATTTTTTATGATTGGAATGAATGGGTCAACCATATAGTTTCATGAAGGAAAGGAAAATATTATGTTTACATTGAATCAAAATTTATTTTCAAAGGAATACTCAATTTGCGTGCAAAAATAATTTTGAAAGGATGTGGTGTGGAAATGTTTTTATTTGAACAGTAAGTTAATTATCTATTTAAATATTAATTTTTCAGTATGAATATTGTTACTTTATTTAATTTTATTTATGATATCTATCCCCAAAATTCGAGATGTTACAAAAATAAACATAAAATTGAATTATGACTTTTTATAATTTTATTTTTTTTCAAATGTAGTTTTTTCTTCAATCTTATAAATCAATATATTACTATTTTTCTTTCAATCTTATAAATCAAAATATCTGTGACTCTAATATTGATAGGATCGTAGTTTCTTAATTAAAAAGGAGTACAAAATCGAGTTTAATTGTACTAGAATTTTGAAAAGTTATTAACCAGTTTAAATACTGCAAAATTGGATTTGGATCTCTTGTATATTTAAGTGCTTTATCTCCTATTTCAAACCATTGGATGAGGTTGGATGAATGGTAAAGTGATGGAAGACAAAATTTATACCAATATCAATCATATGAGGGAAGGTTTAGATTTTGTTAATGTGTAGTGCATTGATTAAGTCATAAGATATTAAAATATTTCCATAGGTATCAAGTCAAGAAAAAATGTGATCCATTCTTGAAAGACCAAACCCATCCCAAACATGAAAATTTTCAAACATAATTCCTTAAAAAAAATGTCTTGAAATGGTTGATACTTTCACTTTGATAGTTGATACTTTCACTTTGATCCATTCTTTATTCACATAATCATATCACTTGCATATCATACTATAAGACAACTAAATTGATTCCAAAAATCCTAACCAAACTTCCAATTTACAAGGCCACTTAATTTGTTATGCAAAATGATACCCAAAATATGAAGATAAGCAAAATGATACCCAAAAATAGATACCCAAAATATGTAGTAACATAGTAGTTAGTTAGTTAGTTAGCAACCTATCCCAACAAAGCTCTCTTTCCAAGTTATTGACACTTATCTCACATCTTCATCACTCATTCAAAGTGTATTCGCAAGACGAGCCGTTTCCTTTAGTAAGCTCCATGGTCTGTTGTTCATTGCATGACAATGGCCAATGGCTCCGGTCCAATCCGAACAAGGGGTGGATCGATCACAAACTTAACAGTAACACTGCAAGTAAAACAAAGAGCATTTAGATTTTTAAAGAGCAACTATGATCAATCAAACTACATGTCAAGGATACTTAACTAGCTCACAATGATCATGGTGAGGTGTCTTCTCGAATGGATACTTTGCACAAGTGTACCTCGGATGGGGGTAGTCTCTACACGCCACCTGCGAAAACATCAATCGGTTTTCATCATCTCAACTCTTGAATCAAGACATTAGCCATGAATTATGTGGACATGAATGAAAGAATCAAGACATATTTGAGTCAGAGATTAGCCATGAATCATGTGAACATAATGAGTGAATTGTGGATGAAGAAGAACAGACAAAAGATGAGGTTTATATGCTGCAAACAGGATGAAATCATCTGTTCTGAATTTCATGTTCTATTATGCAATAAGAGTATTAAACACAGAAAAAGTTGCTTATTTAAATAAAAATAACTCCCAAATGTGATCACTGATTAATTCATTACTAAAACAGCATCAAACAGTTGAAGAAATTTAATCAAGAAACTACAGTAGGCAACATATCTGAAAGAAACTGATAATGCAACTGAAATAAAATTAAATCAAAATCTAAGACTACCCATTTTGCTCAACTCAATCATAAGAAAAATCCACTAACAGAAATGCAAAAATTGAACATAAACATACACACACACAGTAAAAGGAAGTGCTAGAAATCACCTGTCCCTTTTCAGCAACCACACGTAATTCAGCATCATCAACATCCTTAGCAGAATGGGACTTCAACAATGGGGCTAAATCAATGTACGGATCGAAATCGAGAATGAAACATTCTTCTCTCTCCTCGAATTTCGTGATATCATTCCTATTTTTAAGACAAAAAACAGGTCTCAAAGGAGTTCCCTTTCGATCAGAGGATAGGCAAGAATCATCGATGTCGATGATTTCAATCTCCTTTTGGGCCATCGCAGAAGAAATTCAACGTTTCTGAACGAAGATTTCTCGCAAAACCCTCCGAATTGAAACAGGGGAAATTAGAACTTTCAGATTTTCAAATTAGGATTTGAAGGCAACGGTTGGATGAAAAGAGACGTTGAGAGCGGATCTTTAAATGGGTCGGGTCTTGTACTTTCGAATCAGACTAGGATTGGTTTTTGCTGGTTATTCTTATGGGCTCTTTAAGCCCGATTAGTTTTTATGTTCTTTAATATGGGCTGAAGTGTCCTCTATTTCTATGGGCTTTAAAAGCCCGTTTGTATTGCGCCATTCGATATGGGTTGGACTGTGGTGGAAGACTTTGACTTCATCATATATATAATCTTTTTTATGGTTAGCCGGTTTATAATTTAGAATAATATATTAAAAAATTAGAATAAGATTTATTTTTTGATTAAATGATGTATTTAATAGTCTTAAATTTAAGTTTATTCAAATATCCTCCAAACAAAAAATTGAAACGAAAGTTTTTTTTTTGGCCTAAAATGTCAAATTTAGCTCAACTACTTTAAACATCTATTGTTTATCAACCTGAATTAAGACATGTAACCTAATATGTATGCATATTTATGAAGTATTAGTTATTAGTCATTAATGTAATGACTAATTTAATTTTTGTCTCATTTTTACTCTCAAATTATTTAATCTTAAGATTCTATAATTATATTATATAAAAGGGTACTAATTGAGCAAAACCTAACTAGACTTGTACATGCACATATGGATTGAATAAGTTCTTGAGTGAGATAGTGCTATGTGAGACACAAATTTTATTTAAAAACCACTCAATTTATATTTGAAAAATTTCAACCACTCAATTTATTTTAAGAGATAAAATAGAGGTAAAATTACCTTAAATGATTATTGTACCCTTCATTCGCAAAAAACTAAAATACTATTTTTTTTAAATTTTAATTTATTTAATTTGCATTTATTTAGTAGTATTATTTTATTGCAATTATCATATCGCATCATAACTTCATAAGTCCCTATTTGAATGTTGAAGTGGCTATTTTGTAAGGTTAGGGGTTGATAGGTGCTAGGTCGTTCTTTTATGAACAACAATATGTATAAATATACTATATTTGTTTTTAGCAGAGAACAACAATATATTTTAAATTAATACATCATATATTAAAAAAAAAAACTCAATTTGGATCCAAGTAATGCCTAAACTAAATACTAATTAATTTAATTCGTATAATGCCTAAACTAAATACTAATTAATTTAATTCGTATCAACTTGAATGGATGCATTTTCACAAGATACAATACGTGTGCATTGGGGCAGGTACCCTCAGGCCTCAATTTATATACTTTCATGTAATAAAGTGGTACTCTTCTATTGTCAAGCTATTATTCTTTAAAATAATATTAATGTATCATTATCGATGTATTTAAATAAAAAATCACGTTCGTAAAAGTTTTGGACTTGAATTATATATGCATGTACATCTTCATCCTCATAAGTTTTACACACTAATTATTCTTAATTGGGTTTAATTTTCTTTTAAACTCAAAACTAAAGGTTTTCTGATGTTATATCATATCATAATATATTAAAAATGACTTAACAAGTGTTAACATTTTTTTTTCAACTTTGCCCTCATCTATTTTCCTTTACCTATTAATTATATTAATAAATTTATTAATTTAATTTTTACTAATAATTCATGATTCATTTAAACTTTATTCATAGCAACTCTGGATTACTATTTAAAATAATTAATTTTCTATATATATATATATATATATATATATATATATATACTTGCTAACATCTTACCATGAGAAAGAGAATTTGATTGCCCTTTGTATTCTTATATTTGCATCACCTTCTTTAATTTTATTTATCTATATTTGAGCTCATATATGTGACTTTGATATCAAATCTTTCTAATATTTATTTGTTTCATATTTCAATATATTTGTTGTTGGTTTATTTCTTGTTATTTAACAATCCGTGTGTTTCGTAACTAATACAGGTTTATGCTGTATAGTTTCATCTATTTACTACCCCTATGTTGTTTCTCAATTGAGAGGGGTTTCGTCGAGCATTAGAGCTATGGTTGTACCGGTGGTGGTTGATCCTAAGATCACAATTCATGATCTTAACATGTAAAGCTTATTTATTTGAATGATGTGCAAACAATATTTATTGAGAATGGAAGATAGTGCAGTGCATGTTTATGCCTATGAAGGTGGTAAGATTTCAAGAATGCCAATCTAAACAATGATGTCAAATAATTTTTACTTTTTGTTTTCTTCATTGTTTGGATAGTGAAGAGTTATTTCCTATTGCTAATCAATATTAACATCATATTATTATATGTAATACTAATAAAAAAACGTGACGGTATTGTTAAATTAAATATATATTTCGAGAGCATTTACACTTTATTAATATAAAAACTTGAATTCTATTATATTGTTATTAACTTAATTATGGTATTGTAGTCTCTTGTGGTTATAAATAATATGTAATAATATGAAGTTAGCGGTATTTAAAAAAGTGAATGAAAGTATTTGGCTTTTTTTAATGTAAAAATATGAAAAAAAACTATATATCCCAAAGAGAATTAATTACAAAAGTTTCAATTAATACTAAGATTATTACAGTTGACTCTTATAATAAAATATTAAACTACTAAACTTAATTGAAGAAGATGAATAATTGAATGAAAATTAATTATATAAATTAAATTGCAATGCATAAAATTTAAAATAAGAAAGAGAATTTGAATAGTTAAACTTTCTTATGATATTAACTAAAGTGGAAATAATATTATGTTTTTTTTATTCTGAAATGTTTATTTATTTATTTTTGAGTTCTTAATTTTATTGTAATATTATGATATTTTATAGATTATATTCTTAAAATGTAATAGATATAAGAAATAATTTTAAGTATAACAATGTATTTTTTATAAGAAAATGGAGTATATTTAAAAGATCAAAGAACTACTATAAATAAATATGATTGTATGAATATTAATTAAAATTTAAAATTATACTTTTGGTATGATGAATTATTTTAATAATATTTACTAATTTTCACTGCTAATATCATTGTAAGAGTATAAACTATTTTTCACAATACATATTACACAATCATTTAAATTTAAAGTATTATAAAAGAGAGGGAAAAAAAACCTCAAATTCAACTTCTTATCTTAAATACTTACACTTTTATCACACTTAAATAAAAATGGATTTTTTTTAAAAAAATTAGAATCATTAATTTATTATCAAGATAATCTATAATAAGAATTAGTCTCCTATAAATCGAATTCACATTATAAATATATGTGGTCATTCTTTAATTTAAATCCTCACAATACATATGATATAACAAAATTAAAATTGGGCAATGGTTTTGATCACCATGAACTCAATTTACACGAGTGTGCATTATAATAATATCACAAAAATTATACATACTTTTCCAACTCACAAAACACTATTTCTATTTTGATTAGACTCACAATTTTTCAGCTTCCAAAAAATGTAAAAAATCAAAACAATTATAATTTCTCATACACTTTATTTTTAAAAAAAAATTAGGCAAATTTAATAAAATAGGTATCCTTTCAAAAATATTTATTAAACTATATAAGAGCCAAAAAATTTTAAAAGAATAAACATAGTATAGTCACCATTGGTAATGGTGACTCTACTGTAGCAATTATTCTTTTATCTAATTTTTTTGTTTTTTTTTTTTTATTTTTTTAACATGTTTTATCTATTAAAATTAATTAATTTTAAAATAAAAATCAGAATACTATGAATTTTTTTTTTTATAAATTTTCTAAATTTTTAGACTTACGAATTTTTTTATTTCAAATATTATTTCGCTTTTTTATGTTTTTTTTTTCTTTACAAGAATTATTAGTTTACAATTCGTATATTGTCATCCTATGTGATAAAAATAACAATCTAACACGATAATTTTATAATATATTTTAATTTTAAGTTATGCTCCCTCCATCCGCTCGAAAGAGGGTCTTTTTTCCATTTTGACCGTCTGTTTTAAAGAGGGTCATTTCATTTTTATACACATGGGACCCACACACACATCTACTAATACAACTAAAATATAGGGTCCACACTCTCACTAACCCACTACACATTAAATAATAATACTCCTTAATCAACATGCACAAAAGTAAAAAACTCTCTTTCGAGCGGACGGAGGGAGTATATGGATGAGGGGAATACTCCCTCTATCCCGAATTAAATTTTGTTTTTTACATATATAGTAAGAGAAATAATATTTTAATACGTAACGAGTTAATATATATAATATTTTAATTGTAGTAAGTAGTTGTATTAAACTATTAATTACTATTGTGTGTGGGCCCATAAAATATATTAATTTTTTTAGGTCGGTCTCACTTTTTCATACATAAAAATTTGCTTTTTAAAATGAGAAACTATTTTTCTTTTGAATAAAAATAATCTTGCAGCTAAATTCTTCTATATTGTAATTTTATATTTCTATTGAGATGATTTTTTTTTTAAAATTTATATAGAAGAGTAATAATTTTTTATTATAGAGAATAATTTTTCATGTGTTAAGAATAATTTTGATAAGATTAGGGTGTAAAGATTTATAAGAAAAAAACAAGCTCTATAATTTTTGAATTTTTTTTTCTTTTTTCTTTTTTCTTTAACCTATTTGAACTTTTCATTTTACATAAATTTTGGAGCGATGATAAAGTGCATCTAGTGTATCGGTGCGATTTAGAGTTGATAGATTTAAAAAAAAGTAATAAATAGTTATATAATTCAATTTTTTATATTTTATTTTATTTAATGGTAGAGATTAATTTAATACTTAATCTAACGATTGAAATCGTTCAGGTGCATCGGTGCCACATGTGCACCTTATTTAGACTCGTTGAAATATTTTACTTAAAAGAATTATGAAGTCATTTTATATTATTTTAATTTTAATTTTTTATTATTTATTTATTTATTTATTTTTTGTAACGGTGCCACGAGTGCACCTTAGTTGAACTCTAAATATGAAATATTTTACATAAAAGAAAGAATTTTTAAATATGAAGGCAAATAGGCAATTTTTTAGGATTTTAATTTTTTTTAAGAAACAAAATATTATTCATAAGTAGAAATTATAAATTTAGAAATGTGCTAGTATAATATCCAAACTTTTATCTTTTTCTCTCAAATAATTTTGCAATTAAAAAAATATATGAAAACACAACCCATGCACTGCGAGACTATAAAAAAAAATTAAGTAACTTATGTATTAAAAAAATAATTTATTTTTTATTAATAAAATTAAATATATAAGAATTAGAATATAATTTTCTAAATATTAATTGAATACAAAATTAAAGAAATCATTACCATTAATATAAAAGAAATGAAAGAAAATAATTACGATTTTGTTAGTTTTTTTTATTATTATACAGTAGAGTCACCATTTTAATGGTGATTTTACTGTTCATGTCAAAAAGTCGCAATTTCAATTGGTGACTTTGCTTATTTTGTTAAAATATTTTTATTCTAATATAGTTTAACAAAAGTTTTTGCAACAATACTTATTTTATTAAATTTTCCAAAAAAAATTATCTTTACCTAACACACATAACATATTTTATCATTTATTTATACTAAAACAATACCATAATACTATCAATATTTTCATTTTACTTAATATACATGCATAGTTAATTAAGAAAAAAAATTGTAGATAAAAGGGTTATTAAATAATGAAATACTTCACATAATATATATAAGCAAATAAAATTAAGAACTATTATTAGACTTCCATTTTAAAATTTCATAACTATTAGTATATAATTGTCTACAGGCAACAAAAAAAATCTTTTTAAATTATATCTTCCGTTTATTTAAACAATTCATTTATATGAAAATTTTAATAAATCACAACATGAGAATTGCGTAAAAAATTAGCACAGTGATGTGAAGGATTTTTAATCAAAAAATTATATTCATGTAAAAGATTTATAGAGAAATATATACGCTTTCTTTCCCAAGTTAAATTATACATTTTTTGTTTTCGTCCGTCCCACAATAAACTCTACCACTCAAAAAATGAAACATTACATCAATCTTTAACGCTATAAGTACATCTTAATTACAAATTTATCACTCTCACCTAACACACATAACATACTTGTTAATTTATTTATTACCTAAAAATACTAAATTACCCTACAAAAGTTAATAAAGTTGAAGCAATTTTTTTAAACTACGTACCTACAGTTACGTTGAAATATAAGTTGGGACGGAGGGTATATGAACTAACAAATAAAAAAATCAAGGTTCTCAATGTTATTACTAAAAGAGTGAAGTTGCAAGATTTAAAAGTAGTATAAAATCAGAAAAACAAAAGACATGGTACAAAAAAATATACATACATCAATTTACTCCCTCTGTCCCAAGTAAAGAGTTGCTCTTACTTTTTGCCCATGGATTAATGAGTATTATTATTTAATGTATAGTGAGTAGTTGTATTAGTGGGTATGTGAGACCTAAATTTTAATTGTATTAGTGGGTGTGTGTGTGTGTCCCATGTGTATAAAAGGAAAGATGACTCTTTGGGTGAGACGTCCAAAATGGAAAAAGGGACCCCTTTGGAGGGGACGGAGGGAGTACTTATTTAATAGTTTATATAACGATTATTGATAAATTGGATGAACATCGAAAGACAAAAAACATTATTTATAAAGAAGTTTTGATGCAATTAATAATTTGATAATTTACTTAAATCATGCATTATTATATTGAAAAATAACTTCAAAATAAAAAATAAATACATAAAGATAAGAAAAAAAAACCATTACAAAACGTGTATGCGACGTGTGTATTGCACCTTAAAAAACTAAGTAACTTAAAAAGAGAAGATGTACTGCCATATCCTATAAAACTAATAAAGAAGTCTACATTTTATAATTTTACTAAACCACCTAAACAATTTCAAATAGTATTATACATTACGGATGAAAATATTCTGATAGGGATGTTGGTGCCTAGCTAATTCTATCTATTAATATAATTTAATAGTTTGAGTGATGTAATAATTATTTATTTATTTAGAAATATCATGATTGAATACGATATTCAAACACTCCTAATTAGTGTTAAATTTGATATGGATGGTCGAAAGTGGTGATTTTACGGTATACATAACCAAAAATTTTCACCAAATTAACATAAATTAACGAAGTAGTATTAAGAGTTGATCTACCGTGCAATAGTTGCACACTAATAATGAATCCATATCCAAAAATGGATCAAGTGTATTAAGGGAAAAAAATCCAATTGCCCTCATAATTCTCACTCCTCTCTCACGACTTCTTTCCTTACCATGTGCTTCCGCTTTCTTCCCCTCTCGCTCCTACCGCCCGCCGCCACTGTTCTTCTCTCACACCCTGCCTCCTCCTTAATTTTGCGCCACCTCTATCTTCCACGCTGTCTTTGTCCCTTCAAATCTCAACCTCCGTCCATCATTTCATCCGACATCTACTCCACCTTTGCGTTGCTGCCGTCTCCACTGCCCCCCACCTCCGTCACAGATATGCAACGTCGCGCTTCTCTATCGCTCCAGATCTGCAACGCGCTACATGTCAAATCTCATTCCAACCTTCTAGATCTGCAACGCGCCTCTCTTTCACTCCATATCTGCAACGTCGCGCCCTCTATCACTTCAGATCTGCAACATCACGCCTCTCTATCACTCTAGATCTGCATAAACTTATCACCTCATTAATGATTTCTTGAGAATTTTGAAATTTAATTATGTAATTTACATTGATTTGATATCTAACATGTTAATTTAGTATGTTGAATTGTATTGTTATTTGATGACATTTTAAATGTACGTAATAGTTTTACTTTATTAGTGTATATGTTTACATTTACAAATGTATTATTCCTTTTATACTAAAGTATAAAATAAATAAATAAACGTAAAAATGTATACACTTCTTAAGAAAAGCTTATACGTTATTGAATTAAAACTTATACACTTTGATATTAAAATATGTGTGATTTTAAATATTAACAGTATTATTTTTTGTTCAATTTAATAATTAACTGTTGATTGTGGTAATTAACTCTATAAATAAAATTGTATTACGTTACCCCAGTTTTTAAATACACATTTAAATATTTAAATAAACTATATTTAATCGACATTACACGCATTTTCTAATAAATGTATTATATCTTATAATAAAATGTATTAACATTTTATACTAATATGTATAACTAAAATTAATAAATATATTGATGAAAATATTGATAAATATAATACCAATATTATTTTTTTTATAAAATAATACATTTATCGATAAAAATGTACACAATATTAAATTATGACTAATCTACATTTCATTATAAAAATTCATATAAAAAATCAATTAAAGTTAATGCAATTTTTTGTACAAATTTAATGATACATTTAAGAGTAAAATATATTACATTTATATGATAAAACGTATACACAGTCGAATTAAAATAAAAACTTTCCACTCAATTCTCATCCTTTTAAAAAGATACATTTAAGAGTAAAATGTAATACATTTATACGATAAAACGTATACATTGTCGAATTAAAATTGAAACTTCCCACCCAATTCTCATCTCTTTCAGAAAGATACATTTAAGAGTAAAATATAATACATTTATATGATAAAACGTATACATTTATACACTGTCGAAATAAACTTCCCACCTAATTCTCATCATTTCAGAAATCAAAATACCATCTCGCATTCGTCGGAAAGAAAAAAAATGTGGCTTTACTTTGTTTCTTGGAATCGAGAAATGAATGTTTCGCATACAATACCTCTAATCACAGATCTGTTTATTTAATCACAAATCTGTCTGATGAGAAATTCTTCTCATCCATTGAATTTACAATTGAAGCCTGACGTAAATCTATAGAAGAGAGGGCGGCGAATTAGATGAAGAATGTAAGAGGTTGATCCGGCGACATCGTGCAGTGGAGATAGAAAATCAAAATTCAGTATCAGGGTAGTGGAGAGAGAAGACCGAGATGGAAGAGATAGACAGGTGGAGAGAGAAGACCGAGGTGGCGCGGACGGCGTCGGGCAGGTGGAGAGAAATCGAGATTCAGCATAGCAGTGGAGAGAGAAGACAAGATTGGAAGATAGATGAAAGATGAGATTAGGAAACCAGATTTGGGATAGACACTGTATTCTTTGAATGACCATTAAGCTTATTTGAAGTATAAGTATCCGGGTCATGGGTTAAATTTGACCCATTTGCATCTTAAAAACTATTGCACAACAGTATTTATCTAGTATTAATTTGTTATGATTGTGTGTATGGTTGGGGTTATATATATATAACTCGGATGAATAAGTCATTGATACATTTAGGTGGATAAGAAGGGTTTGTTTTAATATTCTTTCTAGCAGTTTCTCAGTAAATTGCAAAATCCGCAGTGTATAAAACCAAATATAAAAAAAATTCTAAAACTAACATTAAATTCAAAAGATAAAAATATATAAATCTGAAAAATACCACACTGAATCTTCTGCGCCATTTTCGTGTATCATTTTCTATGCCACATGTTAAGTGATTAACACGTAAGAATGAGAAATAAATCCAACCATTGCCCCTAGAATTTAAGGATTAGGGTATAGCTTCTCTCTCCTACGTGTCGTTCATCTAACGGTGTGACACAGTAAATGATGTACAAAACGACACAAAGAATCTGAACTGAATACATTAAAGCATGCATTAAAACTATAATCTTCACTCCATTATAGTTTTCACACCTCTTATACATTTACAAAGGAGATATAAGTTTCTAGTGTATAAAACAATATAATAGAATTATAAAAACTAACATTAAATTCAAAAGATAAAGTTGAAAAATATATTAAAGCATGCATTAAAAATTAACATTAAATTCAAAAGATAAAGATAAATTTGAAAAATACATTAAAGCATGCATTAAAAATTATAATCTCGGTTCCATTATAGTTTTCACACTTCTTGTACATTTACAAAGGAGATATAAAATTATAGTGGTATAGAGGGCATACATAGTCACTCCTTCTCGAGCAAAAATTTATGTTTTGTCATTTTTATTTGTCTCATGATAAGACTTACTCCATCCATCCCTCATTAAGGGTCATTTGCTTTTTGATACGTAGATTAAGAAGTATTATTATTTAATGTGTAGTGGATAATTGTATTAGTAGGAGTGTGGGTACCAACATTTAATTGTATTATATGGGGTGTGTGGGTCCCATGTGTGTAAAAAAAAAATGGACTCTTTGGGTGGGACGACCAAAATGGAAAAATTGTCCTCTTAGCCTGGGATGGAGGGAGTATATTTTACTTTTTGACAAGTGAGACTCGCACAAATTAATTAATATTATTATGTGAGGCACACGCATATTAAAATACTATATCCGTTTCATCGAAAAGTCCTCATTTTACTACATTGGGTGTCTCATTCAAATATCTCTATTTTTTATTTTTAGTAAAAGAGGCACACATATGATCATGTAAAAAGTAAACGGTAATCTTTCATTGAGACGGAAGGAGTATTATATTATTTAATCCTCATTATATATTAAAATATTACATCTAAATGTATATTTTCTGAGAGGAAATATTATGGTAAAACTATGACCAATTTATCTTAATCTAATTTAGTGGCGTTTGCATCATTACATATTATTAACAACAGACGCTGTGGATATTTCGACACACTTTGGTAGTATAATACTCTTTTATATCTGTCGGTGAGATGTTGTAAGGAATAAAAATCTAAGCCCATAAATTAGATCATCTAGGAACCAATCCATTTCCATCATACTAAGCAATCTGCCACAAGAAAATTTAAAAAAAAAAGAGTACATAATTAAATCTTTCTCCATTCATTGCCATCATACTAAGCAATCTGCCACAAGAAAATTTAAAAAAAAAAAGAGTACATAATTAAATCTTTCTCCATTCATTGATTATATACTATGCAATAACTCACTGTTCATTGATTGAACATTAATGGTGGGGTCTATTTTGCAACCACCCCACAAACCCAAAAGGGTTGGTGAACCACAATGCCCCATATATTCACCCCTTTTCTACCCCACTACTCTCACCCCCCACCCCACCCCCCACATCTCATCACTGATCAAAAAAACCACACACAAAAAATGGGTTCAACAACAAAGAACCATGGAGCTTCGGACACGAACTCCGATGATGAAGAATCATTCCTATTTGGGATGCAATTAGCCAGTGCTTCCGTACTGCCCATGGTACTTAAATCCGCCATTGAACTCGACCTGCTAGAACTCATCAAGAAAGCTGGCCCCGGTGCCTTCGTCTCTCCGGCGGATATCGCCGCCCAGCTCCCCACCACCAACCCGGAGGCGCGTGTCATGCTGGACAGGATCCTCCGCCTCCTCACTACCTACTCCGTCCTCAACTGCAACCTAAAGACGCTCCCCGGCGGCGGCGTTGAGCGGCTCTACGGGCTGGCGCCGGTGTGCAAGTTCTTGACGAAGAATGAAGATGGTGTTTCCATGGCACCTCTGCTTCTCATGAATCAAGATAAAGTGCTCATGGAGAGCTGGTAATTATATTCACTTATTTCTTATCATCATCTTTTTCTTTTTTATTTTTGCATTTTTATTATTTTTCTTCATCATGTGTTATACATGATCTTGATTAACGTTATTAATTAATTTCGTTTAGGTTTAATATAAAGGTTGGATAGGCATTAATTTTTTTTTGGCAAAATCTTGTGTGCCCCATAGGAAACTTGTGGTGTTTCACAGGGGACGGTGTGTTCTCGGGATACATAGGAGGCAACTCATTTTTTTTTAAATAAAGATAATTTTATTAAGTAATTTGGACCAATTACACTCATGCAACTAATTCCTCTGTTCACAACAAATATATTCATTTTAATATTTTAGGCTTTCATTTTTAATGTATCTATTTTTTTTTCTGGAAAGAGACACATGACTCATCCACATGCAAAAATAAAGTGACGAAATATTATTCATTTATACAATTAAAATTAAAAAATCCATAAATTCTTGAATTATTTGTCTAGTTTCAGTCATGTTCCATAAATATATGTGAGGGAATATTATTCATTTATACAATTAAAATTTAAAAAATCCATATTGAATTATTTGCCTAGTTTCAGTCATGTTCCATAGATATAAAAAAGGACCAAATTTTAAAGTCATTGTTGAATAATTACAATTTTAAATAGTCATCCTTAAAAACAATTTTTAGTAGTCACTATTTAGTGGACTCTCCATATTATCCTCATAACTATTAGATAAATGACGACAATAATGGGGGCATGATTATGTCAATGTTGACTGCATTAAATAGGGTGGGTGAGATCACATTTAAAATTATAGGAAAATCTCATAAAATTGATTCTTCTATTCGACCTAAGTTTCTTTTATTCGGCCAAAAATTTTGTTTTATTCGGCCTATACATTTTCTTCTATTTGGCCAATATTTTTTTTCCAGAAAAAATTAAAAAAATTCGAAAAAAATATTTCTTCTATTCGGCCTATTCGGCCAACAATTTTGTTCTGCTCGGAAAACACAATTTGTTCTATTCGGCCAACACTTTTTTTCCATAAAAAATTAAAAAAAATTCGAAAAAAATATTTCTTCTATTCGGCCTATTCGACCAACAATTTTGTTCTATTCGACCAACACTTTTTTTTTCCAGAAAAAATTAAAAAAAAATTCGAAAAAAATATTTCTTCTATTCGGCCAACACAATTTGTTCTATTTAGCCAACATTTTTTTTTCCAGAAAAAATTAAAAAAAATTCAAAAAAATATTTCTTCAATTCGGCCTATTCGGTCAACAATTTTGTTTTATTCAACCAACATAATTTGTTCTATTCGGTCAACACTTTTTTTTCCAGAAAAATTTAAAAAAAATTCATACGAATAAAATTAATGTATTTTTTTGTATTTTAATAAATAAGTATATTCATGAGGAATGTAAAAGTAAAAAATTAATGCATTAAATAGATTATAAAACAAATTATTATACTTTGGTACTTTTTGGTCAAAAAGAGCCTTCAAACATGTGATCAGTGGGTCCCTTTCAAGGACATTTTGATTTGTTCCATTAAAAGTGACTAGAATAAATTATTTTTAAGACTGGTGACTATTAAAAATTACTTTTAACCGAAGTAGCTAATTTTTGTCATTATCACTATAAAAAAATACAGAGGCATCAATTTAATTTGAACAACAAAGAATGTGGATCCCATTTTTGTTGGCTAAATTATTAATTCTTGTACGTGGAGTTTTGAGAAGTTACATTCCTTACCTAACACACCATATTCACTAACTTTTTCAAAATGTGCAAAAAATTAAATGAAAATGATTGAGACATTTGACCCATCTATGTTTAATTTCAAGTAGTATGGGTCCACATTTGATCTTATTGGTTTAAGGTTGGTGAACAATAAGACCCTAATGTGGAAATAGTTATGCACCATATAATTATGTTAATATCAATTGAATAAAGTGCAAACACATCATACATTAAAAATAATGCCTTCATATCATTAATTGGATTACTTCTAGTTCATTGAACAAATTTGTGTTGAATTAAAGGTACCATCTGAAAGATGCAGTTCTTGATGGAGGAATTCCCTTCAACAAAGCCTATGGAATGACTGCCTTTGAGTACCATGGCACTGATCCAAGATTCAACAAGGTTTTCAACCAAGGCATGTCAAACCACTCCACCATGACCATGAAGAAGATTCTAGAAACATACCATGGATTTGATGGCCTCAACACTCTGGTGGATGTTGGTGGAGGCACTGGAGCAACACTCAACATGATTGTTTCCAAGTATCCATTCATCAAGGGCATCAATTTCGACTTGCCCCATGTTATCGAAGACGCCCCATCTTATCCAGGTCATTTTTTCATTAAAGGGTATATTAGTAAATATAATTTTTGTTCGGAATATGAATTTCCATATTCTGAACATTTATCAATTACAGGTGTGGAGCATGTTGGTGGGGACATGTTTGTGAGTGTGCCCAAAGGGGATGCAATTTTCATGAAGGTGCACCCAAATTACCAAAATACCCCTCGATTTATTTTGTTCATCTTTTTATTGATCATGTGTCAAAATAATGTTTGCAGTGGATATGCCATGATTGGAGTGATGAACATTGCTTGAAATTCTTGAAGAATTGCTATGATTCCCTCCCACAAAATGGTAAAGTGATATTAGCAGAGTGTGTGCTTCCAGAAGCACCAGACAATGGGCTTGCCACAAAGAATGTGGTCCATATTGATGTCATCATGTTGGCCCATAACCCTGGTGGTAAAGAAAGGACAGAATTGGAATTTCACTCCTTGGCTAAGGCTGCTGGCTTTAAAGATTTCCACAAAGTTTGCTGTGCTTACAATTCTTGGATCATGGAATTGCTCAAGTGAAAAAATACTGTTTGGGGGTGTTTCTTGATTTTCAGGGTGTGATTTTACTGTTTTGACCCATTTCTCTTTTTTTACTTTTCTTTGGAGAATACATAGTTAAGTTTACTGCTGAAACAACCTCACCCAAAAAAATCTTGTACAAGCATATTTTCTTACTAAATAAAGTTTTATGTTTAAACCCTTTTTGGGTTGAATGGGACTTTTTTTTTTATTTTCCTGAATTATCAAGACGAGTTATTTCACCAATAACTTAGTTCACTCCCATTAATTTTTTTACGGGTCTGAAATCAGGGAAAAATGAAATTTAAAACATAGAAAATGGGAAATATATTACTTTTATTAATAAGTAGGAATAACTATTACACAATTCTGATATGAGTTTAAACATTACTCCATTTGTTATTCTACACGTTTATTCTGAGATAAAAGTTCTACTATTAATATGCACGTGAAATATATATCACTAGATGAAACCAAAATAATCCCACAACTTTTTATTTTATTTAAGTTTATTCGAAATGGCTAGAAAAAAAAAAGTTTAGAAACTTAATTAATTTAATCCCACAACTTTTTAAATTGCTTCAATCTAGTTTTAATTTCACCAGAATTCGTAATTTTTTGCCAATTACACACGTGACGCGTAGATAATTGTGTTGACTTTGGCAAAAAAAAAATTCAGTTTCCGACGAAATATACACTAATTTGATGCAATTTTAAAAGATGACAAATTATTTTTTAACCTTCGAATAGAGTAAAAAGTTATGGAATAATTTCGGGTTTTCACTTTAGTTCATTACCTTGTTTTAGGTGGTTTTGAAAAGATCCAAACAATGTCCCTGGTCAAGATTTCTGCTCCAAAACTTCTCATAGTACTCAGCATAAGTGAAATCTCTATAAACAGATTCAGATTCATCACCATTGACGAGTTCTTTTGGAGCTCTGATCACTGCTGAGTTGGATGGACACAAAAATGTAGCCACTGAAATTCTTGCCCTTTCTGCATTCACTACTGCTCTGTGCCACGTGCTCTTGTATTTCGAGTTGCTTAATGCCTACGTGAAATATTTCGAGTTGTGAGACGAGTCGATCAATTTTTAAAATTTGTCAGTAGGGAATCATATTATAACTTTTAGAATCATATTTTAGAAAAACATATTTCAACTACTTATAAGCATACTTTAACCGAATATCAATCAAACTTTAACAGTGTGAAATTTTATCTTCCGATTTAATTGAAAAATAACATTGTAAATCATATTATGAGAAATTAAAATAAGTTACCTGTAATTGATCACCAATGTTGATAACAAGAGCATTTGGGAAGGGTTTGACAGACAACCATTGTCCATTTTTGAGTAATTGAAGGCCCGTTACTTGCATATCCTGAAGAAGAATGGTGAGAGTATTTGGATCTGTGTGGGCCGGAAGCCCAAAAGTTAGTTCGGGCTCGGGGCACGGTGGATAGTAATTTATTGCCATATGTTGGCCCTGTTCCCCCAGGCTATTGTTTATGTGGGCTTTTTCCAGGCCCAAACTCTCCGATATCGCTTCTTGTAATCTAAGCCCGAGTTGTCGGACCTCCATGCTGTAATTGCTCACTATTTCCCTAATATAATCCATCGAATTAATTAAATATTATGATTTGTTCATGAAAAAATTTAATAGTATATTTTTAACTTGAAGCAAAAAAAAAACATATTTCTCCGCATATCGATATTTAAAAAGTGATACTCAGGAAGCAGAGAGGTTTTAAAATTATATATATATATATATATATGGTCTATTGTCACTAATTGATTCTTTATATGATTATATATGGTTATAGTGTAGTGCATGCCTCTTAAATGTGTAATAAAATGGGGTAAAGATATGGATGAGATCGTTCCAATATATATATATATATTTTTTATAAAAAGTGATACAAAGTGATAAGATGTGATGAACTATTTCATAAATAATTTATTATATAAATGAAAAGCGATAACATTTTTAAACGATAACTAAATACGAAGTATATAATGGTTCCACCGCAAAACCGTTTAAGTGGCAAACGTATGTTTAACATATCGAAAAATATAGAAAAAGAAAAAAAAAAGTTATCATCGATTTGTTGAATATATGATTAAATACTTACATTTCCATTTTAAGAAAAAAATCTATGTCAATGTATGTGGTTAGTGCTCACGATCGAGTGGAATTAAATGGTGTCCCTACTTTTGGATTGGTAGTGTGATTTTTATGAAAATAAATGAGATAATCTTTAAAGAATATTAGCAAATAAAACAAAACAATAGTAGTGCATATCACTCGTTTTATAATATGAATATGCTTTCGAAAAAACAA
Organism: Pogostemon cablin; assembly: GCA_023678885.1. Classification (NCBI taxonomy): domain Eukaryota; kingdom Viridiplantae; phylum Streptophyta; class Magnoliopsida; order Lamiales; family Lamiaceae; genus Pogostemon; species Pogostemon cablin. The sequence continues at coordinate 30,638,642 of CM042995.1, forward strand.
GAATCTTGATCAGATTCTCTCTTTTCAAATGCCCTTTTTTCTAATTATACTGTATACCCGGGTGCACACACACATTAAAAAACGTATACAAATATAAACAAAAACATATATATTTATGAATAAAAATGTATACAATTTAATTGTAATGAAAAATTGAGTGTAAAAAATATACAATTATTAAAAAACATGTATACACTATTGAATAAAAATTATACATATATGGATGCTAGTTTTTTTAATGAAAAATTTAGTGTGAAAAAAATATACAATTATTAAGAAATACGTATACAAAATAGAATAACATGTATACAAAATAAAAAAAAAATTATACACATATGGGTGCACCCTTGCACCGAGTGCATCTAATATTAACTCCTCTTTTTTTTTCCGTGGGTACATTTGTGTGAAATTGTGTCTCACGCCATTTTAACTTTTTTTTTAATAATTAATTATCACTTCTTATTTTATTATTTTTCTTTTAAAATAATTCACAAGTACATTGTTATTACATTTATTATAAAAATTATAATCTTTTATTAGTCTCACGAGAGTCTTTGCCCACCCTCATATTATGATTAAGTCAAGCCCTTTTTGTTGAAGAAAATTATCAATCTCACAATCCTAAAGAAAAAATAAAACTTTGATACTGCAATCAATTGTACTTTCTTATGGAATGGAATGCTGAAAAACTAATAAATAGCAAAATTAGCGCAGCCTTAAATTTATTCTATTAATCTTACTCCTATTCAACATTGGTGAAGAAAGTAGAGTCTTGCTTAGACTTAGATAAATTTTGATATATAATTACATTTTAAAAAAAGAAAAATCATCTAAGTCAAGTGTTGCGAAATAAATATATTTTACTTTTTACTTATTAATATAATTAATTTTGATAATACCAATCAATTTCACACGATTTTAACTCGTATATATACTTCCCCTTATTGGAAACATAAACCATTTTAAGATACTAGTAAAAGTTTTTTTCAACTAATTTTATTTATTTTTATAAGACTATAGTATTTATTTTTTAAGAATAAATTAAATGAAGTATAAAATATATTATGTGTTTTAGTTAAATATGAAAAATTTAAAATTATAATGTTTTGATAAAATTATACATTTGTTTAAGGTCTTTTATTTTAAAAAATTATTTTCAGTGTAAAAAGATAGATGAAAATAAAAAGTATTTTTAATTTGAGAGAAATAAGTGAATATAAATTAATACACAAATTATTGCTAAGAAGGTAAAACAAAGTTTATTTATTGTTTAAAAATAAAAGTGTCAAACATGATCTTTCATCGGCCGAAATCTAGAAGTGCTGATTGAGATCCACACAAGCCGTAGTAATATCAAACTATTATCTCAATATATTTAAATTCAATCGGTGTCATATCGCATTATACATATCAAATGCTGTTTATTATTCTAAAATTGTTGCGTGAATTAATGTCCAACTAAAACAATTACTAATATTCAATTCTCTAATTGAGAGCTATATTACCTCCCAAAAAGAGAATAAATAATACTTCCTCCATTAAAATGCATGTTACCACACACATAATTAATACATTTAATATATATGGAACAATTACACCCTACTAATATAACTATCTGCTACGCATTATATAATACTCCCTACGTCGGGTTCTAAGTTATCCATTTGTTTTTTACACATAGATTAAGGAATATTATTATATGTAAAGTGAGTAGTTGTATTATAGGAAAGTGATGGGCCATATTGTATATTTTTTTTACTAAATAAGGAAATGAATAACTTTGAAGCGGACGCCAAAATAGTAAAATGGATATCTTAGAAGTGGACGAAAGGAGTAATACTTCTGAATCCACGTGCAAAAAATAAATATATACCCATTAGACGGAGGGAAGGAGTATATGACAAATTATCTGCTAGCGTATATTGTTAGTACCTTATAAATCGATTTACATCTTATAAATCGAGTTTATATCATAAACCCTTATAAATCCTATGATTTCTCTTAATCTAAACATCCTAACAATATATGGGGCATAGGGTAAAAATCCGCCCCATTTTGATTTGCACATATAGGACAAATCTTCTCACCACCATTTCTTTTTGTTATGAATTTACAAATAACAAACCGGAATCATTTAGGATACACGTAGTTATCCTAAATATATTACCAATTGGATTTTTTCTAAACGGAGCCTGGATACTTTATTTTTTAGTCCAACTAAAGCCAACCATAAGTTATTCTAATTGATAATTGTACTATGAATTCCCCCAAACTACAAAAATTACATCATAAATTCGATTTACAAAAATATTGTATATCAATTATTATATAAATACAATATGTTTATGAATTGTTAATTATATTTTTCTAATACGATAGAATATGATTATGTGTGTTGTTATAATATAATTTATTAAACAAATTTTAATTATAAATAAATATATTTTACTTATATGATAAAGTTACTTTAACAACGTGTCTCACGACGATTTGTTATATAGTATCTGTTTATGAGAGTATTTAAAAAAAATAGAAAACTCTGTATTGGCGAAGTCAACACGGTTTTTCCGTTTATGCATGTTAACTTGTCTAATAAGAAGAATATTCTTGCACGATGACTTTGAAGATTGACGTCATCTGTATGACATCATACAAAGATTTGTGAAGATAAATAATTAATTAAACCCTTGCAAAATTTATTAAAAAATAAAAATATTAAAATTTGATTTTTATATTATCTTACAATTTACTACAAACATATTTTAATTATTAATAATAGATAGAATCGTCCTATAAATACACATCTCACAAGAAAGTGTGTCTATATAAAATTAACTCAAGCCATGTATATTATAAAATACTCCTTTCTAACCTATATTTATGCACACATTGTACTGTCGTCCACTTCACTGCAATGTTAACCTTCTCACGACACTATGGTATTACAGAAATTAATTTTATTTTATTTTGTTTACAATTTTAAAAAATCCAATAATTTTATTTAATTTTTGAATAATCCAATATACTGCGAGTACATATGAGAAAGTGCAATTATGGTCCACGACTCTAAAATCAGTACATTGAATAAAAAACACGTGACTTCAAATTTTTTTTTTCTAAATGAAGATGCACATGGTGCAGCAATCTTTATAGTTCAATTTAATAAATATTACTTCAAATTTAAAATTCAAGAATTATACTATGTTTGATGACAATATGTTCTATGTTTCATTTTATCAAATTCTTACCATGTTATATGGAGTATTTAATCAAATAGCTGCTAGAAAAGAAGAACGTATAACATTCTAGTTCCTCTTTTATACCTTTATATATAATAAAGTGCATGTTATTATTCAAATCATTATTTTTTATAAAAAGAGTGTAGAATATTTACTTTTATACCGCACATAGCTAGTAAGTTATAACTCTTTAAAAATAATGACGCTCAAATATTTTAAAAGTATAATGTTCGACAATTATAGAGAGTAATACTTTCCAAAATTAGAATAATATTGTACATACATTTTTTTTAAAAATAATTCTTTAAAATATTATTTTGTGCAAAGTGACATCCATATGTGTTGCTATATTTTAATAATGTAAATCACGTGTGTTTGAAGAATTGAGTATTATGTTCATCACGAGTAAAGTAGGAGAGGAGATATATCGTAAAAAATGGCTCATATATAGTAACACGAATGTGAAGAATTGGTTGAAAATGTAGAAATGGAGACATTGATCTTACTTGAAAGAAGTGGGGTTGTTTGGCCATTCTTGAACAAATTTGTCCAAAGGGTGACAATGAAGCCTAAGATAATCTCTCCAATTGTGAATTTTCTCCCTTTTTAAATTAGAGCTTGTGCTCAATCTTGTGGTCTTAGAGGGGTCATTTGAGTACAATTTCATCTTCTCTTCCAATGGCAAATTGAAGAACTCTTTTGCCACTCTCAACATACCCTCCATTGTCTCTTTTGCCACCCCATGATTTATCACCTACAAAAACATATAAATAAATAAATAATGAGTGAGGCTCCTGTGCACCCGGGCGCACGGAGCACATTCCGTGCGCCTTTACAATTTTCATGCCCCTTTACTATTTAAACTCCTAGCAATACATAGGTTTAAATAGGATTGGAGGGGAGGGTTGTGTTCACATGGGGACACGGAGCATCTTTCCGTATCCCCGGGCGCACAGGAGCTTTTGCCATAAATAAAATAAAAGAATATTGCATGTATTGAAGTTTTACAAAAAATAAGGTTACCTGGAAAAAACCATAATTTTGACAAGCATGAGATATTTGTTGAACAATGAAGTTTCTGTCAGCAATGGCCAAATCAATGAGAGGGGCATTATGGTATTCTACAACTTCAGAAAACCTGGGCCGTTCGGGCTCGGGCCGGACGTAGCTTGGGGGAAGAGTGGAGCAGTGGACGCCATTGGAGACTAACAGAAGCTCCATAATGTATTTCTCTTCTAAAACTCAAAGATATATGGTGTGACAGCTGCTTCACTGTCTGTGTGTATATATACATAATATACATACATGTTTTTGTGCAACTCTCTTATGGAAAAAACTTGGAGTTGACTCACCAGTGGGAGGTCATTATTTATTATTATTTGTAGTTCTTTCATTTTAATGCTAGATGTTACTCATCCACCACTTCTAAGATATCATTTTGTTATTTTGTGCGCTCACTTAAATTTTTTTTTTTTTTTTTAGAAATATAGAATCCACACATATTATTAATACAATTAAAATATGATATTCACACGCTTTACTAATACAACTACTCAACACATATTACTCCTTTCGTCCCACACCACACTTCCCGTTTACTGTACCACGTTTTTTAAGAAAAGTTGTATTTTTTGACCAAATTTGTTGACTTTTGAAGGTATTGTAGTATTTTTAGGTAATAAAATATTATAAAGTAATAAAATGTGGGAGAAAAAAGGGTGGCAAATTTGAAATTATTGTAACTTTTGAGATTGTGGGTTAAAGTGATTTTTTCTTTTTTGGAGTGTGAAGGGTGGTATGGGACGGAGAGAGTAAATAATAACTCTTTAATCTACGTGAAAAAAAAAGAATTATACTCTTAAGGGTGGATGAATGGAGTGTCACTATTTAAATACTTCCTCCGTCCACTTCGAAGGTGGTCATTTGTTTTTTTTCATGTGAATTAATAATAATTATTATTATTATATGTATAATGTATAGTTGTATTAGTAGTGAGTGATATGTCATATGTGGGGAAAGGAAAATTAGTATTTTTGGAGTTGATCCCCCAAAGTAGTAAAATGAGGACATTTGGAATGGACGGAAGGAGTATATTTAAATAGTAAATGTTTTACTTTTGGATCGGTTTGAATATGGGTGCACGAATTTAGATTTATATATTTTGATATACGTGAACCTTATATATAAAAAAAGAATAAAAAAACTTGTGAAACTGTTTCACAATAAGATCATTTTATCATTTATTAATTAATTAATACTTCATCCGTTCTAAAATAAAATACATGGTTACTATATATATATATATATAGCTTTAAGAAAGTTACTAAAGGAATAATTTTTTTAGTTAATAAATAAATTATAAAATAAATTATTTGACATGTAAAAGGAAACCCTTTTAATAGTACTTAATATTAATCTATGGTTGGGTAGGCAGATGATATTAGCGTGCTTGTTTCTCAAATCTATCTATATGAATGAGTGTAAAATTGGTTAAAAGAAAAAAGTGTTGACATTTGTAAATTTTAATGTTGAATGGTGTAATATATATATACTCTTCCAAACTCATAACCCCTTTATTTTATTTTATTTTTATTTATGGAAGTTTCTTAATAGATACAAGTAGACTGTAGCAAGTAGATTAAATTTATTGGAAGCAATAAACATTAATTAAAGGTGTATAAATTAAAATTGAAAAATTCTCGTGTGAGACATTATATATATGAGACGACTTGTGAGACATGTTAAAGTATATCAATTATATAAATAAAGTATGCTTAAGAATTATTAAAGTATGTTTTCTAAAGTATGATAAATGATGAATTAATTAAAGTATGATTTTAGAGTGTTATAATATAAATTATTATTGACATACTTTAACTACAAATAAATATACTTTATTTATATAATAAACATACTTTAGTAATGGGTTGACCCGTCTCACAAAAAATTCGTATGTATTTTAAAGTATGATAAATGATAAGTTAATTAAAGTATGATTTTAGAGTATTATAATATAATTTATTATTAACATATTTTAATTACAAATAAATATACTTTACTTATATAATAAACCTATTATTTTAAAGAAGGATTACTCGACAGTGCCACAATGAGAATAAAAATAAACTTTTTTTTTCTAATTTTAGTTAAATACTATTTTTTTACTTCGAATGGAGGGAAATATCATTTACTCAATTCTGGTTAGCTCACCTGGTCATTGAGCTCTTCACTAAGGTGAGTGAACCAGGTTCGATTTCCTATGAGAATGAATTGGAATAAAAATTTATAAGGAAGCTAAGAAAATAATCTTGAAATATGGGTGTACTAATTTCTAATCACTAATTAACACTACAACATAAAAATGATGTTATATTACACTTCACAGTAACACTTTTGTTATATATAACACTAAATTGTAACACTATTTAAATTTTAATAATATGTAACACTTGGTTTAAATGCAACATCAATAAATAATACAGTATTTTTATAAAAGTAACACTTTTTAAATAACACTTTTATAAATAAAACACTTTTCATATTACACTTTTTATATGTAATATTTTATTAGTATCATTTTTCATATATTATACCTTTTATGTAACATTATGAAATATTTAATACTATCATATTACATTTTTAAATACATAACATTTTATATAAATGAAATATGTAATAATTATATAGTTTAAATAATTTAAAAAAACTTACACACTATTAAATAATTTAAATATTATACAAGTTGAAAAAGTAATGGTCTATAAATAAAATGTTTATTATGTTTTAAATATTTATTACTCCTATATTATATAAAAATATTAGTAACGTATGAAAAAATATTTTTATATTTATTTTAAATAATTTTAATACATATAAATTTATTTATAATAAAAATATATTTTAATTATATAATATGATTATTTTTAATTATTTAAATTATTATATTTCTTAATAAAATTATATCGTATAATATAATAGTAATTTTTAAAATTAGTTAGTATAATAACAACTCAAGTTTAAATATATTAGATGGTTTTAAAAATTATATTTTAATAAATTAAATAAAAAGTGTTGAAGATATGTATAATAAAATAAAAACTCAAAAATAAAATAAAGTTATAGTTAGTCAAGGTGGTGGAAGTAACTTATTTTATCTAAGAGGTTAAAGGTTCAAACCTAGTAAGTGCATTTTTCTTCCTTTAAAATTGTGTTACATAAAAAGAATACCACATGTAACATTTATAAAGTGTTAAATAAAATTTTTACCTATTGTTACATTTTTTTAAAAGTGTTATTAATTATCGAAATAGTATTGCTTTAGACAATAAGCAGCACGGAGAAACATTACACTATAAAAAACATTACATATTATCTATAATAACACTTTTTTGCTATTAAATAACACTTTTGACGTGTTATATAAAACAAGCTATGTTGTAGTGTAACAAACTAACGTTGTCCAATAAAAAAAAAGTATTCGAGCAGAGCAATAATAAAATGAAAAAAATTTGAGTTAAAGTTGAATAAACAATTTTTCGAGTAAATGTATTCATATAATATATTCGAGTAAAATATTATATTCGACTAATGTATTCGAGAATTCAAGTTAATTGTTTCTTCGAGTACTGTATTCGAGTAAATTTTTTTCTTGAGTAGTATTCGAGTAAAATATTACTCCCTCCGTCCCGGGCAAAGGGTAGTATTTGCTTTTTGGCACGTGGATTAAGGAGTATTATTATTTAATGTGTAGTGGGTAGTTGTATTAGTGGAAGTATGGGTCCCATATTTTGAATGTATTAGAGGGGGTGTGTGGGTCCCATGTGTGCAAAAAAGGAAAGATGACCCTTTGGGTGGGACGACCAAAATGGCAAAAAGAGACCCTTGCTCTGGGACGGAGGGAGTATATTAGAGTAATATTTTCTTATGATTTTTCACTTTTTATTGTTTTACTCGAGTACTTTACATGAATATATTACTCGAATATTCGAGTAAAGAGCATTTTGGTCAATTCGGGTATAAAAGAGTTTGCGTTATATTTAGAATAGAAAAAAATATTATTTAAATTAGGGTATAGCGTTTTTATTCTTTCTAAAATCATTTTATTAATATTTTCACGTATATTTAAAAGTAACCTCTTTATTTAATTTTTTATTATTATTATTTTAATATTTTCACTCTTTTTCAGGGACACCCTTATAAGACAATGCATCTATATGTGACATAGATTATTTATTATATAGATAAAATATACGTAATGATAATTAAAATATATTTTTAGTAAATTATATTATAACATCATGGATCATAAATTTTTTACATTATACATTATATATTTTAAAAAATAATATTTTTAATAATTAATAAATTAACATATTTTATTATATTTTAACATGTCTCACACACCATGTCACATGATAATCACCTCACAACACTAAAGAATGTACTCTTACTAAATTTATATAAAACAAATAAAACGGATACAGCTAACCAGTGAATATTAATAAATATTTTTAACCAGTAAAAATACCATAAAACTTTTTTTAAACTGATGATATATAAGGATACTTGAAATAGGGAGTAAATGAATACTACCTGGATAGTATTGTAGTAGGAAACCAGTTTGATTGGACCCTAATGCGGGTCGGGTGTCATTAAAGTTGGGCATCAATCGCTAATTACGGTTTTAATTACTCCATATATAATGACATGAGCTGAGGTATATTTATTGCAGAAACACGATAAGGACAAGAGTACGCATGCAGAATAAGTTAGAAACAGACACCACTAAATCTTAATATAGATTATCATTAACATTAAATCAATGTCTAAATGTGTTTGTGTTATCATTTTGCTTTCTTTTGCCTAATTGTGCCTCATTATAAGATTAATCATGTTATTTATTTAGAGTAAAAATTATAAATGGCAGTCACGTGGCATTTATCCATAGGTTCATGAGTTCATTTTCTTATCTAAATTAACTACAAAATTCTCTCTACTTTCTAAAGAAGAAATTAATGTTGTTAATTTATTAACTTCATTTTTAATTTGCAAAACTTCTCATGCAAGTTCAAGAAAGCTAAGAAAAATATTCACAATTACTGTAATTAAAATTTTGAAAATGATGGATGATATTTAATTTCATACATAATTATGACGTGTGGAAAACTTGAACGTGAAAAAAGGACTTGTAGAATGAAAATTAAATACGTTTTTCGTATAGTTGTTGGCAGATTAAGTCATAAATATTATGTCAAATCAATATGTTTTTTCTAGAAAATTTTGAGTCAATAGACAAAGTTAAAGATTGTTATGATTGTGACTTGTGAGTGTATAAATTATATTATTAATTAATCTTGAAAATTATACAATACAGATGAATCAATTTCATTTTAGATGATAATAATTAAGTACTTTATAATATTAATAACTTTGACACCCTAGGTAACGCAAGAAATTTAGGGTCGTTTCCGAAACCATATCGGACGTTAACATGATATGGAATCATATTAATTTTTTTTAAAATTAAAATTTCATGATCAATTGAAATTAATACTTTAAAGATCGATCGAGAAATCTAACTTGAATGAGTTATTATATATATATATATATATATATATATATATATATATATATATATATATATATATATATATATATATATATATATATATATATATATATATCTGAAGTCAACTTCTTTTTCCCCTCAAAATTTGGGTCAAAATCTCTTTAATTTCTCACTTCTTCTCAATTTCTCTTCAATTTCTCACCACTCATTTTATTCTTATTTACTTAAATAATTACATTTAGGTGCTTTACTATCACATTTTTTAACCCGAATAATTTTATGTCTAACAAAATAATTAAAATTAAAGACATTATTTGGTATGCATATTTTTTTTATCAATTGACATTTTAAAATTTGTTCCAATTTGAATTAATTATTGGAAAAATTTGGGTTGTATTTGAAAATAAGATTAACTAATTAAGACATTATTTGGAATTGTTTATAGCATATGATTACGTAATGAAATATATAAATATTAATAAAAATTTTAAAATAGTTGGTTTTTATAATTACATTAATTTATTATACATGAAAAATGAATAAGGATCGTATAACGTCGATTCAACTAAAACTATTTAATTTATTACACATAAAGAACTAAACTGAATATACGTATCATCACAATATAAAACATCATACATATGTATTCCTTTCGTCTCATTCTAATAGTAATATTTGTTTTTTACACGGGGATTAAGAAATTTAGTATATTTTTAATGTGTATTGAGGTGAGATAAATAATAGTATTTTAATGTATAGTGGATGGTTGTATTAATATGACGGATGAGTCCCATTAAGATAGACGAAGGAGATATGAATTCCATTCAGGCGGGTAACGGCTCAAACTCTCGAAGATCCGAAGGATGTGAAGCGCGTTTCTGTCCAATCGCTACATAGACAGAGTACAATTTAATTACTTAATTGTGTGGGTCTCATACTAAAAAAATGTAATCGTTAAAATTAAACACCTAATTTAAAAATATACTCCCTCCGTCCCAACAAGTATTTCACATATTGGTGTGCACGGAGTTTAAGAAAATTTTGTATTTTTATGTATAAAGTAAGAAAGAGAATATATATTTTAGTTGATTTAATGAAAAATGTGTGTAAAGTTATTGGGAGATGTGAAAAAGTAAGTATTATATTGGGATGTGTGTAAAAAGTGAGTATTGTTATAATATATTTTTTACCAAATTTAGTAAAAGTAAAGTGAGTAAAGTGTGAAATACTTTGAGGGACGGATGAAAAAGGAAAGTGTGAAATACTTTAGGGGACGGAGGGAGTATAATTATTAGGATGTGACGAAGGAAATACGTAATTATATATATTTATATACTATATATATTTACTATCACAAAAAATCTATATGTATATAATTTTATTTTTTAAAATCTATCCCCGTGCATTGCATGGGTAAAAATGCTTGTTTTGCATTAAAAGAGTACATATTTAATTATCCTGCTAGATAAAAGTTATTTGAAGAAATAATGCATTTTTAATTTAAAAGTTATTTGAAGAAATAATGCATTTCTAATTCATTTAAAATAAAAAACTTTCAATGAGTTTTCTATTATAAATTTCTGATTTATTCCAAGATAATCCACACAAGTTGATGTCTTATAAGGCTCCGACGTAGGATATGAGTCATATGATATGACTGTAAGAATTGTAGATAAAATCATTAATTATTATTTAATACTAATTATTATTTTTATAACATCATTCAATAGATTTATTGTTCTTAATTAATTATCACTTTTTATTAAAAATAATTAAATTTTCATTTATATACTACGCATTATCATAAAGTAATTCATTGAACTATTATCACTTTTTATAAATGAAAGAAGTCATACCATCACAAATTATTCCTTTCACGAAATTCATTTTGTAATTTGCTTTTTTTTTTATATCTATACATATTTTTCAACTTTTGCACATGGAAATGGAATGTTTCAAATTTGGAACTTTGTAGCATGGGCAAACATTGAAGATTACATGCTTTGTTGACATTAGCGTGGACAAGGGTGGGGTCCTAGTTGGCATTTTCCTTTTTAATCCTGATATTATCGTTAATTAAATTATTAATTATATATAAATTTTAGAAGTGTTTTTCGGGGAAGAAATATACTTGTAATTGTATTCATTCATGAGCGAAAAATCTTACCTCACATTGATCATTCAGTTTTCGATTTCAAAAAAGACATTAACTTAAATTTAGGATTTGATATAAATATATAAGAAGTATTAATTAATTTATAGTATATATGAAAAGTGATAACTAATGTACTAATATAGAAACTATTTCATTGCTTGGATATTATATTTTTATTAAAATGTTACTCTCTCCGTTCTGAAATTATATTCATTTTTACTATTTAATAATGTTGTTTAAGAAAAAACTGGAGTATTTTTTAACTAATTTTATTGACTTTTGACGGTAATATGATATTTTTATGTAATTATAATATAAAAAGTATGTTATATGTGTTAAAAAAGTGATAGCATATATATTGAAATTAAAAAAATACTTTTGCAGGTTTTGAATTGAAAGATTTTTTTTTCTTTTCTTAAAAGTGAACTTTATTTGTAACACTCGAATAAGCAAAGGAGAAAAAGAGATGTCATATCTTTTTCAAAACTTCACCGAGTTACTAGGGCTTGACATACCGTGAATCCTCTTGAAAGAGAGTGGTGTCCTCAGGAACGCGATCGAGGACGTTCGTAGTGACTGAGGGGGTCAAGACCAAGAAGTGTTATTTATACCATAAAAAAATACTTTTGCAAGGTTCAAATTGATTTTTTTTTCTTGAAAATGAACTTTATTTGGAACAGTCCAATAAGCAAAAGAGAAAAAGATGAACTTAATTTTTAAAATAAATGGAGTATCATTTATATCTATCTTATAAAATTCTTCTAGTGAAATTATTTAACAAAAGTTTCCCGTTTACCCTAAAATTAAAATTATTAAATTTGTAAGTGGTTTATGATTTGATTCTTGGTCTAGCTAATTCCATGACATCATAAGCATGTAATTAAAAAGCTAACTAAAATAGTGATCTACTTTCCTTTGCATTCTTCCGTGGCATCCATCACCTACCTTTGTTCATGTTTTGGGAGAAAATGTTTGTTAAAATAAAATTTTAATCCCTTGTTTAGGAAACTAATTTTGTGATTGGTTACAGATTCCACAACGTATACTAATTTCCAAATTAAAATATTCAATAACTATTTATGTGTTTCTTTAAAATTTCATTATCTAAATTTACTATAAACAATGAATTTGCATTTCCATTCATCATTCCACAGAAGAGATTGCACTTATTTTGAGTCGTCATGCTTTATATAGTTGATAATTATTAATCACATCGCATTATTGTCTTCTTTAAAAATATTTAAATATCTTGTGTAACTTGAATTATAGGGAAAAAAAATTACTACATACCTGAAAAAAAAAAAGAATAAACTTGGAAATTAAATACTTCAAAAAAAAATTGAGATTAGAACTAAGAATTGAGAGACTTGGTATTTTCCCAAAAAATTATGTTTTGGTTTCTTTTTAATCCCAAAATATACTCATTATATAATACTCCCTCCGTCCCAAGAATACATTCGTGTATTCTTGGGCATGAAGTTTAAGAAAAGTAACTTTTTGGTAATGTGATGTAAGAAAGAAAAGGAGTATTTTAGGTAATTGAGTAGAATAAAGTGTATGATATAGTTGACTTTGACTAAATTGTGTGTAAAAAGAAGATGACATTTTTGTAATATTGTAGTATTGTAAGGTTATTGATATTGTGTATTGTTTCCATTTTTAGGGGGCGAATGTATTCTTGGGACGGACCAAAATGAAAAGAGCGAATGCATTCTTAGGACGGACGGAGTAATGGATATGCCTCTGTAATTACTGAAATACCCTAGGCACTGTGCATGTATTCAAATTTGGATCATAGCAATTAGCAGGCTCGAATTGCAGTCATATTCGACCACCTCTTTACTTGTAAATATTACTTGTGTGGGGCTTAATTAGTTTATAAATATAATGATCATAAAACCCATCTATTGGGCCTTAATTTGGTCCTCATGTATTTTTCGTCGAATGTGCCTTAAGAAATACAAACCCGTTTCTGAAGGCGAAACCGGCCCAATTACTCAATAAAGACGTTAACGAGTTACGACTATGTAAAAGGCGCTTACTCGTATAATGGGTCCAAGTGGAAACACGCTTTTTTACATTTCTAAAAGTAGGCCCCACCATTTCTCAGCCGCCGGTCAAACGAAATCCCCTTCGACCTCGCAGAAGCTGCAACCCATCTTTCCACACCCACTAAACAACACACTGAACGATTGCTTAAATCTTCACGATTCCATCAAAATCCCACCAATTGAAAACCCTAATTCTCGATTTATTTCCCAAATTTAGAAATCAGAGTGGTTTCAATGGACAATTCGACTCAGGAATCGCACCACCGCTCCGATAATGTTGTCACGTTTGATTCCGCCTACCCTATCTACGCCATGGCCATCTCCCACGTGAACCGCCGCCGCATCGCCATTGGTAGCTTCATCGAAGAGCAGAAGAATCGTGTCGATATTCTGTCGTTTTCGGAGGAGTCCTCGTCCATCAGTGCCGTCCCATCTCTCTCCTTCGATCATCCTTACCCTCCTACGAAATTGCTATTTCATCCGTCCGTCTCCGCTCCGTCGAACCTCCTTGCTTCCTCCGGTGACTTCCTCCGCCTATGGGAAGTGAAGGATTCTTCCGTTGAGCCTGTTACCGTGCTCAATAATAGTAAAACCAGTGAGTATTCAGCTCCGTTAACTTCGTTTGATTGGAACGAGGTTGAGCCGCGTAGAATTGGGACTTCCAGTATCGATACAACATGTACGATATGGGATATCGAGAAGGGTGTTGTCGAAACACAGTTGATTGCGCATGATAAGGAGGTTTACGATATAGCTTGGGGGGAAGCTGGGGTTTTTGCTTCAGTTTCAGCTGATGGTTCTGTAAGGATCTTTGATTTGAGGGACAAAGAGCATTCAACGATCATTTACGAGAGTCCTATGCCTGATACGCCATTGTTGCGATTGGCTTGGAATAAACAGGATTTGAGATACATGGCTACCATTTTGATGGATAGTAACAAGATTGTGATTTTGGATATTCGGTCTCCCACAATGCCAGTGGCGGAGTTGGAGAGGCACAGTGCGAGTGTGAATGCCATTTCTTGGGCACCACAGAGCTGTAGGCATATTTGTTCAGCAGGGGATGATGGTCAGGCTTTGCTTTGGGAGTTACCTACCGTCGCTGGACCGAATGGGATTGATCCGATATCAATGTACTCCGCCGCTGCAGAGATTAACCAGCTGCAGTGGTCAGTGGCTCAGCCAGATTGGATTGCAATTGCATTTGGGAACAAGATGCAGATGCTTAAAGTGTGAGGTAGTGGCTTGCATCTGATCTTTATTGGGTGTTAACTTGTATTCTAACATGATTCTTGGAAAGTAATTGTGCATTCGCTGCTTGTTTCTACTATTTTGAACTTTGTATTTTTTTACTTGTGTGCGCATTAGTGAAACTAATGTTCTAGTTAAGAGTCTTAAAACTTATGGTTATACATTACTTTTGTAATGGCTAGTGTAGTGTTCATGTTTATGTAGAAGATACATTGGCATAGTTCACTTGCCTTTTATTTACTGCTTGTTGTAATATTTATGAAACTTGTTAGCTTGATTGGCAGTTATAGATATTCTCACCTTTTGTTTGGTGCTTGTTTCCTCTACATTTCCACATCGATCAAATACCACCCTAGATTCAAGCTCATAATGTAATAAGAGTTACATGTAAGGTTGGACTGAAATTTGTAATTACAAACATGCATAGATCTATTGAAAATTTTATTGGTACCAGAAGCAGCTTCATCGTGATTCGATCCTGGACTTACATATTTGAAGAAAAAACTGGCATTTTAAGTCTTGCAATCTTACAAGTATGTTTAACGTTTTATTGGAATTACCACATACCAGCTTATGACTATGAGATATATTGCATTCAACCCATCTGTCTTTTATGTGATCCTGCAAGGATTTAGAGCTTGCTTAAATAATGCTAAATATATGCAAAACACTATACAAAATGAAATCTCTTGAGTATAATATTTTGTAGTTATCATTGTTGGTTTGTTCGTTTGTTTTCCTTTCTCTCTTTTCATGGAGGGGTGGGTTTTCATCATTATTTGTGCTGCTGTTGCTCTCGTAAGTCGTAGCCTTCTCACAACTTGGTAGATTATTGAGTTTCGAATGTAAGATCCTAGCACCTATATGATCATTGTTTGAGCAATTGATGATATGAATTTATTGGGTGCTAGGTATGTGGTGGAGGTGGACAATGAGAATGAAAAATGTTGATTACCATTGATTATGCGATTATGTTTGGTGTGGTGTGGGGATTTAGAAATAAAAATTCATTAATCATCCTCATTGGTATAATCAATCCTATTGTCATTTGACCCCTCAATGATATGGTTTAATAAGTGTTATATGCAACTTCTATGGTGGTTTGTTAATCAATCGGCTTGTAGTTGATTCGAGTTTGTGAATAGAGCTGTGTTTACATGTATGTGGTTTTATCACCCTAATTCCAACATCTGCAGTCAATAGTCATAGTGATAAGAAGTTTCTTGTTTTCCTTGCCACAAGTAAACGAGTAATATCCGATAAGGATAAAATTTGCGTGGCAATAGGGCCCAAATTCGCTGGCATCAAAAAGTTGTTTCCTATGATATTAAGCGTCATATATCATAGAGTATTAAAACTCGTACACTTTATCTTTCAATTTTTTTTTATTCAAACATCAATATTATTCATATTTCAATTGATTCTTTAATTAAAAAAATAATATCTTTATATTTTAAAGTGTGTATTCTTTAAAATAAATTGTTATACCCTTTAACGTGTTTTATTTCCCATTCGATTATTAAAAAAAAAAAATTAATACTCTCTGCATAAATGAAAATGAAATGATCTGATAATTGAAAGGCGAAGTCTCTTAAACTCGGGCTGGTAAAGTGTTTTGAACGCTTGGGCTTAAATCTGTCTCGGCCTAGAAAGAAATTAATACTCCACATTATTTAAATCAGACACCTTCAAAAATAATAAATTTATTTCATTATTGTTCTTGATATTTCAATGAAAATCTATAAAAAAAAATTTAAAAAAATTGTAGTATATATATTAATTAAATATATATCTTTTTTTCAATGAATTTAATCTTTTAAAATAAATAACTTTAAAATGGAGTTTGATAATTTTATAGTATTAACTTTTAAGTTTCTAACATTATAATTTATATATATCTAATTAATTTATTGATAATAAACGAATAATTTAAACATAAAAATGTTTCTATAATAAGTTGATTTATAATTTTGATCGAGGGAGAAATGAAAAAAAAATGAATTAAGCTCAAGGTCGATAATAAACACGACAGGAAATTCTCAGATTCTTTGAAGTTTGGATAAAACCATCTAATTAAAAAGAAAATAGGGGTTAGTTTGGTATTTCAAAAACTTGGTGGGCTATTTTGGACATATCATTCAATTCGGGGCAACTAGCGAAATCCACTAACAATTTGGTATAAATATGTGCAAAACCCTAGCATTCAGTCTCGAAACGCTTTAAATCAGCTGCCGCATCGCAGGAACCCTAGATTCCCAATTCGGCTCATTTGTATAAGCAAAAATGTCGATCGGAGAGCTTGCCTGCACCTATGCTGCTTTGATTCTTCACGATGATGGCATCTCCGTCACTGTAACGTTTCTTTCATATGAAAACTACGTTTGTATGGAGATTTTATTCTCATTGGGTGTGATTACTTTGTTGTTTCGTTTTAGGCCGAGAAGATTTCGACTCTGCTGAAAGCGGCGAATTTGACGGTGGAATCTTACTGGCCCAGCCTCTTTGCTAAGCTATGTGAGAAGAGGAACGTTGAGGATCTTATCATGAATGTCGGTTCTGGTGGTGGTGGTGCCGCCGTTGCCGTCGCCGCTCCTACAGGAGCCGCTGGTGGCGCCGCTCCTGCTGCTGCTCCAGCTGCCGAAGCGAAAAAGGTACCGATTTTAGTTCGCAAGTTCAGGATTATTTCTTTGTTTGCACTTTTACAAATCAAGTTTCTGAGAATAATCTTTTATTTTGCGTTTGAAAGAAGATCTTAGAAGTTTATTACAATTAACTATGAGTGTTGGTTCAATTGAATTAGAGACCAGTTTGTATAATGATTGTTCTGTTTAGATATGTGATTGTATAGTTGAAAATGGAAAGGTATGTGAACTTTCGATTGCATTCACTGGTGACTCTATTAGCATTTTGGAATTAGCAATGGCATCAAGTTTGCTTCTGTATTTGTAAATTGTAACTTTGCAATACTGACATTTTAGTTTCCTTTGAATTTACCTCTGATTGGTTAAACAAATGCATGATTCGATTGTTGTGTTTGAATGAAATCATTTGTGATCTGTTTAGTAATTGAGCTTTTCTTTAACAGGAAGAAGAGAAGGAGGAGAGTGATGACGATATGGGATTCGGTTTGTTTGATTAGAAGTGCTTCAAACATTTGGTTTTAGTTTTCTCAAGTATTACAATCTTGTTTGAGATACAAATTTAGATCAATGCAGAGTTTTTGTTGTCGTTTAAGTATTACTGTAATTGTAATGGAATGCTGCTAGACTTTTCCTACATGAAGCAAATGGATTTGGTTATTTGAAGTTTTCATGATTTTCAAATCTGTTTTGTTAAAGGTTAGATTTCAGTCAATTCTATTCCGATTTTTCTGTTTTAAGGCATGTTTACATTTGACATTTTCATATATTATTGTTCATTGTCTTCATTCATACCTTGATGTGTTTCTTTCTTTCTTTTTTTTTATATATGTTTGTTTCTTTCGTCTACTGTGGTTCTGTTCTTGGTGCTATCATTAGCCCTAAATGTTTTTTATTTAATTTCTGATGTATTTGGAGTAGTTCGTAATAGAGTATATCTTCAAAGTATTAAATTGCTCTTTCTTGTTGAGTGAGCTACAATGTTGAATCCTACACACTGTACAATCTACTGGCTGTAGGTGCGCCATTGATCGAGTAAATTTTCGTGGGTTCATTTTCTTGTTTAACATGACTATACATTAGAACTAGAATATTATACTATTATAAATGATTTAATTAATTGAATATTTATATAATTTAGAGAAGTTGATTATATTTTAGATTTATATTAACGATCAATTTTTTTATCCAAGAAAAAATGTTGAATCTCTCGCAACCTTGTTGCATTGTAGATGCAGTATTACTATTACCATTGAAAGTGCCTGAACACATTGCCATATTAGAATTCTGTTAGTCCAAATGTTCGATGACCAATTAGCATAGTAAACTTGATTTTAGTGGATATATTTATTTGGATTTACCTATTCAATAGGAAATATCTTTTTTAATTTTTATTTAACACTCCCTCCTTCCATCATGCGATGGAGTACATGCCTAAAATCTCTTTCAATCAGAAGTCTGCTAACAGATCACGCATTGTTTAGGGTCATCAATCCATTTAGCTATTTTAATTAGAGAAGTACTCTGATGTTATCGGGTACAAATGTCTCCCCCTGAGGAAGTGTAATTTTTTAGAACAAGTAATGCAGCTCCTTTTTTAAGAAATATAGTTTGACAAACGCATTAGTGATATTACGTTTTGTTTTGAATTGTAACACTCGACTATGTAGAATAATATGATACAGGATGTTCTGTCATGTTACATCTGCTAACACAAAATGTCTTTTGCATTTTTGTGTTAGATCTTTAGTTACACTTTGATTCGTGTGCGGTAGAAACACTTGATATTTTTCCTTATGGTTGATATTTCTTGTTATGGTATTAATTTGATCTCTCATCTACTCCCTCCGTCCCGTTTGGGCACGGAGATTAAGAAGTATAATAATTTAATGTAAAGTGAAGTGAGAAAAATAATATTTAATGTGTAGTGGGTAATTGTGATGTGTGTGTGAGCCATGTAAATAAATAAATTATTTTTATGTGGGTTCCATGTTTTTAAAAGAAAATATGTCAATAGGACAATAAAAAAGAAAATGTGTCAATATCTTTAAGAAGAGAGAATATTTGTCATTCATTCAATGGTTCACGAAGTGCGTGCGACTTAACGGTGAATCTTCCTCGCTACTCGCAACACGCTTTTCCCCCTTTATAAACACTTTCTGCTTCTCTCTCTCTTCACAAGTTCTCCCTCCTCTACTCTGCAAAAGAGTTGGCAGAATTACGCGAAGAGTATTTGAATTCAAATCAACAAGCCATGTCGATGTCGATGTCGATCTTCAGCTCGTTCGAAGCCTTCTGCGCCGAGTCTTTCGGCCACAAAGTCGGCTTTTCTAGGGTTCCGTCGACTAACAAGCCTGATCCGACGGTGGCTGCCGTGAAAATTAAGGAACTGAGTGAGGGCAAAGATGCGATTTCACCTTCTCGGCTGTCAATGGATCGCCGGCCGAGATTCGCCTTGGAGCTCGACGGTGTTGACTGCTTCGAGACTATTCTTCCTTTTTGATTACACCTGGATTTTTATATTTATTTATTTATTCTTTTTATAATTGATCCAGTTACTCGATTGTGAAATCATACACGATCTTACATCTAAATTAGTATTCTATATATTGATTTTAGTTTGATTTTTTAATTAATTTATTTATTGCGTGATCAGTTTTGCTCCTTAATAATTCCGTAATTAACAATTCCAAATTCTTACCGATATATGTCAATTAATAACGAGTAAGGAGATAATTATCTTACATGATATAATTATTCATAGATACATTAATGATAAAGTCTCACACTAGTTAAATCCATTTATGGGATTTAATTTAATTCTTGAGTTCTATTGTGGTTCAGCAAAAATAAAAAAATAAAAAAAATACGAGTTATTATTCACCTAAAGCATAAATTTATTTTAAAATTTCAAGATATATACTCAATTAAAAAATATAAATAAAAAATCGATTATATAAGATATTTTACTTTTGGGTTATTACGTGTATCTAATTCATTGGATGACTACAAATATATACTCCCTCCGTTTCCTTGAAGGATATTCGTTTACTTATTGCATGTGAATTAAGGAGTATAATAAATTAATGTATAGTAAGGTGAGAGAAATAATATTTTAATGTATAGTGGGTAATTGTAAAAATGGTGTACCCCACCATTAGGGACCCCCACCGCCCCTGCCCTGGGGATTGGTTGAGGAGGTAAATCGCAGGATGTGCCTCAAGGCCATGAGTAGTTGTTGTGGGTCACATCAATCCAAAAAGGAAACTGATACTTTGTAATGGGATAAATCAAAATAAAAAAAATGGATACGTATTAAGAGCTGCATCTATACCTTTTAAATAGGAATATATTTGATTTTAAGTAAATTGATCACTGTTTTCTTGTATTATAATTAATCCTTTGCCCTTTAATTTTTATTTTGGTTTAAGGGAAACAGAAAATTCCAAAAAAATTGCGTCTATAGATTCTCACACCGAATCCTTTTTCTAAATATAACTCTTTATTAGGATATACTGATATCTTAATCAATTAATTAAATATATATCCAAAAATATAATATAATTTTCAGCTTATAAATTATACTTTCTCCACATCTCTTCATCCTATACTAGCGCTTCACAGAATATTCGATTTGAATCAACAATGGGATTAGGATTTTCCATCACATTTTTTGCGTTTTCTGACGCTTTTTATCTTGGTGAAAAAATTGGAGATTATTTGTGGCCGAATTCTCCGAAACCAGCCATCAAAATTGGTCCTTTTGGCGTTCGAAAATATGTTAAGTCGAAATCGGATAGTCAAAAAACTGTCGATTGTGTGTTTGATTCTCCCTCGCCTCCGGCAAGCACAGATAGTCCAGCATGAGCATTCGCTGTTTTTTTCTTTGAATCATTGAAATTGTATTTTGATTCAACTTATAAATTCTTTTAAGTTTATTATTTGAATTTTTAAATTTTGTTTTGTATTCATGAATTTTAAGTTTTGTATCCTATAACAATTTCAAAATAATATTGTAACTATATATACCTTAATCAAGCAACTATTTTGTAGATTAGTACTCACCCCCTCTAATTTTGCGTTCTCAAGTACTCCCTCCATTCAATTAAATTCACACCTATTTTGTTGTAAATAACGTGAAAATCTTGTATATATATTTAGTTCAATTTCAATAATTTCCTTAAATTGGGTTTAGATGTGCATCGGCAGTAAACATGATATATACGTATAAAAATAAATATTCTTAAAATAAATAAAATTGAACAAATACTAGCCAAGATGAACATGTACTATTAATTAACGGCTATAAAGTACTCCATCTATTACTAAAATATGAATATATTAAAATATCATTTTAGACTGTAATAATATAATTTATTATAAATATATTTTAAAATATATGTTATTTATATAAAATAATACTTAAATATATTTTAATAATGGATTGACTAATTATTTAGAAACGTATTATACTCCTATTATATAAAATCTTCAACGCTTTCTTCATTTATTTGTAATATAAAATTCTCTTAAAAAAAAATAAAAAAAATTAAATTATAGCATTCAATAATCTCTTTGTTGCTCTTTTTTCAATCACATGTAGCTTTTTGGCCTTTTCGGACCATGGGAGTATATTATAAGTATATATTATTTTCAAATTTAGGGTAATTTTGAGTGCACCCCAAATTTATAGGTTAAATAAGTATTGGGGAATTTTTTTGTTTTTAAAAAAATTAATTATTTAATCTTTTTTAATGGTGAAGATACTTAATCCAATGATTTAAATTGTTCAGGTTCACCCTATTTGGACTCCCAAATTTAATGTCCAATTTAGAGTTATTATGTGGTGTACCTGATGCACCGATGCTTAATGTCTAATTTAGGGTTATTTGTGGTACACCTAATGCACCGATGCACCCATGGTCTATAGGCTAAAAGGTGGGGTAGTGGGTATTTTTATTTTTAATTTATTTAATTTAATTAATGATATAGATTATACTTTCGCGTTTCAATAATACATTCACACTTTCCATTTTGGTCCGTTCCAATAATACATTCACCCCCTAAAAATAAAAACAATACACAATATCAATAACCTTACAATACTACAATATATTACAAAAATGCCACCTTCTTTTTACACACAATCTAGTCAAAGTCAATTATATCATACACTTTATTATACTCAATTACCCAAAATACTCATTCTCTTTCTTACATCATAATACCAAAAAATTAATTTTCTTAAACTCCGTGTCAGAGAATACGCGAATGTATTCCTGAGACGGATGAGGTATTAAAAATTGATCTAATGGTTGAAGTCGTCCAGGTGCACAAGTGCACCCTAGTCGAATTCCCAAATTTAATGTCCTAATTAAATTTTTAGGCAATTTTTAAGTGATCAGTGGTCACCGATGACCCCCTCAAATATGTACACCTCCATATGACGCAAACACGGATCACCTAAGTAATTCCTAAATTTTTATATAATAATAATCGGTACGTTAATTTATTTGTTGAAAAAAAACATACTCATTGGTTTTGATAATTCTAGACTAGATTACGATAACAATAAATATAACTCCACAAACAATATATATAGAGAAATCTTGAATATCTTATCCTCGATTAACATCAAATTCCAACCTCTTATTTTTCGATTTTATAATAAAATCTTTAACATCAGATCAAAAATCCCAAACTATGATTCCTAAATCACCATCGCTTCACACCGCCTCACCCAGTTGATATGCCGCCGTCTGCACCACCACAACCACCAGCTCCGCCGCCGCACCATCTCATCCTGAAGAAGGCCACGTCACTCCCTGACGTCATCTTCACTGCCTTTTCTCTCCTCGTTCTCTTTTCCTCTTCCCCCAAACCAATTTTCTTATTCCCCAACAACAACAAGTTCTCTTTCCCCTTGCACCTCCGTAAATTCCCCAAAATGTCCTCCCCCTTCACGACCTCTCCCAACCCTAAAAAGTCAGCCCGGCTCCCGCCGCCGTTCGCCACGCCGCAATCTCTATCCGATTGGCTCAAGCCGCGGCTGGGGACCGACTTGTTCGGCTCGTGGGGCGTGAAGCCGGGTACCAAAAACGTTCACAATTTGTGGCTCGAAATCGCCGAAGGGGAGACCTTTTTGGCCGATTCAATGCCTCCGGTTCGTACGGTTGAGGTTGTGATCGTCAGAATCATGCGCGATGACGGGAAAATCCTTGTGGAATCGCACCAGAAGCTATCAAACGGCGACGTTAGGCATCGAGGTCGCCCTCTATCCGAGAAAATGAAGCCCGGCGAATCGGTTGAGGCTGCAGTTTTTCGGGCCGTGAAAGAAGAATTAGGATCGTTGGTGAAAATCGGTTCTTTGGACAGTAATGAACTCGATAATTCTGATGGTCTCACCGGAATTCATGGGATTGTGAAAATCTTGCCGGATTCATATGTAAAGAAGGTGGAGGAGCGAGTGTCGGTGTCTTACCCTGGATTACCGGCTCGTTACGTTTTGCACACGGTGGATGCGGCGGTGGAGGGGTTGCCGGAGGGCGAATTTTGCACGGAGGAGTTGGATGAGTATGAGGGTTTGGATGACAGGGGTGTAGCAGATTGTGCAGTTTCATGTAAAAAGCATTATTGGAAGTGGGTTGGTTCTGATTCAGTTTGAGTTTTCTTGAAGAGGTGAGTAATTTTCAGCCCCTCTTAGAATTGAGTTTTGAACATAGATAGCTATTTTTTAAAGGTATTGTAATGTTAACAGTTGACATACTTTGATGAGGATTTATATTTTGAATTTTTATGGATATATGATCAAGTTTTTTCACATGTAACAAGTGAAATGATGAGTCTTTTTCGACTTTTATGAATTTATTATATGTGGAAATAATTGTTTCCCATAGATCTTTGTATGATACTGTTGGATTCAGATAGCTTAATGGATGTATTATCTTGTTCTACTATGGATGATTTGGATAATTTAGACTAAAATATGTTGGAGTATTTATTATGTATAATGAGTTATGTGGACTCATCGGTGAGATTAATTCAAGATGGGTTATTGTTCTTTACTTTGGTAGATTGGTGCTATTTTTTTTATTTTTTATTTTTGGATCTTTTAGTAGTCTTGACGTCTGTTAACTAGGTTTTAGTTGATCATTCTAATGTCTGTGGTTACCTTAGTAGATCTTGCGGTAGCAGAGTGTTTGTGAAAGTAGTTCGATAGACTGCAATATCTAGGAATTATTGCCAGGCTGTATATCCAAGTTTTCCATTTTGATCATCTTCCTAAGCTCCTAATTAAAGTTACTTATAATTTTGATTTTCGGTTGATACTGTTAAGAGATTGTGCTTGCATCTCAATCTTGCAATCAACATTTCTGAGCATTATATTCTGCGTCTTGGTATTCGATTATACTAGCTGGTTACAGTTAAAATTTTGTGAATCACTGAGAAGAGAAAGAGTTGCTGCCACTAATCATATGTATATATCTGATGTTGTATCTGTGTAGTAGATATTGTATACTGTCTCCACATGAGAAGATGTCTCTTCTTTAAGTTTATTTCTAGGCGTGGCTGATTCATCTGTTATCTGCTGGAAATTCTCTTGAATTTTTCAAACTTATCAATCTCGACTTTGAGAACTGGACTTAGCTTTAAGGTTTGTAAGAAATTGATTTCCTTGTTTAAATTTATGAATTGGTGGGAGGGGTCTTGGTACCAAGATCAACTACTAAACAGGTTTACCATGATCATGACTGCCATAAACAGAGGTTAACATGAAACAACACGAAAATCACTATAATCGGTCGATAGTAGAATTTTACTTAATCTGGACGTCTTGGCCGAGAAGAGTTGTTGTCATTTTCGCAGTTTTCTGGACTACTGCATTCCTAATTGAATGATGTTCTTTCTCACTCTTTTTTCACTTTCTGGTGTGTTTATTACACATTTGGTTCTTGACTACATTATAAGATATGTGTACTTGTAGGGAAAAATATGGTAGAATGTAGCTGGGTCTTTGGAAAACCCTAAAAGTTGTATAGCTTTTCCTCTCCCCTTTTTTTAACTTTATTTTGTTCTTACATAGTTTAATGGACCCTTATAACTATACAAGCCCAAGATTACAACTCTTGTTTGAAGAAAATTTTTTGAAGGGCTTTTTGGACATCTCCAATCAGCTGTGTGGTCAATTCTAAAGACAAACTATACACCCCCACCCCCCTCTCTGTTTTACGTTTCTTGATTGGGCCAATTATTGAGTATACATTTCATACACGTCTTTGGAACTTTCCTGTCTATAAATGTGTAATATCGTGCATCATATGTTAATGAATAAATTTAGCCATACCCCCCCACAAGAAATAGATTAAATCTCCTTGTAAACTCAATTTCCCAACATCATCCTACTTGATCAAATATGAAAGAGAAGGGGGTGCTTAATTCACAATCAAATAGATTCAAGTATGCAATTAAATTTAATAAATTTATGATACACACGTTCTGTATATTCATCATAGATACATTCACTGATTATTTGGACAATGGAGGGGGCCATTTGTGTGGATTAAAGCAGTCCCCAATATAACAAAAGAGAAAGAGAGAGATGGCATGTAGAGATTCCTCAATCAAGAAAGTAGTAGTAATTACATTTCCCACCTTTTCATCTTTCCTTTACACCTTTTCCAAACAGTGAAAGACACAATCAAACAACCATGAATCCTTACCTTCACAAAACCACTTCTCTCTCTGTAATGAGAGAGAAACAACTACATACAAACTTTCCCATCTCCACTTGTATATGCATCTCTTGTTTACATCTACATAACCTTAATTATTAATGAGGTACATACATACCATCAAGTCTGTTGCATGGATATACTCTGTGATCTCTTCAAATTGTGGTAGAACACTGTGAGCCCTGTTTGGACCGTAGAGGAGGGGAGGGTATATTTCCCAATGGCATAACCGTTATGCAGTTGACAACAAATCTGTACCTTCCTGAAGTCCATGTTCCCACTTTCCACCTCAGCCTCCCCATCACCTTGACACTCAACGCCAGTTTTCCGATGCCCTGATCGCGATGAACTTCGTACGCGAAAGACGGGGCCACCGGCTGCTGGTTTCCGACCAACGAGGCGCTAGGAGGTTCGTTTCTTCGTGTTCTTGATAGAAGGGAGCGATGGAGGTTTCCGGGGTGATCTTCTGGCCTTTGTAGGAGGCGTAGAGTAGGAATTCGTCGTAGTAAATTCCTACTTTCTTGTTTGGATTGATGGATAGGAGGGTGAGTTGAATGGAGGAGTTGAGGAGAGATGAACCAGCAAGGTTGAGCTGATTGATGTCAGCTTCTTTGAGGGAGAATTGTGGCTTTGTGGGGTGGAGGATCAGCCAAACTAGGAGGATGAGAGAGATAATTGAGAGGAGTAATGTGGAGAGATAAATCCAGAGCTTCTTGTTGAGTTTATGGACCTTGATTGTCTCCTTGTTGCCACAGTGTTTTGGTGATTTTTCACTGATCTTAGACATTTGCAGAGAGAGAGAGAGAGCTGCAAGATTGTTATGTTAAAGAAGAATTGAAACAATGTGGTTAATTTAAATGCACAAAAAAGTAGCAATTATTTGCCTGGTAGCTTTACTTTTGACTAGCAGTTCAAATGTTTGGAGTAATTGCTAAAGAAAGTGCCACCTAGGAGTTAATATCAAGTACAATATATGATTTAATTTTAATTGTCTACTAAACGTGACATTTTTATGCGATTAAGTTAAATGCTCGACTAGTTTCAATTCTCAATTGGAAAATTTTACACTAATTTTTTTTTTACAAATATTCTTTATCAACAAAATTTACCTATGGAATTCAACTAATTGGTGAATTGCCAACAAAATTTATATTTTTCTTTTAATAATGAAATGCCACCTATTAATTACCAACAAAACTATTAACAACATATTACCAATATAATTGATTTTCTTTGCTAAAAAATTTACCAACCACTAATAAAAAATTACTTAGACATTTGTTTTTATAGAAAATAAAATAAAAATCTATAAAGACCAAATTTGATCAAAGGTGTAAATGATTAATTAAAGATTGATACATTTCTCATATAATAACAAACACCTTTACAATTTCCAATCTAATTTTATATCCAACTAGTCAATTATTATCTCGCCTAATTCGATCTAATTCGAATTCATCATAATTTGATTCAATTTCAATTATGTCCATTAGTAATTTGGTTAATCGAATTAACCAATATGGTTTCATTAAAGTACAAATTAAGCAATGATAAACAAAGAGAACAAATTAAGTAAATGATCATGCATGTAGTGGTTAACAAATTTCTTTGATTAATCAACAACTAGGGTATCGCTAGCTAGAAGCCTAGAAGCAACATTTGTTGGTGAATCATGAATATGCATAATTCACTTTAATGTCATGCATATACTTAAAAAGTATATCTTGCAGATCAAATTATCATGAATTAAGAGAGGTGGGAATCTCATATATGGGAACAGCTTGCTTTAAGAATTATTGGGAAGAAAAGTTGTTAATCACTTTTTTTTTCAAGTGGTAAGAGATAGAGAAGTAGGCATGCCTTTTCCAATCCATTATAGTTATGTGAGAAAGTGTGCAACTGTCAAAAGTGATTAATGTCCAATAACATGTCTCATTATAGTAAATGCAATGATTAAATTGGAAGATAAGTGTGAAATTAAATAAGTAAATTAAACAGCAGGGGGAATCTTGAAAAATAAGACTCTTGTATGTATGGTAGACACACTAGGACCAAGTTTATGGCTTTACTTTTGGATTAAGGAAAAAAGGGTTTTTATGTGTTTGTGTTTTTCTTTCTTTTTGATAAAGATGTTTTTTCTAGGGTTTAGGTGAGCATGAGTTGTGTTCTCAAATGTCATGTATTTCTTGAATTTCTTGAATTTTTAATATTTGCATTGCTCTGTATATGTACGGATAGTATTAGTACATATGAATTGTCCTTCATTGAATTATCAACTGGTTGTGAATTAATTAATTATACATCTTCATTTTGGATTATTTCATCAATCATCAATTAATTTTGGCTTAAGTTATGTTATTATAATCCAAGAAATATTCATTGTGAGTAGTTCAAGAAGGAAGACTCGATTCAATGAAAAAATTTAACGAGTTCAAGATTGCAGTATGATTATCACTAAAGAACTTAATTAATTAAGGTCCGTACAACACTAGTATTAAAATAAAAAATAGTATTGAGATCTTTATATTTTTCAGACATTGAGAAAGTTGACGTGCCCCATAATCCTAAGTGGTTTCTCATTTGAAATATGTGGATTTTTTTTGTTCCTAATAGTATATAACTTTTGGTTGGGATGGGACCAATTATATATCGTTCACAATTTCTTTTAATTGCTCCAATATTTTAATTACTATCTTCAATTTTTCTAATAATGTTTCATGGTGTATTCTATATTTTTAATACATGTATGATTTCAAGTTCATGAAGGTCGTAGCAAACATGAGATACGTGACGTTTTTAAAGACATTCTACTTAATTTATGGAAATTCAGATTGCGAGATATATATATATATATATATATATATATATATATATATATATATATATATATATATATATATATATATATATATATATATATATAATGAGTTGATAATAACAAACTATCTAAAAAAGAAAGAAACAATTATTAATATCGTTCATCATAAAATTATAAGTTTTTCCTAAATTTTAAGTTGGATAATAAGATAAGATCTTAATTGTGTTTCTAGGGTGGGATTATGAATTATCACTATTAAGTAGAGTAGTTTTCTATTATTATGAAAAAAATAATAATAATAAATAAATGAAATAAAATTTTGTGGACATTGGAAGCTGGCACTTGGCACCATTGAGAATGACTGATATGATGAGTATTATTAATCACTTCAAATATATGTATGGGTGCCACTTGAGATAAGACTTTTGTCACTTTTTCTCTCAGTCACTTTTTAATTTTATTTTTATTCAGTTGGCTTCTTGCATTTGACTTAGCATGCAGATTGAATCTACTCTATCTCAATTCTTGAACCACTCTAATTTGGATCTCAATTTCATACTATTCCTTAGCTACTACTCAACACTAACTTAAAAAAAATAAAAATAAAAACCTCATATTTTAAAAACATTTTTTTTTGGTTTGAGAGTCTTGTTTGCTTTTCCTCTGTGTTATTATTTCTTGAAATAAAAAAAAAAATGTTGACTTGAAAGGTAGACAAAGTGTGAAAATATACCAAGAAACATAATAAAACCAGCTACCAAAGAAACCTAACTTTTCCAGAAAGAAAGTAGAAGTTGGCATGGAATGGGCGAAAGGTGCAAAGATTTGGTAAAAAAATGACATAATGCATGTTTGATATACTCCATATACATTAATCTCAATTGAGTAATGTTTAGATTGAATTTTGCAGAAGAATTCTCAAAATACACTTGTTATTACTGTTGAATGCTGCAGGATAAACCCTAAAGATTAAACACTGTTTCATCATAACTGGTAACAATAAGATTTGATGCCCCCCACCCCCCACCCTACCAAACCACCCAACCACATGTAAAGAATAAAGAAGAAAAAAGAGCATGAAGAAATCTTGTTTGTTTATATTACAGATAGAAGATATCAAGCAGAGTCAGCAGCATTGCTTAGATATGGGTTACAAGTTACAGTACAAATCCATATAAACAAAACAAAAGAAACAACACAGCATCCGCCTGTTCGTTCAATGCCTAGATCGTATGGAAAAAACCGAGAGAAGAAGCACAAATGTACAAGAGTAACTTGATGATTCAGACAAATAATGTTAGAATCATTCAACTGACCTGTAGCTACACAATCTAACAAAGAAATGAAACGAAAATCTAAGTGACCAGTCTAGTTTCTGCCAAAATTTGTTCGTGTTTGCTCCCATAGATACTGACTAACTAACCAACTGGTAGGTTTCCTGGTTGAGATTCATTAGGTATTTGACGAACAAACTGTCCTTTGACGCGTGGCCGTTGCTCAGCTAACTTTTTTCTGCTTTCATATCTCACCTGCGAGGGAGAAAAACAGGTTCTACAAGTTTCATCACAAATTGCATCAAAAGTACAGTCTAAATTATTGATACATGTGAAAGATTCTAAACTTAGTTGCTGTTGTATTCTGCAATACAGGACTTAATCCTGAAGAGGGAGTATATGATACGAAATGTAAGACTATGTTTTTTGGTTGTCCAAAGCCATCAGACTGATCTAAGCCGTAGAAAATTCCAATTAAAAATGAGTTTATAGTCAACTCATGTTTTCTGTAGCTTTCAAATCCATAAACAATTCACAGAATATTTTCAATTTTACACCTATCACCTAGATAAATCAGCAAAGTCTATCAGGAAAGTAGCGAAAGTCGATTCGAGGTCTACTAGAATCAGGATCTTGGAGGGATCTTGTAAGCCTTAGAAAGCTAACAGAACAGAGAAGTCAAGAATTTGAGGCATGTGTTGTTTTAAAAGAAGATCCCAAAAAGAATAAATTTTTGATAAAATAATGAACCAGATTGCAGATCTTTGCTTCAGTAAGATAATAAAACTATGTTATAAAATAACTTATTAGTAAAACATTCAATGTCACTCTACCTTCTTTTCAAAGCATCTGTCTTTCCTCTTCAAGCGGAATTTTGTTAGAGCTGCTTCTCTTTGCATGGATCGATGAGAGGATCCATCATGAATATGTAGAGTCTCTTCATTACCACTGCCACACTCCGACGGGGGTTTGATAATTGAAACTGCATCAGTCTTGCAATTGCTCCCAGAACCTGTACTCTGATGATGGCTTACGTTGGCATTACAGAAACTGCTATTAGCACTCTGATCATTTCCAGGCGAAACGAGTCCCCCATCCTCCAAGTCATGCAATTTATTTTCTGGCTTGTTTTCTATCTGATCCATGGAATTACTGATTCTTTGATCCCCAAAGCCATGCAAATGCTGAGAACTCGGGGGTTGATCTGATGGGTGGAAAGAAGTTGGTTGGGCGAAGGGTTCGGAGTGGTGAGTTGTACCTGGACTAGGCAGTGGTGAAGAGCCTGATTGAGCACTATATGCTGAAGACATTACAGAACCATAGCCATTTATGACATTTTCAAATCTTACACCTCTAACAGGAATAGGGTGAGATATATCCCTATTCTGAGAGTAAGAAAATGTAAATTCAGGCGTTCCTGTCTGGATTCTATCCATGGAAGCATGTTTAGGAGAGTTCATAATTGAATCATGAGTATCAGATTTATACTCAGGGCCCCTATTGGTAGGTTGATTTTCAGATTGATCTTTCTGTTGATCAAAGGTGCTTGGAGGTGTGGGCTTACTCAGCTGCAGTGGCTTGTTAACATACCTGCAACAGATTTGTTTCAACGTCAGATGAACCACTCTAAAGAGTTGTCAAATTCAACCATTTTGAGGCTTCACAGTGAGCTAACTTCTGAGAATATGCATCTCTCTTACACAATAGTAGGAAGAACAAGCCTAATGAAATAGTGACAAACAAGCGTCAAGTTGGTAACTCACCGAGAAAATGGTGATGCATCAGAGTGGTTCATCCTAGGCATTTCGTCGTTCACTAGATTTACAGAACCACCAGTCGGCTGAGATCTTCTCAAAGATAGATCCAATAGAGGAAAAATATCCAACATGCTTGAGTTGACGTTTGATATAGAAGATCCAAAAGTGCTTTTGAGATGGTTATCAAAAGCTCCAATCAAGTCGATGGCCACTTTGGAAGAGTTCTCGAGGAAATGATTGTTTTCAACATTTTCACCAAAGGCTTTAACACCATCAGGATTCTTGTCTTCTTGAGTTATTGCATGACCATTCTCTACATTGGCCAGAGCTTGTAATTCTATTTTCAAGATAACAGATACAGTACTGTAAGTATTTTTCCAACTACAGAGATTAAAGAACAATACAAAAACATCAGAAGCACAAAAAGAACATTACCTCCCGTATCTTTATCACGTGCTCGTCTTTTTTTACTTTGTTGATTGCATTCTTCCAGTGTAGGAATATAAGCACCATCTAAGAGAGATGTACCGGTTTTCGGCTGTGAGAGACCATTACCATGTTCGACATCTTCTCCCTCAGTTTCCGACTCTGGTTTTGTGCATGAGCTCTGCAGTTAAAACAGGCAGCTTTATATGAGTATTGAACTTACTCCTACATTATATGATAAAAATTTTGTTCACACTAAGCCACTAAATGGTCATCAAAATTTTGTGTAACGATATGCTTCGAGTGTTTAAAAAGCAAAATAAAAATTGAGGTGAAGATAAACGTGAGTATACCTGAGCATCACTTCCTTTCTCAATACCCTCCTTATTCTTCTGAATGCATGATATATAACCACTTGAATGGTTACTAATAACATTGTTCTCAGCAGTGGTTTCGTCCTTTTCTAGAGTTACACTCTCATCTGGAGGTCCGAGTCCAGCATCAGTGCTCGACTGAGAACATAAAACATGAAACAAGTTAAGATTCTAAAACGATTATTGCCTTAAAGGAAAGCAAACAATGAATAACATTGCAAATTTGTCATGGAGCTTACAGCTTGTTTCCTCCAAACATGCTGCCACAAGTTCCTCAGCTCGTTTTTCCTGACGGGCTTGACAAGAAAGTCGGTTGCACCTCTCAGCATGCATTTGTAAACTGTACTCACAGAGTCTTGTTGTGACATCACTGCATACCAACAAAATAACATTAAGAGCCCGGAAATGATTGAACAATTACAATATGAGTCCAAATTAAAGAATGTGAATGAAGAAGTTTCATGTGTATCATACTTATTACTGGAATATTTTTGCAGGTTTCATGCTCCATGATTAAAGTGAGAAGTGCGTATCCAGAGATTGATGGGAGTTCAACTTCAGTCAGGATAAGATCTATGCCGTGGGGTCTTCCTTTTAACACCTCCCATGCTTTTAAGCCATCACCAACTGCAGCAACTGCTCAAAGAAACAAGTTAAGCAACCAATGATAGACTACAAGGTCATAATGTGATTTAAGTTAATCAAAATAACATATGTTTGAAATTTGAATGGACATCCAAACGCCTATCAGGACATGTCAGCAGGACTGAACAACCAGGAACAGAAAGTTTAAAAATCAATTAATTCCAAAAACAAAACCCAAGGAAATAAAGGACTTCTTGATGAAGAAGGGTAACAACCCCCCACCCCCCTTCACACCTCTCAATGAAGAGATTGTATACGATGAATACACTCAAGAGCACCTGCTTCCCACATCTTAGAGATCGTAATACACATAAGAAAAATGAATATCATGTCAATCCTATACTTCCTACTAAAAAGAAAGAGCAGTAAAGTAATATATGAAAAAGATTCCTAATTGTATCCATCAATATCATGGTTCTAGAAAGCTAAACTATTATGAACTCACAGGCCAAGTTATAACCCTTCGTACATAGGTCATTACTGAATGATTTTCTCATGATAGAGTAAAACACAGTTAAATCAAGTAAATATTTAAGATTAAGGTAACCAAAAACATCCGTAGGGAATTAATGTCCACTACATGAAGAAAAGGGTAAATTTTCTCTAGAGGAGAACCACATCCTACATTGATTCACCTATTGAAACTAAACTCAATGTCTCAGTGAAAATTATTGAGTAATAAACCCAAAACCAGCTAATATGACAAATGAAAACAAGAAAAGAAAAGAAAAAGAACTCTGATTTCATTAATTAAAAGCCAAAAATTAACTGATCAGCATAGCATACATACAATTCAACAACCAAAACCCATGAACAAATGAACATCGCAGTTTAACAAGAGCTTCAAGATCAACCATTGGCCCCCCACCCCCCCAACCCACCCCCCTCCATCAACTCTCACCACCCACAAATCCCAGACAACTTTTGAAATGCAAATCATAAATCCCTGAACCGGAAAACCAACCTCTGTAGCTGCATTTCCTGAGAAGGGCTGAAATAATCTGCCTAGTGGAATCATCAGCTTCTACCAGCAGCACTCTCACCATCATTTTTGGAAGAAACTTCTCCCATCTCACAACAGAAGAATTGCCCTCCGCCGCCGCCGCTGCCGGAGCGGCGCTTCCATAACCCTCTCCAGTAATCTTCTTTTCACCATAAATCGATCTCTCTGTTTCTATTTCTTGAACTTCCACTTCCATTTCACAACCTTCACTGCTTACCACAACTTCTCCCATTTTCTTCCAAACACAGAGCAATATAATCAGATAATTAGATCACGGAATGAACAACTGTAGAAGTTGGGATTTGGAAAACCAGCTTAAAAAGTCCTTGTTTTTCACTCTAAAACTTTTGCCTGTTGGAAACAATTTTCAACTCAAAATATCTGAAATTGGAGACCCCATTTCTTGAATTTTGATCATTGGTCATTCTTTAACCGCCTCACATCTGATGGCTCAAATTTGTTGCTACAATTTTGCATGTGTGGTCGTGTATTTATCATTTGGAACATGTCAACTTTTTACACGTAGTGCCCCAAAGTTTACGAAAATTACAATTCACACCCCAAAGTTGACTACTGTGTCAAAATTAACCCAACTCATTAAGCACCACTTATGAGAATGATCACGAGTACATAATTTCCAAATAATCATTTTCTTGAATAATTAATGAAATGGGACTCACTCTTATTAAGGGAAATTATGTAAATATCAAAATGTAATGGGTGTTTAATGATAATATTCATTAAATAGAGATGCTAATTAGAAAGTGACACAAAATATCTTAAAGGATCTAATGAATGGCCCAAATTAGCCACGTCCAATAAAAAAAGTAAGGAGCTATTGGATTTTAATATCCACCCCCTCTAATTGGTAGTTGGTGGTACAAATTAATTTGAAATTTAAAAAGACTTAGGGACCAATGGACAATATTAAACCTCAACCCTCAATTTGAATAGAATATACTTTTCTCAAGATATTTTGGTAATGCACACACGTTGTAAATTGTGATGTGGGACCCATTTGCAAGATATTTTTGAGTTTCATGGTTAGGATCCCGACACGTGGATACAATAATATCTTTTATTTGTGGCTTTGGAAATGCTTATCCTCTTTCCATTATTTTTAGGGAAAATAGATTTTTTCGTCCGTTAACTTTGTCCAATTTTGAATTTAATCCATAAATTTTTCACTTTTTGAAAATCGTCCATTATATTTGCAAAATTTTGAAAATCGTCCATTATATTTGAAAATTTTGAAAATGATCCATCATGTTTACCAAGTTCAACAAAGTCGTCCGTTTCAACAGGTTATTAGCAGATTATTCTAAAATATAAAAATAAAAATATGTAATACATATATATATATATATATATATATATATATACTATTTTAAAAAAAAATAGCCCCTACTAAGAATTTATATTATACTCCCTCCGTCCGTTCGGAAGAGGGCATTTTGCTTTTGTGCACGTTGATTAAGAAGTATTGTTATTTAATATGTAGTGGGTAGTTGTATTAGTGGGAGTGTGGACCCCATATTTTAATTGTATTAGTGGGTGTGTGTGGATCCCATCTGTGTAAAAAATAAGTGACTCTCTTTGAAACAGACGACCAAAATGGAAAAAAGACCATCTTTCAAGCGGATGGAGGAAGTATCAATATTTAGTTAAATTTGCTTCACTTTAGTATTGAGATTAATATTATTTGTTTGGTATACGGAAGTGAAAAATGAAAAATGAGATAAAATTGGTTAAATAAAAATATGATATAAATTAATTGGAGTGAAAATATTCAAATGACTTGCCATAGCAGGTCAAAGGACCAAAATGTTGAATTTTATGAAGTTAATGGATTAATTTCAAAATTGTTATAAAATTAACGGACTAATTTAAAAATTGAAAAAGTTAATGTACTAATTTCAAAATGAGTGAAAGTTAACGGACGAAAAAATTTATTTTCCCTTATTTTTATTTTTTATTTTTTCATTATTATATTTTATATTTCTTCTAAGGAAAGACATGTACGAGTCTTGAGGCCATTGGGGAATTTTAATCTTGTCGTTATTGGTTGGAATCCTCGTAAAAGTTTTAGGTTATTGTTTGCGTAAAACTACACAAGGAACTAATTAAAAGAATTGCATAAAACTACACATGGAACTAATTAAAAGAATTAAGAAATATAATAAGAGTTTAATAAAAATTAGAAATTAAAATAAAAAATTTGAATTAAATAATTGGTATGAAGTTAAATTACTTCGTCAAGAAATATATTAAATACAATTGCATATATTTCACTTTTTTTTTTTTTAAGTTAAAATATATTTTCAATAAGTTAATTGAGCAATATATATGTTGCCATTTACATTTTATTTATAAGCAAGTTACCTGACAACCAATAGGATAATAGAAAATAAAATTTTGTTAAGGTTTAGTTTTTTGTGAACCAGGAAATGAGATAAATACTTTTGTTGAAAAAATGATTAATTATACATTCAAATATTCTAAACCTTAAAATTAAACATTAAAACTGAAATAATATATGTGATCATAAACCACCAAGGTATATCCTTTGCAAGGAATGCTTTACATGCATTCTAATAATATTCATTAATCATAATTTCACATTTTATTTTCAATTATTCTTTGTGATAAAAAAATTTTATTAATGAAAAATCAAAATGCTAATAATCATTATCCTACCAACCAGTCATGCAAAGATAAACAAGATCATAAAAATCAATGTCCACATTTATTATTGTGTAATAATAATATCAATCAACAACATATAGTTATTCTTCTCCAATGTGATAAATAAATATATAAATAAATCCATTGAAATTATATGAAACCTATCACCACATATTTTAAGGAATTCGTGTGACCAATAATTTATTCGTTTATTTAAATTAACAATGTTGAATTGAATTGATTTTATCCTGCACTGTTAATTTTAATCCCTATTAACTAGAATAGAACTAAGTAAATATTTACATCTAGAATTTTTTAATATATAGTATAGTAAAAGCTAGCTAGAGGCTTAGAGCAACAAGTTTTTAGTAGCACATTTAAAATACGTTTACTTCATAAACTTCTTTGCTGTTGTTATAACCAATTAATTTCTTTGGATTGCACGTTATAAAATACATTGACCTAATTCACCTTATTTAGGTCGCCTCAATTTGCAATCCACATTAAACTACGTGTCACACTTTGAGTTTTATGTTGCAATACATTTAATATCGATTTTTCTTGAGGAGAATATTTGTTTGAGGCTTATAAGGGGAATCGAATATTATGAATTGTGATAATTTGTGTTTATTTTTAAATTTACTTTTTATCCGTTTTATATAAAATTTTATATAATGATTTATCTATGACAGTCTCACATAAGAATCATCACTTTGCACATCCATATATTTATAATTAAAAAAAAATTGTAGATACTAATATAATAAAATCTGAACTTCTCATTATAGGACTTCAATTCACATACATGTAAGACTGTACAAAATAAAATTAATCTCAATAATTCAAATGAATTTATTTATTTATATTTTTCTTTATTTATCAAGTAAAAAGTTACGCGACACACACGTGACATGTAATAAATTAAATATCGGTAGCACTGTAGTATGGCACCAATAAAAAATGTCATAATTATATTGTTAAATTCAAACCAATTATCTTTTTGGAGAAATAATTAATTATTGGTACGTTTAATCGTTGCAAAAAATATCCTAGGATACTTTTGTAATCTGGATGAAAGTCAGACCACCAGAAATAATTAAAAGAAAAAAATAAATAAAAAGAAGGTAAGGCTGAGATTTGTGGATGAATCTCTCTCCCAGATTTTCTGACATTAGCATTTTGGTTGTGTCACGCTGTCTCCCATTATGATATACTCTCTTCGTCCCAAGTAACGAGATGCATTTGATTTTTGTACTTAAATTAAAGATTATTATTATTTTATATAAAATGTGTAGGTGTATTAGAGAGATGTGATGGGTAGTGGTGTGTCATTTTTACTAAAAAAGGAAAATATTGTAATTTGAATGGAACGTCTAATATTATAAAATGATGCTATTTAGGTGGGACGAAGGGAGTACTTCTCTCTTCATATATTTACAGCATATTGGTATTAATCTTTCTTTCTTTTTTTCTTCTAATTAACGATTACAATAATTTATTGTACACTAAGTTGAGATGTAATAATTATATGCATAGTCACTAATTATATCAGTGTTGTGTTAATGTATACAATAATAATTATTTTTTTTAGTTGAAGCTTCCAAAAAAATGAAATGAATATTTATAATGACACGGACTATAATGATGAAATTGTGTGTTAATGTATACAGTAATAATTATTTTTTTAGTTGAAGCTTCCAAAAAAATGAAATGAATATTCATAATGACACGGAGTAAAATGATGAAATAAGTAACGTAAAGAGAGAATATTTTGACACAACATGCAGGCAATTGAGAAAAACTACGAGATATATCCTAAAATGAAAAACATAAGTACTGAAAATAATACTAGTATTTAAATTTATTTTTTCAGTAATTATATATAATGATGATACATAAGATTATTTAACAAAATAAAATGGGAGATAGGATGTCCTTTCATCTCCCCTCCACACCTGTAATCGAGTTCTTCTTAAATTATTTAGTATTTACTCCATTTTTTTATTTTGCAAAAACATTGCTTATGGTGGTTTACTCTTATACTCCATTTCTCTTCACCAAGTTATTCCTTACGTTAAAAATATAATTATAATTTTATTTTTATAATTTATAATCTATAATGTTAGATTTTTGGGTTTGGCTTATATGAACAAGTTATATGGTACTACATAGTATTTTATGTTGGAAATTAATCCATGAAACCTTAACCCTATTATGATAAACCAAGATCAAAACCGTAAAGCGGAAGCGTACCTGATCCAATGAGTCTCTAGGCGGAACACGAACTCAGGATCAGTGGTTATATGGCCTTCCTCAACTAAGCCTCCTTATTCCTTATGGGGACCGTAGTAATCCCTCCCGATGGGAGAAGGGAAGACAATGTGCGGCTTAGTATATTGGGGACCATAACCTGGGAGCCTTTATATACTACTTGATTAGACCACCCATAATCACCTAATCACGTAGTATTGGGTATCTACTCAATAAGCCCATATTAATTATTATTATAGCCCATGAACCTTTAACCTTAATTGGATCACTTAATTAAGTCCAAAATAATTGAATAGCTAATATAATTGCATAATAATATATTGCCCACAATTAGATTATATTGGAAATTATAAAATTTCCAACAATCTCCTACTTGGGCTATATATTTTCCGTTAGCAATTATATCAAGAGTCCTTAGTTGCGCAACTTTATGATATT
Source organism: Pogostemon cablin (assembly GCA_023678885.1). NCBI lineage: Eukaryota > Viridiplantae > Streptophyta > Magnoliopsida > Lamiales > Lamiaceae > Pogostemon > Pogostemon cablin. The sequence continues at coordinate 30,678,968 of CM042995.1, forward strand.
CCTCTTCAGGCTATACTTAACAATCTGGTCCATCTCACATACTAATATGGAACTACCGCGGCCTTCACCACATTATAAATCGTGATTAAACCCCGACAATCACCATATCAATATACTCAATGACATAGATCAAATATGGTGAGTAGCATGGAAATTACATGTCAAATGTGATCAACATCATGTCTATTTCCAACTGGTCCTACTTTAATCCTTAGTGAGATCAATTCATAATGTAAAATATTACAAAATGAAAAATTAACTTAAGTGAATTCACAATGAATTCAAATTCATCAATTCAATTCTGCAGAAAACCGAATTATCTAAAATCAAAGTGTCTTAAAACTTTAAAGAGCAATAAATATAGACTCCCACTGAACCAATGTATTCTAAAATCATATAACACCCATATGAGTAGCTAGCTCATAAAATTACAGGGTGTTGAATACATGATTGGCGGATCCGTATTTAGAGTCTATCATAGTATGCTCTACCAAAATTTATCCATAAGAACACTTTCTTTAACAACCAAGAATTCTATGTCAATATGCTTGACTTATAAGAACTCTTATTGCTAATACTTTACTGCGAACTAACTGTCACAATCAACTTTATGTGACTAAACTTCGCAACCTTTATTTCATGTTTGAATGCCCCTTAGTGTGCTACTGATTCTGTTGTCATGGTTAATGAGCTAAAGTGTTTGCTTAATACTTTTACTTGTATAGCTCTCTAGACCAACAGAAGATGTAGCCTGAAGTGGATCTTATATCGTATCGGCATCCAACAAACTCATAATCAGACTACTTTATGATCTCCTACTAATCTGATTATCTCTAATGTTAAAGCATGTTATCCTTAGTTCTCTGTAAAGATCCATACTAGAGTTACTTAAATGTCTACTTAATACACCAACAACAGAAGCCAAATTAAGTCTTGTAGAGACCTCATCATACAATAACTTCCAACAATAAAAACATATAGAATGTTTATACATTTCTTAAATCTTTAATTTAACTTTAGGGCACCTTATTGAGACTCCACTTGTCTCTCTTAGTTTAAACATTCTCCCACTGAATCACATAATTATCTACATTTGTCTCAAAACCAAATGAGACAATTAATTCATGATGATACTTGTGATTCCTTTACGGAAAAACTTACTTGAATGTATAGATGGATTTCTTTTAATTCTTAAAATCATTGAGATCATTTCAATGTTACCATCAAAGAACAATTACTATATATCCATCTAATTTAATTCAATATCTAATTGTACTAATAATATCACGATTATCTCAAAACAATGCCTTCATTCCCTTTAGAGTATAATCCTTTATCAAGATGCAAACCTAATAATCTTGTATTGATTTATACTCATAACTTATGGCATTAACCCACTTTCGAGTATTTGGACCTTGCATGGTTTGATGAACATTGTTTGAATGTTCTACCATTAATTCCATAGTGTCCTCTTTATTTAGGAGAAAACTACATAATTATCCGAATTGATTTTCTCCCAACTCTAGTGGTTTTCTTAGTGACATTAATTATTGAGGTTGTTGATTTTATTATACCTTAAATATTATTGACATTGTCATATCGTTATTCTGAATTTGCACCAATTCTTTAAAGCATAAGTGGGGATCGAATCGACTCCCCCTTAAGGACAATGTCTCTAATATTATTCTTCCCCCAAAATCAACATCCGCACATAATAACGTATTACCCGTCTCAAATATGATCCGATCAATTAGATCATAAACTTATTATCTTTATTTAATACCAATAAAGTAGCTTGTATCTATTTGAATCCAATTTTCTTTACTAGATCTCAATGATCTAGCCTTAGTTGGATATCACCATATGTGAAACTCAAAGAGTTCTCACAACTACTTTGGTTGGAAATTTATTGAGACCATAAGTTGCAATCTTAAGTATTTCTCACATTAGTGACCATATATTGTGGAGTTCAATTATGTCTTTTAACTGCACCATGCATACTGAATAATTTAATGCAGTGTATTATAAGACAATTCCACAGGCCTTTAGGAGAAAACAAAAGGTTATACTTTAGTTGTCTTTAGCAGCTTTCTTAATGGGATTTCTTGTATTGCCCTTATACTTTATTGAGATTAAGTTTGACTTATTAGTCTCATCCTTATTGTGGAAGTTCACTCATCAAGTATGATTTTGTTGTTGATATATGGAAAACTTAATTAGCAGACTTCTTAATTGTACAGAGAATTAATCCAAAATGATTATCATGCTTGCACTAAACTTTATAATCTTTCAAAATTTAAATAAATTAGAATCATCTTAAAGATTCGAGCACAATATTAGTATCAAGTCTTTGGACAAAAAATACTAATTTAAATGATGCTCTCATGCAGTAGTCAAATACTGACAATAAAACTGTCAAGCAATAGCCTTCCTGTGGGCCGACTTATTACTCACATGTCAAACCAAATAATTGTCACGTATTTACCACCACAGGTACTTGTGTATTTCTGCCAAATATTAATCTACCTGTGGGCCGATCAATACCCGCATGAAGATACACTCATACAACATTATTAATTGGGGACCCATCACAAGACACCTTGTGCAACATTAACCTCGTCTGTGGACAAAAATTAACTGCAGTGGTAATCTTGGTGTAATAATCAAGTATTGACAATAAGTTCTGTCAAACAAGAGTCTATCTGTGGACCGACTAATGTTCACATGAACAATCCAAATAATTATCACATACTTATTATCACATGTATGTTATTATTCTGTCAAACTGTGCCTACCTGTGGGCCGAACACAGAACACATGAATAATTACACACCCATCTATGTAATTTCAATAAAGCTTTTCTCTACACACGGTATTGCTGTGGCAACATGGTGCTTCGATTGACTAGATTGAAGGTTTACTAGACTAATTAAATAAATATTAAAATATTTAATTTAATTAAGCGACATTTAACTGTCTCCCCAATTTAATTTTATTTTATTCCACTAACCAAATGGAATATTAGATGATTCATACCAACTTAAAAAAAATGAAAGATTTCTTTACTTAATTAGGGATTTCAAAATCCCAATTTAATATAAATTAAATTAAGCAAATATACTTTACTAAAATATTCACCAAATCCTTTACCAAAAATACATAGCTAAATAGCTTATTGGATTCAAATTATTGAAAAGCCACATAAATCAAAATAAACATGAATTTATGCATTCACGTATGATAGCAAATTAGCAATTAATTAGTTAAATCGATAACTATCTGCGGCCCATTTCATCGTAATTTTTATAGATTCCACAAATCTTTTATTAAAGAAATGAATTGGTATTCACGATAACATGCCATTTAATCAATCCAATAGATTATTACAAAAAATTTAAAATCATGTAGAGACATTAATATATAATTCGCATGTATCTATACAATACACTAAGTAACAGAAATATATTAATCAATTACCAATTACTCATGTAATCAGACCAAACCAGTGGAATACACAAATAAATAAACTAAATGATTCCCACTATCAAAATATTTTGGTTTGCAACCTTTATAGAGCATTCAAATTCTCATGACATAAAAGTCAATTGTTTGCCACCGATTTTCTGAAAATTACGAATAGCACATGAAATTCTCTGAAGTTTAACACCAGAATTCCAAAACTATACATCCAACCTTATATGCGATTAAACTAAATTAAATAATTAATCGCAACACAATATTAAATAAATAATCAAACATATATGATTAAATATTTAATTTCATTAGATCTCAGAAAATCATACATAGGGTGGCTCTGATACCACTTGTTGGAAATTAATCCATGAAACCTTAACCCTATTATGATAAACCAAGATCAAAACCGTAAAGCGGAAGCGTACCTGATCCAATGAGTCTCTAGGCGGAACACGAACTCAGGATCAGTGGTTATATGGCCTTCCTCAACTAAGCCTCCTTATTCCTTATGGGGACCGTAGTAATCCCTCCCGATGGGAGAAGGGAAGACAATGTGCGGCTTAGTATATTGGGGACCATAACCTGGGAGCCTTTATATACTACTTGATTAGACCACCCATAATCACCTAATCACGTAGTATTGGGTATCTACTCAATAAGCCCATATTAATTATTATTATAGCCCATGAACCTTTAACCTTAATTGGATCACTTAATTAAGTCCAAAATAATTGAATAGCTAATATAATTGCATAATAATATATTGCCCACAATTAGATTATATTGGAAATTATAAAATTTCCAACATTTTACTTTTTAATACAATATAAAAAAAAGTTATTCTATAAAATATTAAATTAATATACTTTTTAAAATGAAAAATATTTTTCATCACAATAGGAATATGAAAATATTTCTTCTTCTGTCTGATTTTCATATTCACATTTAATATTTACGCTCAAATTTTTATTTTTATTTTTTTAAATATTTTCTTGTTTACTTCTGAAGATAATTTAATATGTAATTTTAAAGTTGAAATGTATTAAAGTGAAAGGAGTGAAATTGAAATTAAAACGAAGGGACTTAAAACAACAAAAAATTAACTTAGAATAATATATTTTTCGTTTAGAATATTACTTTGATGAAAATTAATTTTTTGTGTATGAAAAATAGTAAAATTCAATCGAGTGTGATTCATATATTTTTATGTTTCATAAAATATTTTACCCGAGTTTCCTATCAAAATATATGCTACTAATTTATATGGTATACTCCGTATTATCTTTCAATCCCTAACTAAAAAATTCATATGCAATTAATAAGTTGCATATACAATTGATTTGCTTGTATGCTCTTTTATTTTTTGAATTATTACTTATAGGTACAAAATATAAGATAATATTACTACTAGATACATAGTATAAAATATATTACTATCAAGTACAAAAGTACATAATGTAAAGTCTTAGTTACCCTTTCATATATAATTCTTAATTAGTTAGTTAGAAATTCATGTTTACTTATTTAATTAATTTTCTATATTTTAATTATCTCTCATCAAGAATACTAACAGATTTCTGAATGCCACCATATTTTTGAATATACCAACATATTTCTACAAAAATGTATTGAGAATGTATATTTATGAATATTAACATGTTTCTGAATACACAAACATATTTCACGTAAATTTATAACAAAAACATAACTTATTGAATACTGAAGATTTATAATACATACACAATTGAACACCAAATTCTATAACATCGAACATTGAGAACATATTGAATACTACTTTTTAATGTTTGACTATTTTTTATGGATTGACTAATCTCCAATTTATTTCCTATTTTCATGGAAAAATTAATGAGTACATTGTTGAGTTTATTCTTAATATTAATAGATTTCTGAATACCACAATGTAGACTTTTTAAATTAAAGTAAAGCGAGAAATTATTTGTTTGAGTGTATTTTTTCATTTTTGAATTGTGAATATTTTCATGGACGATGAAATGGGAATATTTTCATGGAATTGTGGGAGTATATTTAATATATATATATATATATATATATATATATATATATATATATATATATATATATATATATATATGATAATACCTTCTAACATATCAGAATATATATTTTATCTATCGTATAAATTAAAGTGGGTAGTTTTTATTTATCTCTATAACCTATTTCCTATTTTTATGGAGAAATTAGTGGATAAATAAATTTTTGAATACAATTAAAATTACAATAGGGTTAAAAGTGGTATTTGATGCATTAATTAATAATATAATTTACATATTGTATCTAATAGTAATATAAGTACATAAAATGTACCTATAAGTAATAGACCCTTTATTTTTTATTTTTTATTTTTACTTTTCTGTCTTCTCATTATTTATTAATTACTAGGTATATGTATAGTTGAAATTTGCTCTCAGAAAATGAAGCGAATCATTATTTGAACAGAAGACGTTTATTAGAGAATTAAATAAAATAATTGAGCATGAAAAATATCTAGCCTATATCAAGTCCTTAGAATTTGTTTGTGATTTAAATATTCCATAATATAAATGCATGCAAAAGTTTCCCAAGAGTTATATTATATTCGGGTATCTTGATCAAAAGAAATTATAATTAAAGTTTTGTTAGTTTAAATTTACAGCTTTTGATATGACAAATTACTAATGATTTTTTTTTGTTTTTTTAAGAGTCTCATTAACATGCTAAACGCAAAATATATTTGATTAATGGAGTATATATTAAGTTCTTTTCTCACATGCTGTTGTCTCGAGGACGAGCATGATTATATTGAATATACACTTCTCTAGTTGTTTTTGCATTTCTAGAGGACCTATATTCTACAATTTCTTTAATTTTGTTTAAAACATTTTCTTAACGCATTTATTAAGACTAGAGTCGATAATAAGTTAGGTCAACTCTTATCTAAACCTATTTAAGTATCGATAGACCTAAACCTGACCTATTATATATTTCCTCCGTTCGCAAGTGTATCATTTTTCATTTGGGGCGTCCGCCCTTAAGGGTCCCATTTCATTTTTTATGAATATCGGACTAACACACACCCACTAATACAACTAAAAAATGGGACCCACACCCCATTAATACAACTACCCACTACACATTAAATAATAATACTCCTTAATATACGTGCAAAAAGTAAATGACACTCTTAAAGGCGGACGGAGGGAGTATCACAGATTCACTAAGAAGTTTCGATTATTTACTCCCTCTGTCCCCTTGATAAGTGACCGTTTGTTTTTTTTGCACGTTAATTAATGAGTATAATATTTAAAAGTGTAATGGGTTAAGAGAAATAATATTTTAATGTGTAGTAGGTTGTTGTATTAGAGTTGAGTGTGACCCATGTATAGTGGATTGAATATAATAATATTATTGTGTGTGTTACATCAACCCAAAAAGAAAATTGATACTTTGTATTGGGACCAACCAAAATAATAAAATGAACACTTATCAAGGAAATTGAGGGAGTATTAAATAGTCAGGTCAGATCAAATTTTTAGTAAGTCAGGCTATAAGTCCGGTGGAATAGCTTATTTTCACCCATAATTAATACAATAAAGCTAAATAATGAGAAGGAGACTTTAAATGTAAAATTAAAATATCTAATGTACCATTTCTTATGATAATAAGAATGCTTTGTTCATAAAATTAACGTACGAGGTAATTAAATTTCTAAATATATTAAACAAGATGTGCACATGGTGTATTCCTTTTAATTTCTTATTAGTTTCTTGTCGTACTCTCTCTAAATTATACTCCTATTACACATGGCTCTTTTTTAAAATTTTTTTTTTTATTAAATTAAGGGTCTGAAAAATGAATTCATATAAATGTAATAGTATAGACTCATATTTCTATCAATTTTCATTACTCAGAGAATACAAATGAAACATGTGTTGTTAAGACTCGAGTAATCAATGAAAAAATTGAACAAGACTTGGGTTTTCTTTCCCCCAAATTAAAATCATTATCTTGGAATTTAATTTTTATTTTCTTGAAACAATGGAATTTAAATTGGACCCTAAATGGATGACTGTGTAATAAACCCTAAAAAAACCCATAGTTATCCATTCAGATAAAGAGTGGGCCTTTGATTTTGGCCCATTTCACCACAAACAATCAAACAAATCTGGATGTATTTCACGTGTCTCCCATCATTTCGAATTTGGATAATGATTCAACCCCTCTGTCTCTCTCTCTGCTTCGCTACTGTTTCTCTTTCTTGCAAAAACTTCCCTTTCAAAAGAAGTTACTCTATCTTGGATTCTTGATATCATCAAGAAATGGCTACACTATTTGCAGCTCCCACTGTACAGAAGAGCTTCACTCATCAGAACCATGTTTCTTGTTGTTCATCTTCTTCCCCATCTTCTACTGGTTTATTACCCAAGTTCAGCTGTCTAAATAACACCAATGGATTTTCATTTACTTCTCAGAAATCCACTTTTCTAGGTCTAGGGTTCAAGGCCCATGAAGTGCTTGCACTTAAAAATGGCAGTGAAAGATTTGGGGTTAAAATGTCATGGGATGGTTCTCTTTCTTCTGTGAAGCTAATCCTTCAAGGCAAAAATTTGGAGGTACCATTTTCTTCTTGTGCATAAAAATGTTGTCTTTTTTTTGTTGTTTGCTTTTGTATCTCAAAAGAGTGACCATATGGTGTGAACTAAAATGAATATGTGGACCAGTAGATTTCTTATTGTATTGGATAAACTTCCATATCTGTATGTAATGCTATATGTATTTGTCTGAGTTGTGGATTTGCATCTTTCTTGAGCACCCCATTCTTGTTATGGTTTGCTCATTAGTACTTATGGTGATCACTGATCATGTTTGAGAGCTGTGTAAGAATTAAGAAATGATGATAAGTTGATACTACTGTGGTTGGATTTGATGAGGGAAGTAGATGTTGTTGATAAGAGAAGGAAGGGTTTTGAATCATCTTTTTTTCTTTGTACATTAAGCAAAGAAAAGAAAAATAAAGATTTTTAAGGATTTGATCAAGAATTTTTATCCATGTATAGTTGACTCCATCTGTGAAGAGCTATGTTGAAGAGAAGTTTGGCAAGGCAGTTTCAAAGCATAATTATATAGCAAGGGAAGTAGATGTAAGGTTGTCCGTTCGTGGTGGAGAATTCGGGAAAGGCCAGAAACTATTAAGATGCGAGGTGATCTTTAACTCAATAATTCTAACACTTTTAAATGAAATCTGTGTGAGTTATGTTGTGTTAGTTTAATTACTAAAAATGAGTTACTATGATGACAGGCAACATTGTTCACAAAAAAACATGGTGTGGTCCGTGCAGAGGAGGATGCAGAATCACTCTATGCTAGCATAGACTTAGTGTCATCCATCATTCAAAGAAAACTGAGGAAGATTAAGGAGAAAGATTCGGACCATGGTCGCCATATGAAGGGGTTCGACAGGTTGAAAGTTAGGGACCCTGATGCGACATTAGCAGTAGCACAGGATATCGAGGCAGTTCCTGATGAAGAAGTTGATGATATGGAGGGAATTCCTACTGGAGAAGAAGACAGTGCCATTAAGGAGGTTGCCTTTTCCCTTCAACTATTTGAAAATCACCATGATAATGATGTATACTTTGGCAATGTGCCATCTTTCTGACTGACTTCACTTGCAGATTGTTCGCACAAAGTACTTTGATATGCCACCTCTGACTGTTAGTGAGGCAATTGAGCAGCTCGAAAATCTTGATCACGATTTCTATGGTTTTCGGAATGAAGAAACTGGTGGGTGAATTTGTTTACTTCTCGTTCTTGTTTATAGAAAGATGGCCGTACTCATGCGTGTGATGTTACAGGTGAGGTGAACATAGTTTACAAAAGAAAAGCTGGAGGTTATGGGATCATCATTCCTAAACCAAACGGCGAAACAGAGAAATTGGAACCCGTGGTTGTAGAGTCGTCAGCGAACTAGGTACATCTTGTGAAGTGAAATGGAAGCTTATGTTTGGAAGAGAGTGTATCATCTTCAGTAAAATGATAGATACAGAGTGTGTACAGAATTTTTGAAGCTTATATATGAATAGTCTTTCATGTTTACTGCAGCTTATGGTGTAGTGTTGTTTATTTATTTTTGGTAATTGCCTTCATTTAAGTTTGTCAAATTCTACCATTCACAGCTTCTCTTCTATACAGATATTTGTAAAAGAAATATAAACAGCTTCGCCTCCAAGATTATTCCTGTAGGGCAAATAATACTACTGAGATGTGTATTTATCAGAGAAAAAGCTAATACTATAACTCTGTATACATAAATTTGACAAAATAATAAGCTAGCTTATAAAGGGAATGAAAGCAGTTATGAATGTCATAGTAAAGGGATAAAATGATCAATAAAGATTAAAAAAGGAAATACAAAATTAAAGTAGAAAAGTATGCATAGGTGGTTATATTATTACAAGTTGAATATCTTCATTCCCATTATCATGTTGTTCCTCTAGAATTCTTTTAGCAGATTCTTGGGCTGATTCACTACAATGTACCAACTGAATAGACTTGAGCATTGGTGCGTCTCCTATGATGGAAGGGATCTCCTCCAATTGTCTTAAATAGTCAAGGAAAAGCTTCTCTAAACATGGAAAGGGAGTACATCCCCATCTGTGGTCCAGCATTCGAGATCACTCCAATCATCAATTTCGAGGTGTTTGAGGCTGCAGAATCGGGCCTCACCAACTTCCCACCTGGATCCTGCAAATGCATCAGGACCAATCTTCAGAAACTGAAGCAGTGGCAACGAACCTACCTTCGTGGTCAACTCCTCCGAGCTGAGCTGTGTGCCGGACAAAGTAAGCTTCTTGAGGGAATGCGGGTAGGTGACATTTACAACTGTCTTGGACACCTTGGTAATGGTAAGGATTTCGAGCTTGTGCAGATTGTTGAGACAGAGATTAATCTGTGCAGGCAGCACGATTATTCTCGTATTTCACTTTGAGGGTGTTGATGTTGGGGATTCTCTTAGCATGTCTCTTCATCACACTTGAAATCCAAAACACCCGACAGTGTTTGCAAGTGTTCCAACACAAAGAAGCTGATCGAACGAGGATCTGAGAGCTGGACATAATATCGGAACTTGGCATGCCTAAGTAGAGGCATTTTCCAAATTTCAAATGATGTGTGTAAAGGCCATAAAGATAGACTGCCTGTAATTGCTAGTGTCTGTAGGTTCCAAAGGAGGGGGAACTTTGAGAATGCTGATGAATCCTCGAAAGTGAAATCTTGAGAAATGCATCGCAAGTTTATCTGCTGAAGATGATCTGCATCAGGATTTAACCCGAGGAATCCAATTTCACCCCAACGTCGAACCTCGTATCTGAACCTCAACACTCTACTACAAAGTGATTCATCACTGTCATCCATCTGAAACAAGGAACGTCCATCTCATCCTTCTTACTTATTACTCGATAAAATCTTTGTTTTTGAGCCTCCCTTATGCATACGTCCCTCAAAACATCATGAATTCTGCATGATTTTACTCTCCCATCTGTTGACTAAAACCAAATTTCTGTAGAGTTCCTTCACGTACTCCTCTGCAGCTTCTTCCAAGCTCTTCTCATCAATTGGCTTCACCATTGCTTCAGCAACCCACATTTTGATGACATCTGACACCTTATAATCTCTGAGTCTTCTGGAAAAATTCCCATGTATAGAAAACACGGTTTCAGATGTACAGGCAACTGCTTATAACTCGTGTGCAGTAGTTGTAAGCAGTATTCATCTCCATCCAGAGTTATGAGTGGGTTTAGATTTTCCAAAGTGTACTCCCAATATCCAAGTGTCATGTTGGATCTTCTTAATACTCCTCCAATCACAACTATTGACAAGGGGAGTCCTCTACAGTTTCTTGCAATAGCCTTTCCAGAGTCCTCCAATTCAACAGGACAAGTATGTGATTCTTTGCCGAACACAACTTGGCGAAGTAGATCCCAGCTTTTATCCTCGTTTAAAAATTCATACAAAAACCATGAGAACCACTCATCTCGAAAGCCAAATTTGATTGCCTAGAGGTTATCATGATTCTACTTCCATTGTTGTTGTTTGGGAAGAAAGACTTGACTTTTTCCCAAAGCTCACTACTCCATATGTCATCCATCACTATCAAATACTTCCTATCCCATAATTCTTGGTACACTTTCAGACCTAATTCATCTTCACTTTTTGGTTTTCTTTACCAAGAACTTGCAAGAGAAACCGTGGCACACTACACTCTTGAGAAACTATGACCCATGCAAGAATGTCAAAATGCTGTACAATAAGTGGATTTGTGTAAATGTTTCTAGCAAGTGTAGTCTTACCAATACCTCCCATTCCTACAATTGGGATGATTTGGAGACTGGATTGTTGCCCGACCAGCTTATCCAAAACTTCAAGAACTAAGACACCATCAAAATGAACCATGGCGCTGCTGCTGCTGCTCTGCCACGTGGAAGCTGCAGGTGTTGCTGAAGAGTTAGTAGGAGGCGATGTTGATGTTGGGATCCCATATTCTTCTCTTCAATCTTGATCTCCTCTGCCTCTTTCTTGATTAAATCCAAGTCTTGTATTGCTCTCTCTAGATCTCCGTAGAAGTTGACTGAGGTGATGGTTTTACCATCATGACTTGTGGATCCAGCTTCAATTTGATCAACAATATGGGTTTCTATAACATCTTCTGCTGCATGAGCTGCTCCGACGATTCGTCTCTCCAAGTCGTTGTACTGTTGGTTGGAATGAAGTTCAAGAAAATGTTGCAAGAAAGTAAGGTTTTTGGTGTGAGATTGATGGTGTTTTTGCTTGAGAGAATTTGGAGGGCAGGGATGATTGTGCATGTCTTTAATGGTGTGCATCAGAGAAAGCAGAGCTGCATAAGCTGCCATCTCACACCTCCTTTTTTCTCTCTCTCAAATTGAATGCGTGTATAAAGGCAGGCGTAGCAGTACAAGAAATGAGAGCAATGGTGTGAAGTATGGATGAAAAGGTAAGTGGAAATTATAGAGAAAAAGTAGTCCTGGCTGGCTAATTATTTCTTGCTAATCTCTCTTTTTGTCGGCCACTTTGCTTTTTGTATACTTGAGTAATTAATAGTAGCATGTATTTATTTAACATAAATATCTCCTAATAAAAGAAGAATAATAAAGTTTGCAATAGACTAATCGAATCCTTCTTGCTTTTCTCTTCAGTTAGGTACTCCAGCATTGACAAAATATGTATTGTTAGTTTATTAATTTAAACATTCTGATTACATATTATTAGACATGTTAATGTTAGTGCAAACCTCTATCCAAAAATTAATAAAAACATGAGCAATATGAATTTATCATAAGAGCAGTTATATGGAATTGAGCAGAGGCAACACATAGTATTATTCAGTGCAATGTGCCAACTATTTGAAAATCTCCTTCACGTCCGTTTGATAACTAACTCATCTAACTACATGATCCAAGCCTTAGAATGCATTAATGAATTCAAGATTACATTTACTACATTCAACAATAATGATATATTGACAATGGGCAGAGACATGTATCATGTATGTATCAGGAAAAGAAAACAACAGAAGGAATGCATATTGAAGTAGATTATGTTACTATTATAATTTGAAGATCTTCATTCCCATAATCCTCTTGCTCCTCTTTTATACTTTGTGCGGATTCTTGGACAGATTGGCTACATCTTTCCAATGCAATTGACTTGAGCGTGGGTACGTCTCCTATACTGGAAGGAATATCTTCCATCCTCGTTAAATCTCTAAGGAGAAGCCGCTCTAGACATGGAAAGGAGGTTCCATCTGTGCTCCAGTACTCGAGATCATGCCAATAGTCAATCACCAGGGATTTGAGGGTGCAGAATTGGGCTTCTCCAGTTTCCCACCTGGATCCTGTAATGGAATCATACCCAAGTTTTAGAACTTGAAGAAGCGGCAACGAACCTATCTTTGTGTTCAACTCCTCCACGTCGAGATGTGAGCCAAATAAGCTCAACTTCTTGAGGGAATCCGGGAACCTGATCTTCAGCACTAGGTTGTCCACCAAGCTAGAAATGGCAAGGATTTCGAGTTTGCCCAGATTGTCAAGACATAAATCAATTTCCTTTGGCAACTCATGATCTCCCTCGTACTCTAACTTGAGGGTCTTGATGTTGGGGATTCTCTTAACTCCCTCCTCATCACAAACGAAATTCACCACACCCGAGAGCGTCTGCAAGTGTTCCAACACGATGCCAGGCTGAGGATGAGAGGGCTGGCGCCGGCCGCCCAGTTTGGCATGCCTGAGTAGCCCCATTTTCCAAATTTCAAATGGAGCTATTAAAGGATAAAAGGAAAAAGGATTGGGATCAATCACCAGTGTCTGTAGATTCCATTGGAGAGGACATTCTTCTGATCCACTGAAACCAGAATTTAGAGTTAGGTACCTCAAATTCAATTGCTGGAAAATACATCCATCTGAATTTAACTCCACCAAACGCCTATGGAAGAAGTATCCAACCCTCAGCACCCTACTGCTGAATGATGCATCAATCTCTATTTCATACATCAAAAGCAAAGACCGAGCACGCGAAGCCGATTTCAGGGCTGCAACTACTCCAGGGCTGAATTCCTCTGCTATGTCTTTATTTATACAGATGCGTCTTTCCATAGTTATGCCCTCTGGAATTTCATCCACCTCACTTACTACGCAATAGAATCTTTGTTTTTGGGCCTCTCTTAAGCATACATCTCTCAAAAGATCATGAATTCTGCAATGTTTTACTCTCCCATCCCACCTTAAATCTTCCACCAAAATTAGATTCCTGTCCATCAGTTCCTTCAGGTACACTTCACCAACTTCTTCCAAGCTTTTTCCATCAATTGGTTTCATAATTCCCTCAACAACCCACAACCTGACTAGGTCCCTTACACAGATTGCTTCGTCTTCTGGGAACATCCCCACATACAAAAAACATGGTTTAAGATACACCGGCAGCTCTCTATAACTCGTGCGCAGTAGTTGTAAGCAGTATTCATCTCCCTCTAAATTTATGATTGAATTTAGATTTTCCAAAGTATATTCCCAATATCCTCGAGTCATGTTGGATTTAGCTAAAATTCCTGCCATCACAACAATGGACAAAGGAAGTCCTCTACAGCCTGCTGCAATCTCCTTCCCAACATTTTCCAAGTCCATTGGACAGCTTGATTCTTTTCCAAACACAATTTGGCAAAGCAGATCCCAACTCTTTGTCTCATCTAAGAAGCTCATGTGATAGTCATTAGAACCGCTCAACAGGAAGGCTAAATTTGATTGCCTGGTGGTTATCATAATTCTACTCCCGTTATTGTTATCTGGAAAGAAGGTTTTAATTTTATCCCAAGGTTCATTGCTCCACATATCATCCATTACAACTAAGTACCTCCTGTCCCAAAAGTTTTGGTACACACGCAGTCCTAATTCGTCTTCAGTGCTCCCGTCGTATTCTTGTCCAAGAACTTGTAAAAGGATCTGTCGCCCACTACACTCTTGAGAAACTATGACCCATGCAAGAATGTCAAATTGTTCAACAATGAGTGGATTTGAGTAGATATATCTAGCAAATGTAGTCTTACCGATTCCTCCCATTCCGACGATTGGGATGATTTGGAGATTAGATTGTTGCCCGGTGAGCTTATCCAAAATTTTATATATTAAGTCATAATCAAGACTGACTACGCCGTTGCTCTGCCACGACGAAGCAGGTCTTACTGAAGTATTTGTATGAAGCTGATCATCATTATGATGTTGGGATCCCATAGTCTTCACTTCAATGATCTCCAAGGCCTCCCTCTTGATCAAATCCAAGTCGTGTATTGCTCTCTCTAGATCTCTGTAAAAGTCATCGGAGCTGATATTTTCACCACCACCAGTACTTGTGGATCCTGCTTTGATTAGATCCACGATATGTAATTCGATTACATCTTCTGCTGAATGAGCTGCGTTGCGGATTCGGCTCTCCAACTCCTCGTCTTCGTCTTCTTGGCTGGAGGAACGTTCGAGGAAGTCTTGCAGGAAACAGAGGATTTGGGTAAGAGAAAGAAGGTGTTTTGGGTGAAGAGAGATTGGAGGTTGAGGATGATTCTTTATGTTGTTAATGGTGTGCATTAGAGAAAGCAGTGATGCGTAGGCTGCCATATACACTTGTTTCTCTTTCTAAAACAGTAGAAATGTGAATGAAGGCAGATAGTAGCACTGCAAGTAATTGGAAAGAAACTCTAACTTCTTCCTCAAACCATCTTACAACGAGCATCCCTCTTGTTGATCATTAGTTTATTTTATTTTATGCATAAAAGATTGAAAAAACCATTTAAAAAAAAGAAAAAAAAATTAAAGAAAGTGATATCTTACCAACCGTAGTTTTCATTATCGTTGACTGATTATAATAATAAGTAAAATTAAAACTAAATAATTTTAAAAATAATATAGAAATGAATTTTTTCAAAAGAAAAATTAGGGTTCTTCAGAATTTGGGAATTTACAAATTGTTGGATATGTTATATCCCATATTACAAATTGTTGGTGGTGTGACAGCGGATTGAATTCCCTATTCCAGTAGAGACATACCTCTGCACCTCTAAATGCATGACTATTACTGACTTCACTTGCAGATCGTTCGCACAAACAACTTTGATATGCCACCTCTGACTGTTAGCGAGGCAATTGAGCAGCTCAAAAATCTTGATCATGATTTCTATGGTTTCAAGAATGAATAAACTGGTACGTGCATTTGTTTACTTCTCTTTCTTTTTTATACAGATGAGGTGGAGGTTATGAGATCATCAATCCAATACCAAACGGCGAAACAGAGAAAATGAATCCTCTGTTACATCTACCAAATCTTGGTCTTATGAAGTGAAGTGGAAGCTTATGTTTGAGCAGAATATGCACGAGAGTGTATCATCTTCACTTAGATACAGAGTTTACAACATGTGTATAGAATTTTTAATCTGTATACATAAATTTGACAAAATAGAAAAGCTAGCTCAAAGAGGGAATTGAAAGCAGCTATGAATGTAATCTATCTGGTGACTAAAGGAAAAAAATGCTGAATGAAGATTAAAGAAGGAAATACAAATAGATCTAATAATGTAGAAAAGTATGCATAGGAAGTTACATTAACTTTATTACAAGTTGAAGATCTTCATTCCCATAAATATGTTGTTCCTCTTGAATTCTTTTAGCAGATTCTTGGGCAGATTCACTACAAGATAACAACTGAATAGAGTTGAGCATTGGTGAGTCTCCTATGATGGAAGGGATCTCCTCCAAATGCCTTAAATATTTAAGGAGAAGCTTCTCTAAACATGGAAAGGGAGTACCATCCCCATCTGTGGTCCAGCATTCGAGATCACTCCAATGTTCAATTTCAAGGTGTTTGAGGCTGCAGAATCGGGCCTCACCAACTTCCCACCTGGATCCTGTAAATGAATCGCGACCAATCTTCAGAAACTGAAGCAATGGCAACGAACATATCTTCGTGGTCAACTCCTCCGAGCTGAGCCGTGTGCCTGACAATGTCAGCTTCTTGAGGGAATGCGGGAACGTGACATTTATAACTTTGTTGGAATGCTTGGTAATGGTAAGGATTTCGAGCTTGTGCAGATTGTTGAGACATAGATTGATCTGTGCAGGCAGCTGGTGATCATTCTTGTATTTCACTTTGAGGGTGTTGATGTTGGGGATTCTCTTAGCCGTCTCTTCATCACACTTAAAATTCAGAACACCAGACAGTGTTTGCAAGTGTTCCAACACGAAGCAGCTGTGCGTACGGGGATCTGAGAGCTGGACATGATATCGGAACTTGGCATGGCGAAGTAGAGGCATTTTCCAAATTTCAAATGATGAGTCTAAAGGCCAAAAAGACAGACCTCTTGTTCTTGTAATTGCTAGTTTCTGTAGGTTCCAAAGGAGGGGGAACTGAGAAAATGCTGATGATTTTGGGTCTTGAGAAACGCATCGCAAGTTCATTTGCTGATTAGCTGCATCAGTATATAACCCGAGGAAACCACCCGGACGTCCAACCTCGTACCTGAACCTCAGCACTCTACCACAAACTGATTCGTCGGTGGAATCCATCAAAAACAAGGAACGTGCAACTGGCGAAGCTGATTTCAGGACTACTGGGACTTGTGAGCAGCACATGTTGCCGAAACAAATCCGTCTTTCCAAATTCATGTCTTGTGGAAGCTCATCTACCTCGCTTACTAAGCAATAAAATCTTTGTTTTTGAGCCTCCCTTATGCATACGTCCCTCAAGAGATCATGAATTCTGCATGATTTTACTTTCCCATTCCACTTCAATTTGTGGACAAAAATCAGATTTCTGTCGAGGAGTTCCTTCACATACTCCTCTGCAGCTTCTTCTAAGCTTTTCTCATCGATTGGCTTCACCATTCCCTCAGCAACCCACATTCCGAAGACATCCGACACCTTGATTTCTTCGTCTTCTGGAAAAACTCCCATGTACAGAAAACACGGTTTAAGATGTATAGGCAACTCTTTATAACTCGTGTGCAGTAGCTGCAAGCAATATTCATCTCCGTCCAGATTTATGAGCGTATTCAGATTTGCTAATGTGTACTCCCAATATGCTGGTGTCATGTTGGATCTTCTTAGTACTCCTCCAATCACAACTATTGACAGGGGAAGTCCTCTACAGTTTCTTGCAATAGCCTTTCCAGAGTCCTCCAATTCAACAGGACAACTAGTTGATTCTTTGCCGAACACAACTTGGCAAAACAGATTCCAGCTTTGATCCTCATTTAAGAAATTCATACGAAAGCCATGAGAACCACTCATCTCGAAAGCCAAATTTGATTGCCTAGTGGTTATCATGATTCTACTTCCATTGTTGTTATTTGGGAAGAAAGACTTGACTCTGTCCCAAGGCTCACTGCTCCATATGTCATCCATCACTATTAAATACCTCCTATCCCATAATTCTTGGTATACTTTCAGTCCTAATTCATTTTCACTCCCTTGGTTTTCTTTACCATAAACTTGCAAGAGAAACTGTGGCCCACTACACTCTTGAGAAACTATGACCCATGCAAGAATGTCAAAATGCTCAACAATATGTGGTTTTGTGTAGATATTTCTAGCAAGTGTAGTCTTACCGATTCCTCCCATTCCAACAATTGGGATGATTTGGAGACTAGATTGTTGCCCGAGCAGCTTATCCAAAACTTCAAGAACTAAGACATCATCAAAATGAACCATGGTGCTGCTGCTGCTCTGCCATGTGGAAGCTGCAGGTGTTGCTGAAGAGTTAGTATGGAGGTGATCTTGATGCTTCTTTGCTTCAATCTTGATCTTCTTTGCCTCTTTCTTGATCAAATCCAAGTCTTGTATTGCTCTCTCTAGATCTCCATAGAAGTCGACTGAGTTGATGGTTTTACCATCATGACTTGTGGATCCAGCTTCAATTTGATCTACGATATGGATTTCTATTATATCTTCTGCTGCCTGAGCTGCTGCGGTGATTCGTCTCTCCAAGTCGTACTGTTTGTTGGAATAATGTTCAAGAAAATGTTGCAAGAAAGTGAGGCTTTCGGTAAGAGAATGAAGGTGTTTTGGGTTGAAAGAAATTGGAGGGTGATAGGCTTTTTCTATGCACTATAATTTAATCCTCAAGCATAAGGATGTCAATTGTAGCAACAAGTTCCCAAGTTAAATTATCGATCCCACTGAGACAGCTAATTATTTATTTTACAATGAATTACTAATTAATCAGAATTATGTAACCAAATTTCCAAGGTTTTGAAGTGAAATAATTAACTAAAATACGCAAATAATAAATTGCTGAATTATTAAAAGCAATAAAAATAAAAGCAAGTTCTAACCAAGAGATGACGAACAGTTCTAAGGTATCAGGTATTGACCAATTAATTTGGGTTATTAGACTTACGATTGTTCATTCATGCAGTTTTACTGAAAATACACCACATATCCCTGTTATCCCACCGAATATGATTCGATTCAAAGCTAACAGTCTAATCTGGTTTAAATCCTAAGGTGCGCAAATATTACCAAGCCTTATTCCTAGATACTAATCAAAGCAAGCAACAATACCTCCGGATGGTAAGCCTGACTAACAAGATATTTTCTGGAATTACTACAAGGTTCTATTAACTTCCTACTTGATTGTCTAATTGCATTGTTCCACTAAACAAATCAAGTATTTGATTAACCAGTTCATGAAATTAAAGTGCTTATAGCGGAGCTACTCTAATCTCTAACAGATAGACAATACCAATCATGAACGCACACAAGCTAACACAATAATCCAAGCATTATAGCGGATGTCATGAATGTATTATGAAGACGTTACGAAGCAGAAAAGCATGTCTTAGTAAAATAAGTAAAATCAAAAGCTCAACTGCATAAAATCCCAATCTTTGGTCTAAATCCCCAAATCAATTAAATCAATCCATCAAACCCTAGAACTGTATAGGAAATTAGCCCATGAGATTACAAGCAATCCTCATGGCTAAGCAATTCATAACAATAATCAAAGTAATAGAAAGGAATAGATAAGAATTGTGAAACCCTAGTGTAGGAGCAATCTCACGTTCCTTCTCCGTCTCTTCAATCGCTTGATTTTCCCTCAATTAGCACTTGAAACCCTTGTAGAATTGGATGGAGGATGAAATCAGATTATAATCTGATATGGGTGTGATAGGAGTGTGGATTGATGATGGTTTATGGCTGGGCTCTCTCCGATTAACGTCTCGATCTCCCTAATTGTTTCTAAGATGGATGCAGGGCTGTTTTCGCGACGAATCTGCTTCAGAATCGCGACTTGAGGGTATATATACGCTGCTGCATCGAACAGGTCTCGTCTGGGCCCGATTTTGGGCCGCTCGGCACCTTGCTCGGGCCGAGCTCATGGCCGAGCGGCCCCCAAACCAGCCGAGCAGCATATGGTTGGAATGGGGCCGTCGTGTGGGCTCTGAGGGACCCCAGCTCGGCTGGAAATTCGAACAAAAGTAATCCCGCTCGAGCCGAGCGGCCTCCCGAGCTGCGGAGACTGCACTGCGCGACTTCACCGTTTCGAGCATAACTTCTTCATACGGACTCCAATTTGAATGATTTTTGCGATCACGCATTCCTCTTTTCCTTGGCTTTCTATCCATATAAAGAACTCTCAGAAACTCCAACATTTGAATATATAAAAAGTCATGCAAAATGGCTGCTCGGTACAGCATGTGCGACGTTAGCACTTTGATCATAACTTTCTCGTTTGGAATCCAATTGGGGTGTTCTTTACGTCAAAATGACCCTCTCTTCTGTGGCTTTCCAACCATATATCACATGATTAATTTGGACTTCTACAAGAATACAGAAAATTTGTGCAACGTGGACTGTATTTTTCAGCATTCCTTCTCACTTTCACTCCTCATTCCAACTTTGAACTTTTGATCATGTTTTACCCTTCAAAACTCAACAAAACACCTTAGTAGCATCTTAATTATGCAAGATATGAAAACCATGTCATTCTATACGAAATCATGGCCACATTCTATCAAAAACGGTGTAATGTGAGACCTAAAATACGTGAAATTCCACTCTCAACAAACCCCCAAACTTACCTGTTGCTCGTCCCGAGGCAACGACATATAAAACCAATAGAGTAATTGAGAGAAAATTTCACAACTTCACATCCAAGAAAATATAACAATTCAAAAATCATACTTCAAATACTAAGATAACCATCCATCTAAGAACATACAATTCAAATCAACTACTTCACTTTTTCGGAATGCTCATCCACCCATTCTCACGGGTAGTATTTACGCTCATCGCTCAAGTGTGAGATATACACTTCAGGGTAAGGTGTTTACACTCAAAGTCAATTCAAACACACGCGTAACCATAAGCTTGACAATCATCTCAACTCTCGACTAAAGGGATAATTTCAACAATAGGATCACAAAGGTCTTGCATTAGGTTGTAATGTTGGCTCTTTGGTAAAGGTAGGAAATATATGGATATCGTGACTCAATCACTAGTAGAGAATCGAAGAAGACTTACAGCTTTTCAACAAACAACTTTACTTTCTTCTTTCTTCTTCAACGCTCTTCAATGTTTCTTGCAATTTGATTCCTCCTTCACTTTTGAACACCACATCCTTACTAGAAATTTTTTTTCTTCTTCCCTCTTTTCTTTTCTTTTTTTTTTCTTTTTCAAATAAGGGTACCAGTTTCAGGCACTACCCTTTTCATGGGGTACCAGTTTCGGGCACTACCCCTTTATGCAACAATTTAACCACTCTCTTCAACAAATTTCATCACTTCCAACTTATTCTCCTTTTATGTTTCTTCTCAAGATACCAAATTGACTCCTTCAACTCTCTACTAGGTAGGAATTTTTTAAAGGCTAGCAAAAGGGATCAATTGGCTTATCACGTAGGCTTTCAACAAATAAGGCTCAAAGGCTCAAAAGGGTTGACTACGGATAATTTCAATTGGTAGGATAATAATTATGGCTAGTGACTAATAAAAAACAAAGATGGCCTAAGATCATTTCCTATTATTTAATCAAACACGTAGCTTCAAGCAAGATACAAAGCCAAGTTCTAGAATACGTGTGTATGAACGACACTCACAAGAATAAACTGAATCATGAAATTTCTCATGATTTTAAAAGGCTCAAAATCTCACATGGCTATACGAATGAACGAGCAATCCTAATCAAGCTACATAGCTAATCATCCTTGCACATAAATAAATTTCAAGTATCTCAATATCCAAGCACAATCTCAAACTGCTTCTCAAACACAATCACACATATAATCAAGTGCCATGAAAAATCAGAAAATCATCCTAGAGAACCATAAATCGACTACACCGACACTAGGATTAACACAAAACAAATAATAAACACCACAAAACACGAAACCTGAAAAATCGCAAAAAATCGAACCCTCAATATTCTCAAATAAATCAAAAATATTAAGAATCCGCAAAAAATCGACTCTCCAAGCAACAACACAATGTAAAAATTCTATTTCGACACTGCAAGACAAGGTATGTACGTTACCCCCCCCCCCCAAACTTAGATTAAACAAAGTGAGAAACTAAGTTTGCAAAGAAGTATATACCGCAGTCAAGCAACATCTAATAAAACTCCTACACCAACACAGACATATAAAAGCAATAAAACGGAAGGGACAGCCCCCAACAAGCGCTCATGTTTAACGTCGGAGAGTCACGACGGGATACCTCTTTTCAACTACTGGATCGGAGGATAGTCTTCTCTCATCTTTACTTTCAAGTACTTCCATCCTCTCTTATTTACTTCACCAATCATCTCACCCTTCTTTGTCACTCCAACATGATCCTTTGAATTCTTTTCCTCCCATGATTGTCTTGAGTCCTTCTTGTCAATCCTCCACTCAATTGTAGGCTCAACCTGTGTAGCAAAACAAGGATCAAACAAGTTAGAATTTTCAACAATATGAGAATAAAAATCAGGAGGTAAGTTTGGAGGCTTCAAATATGGATCATCCATCTTTACTGCAACCAAAAGATTATCAAATATCACATTAGAGTTAGTAGTAGGAAAAGTAAAAGATACGTCTGGTCCTACGATCTCCTCTACCACTTCAACTCTTTGGCTCTCATGTTTCTCTTCCTTAGCAGCAGGCTGCATCTCCTCTTTAACAGGGGACTTCTTATTCTGATTCACTATGTCAGCAGTGGTCTTTCTTATCTGTTCATCCCTTGCATCACCTAATGCAAGTAACTTCTCAAGATAGTCAATACATGCATCATTGGATAAACTCTCAAACTTTGCATCAGGCAGGGTGAAGTCCTCTACTACTTCCACAGACTTGCAGTGCTGCTGATCTGTAGGCCACTGCATCTCCTTATTCAAAGAAAAGACGATCTCCTTATCATTAGCCCTCAACCTCAACTCTCCTTTGAACACATCTATTAGAGCTCTCCCAGTTGCAAGGAATGGACGCCCCAAGATCAGAGGTGCACCATCCTTTTCATCCTCCATGTCAAGTACAAGGAAATCCACAGGAAAAGTCAAATTCGACACCTTCACTAGCACATCTTCAATCACTCCCTCGGGGTATGTCAACGACCGATCTGCTAACTGTAGGGCAACAGATGCAGGTTTCAACTCCCCCAAACTAAGCTTCTTGAACACTGATAAAGACATTAAATTTATACTGGCTCCTAAATCACACAGTGCTCTCCTAGATGGTCCTTTTCCAATCTCACAGGGAATGATGAAGCTCCCTGGATCCTTCAATTTCTCTGGAAGCTTTTTCTGAATAATAGAGCTGCAGTTCTCCGTCAAATTCACTGTCTCCACACTGTTAAGCTTCCTCTTTCTGGAGATAAGTTCCTTGATGAACCTTGAATAATGTGGCATCTCTTCCAATGCTTCCGAGAAAGGAATAGTGACTTGGACATCCCTCATAACATCAGCGAACTTACGAAACTTCTCATCAAGGCTCTTCGACAAGAATCTCTGAGGGAAAGGAATTGGTACCTTTGTTATCGGAAGTCCCAAACTATCTTTCTCGAATACCTGTTCCGCTTCTCTCAGTTTCTTCGCTCTCTGCCACTTTTTATCAGAAATTTCCAGATCAGATTGACTCTGTACAGAATTCGGACACGCAGAAAACCCCGGAGGATAGCTCGTCGCCTCGCTCGAGCCGAGCCATGGACAAACTGAGCCGAGCAGGGTTCCAACTGAACCGGAGGGACCTTCTGAACCGTCTGGTGGGCCACTCGGCGGTGATTGAGCCCGCTCGGCAGGTTGCTCGGCCCGAGCGGGTGGCCGAGCGGCGTCTTTTCCGTTCTGCTCCGCCCCTGTTTCGTTCTGCTTCTGTTCTGCTTCATGCTGTACAAGTTCTGTTACATCCTGCATCAGTGTTGTACCTTTATACTGCTTCCCGGACCTCAAAGTGATCGCATTTGCAGTCTCCTTCCGGTTTATTTCTGTATCTGAAGGAAACTTCCCCTTCTGAAACTGCACTTGCTGCTGATTTACTGTAGTGGAGATCTGCCCTATGTTATATGACAAACTCTTCAACTGCTTGTTCACTTCCTCATTCTGCTTTGTCATATTCGCGTCCATGAGAACAATGCAATTGTTAATCTTGTCAATATCTCCGTCAGTCTTCTTCATATACCTGGCCAACACATCATCAATACTGGACTTCCCTTCTTCAGTTTTAGCGCCATGATCAAAATTAGGAGGATATGGAACAGCATTATTCGGATTTGAATAAGAGAAGTTCTCATGCCTCTGATTCTGCCAATTGCCTCCTTGATTATTAGGACCTCCCCCTTGGATATTCCTCTGGTTAGAATTACCTTGAGGGTACCTATTTCCTTGCCAATTCTGAGGAGCTCTCGAACCTTGAAGACTCTGCCCCATAGCCCAATTAGCATCCTCGACCTCTTGAAGGTTCATCACCACATCATCACTTGCAGGCCCTCGATTGCCTCCCCCATTATTACCTGATATCAGAGTAATCAGGTTCTTATTCATCTGTTCCAATTGAGCGACAACCTTATCATTCTTATCAGCTTCAGAAAATTTCTCTTCAACCTTTGCAACTTTACCAAGTATATAAGTCCCTCGGATCCTCTCAGATGGCCAATCCCTTGAGTTCAAAGAGATATCATCAAACAATTTCTCTACTGCATTGGATGTCTTGCCAAAAATTGTTCCTCCAGCAGAAGCATCAACCAACACTCTCGATTCGTTGTCAAGGCCATTATAGAAGACACTGATGAGTTGAGACTTTTTGAATCCATGCTGTGGGCATCTCCTCAACGCATCAGTAAACCTTTCCCAAGCCTCCCCAAACGACTCATCTCTCCGCTGCTTGAATTGATTGATCTCCTGTTTCAGTAAAAGAACCTTTCCTGGTGGCATAAATCGATCCACGAACAACTGCTGCAACTCAGTCCAGTTTGAGCAACTGTCTCCCTTTAGCTTATCATACCACTCCCTTGCCTTATCAACCAATGAAAACTGAAAAAGCCTCATCTTCCATCTATCATTAGTAGCATCAGCAGCTTTCACTGTATCCATGTAGCTGTTGAAACGCTTAAGATGGCCATAGGGCTCATCAAAAACGCCTCCGGCAAAGGAGTTTTTCTCCACCATATGAATCAGGGCTGGCCTTATGTCGTTCGTTTCATCAGCTTGAATGGCTCCAACTACGCCTGATCCTCCTAGATTGGTGGACTTGAATGTTTCTCGGATGACGATGTCATCCTCATCGACTCTTTCTCCCATTGATGCTGTTTCAGGTTCTGTCTCAGATTCTGATTCAAACTCCGTTTCAGCCTCTTCTAGGATAGCCTGATTCTCAATCTGCACTTCTTCCTCCTCTAAAATTGCTTTAGGAGGTGCTTTGGTATTCTTTGATTTTACTCTTCTTTTCCTCGCAGAAGCTTCAATTTCCGGATCAAATTCAAGATCTTGTGCTCTCGTCTTTGACCTAGTTTGCATGCAACTTCAAGAAAAATCCAAAGTAAAACAATTAAATCCCAAAGAAAATATTCTAATTAACTAAGTAATAAAAGAAAATAAATAATTAAAACTGTCCCCGGCACAACGGCGCCAAAAACTTGATAGGCTTTTTCTATGCACTATAATTTAATCCTCAAGCATAAGGATGTCAATTGTAGCAACAAGTTCCCAAGTTAAATTATCGATCCCACTGAGACAGCTAATTATTTATTTTACAATGAATTACTAATTAATCAGAATTATGTAACCAAATTTCCAAGGTTTTGAAGTGAAATAATTAACTAAAATACGCAAATAATAAATTGCTGAATTATTAAAAGCAATAAAAATAAAAGCAAGTTCTAACCAAGAGATGACGAACAGTTCTAAGGTATCAGGTATTGACCAATTAATTTGGGTTATTAGACTTACGATTGTTCATTCATGCAGTTTTACTGAAAATACACCACATATCCCTGTTATCCCACCGAATATGATTCGATTCAAAGCTAACAGTCTAATCTGGTTTAAATCCTAAGGTGCGCAAATATTACCAAGCCTTATTCCTAGATACTAATCAAAGCAAGCAACAATACCTCCGGATGGTAAGCCTGACTAACAAGATATTTTCTGGAATTACTACAAGGTTCTATTCACTTCCTACTTGATTGTCTAATTGCATTGTTCCACTAAACAAATCAAGTATTTGATTAACCAGTTCATGAAATTAAAGTGCTTATAGCGGAGCTACTCTAATCTCTAACAGATAGACAATACCAATCATGAACGCACACAAGCTAACACAATAATCCAAGCATTATAGCGGATGTCATGAATGTATTATGAAGACGTTACGAAGCAGAAAAGCATGTCTTAGTAAAATAAGTAAAATCAAAAGCTCAACTGCATAAAATCCCAATCTTTGGTCTAAATCCCCAAATCAATTAAATCAATCCATCAAACCCTAGAACTGTATAGGAAATTAGCCCATGAGATTACAAGCAATCCTCATGGCTAAGCAATTCATAACAATAATCAAAGTAATAGAAAGGAATAGATAAGAATTGTGAAACCCTAGTGTAGGAGCAATCTCACGTTCCTTCTCCGTCTCTTCAATCGCTTGATTTTCCCTCAATTAGCACTTGAAACCCTTGTAGAATTGGATGGAGGATGAAATCAGATTATAATCTGATATGGGTGTGATAGGAGTGTGGATTGATGATGGTTTATGGCTGGGCTCTCTCCGATTAACGTCTCGATCTCCCTAATTGTTTCTAAGATGGATGCAGGGCTGTTTTCGCGACGAATCTGCTTCAGAATCGCGACTTGAGGGTATATATACGCTGCTGCATCGAACAGGTCTCGTCTGGGCCCGATTTTGGGCCGCTCGGCACCTTGCTCGGGCCGAGCTCATGGCCGAGCGGCCCCCAAACCAGCCGAGCAGCATATGGTTGGAATGGGGCCGTCGTGTGGGCTCTGAGGGACCCCAGCTCGGCTGGAAATTCGAACAAAAGTAATCCCGCTCGAGCCGAGCGGCCTCCCGAGCTGCGGAGACTGCACTGCGCGACTTCACCGTTTCGAGCATAACTTCTTCATACGGACTCCAATTTGAATGATTTTTGCGATCACGCATTCCTCTTTTCCTTGGCTTTCTATCCATATAAAGAACTCTCAGAAACTCCAACATTTGAATATATAAAAAGTCATGCAAAATGGCTGCTCGGTACAGCATGTGCGACGTTAGCACTTTGATCATAACTTTCTCGTTTGGAATCCAATTGGGGTGTTCTTTATGTCAAAATGACCCTCTCTTCTGTGGCTTTCCAACCATATATCACATGATTAATTTGGACTTCTACAAGAATACAGAAAATTTGTGCAACGTGGACTGTATTTTTCAGCATTCCTTCTCACTTTCACTCCTCATTCCAACTTTGAACTTTTGATCATGTTTTACCCTTCAAAACTCAACAAAACACCTTAGTAGCATCTTAATTATGCAAGATATGAAAACCATGTCATTCTATACGAAATCATGGCCACATTCTATCAAAAACGGTGTAATGTGAGACCTAAAATACGTGAAATTCCACTCTCAACAGAGGGCAGGGATGATTGTGTATGTCTTTAATGGTGTGCATCAGAGAAAGCAGAGTTGCGTAAGCTGCCATCTCAAGCCTTCTTTCTCTCTCTAAAATTGCAAAAAACGAAGTGTATATATTGGTAAGTGGAAATTATGGTGGAAAATTAGTCCGGGGGTGTTGGTTAATTATTTCTTGCTAATAATCAAACAAACGCTGTCTCTATCTTCGCTCTTCGTCGGCGGTCCTAATCCGTTATTCCACAATGGTGTTCCAATCCACGTTTCATAACTTGTGGATCACTCATTCGCCATTGCTTTTTATTCAATCACATTCGGGAGTGTTTGTTGATCAATGTAATAATTTTGAAGCAAAAAAATAAAAATAAAATGGATCACCAAGAATATTGAAGTAGGATATAAAAGAGGGGATAGTGATCACAGATACTTTTCCTGCTTAAATTTCAATGGAAGTGACATTTTACCAAACATTGTTTTCATAATCTTGACTGATTGTAATGAGTAAAATTCAAAAGTGAAAATTTTATAATTATACAGAAAGGTAATTTTTCCAAACCGTTGGATGTGTTATATCTCTTATGGCAAATTATTGGATGTGTGACATGTACGGAGAGACAGATAACCTAGAACGAGAAAACGTAACACCAATGCATAACAAAGATATTATGTATAGAGGGAAACAATTTGGTATCAATATGACAAACCATATTGAAAATTTTATTAATTTGATTTGGCTTAAGATGGGTTACCATTATATATTGATCAGAATAATTTAACGGGGAACAGGGTTCGCACGGATATAGGGATTCTAACATTATGGATCCTGTCAGTCCACGTTAGGCTTCCAAAATAATACTCTGTAGTGACCTTGTGAAACGTTGTAATAGTAACATTAAAGCTCAATTTCTTCATCTTAGGGTTGAATAGCAAGTGCATAGGATTCACTTTAACAACTATTCCTTTGGGGGGATCGATCACAACCTCGTACTTTGAGTTGGGATCTCCGACATTGGTGACGGTTCTTGTTACGGTAACTTTGTCTTTCAGACTAGGAATTGTAATGGATGGAAGGTTCAGATTCAGGACAGAGTTTCCTGATTTGGGACAAGATTTCACTTGTCTTATGAGCTCAGATATAGAGTCTTTAGGGTAATCCATGGCGCATAGATAGTTTATGTAATCCTGCGTTCCCATATCGTACACAAGGCCCGGATTTCTTGCTGCGTTTGGGTTAACAAGCCCGCTTCCATAGTCGAAAGGATCTGCAATCTTGGGTACCTCCGATTGCCCGTAAATGGGCTCTCCGGAGTAAGGATCCGTTGTCCATGCTGCACATCACAAGAATTATAAAAAGAAATGATGAATTTATTTGCAATGAACTTTTCTACTATATTATTAGATCACCTGTTGTGACTAGAGCAGATTTAATGGCAGCTGGAGACC
Organism: Pogostemon cablin; assembly: GCA_023678885.1. Taxonomy (NCBI): domain Eukaryota; kingdom Viridiplantae; phylum Streptophyta; class Magnoliopsida; order Lamiales; family Lamiaceae; genus Pogostemon; species Pogostemon cablin. The sequence goes on from CM042995.1 coordinate 30,708,533, forward strand.
AGTTTGGATGCAGTGATTTAAGCAATGCGGCAATTCCAGCAACGTGAGGGCAAGCCATTGATGTTCCGGATTCGAGTTCATACCCGTTGGGACTCTTAACCGACGGAGGAACTGCTGCTAGTATGTCAACTCCAGGTGCTGCTATGTCAGGCTGCATTATTCATCCAAGATTGAACTTATTGGATCAATTTGATTTTTTTTTTATATTTTATTGCTTTATTTAATAGTTTATTAATTTATTGTTCAAGTATGTATACCTTGAGAACTGGTGGAGAGAGAGTTAGGAACCCGGGAAGAAAAAGATGCAACGTAAGTGGTGAAATCTTTGCCTATGTAAGTCTTGGTTGGCTTCACTCGGATCTTTGGATCACTTTCAAATATAAATAGGGAGTGTACACACTAATTAGGTTGTTTGTAAGATACATACACACATTTGTGTGTTAAAAGATGATGAATTAATTATATGTAATGAAATAAGTTTACATGACTTACTCGTTGAAATAAATGTATTTGAGTATTTCTGTAGCAACGTCGTATGTGACTAAAACGACTGGGAAGTCACTATGATAGAGGGACAAGGATAAAATGGTCTTTTGGGTTCCAATAAGGCCCATCCCACCTGCATTATTCACGTTATTTGCAGCTTGGACTATTGCCACCTCACCACCATCTACTGTGAAGCAAATCACCATTTTTCCTGCTGCCTATGTTGCATTTCCCGTTATGCTTTCATACGGCCTGCACAATCAATTTTTTTGTAATAATTTGATTTACCTATATCACTTTTATATATACATATAATTAACTCTAAAACATGAAATGAAAATAGGTTTGAAATGCAAAAAATAAATTAGATCGTACACTGGTGATGGAATCAAATTAACAAAGCCAGTATCTTCTCCAACATACATTCCCGGAGCCTGCAAAGCAAATAAATGTTAATATATGAAGAATTATAGGCATTTTAAGTAGTAACTAAAATCAAGTGTGAAGTACATGTAGTACCATTAAACATCACCTCATCTAAAATCTTAAGCTGATAGAGAGTAGAGACGTTTAATATTTAATCAAATCACTCTAATAAGTACTTACTCCGAAAACTTGATTGTTACCAAGTATGATGGGAGTAAGTAAGGATCTATCCAGTGTAGTAGCGGCGACGGTCAATACCCAGGGCCCGACATTGACAACGGTTTCATAGGAATTCGCACCGGCAGAAACTACGGTTATTCCACTTGCAAGCGAATGGAAGGCGCCATAGTCGATGGAGTGGGCCTTGTCGACTTCCGGTTCCTGAGGCAATTCACTGCCGAGGGAGAGAGACAGAACGTCGACTCTATCGTGGACGGCCTCATCGTATGCTTTGAGGACGTCCGCGCTGTTAGCGTTGCCCTGCCACAACACCTTGTAGATGCTGACGTTGGCGACGAAGGCGCCAGCTGCAGTGCTGGCGCAGTGAGTGCCGTGGCTGTCGGAATCACGGGGTGAGAGGTACTCGTTGTGTTTTGTTGCGTTGAACGGCCCGTCCAGGGTTGCCAGGAAGCCCTTGATGAAATAACGGGCCCCGATTAGCTTCTTGTTGCAGTGCTTCTTAGGGTCGAATTTGTCTCCCGATTCACAGAAGCCCTTCCATTTGGAAGGCATCGGGCCGAGGCCTTTGTCGTGGAATGATTCGGCCTCGGGCCACACTCCTGTAGGCATAATATAAGTTTGAACACAATTAATTAGAGTTAAATTCACTTTCAGTCCCATAACTTTTGCCAAATTAGATTTTCGTCCCAAATTTCTTAAAATTTTAGATTTCATTCTAGAATTGATTTTTGGTTGCAAATCGTCCCATAAATCCTGAAAAATTTTCAAAATCGTCCCAAAATCAAATTTGGCAACATCTGTGGGATCGAAATTGCATTCAACTCCAATTAATTACTAATTTTATGGAGTATGTGAAAATGAAATATATCAAACACTATATTGAAATCTAGTGCGCAACTCATTATTAAAGATTGGAATAGGAAGATTATTATTACATATATTCCACCTGAGTCAATGATGCCAACGATGACACCATCGCCTTGGTTGGTATCGTGCAATAGATTATTGGTGGAAGAAACTGAAAGCCCCAGAAAATCATAGCTCCTGGTAGTTTGGGCTTTGTAAACCCTATTTTGGAATACTTGAACTACTCCAGGCAAATCTGGTCGGAGAGACATGAGACAGAGAGAGTGAGTTTGTTGAGTATATATCATTTGAATTTGAGTACTAATACTAGCTCTGTCTCATATTAAATTTCACACTTTTTCGTTTTTGTCCGTCCAACATTAAACTTCACCACTCCAAGTCAATAAAATTGGTTAAAAATTTTTTTTTTAAAAAATATTTCATATCTACAATAACGGTGCAAACAAACATATATGGGACGTAGGGAGTATAGCTCAAGAATGAAATTTGCACTTGCCTTGACAATGCTTGGCCTGAGCGGGGGTCATCTTTGCTGCAAAACCAGAGAAGCCATGCCTGTAACTATGTATCATTGAATCTGCAGCTGCTTCTTTGCTGCACACGTGTATTATTAATCAAAATCAAATTAATAATTACCAAGTAATTAGTTAAGTTAATCCTGACACAATCTGATTAGTTAATAATACCTTCCAAGAACAGAGGCAAGTATTTCATGGTGGGACTCCGTAACTTGCTCAACTTCACTGTGCTTCCTCTCTCCCATGTACACAACATACAACTGTTTAATTCTCAACAATTAACAGATATATACCATTAATGCATATTTCTAGCTGCAACACTGAATAAATTAAAAGTTGAAACAATTTTGCAATTGTTATAACTAACTTTGGTCTGATCAGAATCTGTATTGGCCTCAACATTGATCCTTGGAGTATGCAAAACAATTGTTGACAATAAAAGCCACGCAATTGGAAGAAAGAAGATGTATTTGTTTACATCATAGCTATTTGCCCTCATTTTTTTAATATTTTTTTTAATTCACTAAAACATATATCCTCTTTTGCATGCTTTGCAATCTCTTCACTATCTTATATATAATAACCGCTAATATAGTAATATGGGCCCTCATTTTTTATTTTTTAATTCACTAAAATATATATGCTCTCTTGCATGCTTTGCCCTCTCCTCACTATATCTACACTCCTACCACTAATATAGTAATGTGGGGATGACTGTGTTTGTTTTCATTAAGTTAAGATTTTATTTTATTAGAAAAATCTAATAATGATTTGACCATTTTAAAAACTATTCTTTTTTACTTTAGAAATCTACCTATTTATCGAACTTTTTTTTTAATTATTATTAATTTTCACAAACTATTTGTCTCAGTAGTTGATATTCTCGTAAGGAGTTGTTTCCAATTCACTATTTCTTTCTCTGTTTTTTTTTACCAAGAAACTTCATCATTATTGACAAACCATTGCACAACTTAAAGGACACGTGGCCCTACTGACAATATATTAGATTTAAGTGTACATCCACTTATGATGTCGATGGACTCCATTGCACATGATGCTCACTTACATTATTGTCCGAGTGAAAAACGTTGCATTAATAATTATTTTGAAAATAATTTTTTTGTGCCATTGTACTATTACAATATCGTATATTTCATTCGAAAATTACTATTTTCGAAATATTTTAAATTCTTATTGAGAATAATGGACCATTAAAACACATGCATTTACGAGGGACACGTTAAAAATATATACGAGGGATACATTTATATCTTTATAAGATCCCATTGAAATATATGATTAAAATTGTATAAAAGATATTTCAATGTTAACATTAAATATTCATCTTTTCACAGACAAAATTGTTTAAGAACTCACCCAAATAAAAATTAAGTTGATATATTTATGAACGTTTTAATGTGTTTTGCGAGACTTGTTTGAGACTGTCTAATAGAATGAAGTACAAGTAAATCTATGGTTACATTATTTCAAGTTGCCCTCCAATTCTTGCAAAATTTAAGGATGGAGGGGTGGTTATGTAATTATAAGTTGAAGATGTTCATTCCCCGAACCCTGCTGTTCCTCCAGAGTTCTTTTTGCAGATTCTTGGACAGATTCACTACATTTCTTCAACTGAATAGAGTTGAGATATGGAAGGTCTCCAATGCTGGAAGGAATCTCCTCCAACGTCTCGTAAACGTTCAAGGAAAAGGTGCTGTAAACGCGGAAAGGAGGTGCCATCCATCGTCCAATATTTGAGATCATACCAACGGTCAATTACGAGGCGTTTGAGGTTGAAGAATTGGTGTTCACCAGTTTCCCACCTGGATCCTGTGAATGAGCCATAACCAATTTTTAGAAATTGAAGAAACCCACCTTCAAGTACTCTTTTGCAGCTTCTTCTAAGCTTTTCTCATCAATCGGTTTTATAATTCCTTCAGCAACCCACATTTTGATGAGATTCGACACCTTAATTTCTTTGGCTTCCGGAAAAATTCCCATGTACAAGAAACATGGTTTAAGATGTACAGACAACTCTTTATAGCTCTTGCTCAACACTTGTAAGCAATATTTAACTTCCTCCGAATATATAATCCAACTTAGATTTTGTGAAATATGCTCCAAATAATCCAGTGTCATGTTTGATCTTCTCAATACTCCTCCAATCACTACTATTGACAGGGGAAGCCCTCCACACTTTTTTGCAATTGCCTTTCCAGTGACCACCAATTCATAAGGACAACTTGATTCTTCACCAAACACGGTTCGGCAAAGTAAATCCCAACTCTTATCCTTGTATAATAATTTCAAATGAAAGCCTTGAGAACCACTTAGCTCAAAAGCCAGATTTGCTTTCCTAGTAGTTATCATGATTCTACTTCCATTTTCATTATCTGGGAAGAAACGCTTAGCTTTATCCCATGCCAATCTATCCCATATGTCATCCATCACAATCAAATATCTCCTATTCCATAATTGTTGGTGCACACGTAGGCCTAATCCGTCATCAGAACTCCCTTGGTTTTCTTGACCAAGAACTTGTGAGAAAAACCACGACTCACTACACTTTTGTGAAATTATGACCCATGCAAGAATGTCAAAGTGTTGGTCAATAAGAGGATTTGAGTAAATATATCTTGCGAATGTAGTCTTACCGATTCCCCCCATTCCAACGATTGAGATTACTTGGAGATCGGACTGTAGCCCAACCATGCTTCTTCAACCAAGTCATCATCAAAATCCACCATGGTACTGCTGCTCTGCCATGGGGAAGCAGGTCTTGTGGAAGAGTTGGTATGGAGTTGATCTTGAAGCTGGAATCCCATATTTATCCATTCATAGATCTCCTTCGAAGTCACGGGGCCTGATATTTTCTCCATCATGACTTGTGGATCCACCAGACCTACAGGAAGCTATATCAACTCCGAATAGTCGTTTGAATAACAAGTTGCATTTACCTACTATTAGTGCTAATTTGCCAGCTACAATTTGATCTACAATTTGGGTTTCAATTACTTCTTCCACTGCATGTGCTGCATCTGTGATTCTGCTCTCGAATTCTTCATATTCGTCGGTGGAATAAGTTTCAAGAAAATCTTGCAAGACAAAGATGTTTTGGGCAATAGAAAGAAGGTGCCTTGGGAGGAGATAGATCGAGGTTGTGGATGATCAAGTAAGTTGTTAATGGTGTGCATTAGAGAAAGCAAAGCTGCGTAGGCTGCCATCTTACACTTGTTTCTCACTCTAAAACTGCTGAAATGTGCATGAAAGACAGTTGTGGAAGTGGAGGTTGGAAACAACTCAGATAGCAAGTGTTGGGAAAAAGTATTGACTTCTTCCTTAAACCATCTGTCAACGAGTCTGTCTCTTTCTCTCTTTGTTGATCATGTCTATGGCTCACAATTTCACGCAAACCTAAGTATTTTCTATTAACAAGTGAAGATGGAAAATAAAATTTAAGAGTAAACATTAAACTCTGATGGTATGCTTGGTTCACATGATCTTGGATGTCCTGTTACATTTTGGTGTTACATATCATATTACACGAATTAAGTGAGTGACACGTATGCAAAGAGAAAAATCTCAACCTTTCCCCTTAGGGTTGATTGTTAGGGTATAGATTGTTTTATCCTACGTGTCATTATATCAATCATCCAACGAATGTAACACCAAAATGTAACAGGAGATCCGAACCGAGTTCATATTGAATCGATATTTACTCGGTGACCCTTAAAAGATTACTAAAAATAAAGTAGATTACTAAAATTTACACACTAATTACATTTATATCAGCTTATCTAACTTCTAAGTTCGTTAATGAAAAGCCAGGGGTAGATGGGATTGAACAGGAGTTTGAATTACTATATCATCAGTGAGTTGAAACTAGTAAAATTTAAAATTTAAGGGATGTTTGCACCTTACTAATCATATGCCCAAATTTTACTTACTTAAATATTGAAAACACTCCTTAGGTATAATAGAAAATAAATTACTAGAGTTCATATAACTAATTATGAGAATTCATTTATTTTTAAAAAAAATTGCATTTATACGGAGAAATTAATTATACATTATGATAATCAAATATAGTGATGAAATATAAATATTGAAGTAGTGGAAATGTATAATCTTAGTATTGACGTCTTTTAAAAATGAAAAGTCAAAATGGCCAGTTAAATTAATCAAACTCCGTCCATAAATTAAGAGTGGTGTGGAACCGGTGAAATATCTTTAATACCTACAAATGAATACTTTAACCCATGAATAAACCTACATATAATAGTATAAAATAGATAATGGAGGAGTATAATATTAATTATACATGAACTAAGGGTGAAACCATTTAGAATTAGCACTCATAAATCTTAAAGATAAAAATTAAATTTTGATAGTTAATAGTACATGAACAACAAAGTCTTATGAGAGAAAGGGTAAAACAAACTATGAATACAAAGATAATTTAAAAAATGGCTGATTTTTGAACTCTTGTTTGGAATATAAAAGTAATTAATAGCAGTCACATGAAGACTGGGTTGAAGGAGAACAAAAGAAGAAATCGAGAAACTGGCATGATCGTAAATAACAAAGAACTCATAATTTTTCCCAAAATGAACTTCCATAAAAGACAATTAATCAAACATTAGTTCATCAATTTTCTGAAGGAAGGGCCATAATTGATGATTTATCTGTTAAACCGAGCTCCAGTGGTAGCATCCCCAAACCATACACCCCCACGTCTCGTCATCCAACTTCGTCCTATGTTTAATGTGGAAAAAAATAAAATTAAAAAATCAATGGATGTTAAAAAGCATCAAGAGAAAGATGCCATGAAAAAAATGTAGAGTATTGATTTGAGAGGTTTAATCTTACGATCAATCAGAATTTTGAGGTCTTCATTCCCATAATCCTCTTGCTCCTCTTTTATCCTTTCTGCAGAATTGGCAGCAGATTCGCTGCAGCCTACCAACTCGACTAACTTGAGCGTCGGGATGTCTCCTATACTCGAAGGAATCTCCTCCAATTCTTCCAAATTTTCAAGACGAAGATGCTCAAGACGAGGAAAAGGGGTGCAATCAGCCGTCCAGTATCTCAGATTACCACAGAAGTTATCAATGAACAGAGATTTAAGGCTGCAGAACTGTCCTTCATCTACTACCCACTCTGTTCCAGTACACGAAAGATATTCAAGTCGAAGAAGTTGAAGAAAGGGAAGCGAACCTATCTTTATTGTCAGCTCATTCCAGTTGAGCCTACTCCCATTTAAGACCAACTTCTTGAGTGAATGTGGGAAGGTGATCATGTTCCGCAGGACACCTATCCTAGTGCCAAGATGAAAGGATTCGAGTTTCTGTAGACGATCAAGATTCTGGAGACATAAAACGGGCAACAGTTTTTCCTCGAATATATGTAGGATTCTGAGGGACTTGATATTTGGGATTCTCTCAACTTCCTCTTCTGTGCACTTGAAATTGATTATGCCTGAAAGTTTCTGCAAGTTTTGCAAAACAGAGTTGTCTGTAGGATCTTCGAGTTTAAGCCCTGTAAGTATGGCATGTCTGAGAAGAGGCAGTTTCCAAATGTCGAATGTTGGGATTCTAGAGTTGGAGGAAGGAGGAATGTGATCAACTCTGAGAGTTTGTAAGTTCCAAAATGTAGAACATAAAGCAAATCTTGTTGGATCGTCGAAATTTGATTTCAGAGAAAGATACCTCAAGTTTATTTGTTGGAGGATAACTCCTTCAGGACTAGACCATGAGGTTCGCATGTCGAAAAAATATCTAACCCTCAGCAGTCTACAACTCATCGGAGACGAAGGATCAAGAATGCCACTTCGCAAAAGCAAAGAACGAGCAGATTTCATGGTAAAGAGAGCTTGTGGGAAGTCTTTACTTATACAAATTCGTCTTTCCGTATTTATGCCTTGTGGGATGTCAACATGCTCATTCAGCTGATTCAGGACAAAGAAGAAGCTTTGTTTTTGAGCTTCTCTAATGCAAAGATCCCTCAAAAGATCATGAATTTTGCATATTTTTACTTTCCCATTCCAGCTTAATGCTTCAACTATAATGAGATTTCTGTCGATGAGTTCTTCCAAATACCCTTCTGCAACTTCTTCCAAGATTTTTTCATCAACTGGTCTCAGAATTCCTTCAGTAACCCACAATTTGAGGAGCTCCGACACCATAATGCCATCATCTTCAGGAAAAATTCCCATGTACAGAAAACATGGTTTTAGATGCATTGGCAACTCCCTATAGCTTGTTCGTAGTAATTGTAAGCAATATTCATCGTTCTCCAAATTTACAAGGGAAGTTAAATTTTCAAGAATGTGTTCCCAATACCCTCTTGTCATACTGGATTTTGTCAATAGTCCTCCAATCACAATTATCGACAAAGGAAGCCCTCGACAGTTTCTTGCAATCTCCCTACCTATGTTCTCCAATTCAACAGGGCAACTCAACTCTTTTCCGAACAGAATTTCACAAAGAAGATCCCAACTCTTATCATCATCTAAGAAACTCATGCGAAAGTGGTGAGAACTACTTAAGTCGACAGCCAACTTCGATTGCCTAGTCGTTATCATGATTCTACTTCTATTGTTATTATCAGGGAAGAAAGATTTAATCTCATACCAGGGCTCATTAGTCCACATGTCATCCATCACTACCAAATACATCCTGCCATATAAATGTTTGTATAACATTTCTCCCATTTTATCTTCACTCATATGCCTAAAATTATTCATGCTCTCTTTGGTTACTTGAGAAAGAACTTGTAAGAGAATTTCTTTCTTACTGAACTCTTGAGAAATTGTAATCCAAGCAAGAATATCAAAGCGTTGGACTATAAGTGGATTCGAGTAAATATTTCTTGCAAGCATAGTCTTACCGATTCCACCCATTCCAACAATTGGGATGATTTGGAGATCAGACTGATGTCCGGCCAGCTTATCCAAGATTTCATTAATTAAGACACCATTAAACCCGGCCATGGTGCTGCTCTGCCACGTGGAAGCAGGTCTCACTGAAGCAGTCGGAACTGAAGAATTTCTATGGAGATGATCACGAGTTTGGATATTCTTGATCACCTCATTTTTTATCATATCTAAGTCTTGTATCACTCTCTCTAGACCTTTATACAAGTCAATGAGACTGATATTTTCTCCATGGCTTGTGGATCCAGCTTGGATCTGATCTAGTATATGGGTTTCGATTGCATCTTCAGCTGCATGAGCTGCACCTGCGATACGGCTCTCCATCTCCCCGTCGTCTTCTCCGCTGCTGCGTTCAAGAAAATCTTTCAAGAAAGCAATATTTGTAATAAGAGGATCCACCTGTTTTTGGTCGAGAGAGATGGGAGGGTGTGGATGAATCTTGATCTGATTGATGGTGTGCATTAGAGAAAGCAGAGCTGCATAAGCAGCCATATTAAAGAAAGAAAAAAAAAAAAACTCTGTTCTTTCTCTAAAGCAATAAGGGAGTGTTTGTTGATCAATGTAATAATTTTGGAGCAAAAAATAAAATGGATCACCAAGAATGAAGGTAAGATATAAAATTGGGGATAGTGATCACAAATACTTTTCCTCCTTAAATTTCAAAGAAAGTGACATTTTACCAACCGTAGTTTTCATTGTTGTTGACTGATTATAATAAGTAAAATTCAAAACTAAAATTTTTAAAAATAATACAGAAAAGAATATTTTTAAAAGAAAAATTAGGGTTCTTCAGAATTTGGGGATTTACAAATCTTTGGATATATTATATCTCATATTACAAATTGTTGGACGTGTGACACGAGAGACGCATATAACCTAACCTCTAATGCATTTAATGTCTAGAACGAGAAAACTTAACACCAATATATCAAAATCCCATGTATAGAGGGCAACAATCTGGTATAATATGGCAAACCATATGAAAAATTTACTAATTTGAATTGCCATAAGATAGGTTTCCATTATACATTAATCACAATAATTTAATTGGGAACAGGGTCCGCACGGATATAGGGATTCTAACATTATGGATCCTGTCAGTCCACGTTAGGCCTCCAAAATAGTACTCCGTAGTGACCTTGTGAAATGTTGTAATAGTAACATTAAAGCTCATTTTCTCGATCTTAGGGTTGAATAGCAAGTGCATCTCATTCACTTTCACAACTGTTCCTTTGGGAGGATCGATCACAACCTCGTACTTTGAGTTGGGATCTCCAACATTGGTGACGGTTCTAGTTACGGTAACTTGGTGTTTAAGACTTGGAACTGTAATGGATGGAAGGTTCAGATTCAGAACAGAGTTCCCTGATTTGGGACAAGATTTCACTTGTCTTATGAGCTCAGATATAGAGTCTTTAGGGTAATCCATGGCGCATAGATAATTTATGTAATCCTGCGTTCCCATATCGTACACAAGGCCTGGATTTCTTGCTGCGTTTGGGTTAACAAGCCCGCTTCCATAGTCGAAAGGATCCGCAATCTTGGGTATGTCCGACTGTGCGTAAATGGGTTCTCCGGTGTAAGGATCCGTTGTCCATGCTGCACATCACAAGGAGTTATAAGAAGGGGAAAAAAATGGTGAATTTATTTTGCATACAATTAATATTCTGGATTATCAGATCACCTGTTGTGACTAGAGTTATAAGGAAAAAAAATGGTGAATTTATTTTGCATGCAATTAATATTCTGGATTATCAGATCACCTGTTGTGACTAGAGCGGATTTAATGGCAGCTGGATACCAGTTTGGATGCAATGATTTAAGCAATGCGGCAATTCCAGCAACGTGAGGGCAAGCCATTGATGTTCCGGATTCAAGTTCATATCCGTTGGGACTTTTAACCGACGGAGGAACTGCTGCTAGTATGTCCACTCCAGGTGCTGCAAAGTCAGGCTGCATTATTCATCCAAGATCGAACTTATTGGATCAATTTGATATATATATATATGTATATTTTAATTTAATGGTTTATTTATTGTTCAAGTATGTATGTATGTACACCTTGAGAATTGATGGAGAGAGAGAGTTAGGACCCCGGGAAGAAAAAGATGCAACGTATGTGGTGAAATCTTTGCCTATGTAAGTCTTGGTTGGCTTCACTCTTATCTTTGGATCAATTTAAAATATACATGAACTCACATAGGTTGTTAATTTGAAAGATATTAATACATTTGGTGTATTAAACAAGATGTAACATTATGATTGACATAAAAATGATAAGTTAATAAGATCAATCATACGTAATAAAATGAGTTTATACTTACTCGTTGAAAGAAATGTACTTGAGTATCTCTGTAGCGACGTCGTATGTGACTAAAACGACTGGGAAGTCAGCATGATAGTTATACAAGGATATAATGGTCTTTTGGGTTCCAATAAGGCCCAACCCACCTGCAGCTCTCACATTATTATCAAATCAACAAAGCCAGTATCTTTTCCGACATACATTCCCGGAGCCTGCAATGTAAAGCAAATCAATTCAATGTTATAAAGAATTATGGGCATTTTAAGTATATATTTACAATGTATAAGAATTATGGGCATTTTATATGCAAAGTGTGAAGTTCATGTACTTACCCCAAAAACTTGATTGTTCCACACCCAGGGCCCGACATTGGCAACGGTTTCATATTTGGGCCCGGAATTCCCACCGGCAGAAACGACGGTTATTCCATGCGCAACGCCATGGAATGCGCCATAGTCGATGGAGTCGCTCTTCTCAAGTTCCGGCGGCTGAGGTAAGCCACTGCTGAGGGAGAGAGACAGGACGTCGACTCCATCGTGGACGGCCTCATCATAGGCTTTGAGAACGTCGACGCTTGTAGCCACATCCTGCCACAACACCTTATAGATGGCTAACCAGGCCCGAGGCGCGCCTCCTCGGGCCGTACCGTGAGCGAGCCCGTCAATGCTGACGATGCTCACGAAGCGCCAGCTGCAGTGCTGGCGCGGTGGGTAGAGCTGTCAAAATGGGTTGAGCCCACTGGGCCAACCCGCCCCAACCCACCTTGACCCACCAATTTCTCAACACAAAATTAACCCGCTCCATAAAAGCCCGCCCCACTTCAAATCCACTAAAGTGTGAGCTAACTTGCACTGCCCACCAACCCAACATCAATCCACTTTTATAAATTAAAATTTTAAAAAAAATTTAATCCCACTCACTACCCACTCCCCACCCCCCAAATTTTTTTTTTAAATTTTTAGATTTTAATATTTAAATAATATAAATATTACCACCCACCCACCCCAAAAAAAATTTATTTTAAAAGTTTTAAATTTTAATATTTAAATAATAAAAATATTATCACCCAACTCTACCCCTATTCACCCCCACCCCCACTCCCACTACCCCAACCCACCCCATCCACCCACCCCCAAATTTGTTTTTAAAAATTTTAGATTTTAATATTTAAATGATAATATTATCACTCAATCATACCCTCTACACCCCCACCCCCACCCCCACCCCCACCCCCACCCACCTATCCACCCACTCACTCCCAATTTTTTTTTAATTTTATATTTTAATATTTAAATAATAAATTTTTTTTGGGCGGTGGGTGGGTGGGGTGGGTAGGGGGTAGGGTTGGGTTGAGTGATAATATTTTTATTATTTAAATATTAAAATCTAAAATTTAAAAAAAAATTTGGGGTGGTGGGAGTGGGGGTGGGGATGGGTGGGGTAGAGTTGGGTGATAATATTTTTATTATTTAAATATTAAAATCTAAAATTAAAAAAAATTTTGGGAGGTGGAGAGTGGGTAGGGGATAGGGTTGGGTGATAATATTTATATTATTTAAATATTAAAATTTAAAAAGAAAAAAATATTTGGGGTGGGTGATGGGGGTGGGTAGGTGGATATGGATAAAATTGGGTGGTAATATTACCTCAACAATAAAAAAGAAAAAAGTCCGTTGCCCGCCCACACCATAGCCCGTCCCACCAGTAGCCCGCCCCACTTGAGCCCCTAAAAAGGTGGGTTGTGGGATAAACCGCCCCACCAACCTATTCTGACAGCTCTAGCAGTGAGTACCGTGGCTCTTGGAGTCACGGGGGACAGGTATTCGTTGTGTTCGGTTGCGTTGAATGGCCCGTCCAGGGCTGCCAGGAAGCCCTTGATAAAATAACGGGCCCCAATGAGCTTCTTGTTGCAGTGCTTTTTAGGGTTGAATTTGTCTCCGGATTCACAAAAGCCCTTCCATTTTGAGGGAATCGGGCCGAGGCCTTTGTCGTGGAATGATTCGGCCTCGGGCCACACTCTGTAGGTGTGAATGAGATTTTAATTATATGTTTGAACAAAATTAATTACTTATGTTATGTGTAAATATTGGAACATATTCAAATATTCAGTCACGCTCATATTTATCGTGACACGTCGCAAGGAGCGGGAGATGATTTCCTACTTAAGCTATATATATATATTTCATTCAGAGATAAGATCTTGGCCCTTGGGGAAAATATTTGTACTTTAATTAAGAATAAATAATTCTAATTTTAATCATTTTTTATTTTCCATTTATAATTTTAATTATTTTGTGTTTGAATTTCGTAATATTTGTTCAAATTTAATATAATTTTTTTACCTAAAAAAAAACTTGGAATAGTAAAGGTGAAGACTATAAGGGGGTATATTCCACCTGAGTCGATGAATCCATCGCCCTGGTTGGTATCGTGCAATACATTATTGGTTGAAGAAAGTGCAAGGCCCAGAAAATTTATAAATCCTATTTTGGAATACTTGAACTACGCCAGGCAAGTCTGGTCAGAGAGTCACGAGAGAGTGTTTGATGAGATTTGATTCCTTATATATCTCAATAATGAAATTTGCAGTTACCCTGACAATGTTTGGCCTGTGAGTGGGTCATCATAGCGGCAAAACCCGAGAATCCATGCCTGTAACTATATATCATTGAATCTGCAGCTGCTTCTTTGCTGTAAAGTTTATTAAAAAAACATAGTAGTATTTTCTTAAACAATATGGAACAGTAAACATGAAGGGTGACGGTGGAACAAAGGGACTAATTACTATTAAGTTGTTAATTAGACTATCTGATTATTAGTAAATGATATTAGCAACATAATACCTTCCAAGAACAGAGGCGAGCATTTCATGGTGGGACCCCGTAACTTGCTCAACTTCATTATGCTTCCTCTCTCCCATATACACAACATACAACTGTTTAATTCTCAACAATAAACATAAACACATCTTTAAATGCATATGTTTTGTTGCAACAAAGAATAAATTAAAATTTGAAAATCATCATTATTGAGCAAGTTAGCAACCATAAGACACGTGGCGATAGTTGATAGGATGATGAAAAGATACTAGATTTAATTAATTGGACATCCACGTAGGTCTTCGATTGCAATGTCAGTGTAGGGACTCTCCGTTAAATTATTGTCCTACTGAAAACGTCGCATGCAGTATTTATTTTACAAATAAATTTCTTGTGCCATGTTGTACTTGCAACATGTGAACTCAGATGTTTACCTATATTCATATAATTTTTTATATTTAATAGTGTATATATATTTTTTAATAATTATATAATTATTTTTTATTTAATAGTGTATATATATTTTTAATAATTATATAATTTTTAATACATTCAGTTTTTCATTAAAAAATTTATAGAAAATTCACTAACAAAGTATATATATTTTTATTCATATGTGTATAAGTTTTTGAAAGTGAGTGCACAAAATAATTAATCTTCCATTTAATCATCATCTTTATCTCATATAGTAGTATTTTATACAATTAGGAGGGAGTATTGATTAGCCATTTTGTAGTAGGGATGCCCAATTAAAATAATTTATCGAACCACAGGGAGGTAGATACTAGTGTTTAAGCGATCTCACGTTTCTTGTAATTTTATAGAGACGAATCATCAATAGATAGGTGTTCAAACAAGTAATAAAATCAATCAAAGCAAGCAATGATCAACAAACAAGATAGATAAAAGGATGAGTGGTTTTCCGAGTTAAGTAAAAGTGAGATTAACAACAATTAAGAAGTGAAAATTGTAGGATAAATGCATCATATTCATATGATCATGAGTATAAGATTAAGGGCCAACACTAAGTTCACCTAAGCTCCTTCTTGAGATGAATATGATATGAATCTCAATTAGCTTAACGGATTGGTTATCTCTCAAACAATTCCAACTAGGTACTAAGCTTGAAATGAGAGTCCCTTCACACAATTAATCAATCTCTCGATCAAACCAATCGCATGTTCTATCAAAGGGTTCTAAATTCCAAAGGATTTCTCAATCTCTTTACAATTTATAATGCACATGAAGTGTTTGATGAAATGATTCACTCAATTATCCTAAGCACATAATTGATTTCTCATTCTAATCACATATTTAGAACAACTAAACACACAAATCATCATAAACCTCAAGATCTTAAACATCAATGATAGAAAATCTATTTATCCAATCAACATATGAATTCAAATACATAAATTCCAAAAATTATCCAACAATTCTCATGTTGCTAATCTCACAAGGGAGACTAGCCTACCATATTCAAAAGGAAATCAACATAGACATTAAGATCCTTACAAAACATGATAAACAATAAGGTTTCACTACAAAGTATGGATGAAAACTCCCTTGAAGTGATTCAATGGTGATCTTCTTCCTTCTCTTGCAATTCTCCTCTCTTCCTTGCTTCTTTTCCTTAAATGGATGGTAGATTTGATGGTGGAATGATGGTAGATGGTATGGATGAAGAATGGATGAAGATGATGGTGTAATATGGAGGAAATGGTGTGTGATGTGTGTGTGCAGGGCAAAACCATCGAAAAAATGATCAAATATTGAATTATTGGGTATTTATACCCCTTGGGAAGCTTCTAGAAGGGTTCTGATATATTTCTGATCCTGCAGCATGTTTGCAAATTTTTGTAGCACTCACGAGCAAGAATACTCGATCGTTGTAGTAGTATATCCCAAGAAAAATTATCAATCCACAAAGGAGTTATGTTCGGACTAGCAAAATACGTGAGCTCATGTTCATGTCGTTTTTGTAAAGATGATAGGGGGTTTTGAGATTGATTAACCACTTAAGCAAGTAGCAAGTAAATAAAAATAGCAAATAAGAGAAACGACAAGTGAAGATGAATGAAAATAAAAGAGGATAGGCGTTAAAGTTCAAGGATGAAAAACATGGGATTAGAAACATCCAAGCATACTCAATTCATACTATCATGCAAAAGGAATCCAACTTAATTGATGTAGACTAAGGGTGATCACGATTATATCCTAAGCTCCCTTTCGGGTTACAAAGGTTGTTGATCCATTTTAGACTCCCAAAAGCACTTAAGATCAAAGCCCAACATTAACCCCTTCCATCTAGGTACTAGTTAGAGTAAACTATCCCTTTTTGTGTACTAAGGCCAACGAATGGATTGGTTCCCCACATCGAATTCAAATATCCTTTCGGTCAAACCCAAACTCGATGTCTAATCACGCCTTCCTAATACTATAGAGGGTAGTTTTCGTCTCACTCCAAGCAATACATACATGAACATTATGATAGCATTTAATCACCATAAATCAATTCATTGATCAACAATCCATTAAACCAATAATCAATTATGAATAACAAACCATGCCATCACAACATCAAGACAATTAAACTCCATGAATAGAAATCAACATCAATTAAATCAAAAACTAATTTAATCCACATGATAATACAAATCTAATATGCTCTTCATGTTCCTAATCCCACTAGAGGGATTAGCCTAACATGATAAATGTAACAAAACACATAAATGATTAATTACAAATACCCATAGTCTTAGATCCAAAAGAAAATCAAAAGAGATGTGAATCTTCCCTAGCAATTTCTTGTAGAGAATCTTCAATACTGATGGATCTCCAACTCTAGCTCTTGATTTCTTGAGATCTTCAACACCCAAATGGAAGGGATGAAGTTTTGATGGAGAATTAATGGAGATGATGAAGATGGATCAAGATGGATGAAGGTGATGGTGGAAAATGGAAGAAATGGTGTGTGAGGTGTGTGTAGAAGGGTGGAATTTTGGATCTTCTCTCTCAATTATTGAATAAATGGGTATTTATACCCCTTGGGACGCTTCTAGAAGTTTCTGGAAATTTCAGCAGTTTTGACACCTACACGTCTCGTGTGCTGTAACACGGCCCGAGTCGTGTCTAGGGCTTCTGGTCAACGGCGAGCTCTAGACAGCGCACGGCTCGTGCATAGCACACGGCCACAGGGGTGGCCGTGTTGTGTTTTCTGACGTTGTCGCACGACTTCTCTTACAGGGCCGTGCTTGGTGCACGACCCGTGTTTCTGCACACGGTCCGTGTCCTGCACTCGGCCACAGGGATGGCCGAGTTGGTGCTTCTAGCGTCCGCACACGGTCACTTCTTACAGGGCTGTATTCCGTACACGGCCCGTGTAGGTGCACGCCCTGTTTTACTTCTTCCGTTTTTGCCCGTTCTCTCTCATTTTAACTCTGAATTTAGATCCGCTTTTTCCTATGCCTTCCTTATCATATCTAGCATCCAATAAAAAGTGAAAATCATAGGTTTAAACTCATTCACACACATTTCAATAAAAACACAAAACACAACCAAATAACATATAAAATACGGATAAAATCATACGAAAATACATATAAAAAGATACTAAAATTTAGGTGAAAATAGCGCCAATCACAGCAACACGGGTCATGTGCTGCAACACGGCCACAGGGTGGCCGTGTAGGCATTTCTGATGTCAGAAAATGGCCAAGGCTTACAGGACCGTGTTGCGTAACACGGGTCGTGCGCTGCAACATGGCCGGCCGTGTTGGTGCAACCCTTGTTTTTACAATTTTGTTTCGGCTCGTTCTCCCTCGTTTCAACTCCGAAATGAGATCCGTTTTTTCCTACATCTTCCTTTTCGCGTCTAGGATCTATTTTTGCTTGAAAATCATATGTTTATGCTCATTCACACACATCTCCATAAAACACAAAACATAACCAAATAGAACATACATACGGATAAAAATATACGAAAACACACATAAAATGACACTAAAATTTAGGTGAATAGGGAATATTTATTGCAGAACACGACCCGTGTTGCGCAACACGACCCTGTAAGCCTTGGCCGTTTTCTAACATTGGAAACGCCTACACGGCCACTCTGTGGCCGTGTTGCAGCACACGAGTCGTGTTGCTGCAGCATCAGAAACATATCAGAACCCTTCTAGAAGCTTCCCAAGGGGTATAAATACCCAATACTTCAATATTTGATCAGTTTTGTCGAGGATTTTCACCCCTGCACCTACCTCACACACAATTTCCTCCATTTTACACCTTCATCTTCATCCATCCCATCTATCATTATCCCACCATCAAATCCTTCATCCAAGTAGTTAGAGAAGCAAGGAAGAGAGGTGAATTGTAAGGGGAAGATGAAGATCACCATTGGAGACATCCAAGGGAGTTTTCATCCAAATTTTGTATTGAAACCTTATTGTTTATCATGTTTTGTAAGGATTTTAATGTCTATGTTAATTTTCATATGAATATGAGAGGCTAATCTCCCTTGTTAGATTAGCAATATGAATTGTGTTGGATAATTTTGGGTATTTTGCAATTGAATTCATATGTTGATTGGATTTATTAATTTTCTATCATTGATTGTTAATTGCTTGATTTGTGTGATTAATTGTCATGAGCATGTGATTAGATTGAGAAATCAATTATATGTTTAGGATAGTTCATTGAATCATTTCATCATACACTTCATGTGCATTATAAGTTTTAGAGAGATTGAGAAATCTTTTGGAATTTAGAACCCTTTGATAGAACATGTGATTTGTTAGATCGAGAGGTCAATTGATCATGTGAAGGTACTCTCTAATTGAACTTAGTACCTAGTTGGAATTGTTTGATTGAGAACCAACCTTAGAGCCTTTTTGAGACCTTGTAAAGGATCCACATCCTATCCATCTCGAGAGGGAGTTTAGGTGGAATTCGTGTTGGCCCTTAGTTACTAATCCATAACATATATGAATTCGTTGCATGATACCTAGATTTTCCATATTTTAAGTATTGCTAGTCTCATTCTCTATCTACTTGACTCGTTCATCCATCCTCCATTTATCTATCACATCGTTTATCTTATAATTTTATTGTTTAATTCCCATTTCTTGATTAATCATATTCCTTTATGATCATCTCTATAATACTATGATGAACACGAGATCGCTTAGACCCTAGTACCTTCCTCCCTGTGGTTCGATAAATTGTTTTAATTGGTCATCCCTACTACAAATGGCCAATCAATCATCAGTTAACATTTGAAATATTAGAAATTCTAAGACTATATATTATCCTTTTCAATTAATTATTATTATTATTATTATTGTTATTATTATTATTTATATGAGATATGAAATTTCCAAAGTAATTTTTAAAAACAACCATAATTAAATTACGGGCTTCTATTAATTAATTTCTTTAATTAAAGATAAAGCAAAAAGATGCATTTTTTATTCCATAAATTTTTAATACATATTTAATAAAATTTGATTAATTAATTAATAAATAAATTGTATAATAGCAAAATAATGATATAAATACGGTGATATGCAATATTAATTTATTTAATTTAATATGATTATTTGTAATAATTTTAATTTAAACATTAGTTTATATGCTTATTGAATTTAATTAAAATTATATTTTTAAATTAATAATAAAATTCAATCTATTAATTTGTCATTAGGAAAAAATAAAAAAAATAAACTTGTAATCTACGTAGCTATTAGTCTTTAAAACTTACTAAAAATGTAAATTAATTTGAGAATGATATGTGTAAACTTAAAAACAAAAGTTAATCCTAATTTACCAAATTGTAACATAAAATATATTCAATGTTTGATGTTTCAAATAAATCATGAATATGCACTATTAAATTTGAATAAATGCAAAGTTTAGCTTTTTATTGACATAAAATAAAAATAAAAAGTACATGCATCATTTTGTTATTTAAGATATCAACCCAACTCATTTTATAATTATAAAAATTGGGCTAATGTTAAATTTTTTTAGAAAATAAGTTCATTTATTATTATTTTCTTTAGTTAAATTTTCAGCCCAACCTATCACACAGTCGTAGGCCATTTTAAGATTATCATTTAAGAAAATACATAAATAAATAATTTAAAATAAATACACTCACTGAGGTTTGAACCTGTGACTTCCTCAAAACTATCCAACAAATCACATTATGCCACCTCACAAATTTATAAAAATAATAAATGATAACTCACCACAATTTAACACCTCACATTTTATAAAATCTAAATTGGGAAAATTATTTTGTTTTATTATATATAAGAAGATATTCCAACTCGGCTTTTAAAAGGTACATCAAAGCCAAAACGTAACAAAATGTACATCGCAAAAGTTGCTCATCATGTAGTGCAATTAAACAACAATTTAAGTCTAAATTGAAATTTTCGGCCTGAAATTGCAATTAGGGTTCTTCAGAATCTGGGGATTCACAAATTAACCATTGGATGTGTTATGTCTCATATTACAAATTGTTGGACGTGTGATACGTAACTATTATACCTCTATTAATGCATTTAGTGTCTAGAATGTCGAGAAAACATAACACCCGGCTCGGATTCTCGGTGTTATTTTGGTACATCATTTCCTGTGTCAAACCATTGGATGGACGACACGTAGGAGAGAGGAAATTATACCCTAATCCTTAAACCCTAGGGCAATGGTTGGATTTAGTTCCCCTCTTACGTGTCAATTGCACATGAGATGATGTACGAAAATGGCGCAAAAGATCCGGTGTGCATAACACCAATATATAACAAAGATCCTATGTATATATATAGAGCGCATCAATATGGCAAAACCATATTGAAAATTTTATTTATTTGATTTGCCTTAAGATGGGCTGCCATAATACATCTCGCTCAGAATAATTTAATGGGGAACAAGGTTCGCACAGATATAGGGATCCTTACATTATGGATCCTGTCGGTCCACGTTAGGCTTCCAAAATAGTACTCTGTAGTCACCTTGTGAAACGTTGTAATAGTAACATTAAAACTCATTTTCTTGATCTTAGGGTTGAATAGCAAGTACGTAGGATTCACTTTCACTACTATTCCTTTGGGGGGATCAATCACAACCTCGTACTTTGAGTTGGGATCTCCGACATTGGTGACGGTTCTTGTTACGGTAACTTTGTCTTTCAGATTAGGAATTGTAATGGATGGAAGGTTCAGATTCAGGATGGAGTTTCCTGATTTGGGACAAGATTTCACTTGTCTTATAAGCTCAGATATTGAGTCTTTAGGGTAATCCATGGCGCATAGATAATTTATGTAATCCTGCATTCCCATATCGTACACAAGGCCCGGATTTCTTGCTACGTTTGGGTTAACAAGCCCGCTTCCATAGTCAAAAGGATCCGCAATCTTGGGTATGTCTGACTGCGCGTAAATGGGCTCTCCGGTGTAAGGATCCGTTGTCCATGCTGCACATCACAAAGAGTTATAAGGGAAAAAAAGGTGAATTTATTTGCATGCAATTAATATTCTGGATAATCAGATCACCTGTTGTGACTAGAGCGGATTTAATGGCAGCTGGAGACCAATTTGGATGCAATGATTTAAGCAATGCAGCAATTCCAGCAACATGAGGGCAAGCCATTGATGTTCCGGATTCGAGTTCATATCCGTTGGGACTTTTATCCGACGGAGGAACTGCTGCTAGTATGTCAACTCCAGGTGCTGCTAAGTCAGGCTGCATTATTCATCCAAGATTGAACTAAGTGAATCAATTTGATTTTTTAAAATTTTTTATTTATTTAATAGTTTATTTATTGTTCAAGTATGTATACCTTAAGAATTGATGGAGAGAGAGAGTTAGGACCCCGGGAAGAAAAAGATGCAACATAAGTGGTGAAATCTTTGCCTATGTAAGTCTTGGTTGGCTTCACTCGTATCTTTGGATCACTTTCAAATATATATAGGGAGTGTGCACACTAATTAGGTTGTTTGTAAGATACACACATTTGTGTGTTAAAAGATCAATTATATATGTAATGAAATGAGTTCACTTACTCGTTGAAATAAATGTATTTGAGTATCTCTGTGGCGACTTCGTATGTGACTAAAACGACTGGGAAGTCACTATGATAACTGGACAAGGATATAATGGTCTTTTGGGTTCCAATAAGGCCCAATCCACCTCCAACTTTCAAATTAATCGCAGCTTGGATAATGGCCACCTCACCACCTTCTACTGTGAAGCAAACCACTATTTTTCCCACCGCCCATGTTTCATTGCTCGTTATGCTTTCACATGGCCTGAATTATATACACATCATTTTATTTGTTTACCTATTTCACCGTTTATATACTTAACTCTAAAACAAGATATGAAAACGGTTTGAAATGCATAAAATAAATTGGATGTACGTACAGTGGTGATGCAGTCAAATCAACAAAGCCAGTATCTTTTCCGACGAACATTCCGGGACCCTGAAAAGGAAATCAAATTTTGATCAAGAATGATAGGCATTTTAAGTAGATATTAAAAAAAATGTTTTTTCACTTTTAGGGCTAATATGGTATTTTAATGTAATGAATAAATTATAAAGTATGTAAAAAAAATATTTGGGTTACGTAAGGAATTGTTTGTTAGAACTTACTCCGAAGATTTGTTTGTTACCGAGTATGATGGGAGTAAGTAAGGATCTATCCAGTGTAGCAGCGGCGACGTTCAACACCCAGGGCCCGACATTGGCAACGGTTTCATATTTGGGCCCGGAATTCCCACCTGCAGAAACTACAGTTATTCCACTTGCAACCGCATGGAAGGCGCCATAGTCGATGGAGTCGCTCTTCTCGACTTCCGGGGGCTGTGGCAAGGCACTGCCGAGGGAGAGCGACAGAATATCGACTCCATCGTGGATGGCCTCATCATAAGCTTTAAGCACGTCGACGCTGGTAGCCTTGTCCTGCCACAACACTTTGTAGACGGCTAGCCGGGCCCGAGGTGCGCCCCCTCGGGCCGTGCCGTGGGCGAGCCCGTCGATGCTTACGTTGGTGACGAATGCGCCAGCTGCAGTGCTGGCGCAGTGAGTGCCGTGGCTGTTGGAGTCACGGGGGGAGATGTAGTCGTTGTGTTGGGTTGCGTTGAATGGCTCGTCCAGGGCTGCCAGGAAGCCCTTGATGAAATAACGGGCCCCGATGAGCTTCTTGTTGCAGTGCTTTTTAGGGTTGAATTGGTCTCCCGAGTCACAAAATCCCTTCCATTTTGAGGGAATCGGGCCGAGGCCTTTGTCGTGGAATGATTCGGCTTCGGGCCACACTCCTGTAGGAATGAAATAACCAGATTTTATTTGATTCTTGTAACCAGATACAACGCTAATTCAGTCCCATTAAATTATTATACTCCATAATCTACTCACAAAAGGTAAATAAATATACTCCATTTTTTAAAGGAGATGTATCAAATACTCCATCAGTCTCGAAGGGAAAGTTCACAATTACTGTAGATACGGAGTTTTAAAAAAAATTACTTTTTACTTTACTTTTAGGGGTAATTTGGTATTTCAAAGTAATAAATAAATTATAAAGTTAGTTGTGAATTATAAAGGGGTGACAATTGTAAAATCAAAGTATGTTGTAAGATTATTAATTTGCGTGTATTTCCTTATTTGTGGATGCGAACTTGTTTATGAGACGAACTAAAATAGAAAGTTTAAATTTGATTATGCTTAGGAGGGGAGAGTATTACTTATCACACTCAATGGTGCATCACTTCATATGCTATTAATGTGACTGATTTAATAAGGCAAAAGCTCTTGCGCTCTCGGGGACATGGAGGGATATTCCGTGTCCCCATATGAACACAACCCTCCCCTCCAATCCTATTAAATCTATGTATTGCTAGGAGTTTAAATTATAAAGGGGCATGGAAATTGCAAAAGCGCACAGAATGTGCTCCATGCGCCCCGGTGCACAAGAGTCTCCCTCATTTAATAATTAGTATAGTAGATGGAAATGAGAAAAATAATGGAATATGTGATCCATTTGATAGGCTCTTTTCTTGTAGCTTTTAAGATACGACATAGTTTAAAATTGATATATGAAAGAGATGATAGAGACTAATTTTAGTGCGCAAGTCATTATTAAAGAGTGGAATAGGTAAATTAATTATTAATTAGTCAACCTCACCTGAGTCAATGACACCAATGATTACACCATCACCCTGGTTGGTATCGTGCAATAGATTGTTGGTGGAAGAAGAAGAGAGGCCCAAGAAATCCCAGCTTCTTGTAGTTTGGGCCTTGTAAATCCTATTTTGGAATACTTGAACTACTCCATCCAAATCTGGTGAGACCGAGTTTGTTCAGAGAAATAAAATTTCTTTAAGACTACTTTGAATAAAGTAAGTTTTTATGAGAATATTTTGATGTTAAACTCAAATGGTTTAGGGAGGGGAAATGAGGTTTAATTTATTTTTTAAATAATAATGATAAATATAAATATATAGTATTTTATAGGAGGAAAATATAGCAATTTTCACTAACCTTGACAACGCTTAGCCTGAGCGGGAGTCATCTTAGCAGCAAAACCAGAGAAGCCATGCCTGTAACTATATATCATTGAATCTGCAGCTGCTTCTTTGCTATTCACAATCAAATTACAAAGTAATTAATTAAGTTAATCTTGATATTATCTAATGATATTAGCAACATATATAATACCTTCCAAGAACAGAGGCAAGCATTTCATGGTGTGACTCTGTAACTTGCTCAACTTCATTATGCTTCCTCTCTCCCATATAAACAACATACAGCTGTTTCTCAAAAATTAACATACATACATCATTAAATTAATCCACAATGCATATTTCTAGATGCAATAAAAACTAAAAAGAATAAATTAAAAATTGAAATTTTGCTTACTTTGGTTTGATCAGAATCTTTGTTGGCCACAGCATTGATCCTTGGAGTATGAAAAACAATTGTAGACAACAAAAGCCACCCTAGATGAAGAAAGAAGCTGTGTTTGTTTACACCACACCTAATTTCCTTCATTTTTTTAATAACTTCACTAAAATATATGCTCTCTTGCATGTTTTGCCCTCTACTCACTACCTTATTTATAATCAGTGACGGTGCCAGGATTTTAATTCAGGGGGGGCCGATTACTTAATAATATTAATAGAAAAGACATCACCTTCCACTCGACAAACAATAATAATACTACTCTAAAAAATAATAAAAGTAGATTTAGAAAAATGTAAAAAATGAAATAAAATAGATCCAAAACAAAATAAATAATGAGGTTTGAGAAGCAAAATTGGAAAAAATAATGAGGTTTGAAAAGCAAAATTGGGTGAAAAATATATAAAATAAGGGTTTTCACCCCCCAAACTCGAATTTGTGACCTCCAATTGAAAAATGAACACACATCTCATTAAGTCATTCAACTTCTACTGTAATAATTAACACATATATAGTAAAAAATAGCAAAAGTTGAGGGGGCCAACGCCCCCTTGCCACCAATGTGGCCCGTCACTGTTTATAATGACCACTAATATGGGAATGACATATGTTTGCTTTCATATTAGTAACTTAAGATTTTATTTTATGTATAAAAAATCTAATTATAATGTCGACCATTTTAAAAACTGTTCTTTTTTACTTTAAATATTTACCTGTTTCATCTTACTTAATCTTTGATTATTTTGCACAAAATTACTTGTTTTACGAGTTGTTGATAAGGAGTTATTTCCAATTTTTATGCTGGTTTACTTCTTTTATATTGTTAGAGTGTAACCTGATTAAGTATTAAACGATTCAACTCTCTATCAGCTTAAGCTTTTAGATGAGGTGGTCATTTAACATGGTATCAGAGCCCATGGTTAACAAAGGTCCAGGGTTCGAACCTCACCGCCGCCCATTTATGAAAAAAATTCCACATGCTAGGCTTGAGGCAAAAATACCTCGCCTGCATGTGAGGGGGCGTGTTAGAGTGCAACCTGATTAAGTATTAAACGATTCAACTCTCTATCAGCTTAAGCTTTTAGATGAGATGGTCGTTTAACATGGTATCAGAGCCCATGGTTAACAGAGGTCCAGGGTTCAAACCTCACCGCCACCCATTTATGAGAAAAATTGCACATGCAAGGCTTGAGGCAAAATTTCCCGCCTGCATGTGAGGGGGCGTGTTAGAGTGTAACCTGTCGTTTAACATGGTATCAGAGCCCATGGTTAACAGAGGTCCAGGGTTCAAACCTCACCGCCACCCATTTATGAGAAAAATTGCACATGCAAGGCTTGAGGCAAAATTTCCCACCTGCATGTGAGGGGGCGTGTTAGAGTGTAACCTGATTAAGTATTAAACGATTCAACTCTCTATCAGCTTAAGCTTTTAGATGAGGTGGTCATTTAACATGGTATCAGAGCCCATGGTTAACAAGGTCCAGGGTTCGAACTTCACCGTCACCCATTTATGAAAAAATTTCACATGCAAGGCTTGAGGCAAAAATTCCCCGCCTGCATGTGAGGGGACGTGTTAGAGTGTGACTTGATTAAGTATTAAACGATACAACTCTCTATAAGCTTAAGCTTTTAGAGGAGGTGGTCGTTTAACATATATTATCTACATCCTAAGATTAAGTTATCATTATAGTTATTTCTCCTTCTCACAATAAAATTCAACCCAATAATATCTCAATTCAAAACTTTAGAAATGTATTTTAATTTCAAAATTGCAATCACTTTTTTTATACAAATAATATGAAATACATTATTTATTATTTAAAAATACTATCTTATTCATAAAAATCAATAAGATTAATCAATTTTTTTTAAACAATGTGAATCAGTAAAGATAAATTTAATTTTGGGAGTATATATTAAGGACGAGTAAATTTATTCATTCGTAACATTTCATATATAGGTATATATAATGCACATTTTATTTTGTATAAAATCGAAACATGCTAAAATTTCAATCATTTTCGAGTCTCTGTGTTTTGGCACATCGACAAGAATTAGTGGAATAATTGATTCTAATTAATTAATTAGATAAGATTTTCTGCAGTCTATCTCAATTTTTATGTTGCATGACCCAACTTTCTTTAGACATCTAGGTTTTTCATGAGTTGTTAGTTATAAGATGTTAGTTATGTTTTATGTGATTTTTATATAGATAAAATATGTTTATAAGCAATTAAAATATATATTTTTAAGATATAATAAATGATGCATTAAAAGTATGATTTTAAAGTATTACAGTATAAGTTACTACAAACATATTTTAATAATGAGTCGACTCATCTATCAGTTTCAAAATCTAGTTTTTCAATGTTGTTATTTGTTAAAAACCTAAAATTAATTTATTTATCATATAAATGAGTTTAATTAATTATATATGGTACTTTTTGTGCCGTAAAGGTCACAATTTTTAAACGTTAATTTGTTAACATGCATGTAAAAACGTTAATTACTATATTTAATATATGTGGGCATAAATAATCAAATAATGCGCATTTTCACATTGTTGCGAAGATGCCTTTCTTAGAAAAATACGTAAAGGTGAATAATAATGCAACATTCTTTTTCTGTGACGACGTTGTCTTCTTCATTATTGAGAAACCATAACACCACTTGAGGGACACGTCTCGAAAGATTATAGGATGTTCAGTACTAGAATTAATTGGAATTGGACATCCACTATTGTGGGGGACACGTGGCGACAGATGATAGGATGTTGTAAATATATTAGATTTAATTGCATCGTGTGTGGGAACTGGGGACTCCATTTCACATGGGTGCTCCGTTGAAGTTTTGTCCGAGTGAAAATCGTTGCAATTATTATTTTACTACCTCAAAGACTTGTGTGAGTTCTTTCGCATAGAGGAATAAAAGGGTGATAATATTTTTAATGAAAATTAATATTCAAATTAATAAAAATTATCATTGAATCATTTTATCATGCATCTCATGTGCATTTATTTAGAATGAGATAGAAATGTCCTTTTAGATTTAGAACTCTTTGATAGAACATTTGATTAGTTTAATCGAGAGATTGGTTGATTAAGTGAGGAGAACCAAGCCATTAGTGAATTCATAGTACCTTAAAAGGGAATATTGCTTATGATTTAGTATCTAATTAGGAAACTCGTAGAGTAATTAGTACCTAGTGGGAGGTGTTTGCTTTGGTCACGATCCTATGTGCTTTTGGGAGCTTTATTGAGGGCCTACATCCTATCCATCTCGAGAGAGAGTTTAGGTGGAATTAATGATCGCTCTTATGCCTTGTCCATGAGAGATTAGAATTAATTGCATGATTACTTTATTATCTATGTCATGATTATTGTTAATCTCATCCTTGCATCATTTGGAACCCATCATTTATCTTTGCTTTTATCTTATTTCTTGCATTAGTTTAAGTGTGTTTATTTGCACGCTTATCTTCCATCCCATTCCGTCGTCCTTATAAAATCACGATAAACTTGAGATCGCTTAAACTCTAGTTACTTCCTCCATGTGGTTCGATAAATTCTTTAATTGGTCATCCCGACTATCTACGCCCAATCAGTCTCCAATATTTTTGTCAGTGGACGAACTTGTTTCCTTCTTCTTCCGGGACTCCTTTCTCAACTTCCGGGTAGTTCTCTCGATTTCTGGTATGTATTCAAGCTGTTTTTGACCAGAAATCGAGTAATTATTCACAGAAAAATTTCGAAAACAGGGAATAACTGACACTGAATGGTTCAGTGTCAGTGTTACTGAAAAATTCGAAAATTCCAGAACCTGTAAAAATGCAGAAAAATATCAGAAACATAAAAATTTATCAAAATTCAATTTTACTCCCCGAGCAAACGGCGCCAAATTTGATAAGCTGTCTCTGGCCTACCAAAATATAATTTATTTCCGACTCACTCTAATACTTAGTACAGTAACGAGTACGGGTTGAACCCAAGGGAGTATAATGAAATTTTCAATTAAATTCAAGTGTTGGAAACAATAAAATAAATAGGAGGATTTTGGATTGGTGACAATTGAAGGTAACAATGACAATAAATCTTAATTTTTAAATAACGAAGTAGACGAGAATTAATTATTAAAATAACAAGTGATAAAAAACCTAGTTTAGGATGACGATCCCCTCTCGTTTACTAAATTAATTAATTACAGGAATTAAACATCTAGCCTAGTGTGCAAACTCAAATCCCTAGGTTGACGGTACGGCCAATCAAACCGAATGATCTTACATTTATTAATTAGGGTATGACCACTAAGTTGAACTATTTATGAGTGACTCTATGGATTCGAACTCGTAAACGCATTAAAACTCTAAACATAGAATTAATAGGCTACGAAAACCGACTAGGAATCATACAACCTAGATCCTATTACACCTAGAGTCTCTACTTGCTACTTAATCCAATTTCTACAACAATTACAGATTGTAGATCATGAAATAGTAGTAAGCAATAAAATAATTACACTAATTGATCAGGCTAAAATAATTATTAAACTGCTATAAAGAACATCAAAGCATGTAATAGAATAAACTTGCACAAAAGATACAATGAAAAATCCTTAATAATTAATCTACGGTTCAATGGGAGGTTCACGAAATCCTAAACTAGAAAAAGGGATTAGCTCCGCATGTTCACAGCAAAAACAGAATTAAAGAATAAAACCGATGATGTCTGATGATCTTGAACTTCATGCCAATTCTGCCTTGGAGAAGGAGAGACCGCTGCTGCTTCTTCACGCCTATTCTGATGAATAATCTCGTGTATATCTGCCTCCCCAAAATAAATAAAAATATCTTCATTTTTAACTTCTTGTCCCCTAAGAAATCCTGCTCGATCTCTTTCCTTATTTTCTTGATTACAAAATATCTCCAAGATCTTTTCTTTTTTTTTTTTACAGTGCCTCCCATACGATATGGGCCTGATTTGGGATGATTCTGGAACGTGAGAAAACGTTTAAGAGGATTTCCAGCTGACACTTTCCTTATTTATTCTGAATTTTCGTTCGTTTCCACTGACACTGAAGGGTTCAGTATCAGCTTATGTGGCAGCAACGAATTTCCTCCACCAAACAACCTGTTTCCACATCAATTTATAACATTAAAGCTTTAATTTATCAAAGACAAGATAAGTCAATTTAGTACCCAATTAGCACACAAGTCTATCAACTAAACATGAATTTCAACCAAATAATCATGCTAAAATATGACTTATCAATAATACTATGAATTATTTTATGAGCAGTAAATAGTTTTATTGTGAAACTGTTTCAAACAAATTGCCAATTTTATGAATAATTTCTTGTGTCATTGTACAGTACATTCATTCCAAGATTATTATTATTTAAAATAATAAATTATTATCTTCGAAATATTTTCAATTCTTATATATTGAGAATAATGGACCATGAAAATAGGGACGCATTAAAATATATGAGGGATATATTTATATATTTATAAGAGGACCATTAAAATATATGATTAAAAATTTGTTTTGGAAGAATATTGTACGCTCAAGTGTCTCACAAAAATTGCACGTAATTTTTCAAACGTATTTTAATTTTAATTTTTTATGTTTAGAGACGTGTAAAGTTGTTGGAATATGTGTAAAAGTTAATTTTTAAATAATTTAATTAGAAAGCGTGTAAAATTGTTAGGATGTATGTAAAAAAAATAATTTCTATAATAATTAGGCATATAAATGCATTATTAAGAAGACTAAATTTATTATTGAATTTAATTTTTTTTGGATAGGCTAAATAATTTTAATAATTGAACTTTATTAAGAAAATTAAATTACTTATATATAATTGGTTGTAAATGGATAGTACTGGATTTGAGTCCATGCTCCCCTAAGGAGCATCCACCCCTGTCGAGGTTTGATGCGGTAGAATTAATGATCCATATTTTATTACAAATTAAACCCAATTTCCTTCTTAAATAGACATTTTTTTTTCTATTAATTAATTGCAAATTTCAAATTAGACACTCCCTCATTCCCGGAGATATTAACATTTTTTTTATACGAAAATTAAGGAGTATAATAATTTAATATAAAGTGAAGTGAGAAAAATAATATTTAATATGTGGTGGATGATTGTATTAGTGGTGAGTGTTATGTGTGTGGGGCCCATATAAATAAATAAATTATTTTTTGTGAATCCCATGTTCTTAAAAATGAAATACTTCAATTTTTGTGGGACAACAAAAAAGGAAAGTGTGTCAATATCTTTGGGACGGAAGGAGTAGTATTTTATTTCGTTATTTGAGTCATTATTTTCTTATAATTGAATAAATTTCTTATTTATCACTTAATATATATTGAACAACTATAAAAATTAGGATATAATACAATTCATGACATTCGTCTGATAATTTGAATATATTGGAATGACAAAATGGAATTTACCAAAAAATAAATAAAAAATTGTAAGTATATATATCAAAGAGTGTATATTGGGTGCACCCGGGTGCAAGGGTGCACCCATATGTGTATACCTTTTTATTCTATTTTGTATACTTATTTTGTAATAATTGTATACTTTTTTCACATTAATTTTTCATTAAAAAAATTAGCATGCATATGTGTATAATATTTTAAGGAATGTTATATACAACTTTTCATTAAAAAAATTAACAATTAAATTGTATGCATTTTTACTCTTAATTGTATATGTTTTTGTTTATATTTGTATGTGGGTGCACCCTATTTTTAGGTGAACCCGGGTGCACACTATAAATTGCCTATATCAAAAGATATATATAGAGAGAGAGCACCAATGTTTGAAATCAATATACTAATTTATTAATCTGGCTTAAGATTTTTGTCCATCATATAATGATCACATTAAGTTAAGGGGAAATACGGTTCGTACGGATAAAGGGATTCTAACATTATGGATCCTATCAGTCCATGTTAGGCTTCCAAAACAGTACTCTGAAGTAACCTTGTGAAACGTTCTAATGGTGACGTTGTAGCTCATTTTCTTGATCTTAGGATTAAACAACAAGTACATAGGACTCACCTTCACAACTGTCCCTCTTGGAGGATCAACAACTACCTCGTACTTAGAGTTGGGATCTCCAACATTCTTGACGGTTCTTGTTACCGTCACTTCATCTTCAAGTCTTGGAATCGTGATCGAAGGAAGGTTTAAATTCAGGATAGAATTGCCTGATTTAGGACAAGATTTCGACTGTCCTATGAGCTGAGAAATGGATTTTTTAGGGTAATTCATAGCACATAAATAATGTATGTAGTCTTGAATTCCCATATCGTATACAAGGCCGGGATGTTTTGCTGCGTTTGCGTTGACAAGGCCGCCACCATAGTCGAAAGGATCTGCAATCTTGGCTATGTCCGCTTGTGCGTAAATGGGCTCACCGGAGTAAGGATCCATGGTCCACCCTGGATGCATGTCATAAGTCAGCAAAATACGAAAAGATTGTGTATTTATTTCGATGATAAAATCACCTGTGGTGACGATGGCAGACTTAATGGCGGCTGGAGACCAGTTTGGATGTAAGGATTTAAGCAATGCAGCAACTCCGGCGACATGAGGGCAAGCCATAGATGTTCCAGCATTTATTTGATAACCTTTTGGAGTTGTTGAGGGTGGCACTGCTGCTAATATGTCTACTCCAGGTGCTGCTATGTCAGGCTACATATATCATCTCATCAAATATTTGAAGCTTATTGTATTTTAATTCAAAATTAAATTAATGTTTATAGATTTTGAATTGTCAGAAATTGCAAAATTTGCTGGGTGCATCTCGTGTGATGAGCCTTTTGGCGTAGATACATGTATGCTGTTAGAGTGATTTGATTAAGTATTAAACGATTCACTATTCTACCATTTGAAGTTTTTAAATGAGTTGGTCATTTAACATAAGCTACATGACTAATTTCATTCCACCTCTTTATAAGTACCAATTAAGTTTCATCTCTATTGGAAAGCCCAATTTGACACATTACATGAGAGACGCATGATCATTTCAAATTTCAAGCAAAAAATGCAATTTACAACGAAAAACTAGTTTGCTTGAATTTTTTTCAATAAAGTAAAAAGTTGTAGAAAGATTCAAGTTTTAAAATTTATACTATACCTTTAGAACTGCCGGAGAAAGAGAATTAGGACCTCGAGAAGAGAAAGATCCAACGTAGGTGGTAATGGCTTTGCCGATGAATGTCTTGGTTGGCTTCACCCGTACCTTCGGATCACTTTAAAATATATGCAACACAAAATCATATAAACCAAGCCATTAGTTGCTTTGTTTTATCTTTGAGATCATTTTATGAAATATGTTACAAAACCTTACTCTTCAAAAGAGATGTAATTCAAAATGTGAGTGGCGACGTCGTATGGGAGTACGATGAAGGGGAAGTTAGTAAAATTTGTGGCGAGTGAGACGATAAAGGTCTGTTTGGTTGCAATAAGACCAAGCCCACCTCCGGCCCGAACATTACTTGCAGCCTTAATAATATCAAACTCATCCCCTTTTATTGTGAAGCAAACCACTACTTTTCCACCCACCCATGTTTCATTTCCCATAATGCTCTCACATTTTCTGCATAAATGCATATACATAATCAAATCTTGTTTAAGCTTCCCTTTATTAAATTAAAAAAAAGAAGAAGAAAAAAATCAAATTTGAATGCTATACTTAATTAATTAGATGTTTATACTTTGACGATGCAGTCAATTTAAGAAAGCCCGTGTCTTCTCCAACATACATTCCCGGGCCCTACAAAATAAATAATTAAATCACAATTAAATAAAACTGAAAAAAAAAATCATGTATTTATATAAAATAAATAAATAAAATTACCGCGAAAATTTGATTGTTTCCAAGCATGATGGGAGTAAGTAAGGACCTATCTAACGTACTAGCAGCTACAGTCAACACCCAAGGCCCGACATTCACAACTGTTTGGGATTTGGGCCCGGAATTCCCACCGGCAGCAACGACCGTAATTCCATGCGCCACGGCATGGAAAGCGCCGTAGTCGACGAAGTCCCCCATCTCAGTTTCCGGTTGCTGAGGCACCGGAAGCCCGAGGGAGAGGGACAGAACGTCGACTCCGTCGTGGATGGCCTCATCATAGGCCTTAAAAATGTCAGCGCTGGAAGCGTTGAATCCCCAAAAAATCTTGTACATGGCAATGCGGGCCCGAGGCGCTCCACCTCGCGCCGTACCGCCTGCGAGCCCCTTCGCGCTCACGTTGCTCACGAATGCGCCGGCAGCAATGCTGGCGCAGTGAGTGCCGTGGCCGAAGGAGTCACGGGCCGAGATGTAGTCTTTGTATTCGGTTGCGTTGTACGGCTTATCCTGCATTGCGAGGAAGCCCTTGATAAAGTAACGAGCCCCTATGAGCTTCCTGTTGCAGTGCTTTTTAGGGTTGAATTGGTCTCCCTTCTGACAGAAGCCCTTCCATTTGGATGGGATCGGGCCGAGGCCCCGGTCGTTGAAGGATTCGGATTCGGGCCATATTCCGGTGTCGATGACCCCGATGATGACGTCATCGCCCTGGTTCGATTGGTGGAGTAGGTTGGTGGTGGAAGAAGGTGAGAGGCCAAGGAAATCCCAAGTCCGGGTAGTGTGTAGATGGTGCAACCGGTTTTCCAATACTTGAACCACACCCGGTAACCCTGTTGAGAGAAAAAGGGTCACGTGAATTAAGGGAAGGGAGAGAGAGAGAGAGGATCACGTGACTTTAAGGAAGAGAGAGGGGGCCCGCTAAACTAGTTAAAAGGACCAATTCTTTTTAGTCTGATTCAAGAAAACTTTAATTACTATTGTCCTAAAGGACGACCACACATTGATACCGATCGTTTTTAGGTTGGAATTAGTGGAAAAAAAACATACTATTATTTTCGTTCTCAATTCAAGGAAATTATTTTCTTGAGCACTTTGGATTAAAAAAAAATATATAATTACATTTCTCAAGAAAAAAAAAATTTTGTTGATGATTTTTGTTTATTGTAATTGACAAGTAAAAAATCATGTCATTCATAGTTTTTTTTTATTACTATGACTTTATCCGTTTGATGATTTTTTTCTCAATTTTTTTTCTCGATTGAAACACAAAAGATCACACTTGGAATTTTTTACTTTAAAAAACTTTTATATACCAACTAAATTTACCAAAGGTTTGAATTTCAATGGCTATTGTAGATAGCTAACAAAAAATTATAATTCTCTTTTAACAATGAAATATTAATGAATTTATAGTGTTTTTATTAGTGGAATAATATCCGACCGTTATCATTATATAATTTGCAAACACAATTTTTAGTAATGGATTATCAACAAAATTAGATTTTTGTTGGTAAATTTCACCAACCACCATTCTACAAATATATTTTTATGTTAATCTTTTGATAAATTAATTTAATAATGAAATTAAAACTTACTAACAAAGTATAACAATTTTTTTAGTGTTCAAAGGATCTATTGTACATTTACATGTAGATATATACATTGGATTAACCTATTTAATAAATAAAATGACGATAAAAAATTTTAAAAAAATTAAATCCTAAAAAATGAAAGATAGAATCTTCCCCATAGTCACATTGATCTTTCATTATTGGTTTTCTATTTTTTCTATTTTTTTTTTGTTTTTATTTTCGTTGAACGTTTTTGATCTTGTAGTTGGTGGAAAAATGTTTATTTTAGTGCATTGAGACATCTTTCGACAATAACAAATGAATGGGTAGGAAAATAGTGTTTTTCTAGAAATTGGATAAAGGGGTGTGATAATTTTCAAAAAGAGATCAAAATAAGTCTATTTCGTGAGGTTGAAGATGTTCTGTCTCTTAATAATAGAAAAATAATGTAATGCAGGCAACACTTTTAAAAAATCACAACTATAAAAATAATACTTTTATAAATTATTTATTTCAAGAGATATATATTTTTCACCCACCTTGAAAATACTTGGCCTGAGATTGTGTCATCTTAGCAGCAAAACCTGAGAAGCCATGCCTGTAGCTATATACCATAGAATCCACTGCTGCTTCTTTGCTTCATAGTAGATTATTATTCAGAACAAATTAATTACTAAATTAGTAGCTGAAACAAATGGATTAATTGATGATTAGAACTTAGATATATATATTACCTTCCAAGAACAGAGGCAAGCATTTCATGGTGGGAGTTTGTAACTTGCTCCACTTCATTATGTTTTCTTTCTCCCATGTACACAATATACAACTATTTTTTCCACAATATTATATCAGTAATTGATTCCAGAATATAAATACATTGTAGAAAAAAAAAAAAAAATTTCGCGAGTATTACTAACTTTGGTATCGGAATCTCCATTGGCCACAACATTGATCCTTAGAGTTTGCAAAACAAGTGTGGAGAACAAAAGGCATGATAGAGGAAGAAAAAAGCTGCATTTATTTATATAATTACATGCAATTTCTCTCATTTGTTTTATTCACTATAATGTGTTTTCTTGATTTTTTTTTCATCTCCTCGCTAGCTTATATATAATGACCAATCACATGTGTACGGTTTAGATTAAAGAAAGAATCACTTTCCAAAATAATTGCCAATTGTCACTCAAGTATATATATATACAAAATTTTTGAAAAAAATTCCAAAAAAAGCAAATGTGTGTACGTTCGAATATCATTATACATATACGTACTTAAGGTTAGGATTATTACTTATGTTTATTATAATTTCTTTTTAAAATGTTATATTCATTGAATAATATTATTATTTTATCATATATATACATTTATTTATGATATATATTATTTATTCTAAGAATTTTTATTGCATTTTTATTTATAAATTTTATCGTCAAATGTGACCAAAAAAAATTATTCTTGAATGTATAGAAAAATTATTCTTTAAAAAAATAGTATAAGGTGGGCAATTTCGGATCCTTAAATTTTATATAGTCCTTGCATTCATACGTAATCATATTAAAACGACATATGGCAGAATTTATACTATAATACTTTGTTTAATAATTTTAATTTTGTTGGTAGGTCGATTGATGAAGATAAATACGAATTTTGATTCGTAGTTAGCGATGATATATGGCGATGTTAACATCAAAAGCTGCCTAATTATTTCAACAATTATTTTTGGAGTTTTGTGATTTGGCACATTGTAGAAATAATGGGGGAAAAGAATCCAATAAGGATAAGATTGTAAAGATGTACTGTATCACAATTTGTGAGCTATATATAAAGGGCCAGGATTAATGAAGCTAGCTAGCCATTTCCTTCGATATACTGTTATAATTAATATCTAAATGTATAGATCTATCAAATAATTCATTGCTTAAAATAGTAGGATTAATGTCACTAAAAGCAATTAGAAAACAATCTTTATTTAATGATTTAGATTTGGGTCTCTTAGTTTTCGCTCTTTCCTTATTTACCATATTCCTCAATTTCAAGTTATAAAGTTTTTGTTTACTTGATAATATATTTTTTTATATATATACTTGCAACAAATAATTGTACGTACGTACGTATATTTTCAATTATGAATTAAAAAATGATTATATCCTAAACGATTTAAATTAAATTCTAGGACCTGAACTAGACTTGTGTGAGACCGTCTCACGTTATGACTTACGTAAAACGGTCAGAAAGTGATAAATTTTATACAAAAAAATGATACTAATAAATTAATGAAAAGTGATGATGCTATTTCATAAATAATTTATAGTATAAATAAAAAGTTATAATATTTTTATAGCGAGGGTGATAACGTTTTATAGCGAAAATGATAACTATTTAAAAAAGTGAAAAATAATCTCGTGTGAAACGGTCTCACGCAAGACCTACCAAAAACACGTAATATTATATGAATCATTAGTAGAATTAGAATTATGTTAATATTAAGAATTAATATTAAATTATAAGGATTGAGATTAAGTTCTATATATAAAATATAACATTGATTGCAAGTTTTGGCCCGGGCTGTATAGAATCGAAGTTGCTATTTATTTAATAATAATGGTAATAATTTTGCTATTCTTATGCTCCACTTATTTTAGTTCACGTGACAATATAGTTGTGTCTTTATTTCGAATATATATGTATCTCGAAAAATATCTCTAAAACAAGTAAAAAGAAATATGTATACATTTCAACAGCTCCCATGTAAAGTGCTAGGTGGGGAGTGTCTAATTGCAGACTGGGTGTGGCTAATACTTGATCAATTGTCAACTTATGGGAGCAACATATTTCTTGATGTGATCAAAAGGAATATATGTTGCTATAGCAAATTGATTCTCACTATGCAAAAAATTAAAAAATAATAATAAAAAAAAACAAAAGAAGGAAAAGCATAACCACCAATAGTGTCCAACTGTGGGGCTCCATTCAAACATACACATACAAACAAGAAATTTGTGTGAAATTAAAATGTTGAATTTGATTGATTGCATCATTCTTGTGTCAAATATTACGTATTTATGTATAATATTGATAGTAAAATGATACCCATTAATCATCCATTTTCTAATTCAGTATTAGTTAATTTAACTTAGGAGTTATTGTCATTAAATTGAATTAATTTTTTTTAGATTAAGTATTAATGCACCAATTGTAACATCATGTAGTATTATATGATCAATTTAAAATATGTCAATATCATATAACTAAACCTGCAAAAGTAATATAAATTGGATTTATATGAATTAAATTGAGAATACATTGGCAAACCTAATTTTTGTTCTTCTAGTTTCTCTGTTTGAATTTGATTTCTTTCTAAAACTTTAAACTTCACTTAATTTAAATGTAATGGCAAAAACTTGAGTACGATGGGTATATTAGCAAAAGGCCCATTAAATGGGCCGGAAAAAGAGAAAGGCCCACTGACAGTAGGAGCCCAATAGGCTCGAATTCCCCTGCTTCTTTATAGTACTTCCTAATTATCGCTTCGATTGAAGAAAAATTGTACGTATACAATTACAATGTGTGAATTGAGTTTTGTTTTTTATGCAACATATATACATACATTACATGCCTCTAATTTTTTTTTTATTTTAGGACAAGACAACAAAAATAAAAGATAAAAAATGACACAAAGATACCTCTACTCAGTACTCACATAGCAGACATCAATATGATAATGATAGAGAATATTTAAAATTTTATTTATTTATTCACAATATATTATGGGAAGAACAGTTTGTACGGATATAGGGATTCTAACATTATGGATTTTGTCGGTCCATGTTAGGCTTCCAAAATAGTACTCTGTAGTCACCTTGTGAAACGTTGTAATGGTGACATTGTAGCTCATTTTCGTGATGTTTGGATTGAACATCAGATACGTAGGACTCACTATGACGACAGTTCCTTGAGGAGGATCAACAACAACCTTGTACTTGGAGTGGGGATCGCCAACATTGGTGACGGTTCTTGTTACGGTAACTTGGTCTTTAAGACTTGGAATTGTAATGGAAGGAAGGTTCAGATTCAGGACAGAATTTCCGGAATTAGGACAGGATTCGGGCTGTCTAACAAGCTCAGAAATGGACTCTATAGGATAATCCATGGCACATAGATAATTAATATAATCCTGCGTTACCATATCGTACACAAGTCCGGGATCTCTTGCTGCATTGGGATTAACAAGCCCCCCTCCATAATCGAATGGATCAGCAATCTTGGGTATGTCTGATTGTGCATAGATGGGCTCTTGGGTGTAAGGATTCTTCGTCCATGCTGCATGTCATTATTCATTATTTTTCGTCATGTCTGTTTCAATTCTATCAAATGCTTGATGAAAACATGGGATTAGATAAATGATAAAATAATTTAGAATGCTTGTCTGTCAATTTAATACTTAATGGATTCTCCCCTTGCATGTGGAATTTTCTCATATAGATATCAGATACCATATTAAATGACCACCTCATCTAAAAGCTTAAGCTGATAAAGAGGTAAATCATTTAATATTTAATCAAGTCATTCTTATAATCACCTAACCTGTGGTGACGATTGCGGATTTAATAGCAGCAGGAGACCAGGTGGGATGCAATGACTTAAGCAGTGCTGCGATTCCAGCAACGTGAGGCGTAGCCATTGATGTTCCGGATTTGAGTTCATAACCATTAGGACTTTTAATGGAGGGAGGAACTGCTGCTAATATGTCAACTCCAGGAGCTGCTATGTCAGGCTGCATATATGATATCATGAAAGATTAATGGAAACATATAAGATTATTTTTATTTATACATGAAAATGTTGGATATATATACCTTTAGAATTGAGGGAGACAGAGAATTAGGACCACGAGAAGAGAAAAACCAAACATAGGTTGTGAAGTGTTTCCCCATCAAAGTCTTAGTAGGCTTCACCCGTACTTTCGGGTCACTGCATCAACGGGTCAAATCAGCTGGTATGATCATACAAATAACTTACAAATATACTATATACTTACTTTTTTTTTGGAGAACAGCAAATATATATACTTACTTGATACTATAAGAGAAGTAATTCAATATCTGGGAGGCGACGTCGTATGTTACAAATGTGACTGGAGTGTGACGTCTGTGATACTGGGAGGAGGTGAGGATGTACTTTTGGGTTGCAATAAGGCCCAACCCACCAGCAGCAGCCACATTATCGGCAGTACCCGAAATCACAGCCTGCCCCTCCATACCCCCCTTTTCAGTGAAGCAGAGCACCACATTTCCGGCCACCCATGTTTCATTCGACCTTATGTTTTCACAATGCCCCTGCATACCAATAATCAATTATCTCATTCACTATTAAAACACCCTTAATTTGTTGTGTTTATGTGACATAAATAAGTAATCCAAAATAACATGAATTTATTTATTTATCAACATCAAGAGTTTAATTTTCTACTCTCTTTTGTATCACTCACATAATTAATGATATACAACATGGTACTCACATGGGCATATATATATACATATATATATATATTCCCTATGTATGTGATGTATACTTACCAAAGAGAAACTTAATTGT
The DNA here is from genome assembly GCA_023678885.1 of Pogostemon cablin. Lineage (NCBI taxonomy): Eukaryota > Viridiplantae > Streptophyta > Magnoliopsida > Lamiales > Lamiaceae > Pogostemon > Pogostemon cablin. Next base: position 30,750,069 of record CM042995.1, read on the forward strand.
AATTTTAATCGGTTTAAAATGCAAAAACAAAGTAAATTAAATTAGATGTACCTGATATAGGACAAATTAACAAAGCCAGTGTCTTCTCCAACATACATTCCGCCGGTACCCTGCACCAATTTCATATTAAAAAAAATATAAAAAATTAATAAATAAAAAAGGATAACACTTACTGCAACTGTTAAGTAAGAGAGCAGGTCAGTGAATATATTTATATTCCATAGACGTAGCAAAGAGAGATGAACTTACTGCAAAAGTTTGATTGTTTCCAAGTATGATGGGTGTAAGTAAGGTCCTATCCGATGTACTAGCCGCGACAGTGAATACCCAAGGCGCGACATTCACATATGATTGATATATGGGCCCATCATTCCCACCGGAGACGACCACCGTTATTCCCTGCGCAACCGCGTGGAAAGCGCCATAGTCGACTGCTTCGTGGCTCTCCGTTTCTGGTTCCGCCGGGAGCGGTGTTGAAATGGACAGAGACAAAACATCTACTCCATCGTGAATAGCCTCATCATAAGCTTTCAGAATGTCGGCGCTTGTGGCGATCCTCTGCCAAAACACCTTGTAGACCGCTAGCCTGGCCCGAGGCGCCGCTCCTCGGGCCGTGCCGTGGGCAAGCCCATCCACGCTGAAGTTGCTCACGAACGAGCCGGCTGCGGTGCTGGCGCAGTGGGTCTGGCTGTCTCGGGGCGAGAGGTAGTCGTTGTGTTGGGTTGCGTTGAATTCCGGCCTGCCAGGAAGCCCTTGATGAAATAACGGGCCCCGATCAGCTTCTTGTTGCAGTGGATTGAAGGATTGAATTGGTCTCCCGATTCACAAATGCCCTTCCATTTCAATGGAATCGGGCCAAGGCCTCTGTCGTGGAAGGATTCGGACTCGGGCCACACTCCTGTGTCGATTACGCCTATTATTACACCGTCGCCCTGTTTGGTATCATGTAATAAATTATTGGTGGATGGAGGAGATTGTGAGAGCCCTAGAAAATCCCAACTCCTGGTGGTTTGAGCCCTGTGAAACTTATTTTCGAACACTTTTATCACACCCGCCAACCCTGAGAAATTGAAACACAGATTTCAATTGAACTACCATTTGTTTTTTTCTGGGTGGTAATATTAACGTAATTTAAATAAAAGTTGACTTTGCAAAAAGTAGCAATGGAGCACCTTGACAATGCTTAGCCTGAGCGGGGGTCAAATTGGCTGCAAAACCAGAGAAGCCATGCCTGTAACTATATATAATTGAATCTGCAGCTGCTTCTTTGCTGCATATATACATTAATCCATATTAAATAACTCCCAGATAGCTAGGTTAATTAATTTAAGTAGATGACTAAAAATTAGAGAGAAATTGGAAAATAAATTAAACCTTACTATATAATTAAATACCTTCCAAGAACAGAGACAAGCATTTCATGGTGGGACTTTGTTACATGCTTCAAATCATCATGCTTTCTTTCTCCCATATACACAATATACAACTGCTTCCCAACATCATATCATATATATATAAATCCTTAATTAATTCTGCAACAAACAATCTACACAATAAAGAAAAAAAATAGAAATATTTAATTTGTGCAAATAAGTAAGACTAACTTTGGTTTCAGAATCCTTATTGGCCACAACATGGATCCTTGCAGTTTGGAAAACAATTGTAGACAAGAAAAACCATGCTAGAAGAAACACACTGCATCTGTTAACACTAATAACTTCCCTCATTTTAATTTTCTTCCTCTAATTACATGGAGTAATTAAGAGGTGCTTTAATTCTGATTTGCTTTGCACTCTCACTTGCTTATATATACTGATCATCCACAATTCACATTAATTGGGTGGGTCCGGATATTTGTCATAGTGGGTGCAATAATCTTTCAAATATATTAACATGAGTAGGGTCCAACTGGACTTTTAGTCTATCACAAACTACGTAACATATGACAGATTCTAAATGAAATTGAAAAAGTCTAATACAATAATTAATAAAAATTCATTATATGGAACCATCTATTGAGAACTTTTTTTTTAATGACCCATTTTTCTGTTTAATATTTACTTTTGTAAAATTTAATAAAAGAATAATTATAATTAGCAATAAAAAATAAATTAGACCCATAAAAATTTTTAAAAAAATTGTTTCAGGGATACTCCTTAGTTTACAGTTGATGTACTCCTTCAATCCTATTTATTTATTTAATCATATTTTTCTATATATAATCCACTCTTTTATATTTATATATCAAAATATTTATTAATGTATTTCTACTAAATATTAAAAAAAAATATATAATAACATTATTAAATTGGTATATATTTATATCAATCATTAAATATGAGTATTTATTCATGGCAAAAACTCGAGTGTATCCGGGTGCACTGCGCCTTTAGAATTTTGTGTTATATACCCTTTAGTATAAAGATATGTATATTTTATATATGAAGAAAAATAAAAAATATTAATAAAAAGTGTATACCCTTTAGAATAAAATAGTGTACTCTTAATTACTACTCCATCCGTCCCATTGAAACATACACATTTTTTCATTTCGTTCCGTCCCAATAAAAAGTGTGAATTTCATTTTTTGGTAAAGAGGATCCATACATATTACTTAATTCTCTCTCCATGGGCCCACATGTCATACTAATACATCTACCCACTTTACATTAATACTTCCTCCGTTCCAGGCTAAGAGGGTCATTTTACCATTTTGGTCGTCCCACCCAAAGAGTCTCATTTCCTTTTTTGGACACATGGGACCCACCCACACCCACTAATACAATTAAAACATGGGGCCCCACACCCACTACTACAACTACCCACTACACATTAAATAATAATACTTTTCGTTTTAGTTTTTTAGGTGTTATTATGTAACACTTTTGGTTATAATTTTTTTATTTAATTTTTTTGTTTTTAATTCTTTTTTTATTATTATTAGTATGATTTTCTTTAATTTTTTACATTATTAATTTAGTTTTTGATGCTTTGCAAATTTATTGAATTACTTTTGTTATGATTTATTTTTATTTTCGTATTTCTTTGAATTTATTTATAATAAGTTTAATTTTTATTTTATATTTTTAAAAATATATATTAATTTTATTATATTTTTTATTTTATATTTTTCTAAATTTTTTCTAACTATCTTTCATTTTCTTTTAAATTTTATTTGTTTTAATTTTTTTTATTTTTTAAATATATTTTCACTAACATTAAAATTTAATAATATATAAATAAGTTTATTTTAAGATTGAATATGAATGTTATATATATATATATATATATATATATATATATATATATATATATATATATATATAAATTTTTTTTTATTTTTTATATATTTTTTTAAATTCTGTTATGTTGTTTTAAATTTTTGTTTAGTATGTAATTTTTTAATCTTTTATTTTTTATGTTAATAATTTTTTTATTAGTTTTATTATTTTTTAATTAAAATTTATTATGATTTCTCCTTAGATTATTTTTTTATTTACTTAATTTTTTTTGTTTTAATTCGAATTTTTATTATTATTAGTAATTTAAATCTTTGAATTTTTAAATTTATTAAATTTTTTTCGTGATTAAATTTATAAAAAAAATTTAAATTCTAATGATGTGTCGTCACCTGAATTAATTTTAATTTTAATAATTACTAATTTAGTATCTGCAACAACATAATAAAATTTGAAAAATTAATTTAATATTTTTAAAAATTTCTTTTAGTAAATCAATTTAACAACGAAATTAAGCTTTTACCAACGAAAGCAAATTCACATTTGATTGTATATAAATTGAATTTTACTTTTCTATTTAAATTATATTAGATTATAATTGAATAAATAGTTGTATTAAAGTTGAATTATATTTTTTAAAATTATAACCTTAAACCCGTGTAATACTAATATATATATATATATATATATATATATATATATATATATATATATATATATATATATATATATATATATATATATATATATATATATATATGAGAAATTGTTAATTGAATAATACTATATGATTTTTACCTAAAAAAGAAAGCGCAAATTAATTAGAAATATATCAGCAAAATACAACCCGGAGTTGAAGTGATTATTCCAAGACTAGTTAGTCATTATACAATATAAAAAGAAATAAAAATACATTACTCCATTAAATTAAAATTAAAAAGCATAATAATAAATTAAAAGTATTGATAATTAATTGTAGCAAATATTATACTTCTTCTATTCCGTAATAAAATTCATAGTTTATGTAGTCTTTGATATAGAATTTTAAAAAAGGTTATTTTTTTACTTGCTCTTCTATTCGACTCCATTAAATTAAAATTAAAAAGCATAATAATAAATAAATTAAAAGTATTGATAATTAATTGTAGCAAATAGTATACTTCTTCTATTCCATAATAAAATTCATAGTTTATGTAGTCTTTGATATAGAATTTTAAAAAAGGTTATTTTTTTATTTGCTCTTCTATTCGATAATAAAAGTCATAGTTTATGTAGTCATTGGATATAGAATTTTAAAAAAGTTATTTTTTTACATGTTTTAAGGGGTATAATTCAGTAATTTTAGACAATAAATAAATTAATAAAGTAAAATACGTGAATTCTTAATGAACACTAATTTTGAAATTAAAGTGTGATGAGATTATTGGATAATTATTACTTTTTTTTTATTTGGAGCTTATTTGGGAGTGTGAATTTATTTATGAAATGATTTGTTAATCAACTATAATTTTGAAATTAAAGTGCGGTGAGATTATTGGATTATTATTATTTTTTTATTCGTAGTTTATTTGGGAGTGTGAATTTATTTATGAAAAAGAGGAATAATGATTTAATAATTGAATTAACAAGCCCGCCTCCGTAGTCGAAAGGATCAGCTATCTTGGGTATGTCTGATTGTGCATAAATGGGCTCTCCGGTTTAAGGATCCTTCATCCATGCTGCATGTCATATTTCGAGATAAAAATCTTTTTACTCCCATAATTTTTTCCATGGTCTTTTTCAATCCCATGAAAGATAAATTTGTCAAATTAGTTCTACCGGCGAAGAAATAGGGTAATAAACGTCATATTTTCGCCGGAAAAAGCTGACATCATCGAAAAATATCCACGTCACAGCCAGAATCATCGATTTCCGACCGGTACAATGACGTGGCGCCTTTATGGCATGTGAGTCAGCCAAATTGCGTCTGCCCTAATTTCGGTCATCAACTTGCAGGATTTTTTTGAGAGAGAAGGGGACCAGGCGGAGGGAGAGCAGACAGAGGCAGGAGTTGAAGTTAGCCCACAGACGGACGTGGAGGCAGGATATTTTGGAGGGGCCAGGGCGGAGGGAGAACAGGCAGAGGCAGTAGTTGCGCAAGAGGGAGGGGTTGGGGTTAGCCCGCAGACGGATGGAGGAGGCGGCGCAGGTTATGCGACTGCAGGATATGTCTTTGAGAGTATATTCATTTGATGGAAGGGAAAGGAAGTGTGTAAACATGGCGTCATTCTCTTGTCTCCAACCTCTGTATCTCACCCCATTACAAGAACCAATTTCTCTTCTTCTCAACCACCGCCGCCATCCAATCTTCCTCTTCCGCCTACTGAACACACAGTAGAGCCTCTGCCGCCACTACAAGCTGCAGAGCAACCGCATTGCAGACTCGATGGATTGGATAGCTTCCACCTTAACGAAGCCGGTCTGGCGTGGGTTGGTTTTCTTGCCGTTGGAGTTGTGTCCTAACAAATCAAGACTCGATTCGAAGTTTTGCAACAACAAGCAACCACCAGGTTTTTTTCATTACATTACTTAGTTTGATTTTCTATCTTTTTCCTATAAATGTGGCCCAATATCTGTTTTATTAATGTAGGAAAACAAGGAAATTTTTCACATGGCATTGATATAGTGAATATCGCTGATTATTTTGCATTGTCCTCTTGAGTAAATTCATATCTTCATATAGTTATTTACATTGCTCAATCTGATGGCTATCTTCATCAGTTTGTGGATGAACGGTTGCACAGTTTGATCTGCTATTGGGTATGTGGTATCTATTACCATGTTATCTATTTAATATTAAAATTGCTAACCCCAAACAAGGGTTATTTTGTGTCATGGTGAATGGGTTGTTCAGAGATCAAGTATTAGCTCTGTAGGTTTGTGCATTCATGCCTACTGTTAATTTATTTGCATTATTTTGTGTTGATATTGATGGTATTATTCCCTTCTCATTCCTTATTTTTCTTTCTTTGTAGTATATTAATAAGTGTTTGATACTTTTAATTTGGCTAACCATTTGTTTGATTTATTAACCATTCAAAAAATCTTAATCAAGTTTCAAATCTTTTCTACTAAAAATATAAATAAAATGAATTGTAATGTTTGGTTTACTTAATAATTCTTTAAGCACATTCTCCGTTACATGTATGGTGTATGTTTACATTTTCAATATTCGCTATTCAAATACCGTATATCAATTGACATCATAATCTTATAAGACATTTTAATTTTAATGAAAGATACAGTTCTATCTATTCAGTTCTTATTATTGCTTCATTTTATCTTCTGTTTGATATTTTGAAATATTTATGTATGGTGTTTTGATTTTTAGAACTCAGAATTTCCTTCGTGTGATAGAAAGGTTGTTATTTTTAGGGCAAAAGAGAAATGTGATCAAATATTATCCTACCAATTCTCTCCAGCAGCGGGCTCAAGCAGTTGAAGCCGTAATGATGTTTCTCTAAGTTCATACAATTTCATAATTTTAGGTAGCAAATGTAAGTGTTGAAGCCGTGATGATGTTTCTCTAAGTTCATACAATTTCATAATTTTAGGTAGTAAATGTAACTTAAGCAATGAGGATTTTATGGAAGATGAGTAATGACTTACTAAATATATTCAAATTACCAATATTTTAGATCTTTAATATATATTTGATGAAATTAGCTCATATTAACTAGTAATACATTTTGCAGAGATGTTGGGAATGAAGAGGAGATAGTTTTGCCCAATGGCATAAGGTATGCCATACTTTTTACATTCATGTTTCACTAATTCTCACAAATCATATAGAGGTTATGTATTGCTATATATTTTCATTGTGATAGGTATTCTGAGGTGAGAATTGGAGATTTGGTGGTAATAAATATGAAGAGTACTGTGAAAGACTGTTGTAAGATATTTGTAGGTACATTTGAAAAGAGGCCATTGGCTCTTTTAATGGGTGTGAGGCCATACAACAAAGTGATCTGTGAAGGGGTAAACATTGTGCTCAGAAATATGAAGGCATGTGGGGGTAAGGGAGTGAGGTAGGGAGAAGCTGGAGGATTAATTATGTGATTTTTAGGTATTTCTTTTTATTTCTTGTTCTGATTGGGTGCTGCTACTGAATTCATTTTGGGTAATGACATTTTCGCTCCTCATCTTCTCTTCTTTTTCTCTTTTCTCTTTTTTCTCTTTGTATTTTTGTATTGTGATGGTAGATAGGAGTGGTGTTATAAGGACAGAATAGGGTGGGTAGTAGAGTTTAGATTGGCCGTCAAAAGTTATCCAATTTCACTGCCAAAAAAGGATTGTACAGGTGCTTTGGGACCAAAATTGCAAGATTTTGCAATTTTGGTCCCAATATTTAAGTTTAAATCCTGTGGGACCAAAATTGCTAACGGGAATAACGGGACAATTGACGGTGGGACCACTATTGCTGAAAAAAAGGTTTGGGACTGAAGTCAAGACTATTGAGACCAAACCCAAATGGGACCGTGACGGGTGGGACTAGTTTTGCAATTTTTTCTTTTTTATTACCTAAAAATACCATAATACCCTCCAAAGTCAATAAAGTTGGTCAAAAAGTACAACTTTTCTTAAATAATATGGAACAGTAAACGTGAAAAGTATTAATTTTTGAGAATTTTTTAAGAATGTTCTTTTTATCACTAAATTGAGATGTAAATCATTGTAAATGAAATTCACCAAATCACCCATAATTGATGAATTTTGGTGTTTTGCCGTTGGATACAAATGGATACAAGCGTAAAGGTTTAATCCACAAAGTAAACTGTAACAAGTGTTTATAATCTACACTGCATTTGATAATTATTTAGTTTACTATGTGCTGTTTTAATTAAGTATACTCCATATTTGATCACAATAAATTAATGGGAAATGCAGTTCGTACAGATATAGGGATTCTAACATTATGGATGCTGTCCGTCCACGTCAAGCTTCCAAAATAGTACTCTGTGGTGACCTTGTGAAACGTTGTAATGGTGACATTATAACTCAATTTCTTGATGTTTGGGTTGAACAGCAGATAAGTAGGATTCACTTTCACAACAGTCCCTTGAGGAGGATCAACAACAACCTTGTACCTGGAGTTGGGATCTCCAACATTCGTGACGGTTCTTGTGACGGTAACCTCGTCCTTAAGGCTTGGAATTGTAATGGAAGGGAGGTTGAGATTGAGGACAGAATTTCCTGATTTAGGACAAGATTCCGCCTGTCTAGCGAGCTCAGAAATGGAGTCTTGAGGATATCCCATGGCGCATAGATAATTAATGTAATCCTGCGTTCCCAAATCGTATACAAGGACAGGATCTCTTGCTGCGTTGGGATTAACAAGCCCGGCTCCGTAGTCGAAAGGATCAGCAATCTTGGGTATGTCTGATTGAGCATAAATGGGCTCTTGGGTGTAAGGATCCATGGTCCATGCTGCATGTCATAATTCACAAGCTAGCCTTTGTGATGTCGATGAAAAGAAGGGATGAACATAATTTAGAAAGGTCCGTTATTAATAAATAAATAACATGATCACCTAACCTGTGGTGATGATTGCGGACTTAATAGCTGCAGGAGATCAAGTGGGATGCAATGATTTAAGCAGTGCAGCAATTCCAGCAACATGAGGCGTAGCCATTGATGTTCCGGTTTTGAACCCTTAACCATTATTTGGAGTTGTTGGGGAGGGAGGAATTGGTGCTAATATGTCGACTCCAGGAGCTGCTATGTCAGGCTGCATATATATCATCATCATAAGTTGGATCCCAAGTAATCGACGTATTTGATGATTTCGGTGGCAACATCGTAGGTGACTAAAATGATTGGAAAGTTAAGCTGACGATAGCTGGCCAGGGAGATAATGGTCTTTTGGGTTCCAATGAGGCCCAACCCACCTGCAGCGCCCACATTAACTGCAGCTCTCACAATTGTCGCCTCGCCGCCTTCTGTGAAGCAAACCACCATATTTCCGGCCACCCATGTTGCATTTGCCGCGATTGTTTCACAATGCCTATATACATAACATCACCAATTTCATCCTTTGCTCTGCTATTGCATTTTCATGCATCATACAATATATATGGCCCTTCTATTAGACTATAAGATTAAGTTATATATACTCCATCATTTAAACATAATCATGTAATTCACACGATGAGGCTTTAATTGCTAGTTCCTATGACCCTTGTCATGTCACTTTCGAAATTAGAGGTAAAACTTAAAATTTTGGTCTGTTTGAAATTCGAAAACCAAGTAAATTGAGTAATTAAAATTAGTCGTACCCTGGTGATACAGATTACAAGAAACTGCCGAATTACCGACGGAAAATTTCGTCGCTAAAATCTAAAAAATTCGTCGGTAATCAATTTACCGACGGATTACCGACGGAAACAGAACTGTCGCCATTTTCTGCGTCGGTAATTTATTAGCGACGGAAATTTAAATCCGTCGGTAATTAGCGACGGATTTTGAGCGTCGGTAAAAATAAATTCCGTCGGTAATGAATCAATCCCAATTCGTCGGAAGTTATAAATTAGCGACGATTTTACCGACGAAAATTTTCGTCGGTAATTAGTGACGAAAATTCCGTCGCTAATTACCAAATAAAAAAAATATAAAGCATAATCGATTACCGAGGAATTTGGTTCGTCGCTAAATTAGCGACGGAAAAATCTGTCGGTAATTTGATATTTTTATATTATTTTTTATTTTACCGACGACTTTCTCCGTTGGTAATTTATATTTATTTTTTAATATTATATTTGAAAATTTAATATTAATACCTATTAAAAAAATTTGCATATTTTGATTATTAATTAAATGGGTTGTACAACATTCATAAAATAAAAAATAATAATATTGTATTTCTATAAAATGATAATACAGCAATAACTGAATTTTACAATTATATTTCACCAATATCAGAATATAACCTTGTATCTAAGGTCTCAATATGTTGGTTGATCCAAATACTATGTTTACAACATTGCAGAAAAAGTGAAGATTGTGATTCTAGTGTCAATTCAGTAGCAAGAGTGCTTAAATCTTCTTCACAACAACCATTTCCAGTCGATGTTGACTTTAGCATTTCTCCAGAAATCAAACATTCAGCAACTATATGAATAAGCTTTGCCTTTATCCCTCATCCTAAACACAACAAAGAATCAAATATATACGAAACAAAAGGGCGTATAAGAAGCAACTTTTGTGACTAAGTATACATAGCAGCATGTGTTAAGTCTTCACCACAACGTATTATAACTTTCCCTTTCTAAATTCAAAAGATATCACTATGCTAAAACGTGGAGAAAACTTCCAGATATGATCAAAGATAGAGAAGACTCGCTCATATGTTAAAAGCGGCAGTAATAATCAAAGCTCAAAAGAACATAAATCAGAGATAATATTCTAATTTCAGGGATTGATTCAAGTTGAAAGATGAAAAGGCACTTGTTATGTATGGCAAGTCAAGGTATACTTCAGATAATCAAAAAAATGCAAATAGTAAAAATAAGAAAGATAAAGGCAAAGGCATCTATGTGTACAAGAAGTGCAAAAGAAAATCAAGAAAGTTTAAATTACCTGTCAATCCTAGTCAAAATATTTTCAGAGGACATGATTGGGATTTTCCTACAGGTGGATGAACCCTGTTCAGAGAAACAAAAAAATAGAACAATTTAACTCATGATGTCTTAAATGGTCTCCCTTTTTGTAGTTTACAATTGAAGTCTTGAAGAGAGATAAAACAGAGAGTTGGTTTTACCTTGATCTTTTTTAGCAATTTATAGCCTGTCAATCCAGGCATGCAATAATCTGTGATTATGAGATCTACCTTTAAACCTTGAAGAACACCAAAATCCAAATCAACTCTCAACATACTAATAAACACAACAAAATCCTCAGCCATACAACATTGGCAATGAGTAGAAAGAAAAAAGAGATTACCTTTTCATTCTCTTTAGGGCTTGAGAACTAATTTAAAAATTGGAGTCACTCCCCATTCTTTTCTTCATGAACTCATTCCCCCATTTTAGCCGATCTATAATAACATCCCCACACCATATATATATATATATATATATATATATATATATATATATATATATATATATATATATATATATATATATATATATATATATATATATATATATATATATATAAGTTTACATGCAAACCGCCTAATACTATACCGCCACGCACCTCCTTGCCCATACCCTTACACCATTCTTGTCATTCTCTTTCTCTATCCACTTTCTCTCATGTCCCCTATCTCTAATTACCCTTGCAAGAATTATCCATCACAACCATGATGGGTAATGCCTGTGCTGAGCAACAACACAAGTTTCACCACTCACACCGCAAGCTTTAACCTTAAGTGATACAAAAGTTTTCAAATAAATCTAAATAATAAAAGTATAGAGTTTGATCAATCAATTTACTATAAAATACAAATTAAAATCTCTTGATCACAACACCAAAATGTATATCTTCATTTACTAACAATAAACCAATGATGCATCATCTATTGAGGAATACTGCTAAGAGCACAACCAAGAACCATTGCATTCTTGAGGCAGTGAACAAAAGCAAGCCATGGTCATAAATTAACTGCCAAGCGGCAACACCAACATTTCAGGAACAGGGCAGTAATAATGGATTAGATATTAACAGGTCACAACAGATATTATTTCTGCATTTAGACTTAAGTTAAAAGGATACCACATGCATTCATTCAGATACTATATGGAACTTACGATTAATTCATGTTTCAACAAATTAATTAAAATCGAACTGAGTAAATATTATTGGCCCTACATAAGTTGTTTTATAATGTATTTGGGAGTACGAATTATAATAGCTCCATATAATATCCACTCAAATTAACTAAAATGATTTTGATTAATATTTCTACGAAGAGAATACTATATGCTAGTAATAATTATGTGAGATTATATATTAAAGCATTTAATATATTTCATGAATATTTATGAGGTGAGAATGAAAGATGAAGACTCTAGAATACTGATAAGTCATAATTTAGCATAATTATTTGGTTGAAATTCATGTTTATTTGATTAACTTATATGCTTATTAGGGTGCTAAATTGACTTATCTTGTCTTTGGTTAATTGAGGATTTAATGATACAAATTGATGTGAAACGGGCTGTTTTGTGCAGGAAATTCGTTGCTGCCAAATTGACTGACACTGACCCCCTCAGTGTCAGAAGGGACTGCGAAAATTCAGCATAAATAAAGAAAGTGTTGTTGGACATATTCTCATATTGTCTCTTAAATTCCAGGGAAGAGATCAGCTAAAATCAGGCCCGTATCATGTGGAAAAGTCACGATAGATTAGTCAACAAGAAAAGAAAAGATCCTTGAGATATTTTAGGAAGAGATAAGTAAGGAAAGATATCAAACAAGATTACTTGGGGATCAAGATAGAGATATTTATGGGAGCAGATACACGCTATTTTTGGGGGAGCATCATACACGATATAGAGAGGAGATTAACGTGAAGGCAGGGGGGCAGAACACGAACGGAAGGAGAAGACAGATTGGGGAACGCAGATTAGAAAAGGAGTTCCACCATGAAGAACACGGTTTTATGTTCTAATTTATTTTGAATTTAATTTTGATTATGTAATTTCGTTTCTAGTCCGAGGGTTGTGAACCTCCCATGAATTATTTATTTTAATTGTTTTGAATTTTATATTGCCAACTTTTATATAAATTTATTCTATTACATGCTTTGATGTTCTTAATAGCACTTTGATAATTATTTTAGTCTGGCCATCTAATTTAATTATTTAATTGTCTAACGCTATTTCGTGATCCACAATCCGTAATTGTTGTGAGGAGTGAATTAAGTAGCAAATAGAGATAATTCCCTCTAGGTGTAATAGGATCTAGGTTGTATGATTCCTAGCCGGTTTTCGTAGCCTAGTAATTCTATGTTTGGAGTCTTAATGCATTTGCGAGTTCGAATCCATATGGTCACTCGTAAATAGTTCAATTTAGTGGTCGTACCCTAATTGATGATCTTAAGAACATTCGGGTTAATTTGGTCGTACCATTAGCCTAGGGATTTGAGTTTGTATAATTGTTTGCATGTTTAATTCTTGCGATTTTATGAATTAGGATATGGGAGGGGATCAAATCCTTGGACTAGGTTGTTATTTTATTTGTTCTATTATTTAATTTTATGTTTGTTATTTTAATTAATTATTTTCATGTTTATTAGTTGTTAATTCAATCCAAACCCCCCCTCCGGTTACTCATTTGAAAACACATAAATTCAATTTAAATTCAATTACTCCCTTGGGTTCGACCCGTACTCATTCTACTATATTTTAGTGGATTTGTTCGGAAGTTTTATAAGTATTATTTTTGGGTGCCCGCGACAGCACATCAAATACAACATTACTTATCATGTACAGTAGTTCTTTAGTTTCAAATGACATCTCATGATTTCTTTTTCTATTAAATTTAATAAAATTCATTAATAAATAAAGTGGAGACTCTAAATTAGCTACATGTGAAGGTATGATATGTATGATATGTATAGGTGTAAGAGTTATTTGTTACCTAAATTCGGCAGCAAAAATTGGTAGCACATTAATGGAAGAAAAGAGAGGGAGCACGGCCCTCCAACGCCGTAGAGGATTAGATGAACAGAACCCCCGTCGGGCGAAAAGCAAGAGATCCATGGGTAATCAGCTGCAAAAGTCCTGTCAAGAAAAGCCGCATCGATGGAATAATCAGCGCTCTATCCACTTGTAAGCGCAGCGGCGAAACGTATGCTGCCCTAGGCAGCAGAGATGACGAAGGTCCCTTGGCAAACTCCTCCGTCGGCGGCGGATGAGTATATCATGAGGGAGCCCTAGGAAACTCTAATTGAGAGTCACCGAAAAGAGGCTGAAATGCTGACTTGCTTAGGAAGAGGGGAAGCCATCGATCCATGTGTAGACAATGGCTGCAAATCCCTAAATTAAGATTTATGTGGAAATTGGGAATTCTGAATAAACCAGAGGATAAACCCTGAGTTATATGTGAATACAGACGGAGATTCATCGGTGGCAAAATCCACCAAACGCGGCGGCCTGGTGGAATTAGGGCAGAAGTTCGGAGAGAAGAGAAAAAATTTAGACAGAGAAACCCCTCCCTCTCCCCCGATATTGAAAGGTAATTCTAAGATATTTTGGGTTATCAAATATACGATTTACGTTAAAAAATCAGAAACGCATTTTTATTTTTTAAATTAAATTTATTTGCTTACCGACGGATTAATTCCGTCGGTAATTAAGGATTAAATTTATTATTTAAAAAAATTGATATATTTACTGATGTATTTAATTTTTCAGTAAAAAAATAAATTTAATATTTAATTACCGACGGATTTAATCCGTCGGTAAATTAAAGACTAAAATTAATTTTTTAAAAAATAACATTTAATATATTTACCGACTGATTAAATTCGTCGGTAAATTAAAGATTAAAATTAATATTTTTAATTTATTTACCGACGGAAACAATCTGTCGGTAAAGTAAAAACTAAAATTAATTTTAATATATTTACCGACGGATTAAATTCGTCGGTAAATTAAAGACTAAAATTAAATTTAAAAAAAAATTAATTTATTTTACCGACAGATATAATCCGTCGGGAAAATAAAAACTAAATTAATTTTTTTAAAATTAAAATTTAATATATTACCGACGGATTAAATCCGTCACTAATCTTTCAGGATTTATTCCCTCCAAAATACCGATGGATTTACCGACGGAAAAGAAATCCATCGGTAATCCGTCGCAAAAGCCGTCGAAAATTTCTATTGATGATTTTTTAAAAATAAATCCTATTAAATCAATAAAACCGTCGGTAATTCGTCGGTAAACCGTCGGTAATTACCGACGAATTGATTCCGTCGGTAAATTCCATCGGTAAATCCGTCGACAATTTAAGGCGCTTAATTATGAAAATCACATATTTATCATTTCCAAGCACACATTTCTATATCTTCATATAACACCCCAAATGTATACAGAATGACAAAAAACACAATAAAATACATAATAAAACACACAAAAATTTAGGTGAAAACGACACCGATCATAAATATAAATTTGTTCGTAGGAAGAACGAATAATGGTCTAATAATTGAATTAAATAAAAAACTACTCCCTCCATCCCATAAAACCTTTCACACTTTCCTCATTTGTTTGTCCCATAAAACCTTTCACACCCTATAAAAGGAAATATCTCTTTACTTATCAACCTCAAAAGTTACTTTAATCTCAAATTTGTCACTTCTTTTTCACACATATCTCATTATTGTATAATTTTTTTATTACCTAAAAATACCACAATACTCTCCAAAGTCAATAAAGTTGGTCAAAAAGTACAACTTTTCTTAAATAACATGGAACAATAAATGTGAAAAGTATTAATTTTTGAGAATTTTTTAAGAATGTTCTTTTTATCACTAAATTGAGATGTAAATCATTGTAAATGAAATTCACCAAATCACCCATAATTGATGAATTTTGGTGTTTTGCCGTTGGATACAAATGGATACAAGCGTAAAGGTTTAATCCACAAAGTAAACTGTAACAAGTGTTTATAATCTACACTGCATTTGATAATTATTTACTTTCACAACAGTCCCTTGAGGAGGATCAACAACACTTGTACCTGGAGTTGGGATCTCCAACATTCGTGACTGTTCTTGTGACGGTAACCTCGTCCTTAAGGCTTGGAATTGTAATGGAAGGAAGGTTGAGATTGAGGACAGAATTCCCTTATTTAGGACAAGATTCCGCCTGTCTAGCGAGCTCAGAAATGGAGTCTTGAGGATATCCCATGGCGCATAGATAATTAATGTAATCCTGCGTTCCCAAATCGTATACAAGGACAGGATCTCTTGCTGCGTTGGGATTAACAAGCCCGGCTCCGTAGTCGAAAGGATCAGCAATCTTGGGTATGTATGATAGTGCATAAATGGGCTCTTGGGTGTAAGGATCCTTGGTCCATGCTGCATGTCATAATTCACAAGCTAGCCTTTGTGATGTCGATGAAAAGAAGGGATGAACATAATTTAGAAAGGTCCGTTATTAATAAATAAATAACATGATCACCTCACTTGTGGTGATGATTGCGGACTTAATAGCTGCAGGAGACCAAGTGGGATGCAATGATTTAAGCAGTGCAGCAATTCCAGCAACATTAGGCGTAGCCATTGATGTTCCGGATTTGAACCCATAACCATTATTTGGAGTTGTTGGGGAAGGAGGAATTGCTGCTAATATGTCGACTCCAGTAGCTGCTATGTCAGGCTGCATATATATCATCATCATAAGTTGGATCCCAAGTAATTGATAAATAAAATGTTGGTAGATATATATATATACCTTCTATTAGACTATAAGATTAAGTTATATATACTCCATCATTTAAACATAATCATGTAATTCACACGATGAGGCTTTAATTGCTAGTTCCTATGACCCTTGTCATGTCACTTTCGAAATTAGAGGTAAAACTTAAAATTTTGGTCTGTTTGAAATTCGAAAACCAAGTAAATTGAGTAATTAAAATTAGTCGTACCCTGGTGATACAGTTAAATTAACAAAGCCAGTATCTTCTCCGATATACGTTCCTTGGCCCTGCAATAACATATATATTACATAAAGGTAGGTAGAGTTGGTCAACTTGCACTTGTTGGTTTATGTAAATGTTTATTTTTAGAATATAGAATTAAATTATATATAAAGAAATAAATAAACTTACCCCGAAAACTTGATTGTCACCAAGTATGATGGGAGTAAGTAAGGACCTATCCGACGTCGTAGCAGCGACTGTGAATAACCTAGAAGCCACAATGGAAATGGTTTGATATATGGGCCCCTCATTTCCCCCACCAGCGACCACCGTAATTCCACTGGCAACCGTGTGGAACACGCCATACTCGACTCCGTCTTCGGACATGGTTTCTGGGAGTTGAGGTAAACGCTATTAAGAATTGTGAAAAGATATTTGTATTGATTTCAACTAAGTATTATATACAACAAGAGAAAGAAGTTAAGGCTATGTACAGCCGATGTGGGATGCAAAAGCATACAACGTAATATTACAACAACACTCTCAATATGCCCCCTTAAGATGGTGGTGGTGAAACAACGCCAATCTTGGACATGAGTAGAGTGAGACGAGGACGAGCAAGCGGTTTGGTTAGAGCATCAGCAAGCTGATCTGCAGAGGACACATGAAAGACACGTATTTGGGAAGATTTCACAAGGTCCCGAATAAAATGATAATCAATAGCAATGTGCTTCATGCGTGAGTGGAAAATAAGATTTGAGCACAGGTAAGTAGCACTGATGTTGTCACAATAAACAACCGGGGTGGTTGTCAAGGATGGAAGACAAAGTTCTTGAAGTATGGAACGAGTCCACTGAACTTCTGCTGCAGCAGAGGCAATGGATATGTACTCTGCTTCAGTAGAAGAATGAGCAACATTCCGCTGCTTGCGGGACCTCCAAGAGATAGGATTGGATCCGAGGAATACAACATAAGCCTCTGTGGAAGATCTATCATCACAGTCACCCACCCAATCTGCGTCGGCAAAACAGTGCAGAGATAAAGGTGACGTGCTCCGAAGAAAAAGTGAACATTGCCGAGTACCATTGAGATATCGAAGGAGTCTCTTAACTGCTCCCCAGTGTGTAATGGTGGGAGCATGCATGTATTGAGACAACTTGTTGACAGCATAGGCAATGTCAGATCGAGTAAGGAGTAGATATTGGAGACTCCCAAGAACCTTACGGTACTATGTGGCATCAAATGCTTCAGAACCATCATCACGGGAAATCTTTGAACCTGCTACCGGAGGAGTAGAAACTAGCTTCGAAGTGAGCATGTTAAGACTAGACAGAAGATCAGTAGTGTATTTATGTTGAGATAGACGACAACCCTCTTTGGAGTGATGCACTTCAATACCTAAGAAGTAAGATAAATCCCCCAATTTCTTAACAGAGAAATGTGATGCCAGATCAGTTTCAAAGCTTGAAAGAAAACCTGTATTGTTCCCTGTTAGAACAAGATCATCAACATAAACCAAGAAATATGCCAGAACACCCTATTGATGATAGATAAAAAGGGATTCATCCGATTTGGCACAAGTAAAGCCAGGCGAGACAAGAAATTTCCGAAGAGCAGTGTACCACGTCCGTGGTGATTGCTTCAACCCATAAATAGATTTTTTTAGCTTGCAAACATAAGCTGGTCGATCAGAGGAAATGAACCCTAGAGGTTGCTGTATGTAGACCTCAGTAGATAGAGTTCCATGAAGAAAAACATTGTTCACATCAAACTAATGAAGGGGCCAATTTTGACAAATAGCAATGCTGAGAATAATTCGAATTGTGGCGGACTTCACAACAGGGCTGAAGGTTTCAGTGAAGTCAATTCCTGGGCGTTGATGAAAACCCTTTGCCACAAGACGGCCTTGTACTTATCCATAGAGCCATCAGGTTTTCGTTTGATGCGAAACACCCATTTGCACCCAATAATATTTTGAGCAGATGACGGAGGAACAAGGGCCCAAGTATCATTTTTTTGTAAGGCATTAAACTCAGAAGTCATTGTATCACGCCAGCAAAGAGCAGATAAAGCTTGAGAAACAATAGTAGGCTCAATGTCAGTATAAAGAGAGGATCTAAGACAATACCTGGGATTAGGTTTGACA
Organism: Pogostemon cablin; assembly: GCA_023678885.1. Classification (NCBI taxonomy): domain Eukaryota; kingdom Viridiplantae; phylum Streptophyta; class Magnoliopsida; order Lamiales; family Lamiaceae; genus Pogostemon; species Pogostemon cablin. The sequence continues at coordinate 30,769,090 of CM042995.1, forward strand.
ATATTATTTCAAGACCGAGTGACCATAGGATGTCGAACAGGAACAGACGGTGAATGCCGAGGAGGAGACTCTGGCTGTAGGGGCATGAGCACAGGACTTGCTGGTGGTGGAGATATGAGTACTGGAGCAGGATGAAGAATGGGTGGTAGTAAGGGAATGGTGGAGTCAGTGGGGTTATCAGAAGATGTAGGTGACAAGGAAATGCTTTGGTTGGAGAAAGGGAAAACATGTTCAACAAAGTCCACATGTTGTGACGTAAAGACTTTGTTGGAAGCGCGATCAAGACATAAATATGCACTCTGAGTAAGAGAGTATCCAAGGAAGACACAGGGTTTGGAACGAGGTACAAGTTTATGAGAGGTGTAGGGGCGTAGCCAGGGATAGCAGAGACAACCAAAGACACGAAGCTTCTTAATGTGTGGCTGTTTGTGAAAGAGTATTTCATAGGAAGATAGCATTTGAAGATTGTCTTTAGGTAGACGGTTGATGAGATAAGTAGTTGTAGAAACAACACACGGCCAGTAATAAAGAGGCATAGTAGCATGATGTAAAATAGAGAGAGCAGTATCAACAATGTGACGATGGTGCCGTTCCGCAACTCCATTGTGCTCAAGAGTGTGTGATGGAGTAGCAAGATGTGTAATGCCATGTGAGATAATAAAAGAACGTAAAGCAATGAACTCACCCCCAATGTCAGTGAAGAGAGTTCGAATACGAGACTGAAGTTGATTTTCAACAAGAGATTTAAAGGCAACAAAGGTAGGTAACACATCAAATTTTCGTTTCAAAGGATAAAGCCACACATACTTGGTAAAGTGATCCACAAAAATGACATAATACTTATATCCATCAGAAGAGGTAATAAGTGATGTCCAAACATCAGAAAATAACAACTCAAGTGACATAGTAGCATTCAAGGTAGAATTAGCAAAAGGAAGTTTATGACTCTTCATGGTTCTACAAGCATCACAATTTATTTCTGTGGTGTCTGAAGATGGCAAATTATTTCTACTTAAAACATGACGAAGTATTTTAAGGGAGGGATGACCTAATCGAGAATGCCATAGGCAAAGCTGGCCTCGAGAGTAAATAATAGCATGTGGTGCTGAAGTAGATGATGAAGGAATGAAGGGCCAAAGGTAAAGTCCATCAACTCTTGGTCCCTGCAGCAAGATGGCTCCAGTCCCCCGATCCTTCACCTGAAAGGAAGTGAAAAAAAACACAACGGAGACGTTATTCTGTTGACATAGCTGAGAGACAGAGATAAGATTTTTGAAAATAGATGGCACAACAAGTGAATGTGAAAACGAGAGTGAGGGCAAATTAGTAAAACATAGAGAGCATGTGTGTGTGATAGGCAAAGAAGTACCATCACCAACAACGACACTGTCCTGACCATCAAACGGAGAGTGGAGGGAAAGATTGGACAAATATGTGGTTATGTGATCCGATGCTCCCGAGTCTAACACCCAGTTGATTGAGGATGGAGTAGAGACTACAGAGTGGGCTGTGGGGAGGGCATACGGCTGCTGCTGTCGTGGAGTGATTTGAGCAGGCTGAGGTCGAGTGGATTGAGAAAGATCGGGATACCGCCTCGCTGAATGTCTAAAGATACCATACAGTTGGCACCTGTCCTGATAGCCACGGCCTTGAGCAGATTGCTGCTGCTTTGCAGGCCGGTTGCTAGGCTGATGTGAACGATTGGGGCCTGACCGCTAGTTTGATCGACCACTGGAAGACCCGCGATGAGCATCCTGGAGTGTATTAGTGGGAACAGCAGCCTGGAAAGTGGTGGCGGGAAGATCGGTCAGCGGAGAAGTATTTTGAGCAATCTGGGCCTCCGTGCTTAGAAACTTGTCGTGAAGCTCCTCAAAAGAGATTGAAGAATCACGAGCTTGTATAGCAAATCCCAATTCTTTGTAAGAATCATCTAAGCCATTCAAAACCTTAATGACCAAATCTTCATTGTCTGTGGAAACACCAAGGAGGGTGAGTTCATCAACTACGCCTTTGATGTCAAGCATGAACTCTGTGATGAATTTACTTCCCTTGATAGGATTGTGCATCCGGTTCTTGAGAGTAAGAATGCGGCCTCTGGACGAAGTGCCATATTTAGATGCAAGGGTTTTCCATGCATCGGCCGATGTCTTGGCAGACGCAATAAACGGGATCAGGGTCGGCGTAATGGAACCAATCAGGGTGCTGAGGATCAGTTGATCCTGTCGAATCCAGTATGGACGAAGTGGATTTGAGCGAGACACACCCTCAACCGTTTCGATGGCTGTGGGATGCAGATATAAGCCATCAACAAACCTGAAGAGATCGTATCTGGCAAGGAGGGTTCAAATTTGAAAGCTCCACGCAACGTAGTTGATGGACGTGAGTTTCAGTGGTGCTTGGGAAGAAGTGTTGAAGGCAACAAGGGAAGGGATGGAGTCACCACTAGTGGAGGAATTGCTGTCGCTAGGATCGACAGCCATGGATTACCGAGAAAGGAAGAGGACAACAGATATATGGAAGAAAGGGGATGAGCGATCTAGATGGCGAGAGAGCAGCGAGAAAAAAAGGAAAAACAGCGGAAAAAAGGAATCGGGAATGTGGCGTTAGCCAAAAAAAAAAGCCCTTATACCATATTAAGAATTGTGAAAAGATATTTGTATTAATTTCCACTAAGTATTATATACAACAAGAGAAAGAAGTAAAGGCTATGTACAGCCGATGTGGGATACAAAAGCATACAACGTAATATTACAACAACACTCTCAATAAACGCGTCCTAATGGATAACGACAGAATGCCAACTCCATCATGAATAGCCTCATCATAAGCTTTCAGAATGTCGGCGCTTGTAATCCTCCCCTGCCACTGCACTTTGTAGACTGCTAGTCGGGCCTGCGGCGCCTCTCCTCGAGCTGCGCCTCCAGCCAGCCCATCCACGCTCACGTTGCTCACGAATGAGCCGGCTGCGGTGCTGGCGTAGTGGGTCCCGTGGCCGTCGCTGTCTCGGGGCGAGAGGTAGTCGTTGTGTTGGGTTGCGTTGAATGGGGCACCATTCCGGGCTGCTAGGAACCCCTTGACGAAATTAACGGCTCCAATCAGCTTCTTGTTGCAGTGGATTGATGGATTGAATGTTGGGTATATGGGGTAGTATTTAAAACGGCTTATGGATTACTTTTGGTAAAGTCGAGTCAAGAGTTATACTCTTTCTCCTTAAGACGAAATTGCTCAGTACTTCAGGTGCTTACGGACTATAGCAATCGCCTCCAAGATACAACGACTTTGAATTTTGGACTTGTAGCACAACTAGTCTAAAATTATCGGCGAACGAACTAATATTTTAGAACTTTCGGACTCGGGTAGAATAATTTTAGAACTAATGGACTAGAATGTAATATGCAAGTATTGAATGCAGGATTGGAATGAATCTTTACAAATGATTTTGGGGCCTATTTATAATAGTTGAAGAGTTGTGAGGCCTTTTCAGAATGGATGCCTTGATTCATTCTGGACCCTTGGATCATGCCTTTTGATTAAAGGCTTGATCTAATGGTTAAGATTGCATCCCTTCAATTTGAATTTAAATTCAAATTCTTGGAGCCAAATTCTTCCCTCCACATTTTTGATTTGAACCACAAATGGGCCCGCGAATCAGGCCCGGCTCGGCAAGTGGCCCGACCAGAACCGGCCCGACGACCCGATCAGGCCCGGCCCGACGACCCGACCCGACCCTTCAGGCGACCCGAACGACCCGATCCGGTGCGTACGGTGCACCCTACGTGTACCCAAGTCTAGCCCATCGGACCCTAGTTCGGGTCCAAAATGAGTGCAACTATGTACAAGCGTGGGTGCGGCTCGTGGCTTGGTTGGTTGTACCATGTGGTCCACACATTTAATTTAATTCAATAATATGTGTAGGTAGTAATAAGGAGTTCAATTCTTCCATCTTTTTCCAATGTGGGATAACTTCTCACTTCAACATTTACTCTTCATTTTTCCTTATTTTTCTTGTAATTAATTGCAAACTTCATGTATTAATTACTCATTCACCCGGAATTAGATTTGAGCAAACGTATACAGTAAATTCATCTACTCGAAACGTAGTTTCCAAATATGCAATTTGTTTTTCATTTTTGACAAACGAAAATTACAAGAACATTGGTCAAAGGTGGGCTTAACCCACTTCTACACTTAACCAATTCCAACAATCCCCCACATGAATGTAATTAATGCATGTAGACTCTATCAAAAGTTCCGACGAACTGCTATTGCATCAGGATAGGTGGCTTCCGGCTTTGAACCTTCCTTAGTAGAATGTTATCGAATTTACTCGCTGCTTAGTGAACATGATGTTTTGAACTAGTCAACATTTTATGTAAATCAAGTCAACGACACCCACACAATAACAATTCTAATATTCTTCGTTCTCACGTTGTGTCCAATTCGGCCCTGGACCATCTTGGATTCATAAGTGTTTTTTCTCATTCGAAGCGGCCAAACTTCACACTTATATAGGTGATCTCCTATGTAGAGTATCCTGCTATACTCCACTTTTAAGGTATAGGAATCATTAAAAGCTTTTAAGGCTTACCCTCTACCACACTTCTGCAGGCTTGAACTTGATTTGAGAATGAGTTGAGATTATATTTCAAGTACTATTTCGGAACACTTATAACTTAGTTGTCTTATTGAACCATGTTCTTGGGATCTCCAATCATCATGGTTAAGTTACCGCTATAAACGTTCTTTAGTGCGTGGATTTTAAACCCATTCCCATTACTGCACTTGTCATTAGATCTCTATTTATGCCTTTTGTCAACGGATCCGCGATATTTTCCTTAGACTTTACATAGTCGATGGAAATTATCCCACTAGAGATCAATTGTCTAACGGTATTATGTCTCCTCCTTATGTGTCGAGATTTACCGTTGTACATGTTGCTTTGTGCTCTCCCAATAGTTGTCATGCTATCGCAATGTATCATTATAGGAGGCACTGGTTTGCTCCAACAAGGAATATCCTCTTAGAAGTTTCTAAGCCATTCGGCTTCTTCACCAGCTTTGTCTAATGCAATGAACTCCGACTCCATTGTGGAACGAGCTATGCATGTTTGTTTAGAAGATTTCCATGATACTGCTCCACCACCTATGGTAAATACGTAACCACTAGTGGATTTGGAGTCTTTTGAATCAGATATCCAATTAGCATCCGTGAATCCTTCAACTACGGCTGGATATCTTGTATACAGTATCCCATAACTTAGAGTATGTTTCAAATATCTAAGTACTCTTGTCAATGCTATCCAATGTTCTTTATTAGGATTGCTTGTGAACCTACTAAGTTTATGAACAGAGTATGCTATATCCGGACGTGTACAATTTGTTAAGTACATTAAGCTTCCGATAATTCTTGCATATTTCTGTTGTGATATGGGTTCGCCTTTATTTTTGGCTAGATGTAAATTCATATCCACAGGAGTTTTAGCCGAGGGTAAGTCAAAGGCATCGAATTTCTTAAGTATATTCTCTACGTAGTGAGATTGTGTTAAGACAATTCCATCAGGTGATCTAGAGATTCTTATCCCTAGTATGACATCAGCCTCACCTATATCCTTCATGTCAAAATTCCTTTTCAACATGTTCTTAGTATTCGCAATCACTTTGTGATTACTTCCTATTATGAGCATGCCGTCTACGTATAGACATACAATTACATACTCATTAGGCGTGCCTTTTATGTAGACTCACTTATCACATTCATTGATTTTGAATCCATTTGATAGCATAGTTTGATCAAACTTTTGATGCCATTGTTTAGGTGCTTGTTTTAATCCGTATAAGGATTTTATTAACTTGCACACTTTCTTTTCTTGGCCAGGGGCAACAAACCCTTCAGGTTGTTCCATATATATTTCCTCTTCTAATTCACCATTTAAGAAAGCTGTTTTGACATCCATTTGGTGTATCTCAAGATTATGCAAAGCTGCAATTGCTATGAGAACTCTAATGGATGAAATTCTTGTCACAGGTGAATATGTGTCGAAGAAATCATATCCTTCCTTTTGTTTGAATCCTTTAGCTACTAAGAGAGCCTTGTATTTGTCAATTGAACCATTAGCCTTGTATTTCTTCTTTAGGATCCATTTGCATCCTAAAGGTTTGTTGCCCGGTGGGAGATCGACCACCTCCCAAGTATGGTTTTGCATAATGGATTCAATTTCGCTGTTGATAGCCTCTTTCCAGAGAGGAGCATCTGGACTAGACAATGCTTTATGTATTGTCCTTGGTTCATTTTCTAGCATGTAGCTTATAAAATCAGAACCAAAGGACTTTTCCTTCTTGGTTCTTTTACTACGCCTTGGTTCTTCCTCCCTTTGAGGTGAACCTTTTTCTATAGCGTCATGAGTTCTTTTATGCGAGCTCACTTCTTGTTTTTCCTTCTTAGGAAAAATATTATCAAAGAACACTGCATTTCTAGATTCAATAGTCATTCCCTCATTCATTTCAGGAACTTCTGACTTATGAACCAAGAAACGATATGCACTACTATTGTATGCATAACCAATAAAAATGCAATCAACTATTTTGGGTCCTAGCTTTACTAGTTTTGGTTTAGGTACCTTAACTTTTGCTAGGCACCCCCACACTTTGAGGTAACCATATGACGGTTTCCTTCATTTCCATAATTCATATGGAGTTTTATCTCTTTTCTTGTGTGGTAGTTTATTAAGAATGTGGTTTGCCGAAAGCACCGCTTCTCCCCACATGTTCTGGGATAGGCCCGAGCTAATCAACATAGCATTCATCATCTCTTTGAGAGTTCTATTTTTTTCGTTCTGCAACGCCATTAGATTGTGGTGAGTATGGTGCTGTAGTTTGATGAATAATGCCATTTTGTAGATAAAATTCTTCAAATGGAGCCACATATTCTCCACCTCTATCACTTCGAATCATTTTGATTCTAATGCTTAGTTGATTTTCGACTTTATTCTTAAAGTTTATGAATGCATCTATTGCTTCATCTTTCCCTCTTAGAAGATATATATAACAATACCTTGTGCAATCATCGATAAATGTAATGAAGTAATTCTTACCCCCTCTTGTTGGTGCGAACTTTAAATCACATATATCAGTATGGATTAGTTCTAGAGGTGTAGTACTTCTTTCCACTGAATGAAATGGAGTTTTTGTCATTTTTGCTTCAACACAAATTTCACATTTCTTTTGTGGATCTAGTTCCATTATTGGCAACAAATTTAAGTTGACTAATTTTCTTAGTGAATTTAAACTTGCATGTCCTAATCTATCATGTCATATATTAGAACTCTCGGCCAAGTAAGAAATAACTTTTCCTTTATTTTTAATATCACGGTGTACAGTCATTACATTTAGTTTGAAAAGACCCTTTTCAAGGTAACCTTTTCCTACAAACATTCCACTTTTGGATAGTATATATTTGTCAGACTCATACACTTGTCTAAATCCGGCTTTACTAAGCAATGATCCAGACACTAAGTTCTTGCGGATGTCAGGGACATGCAACACATCCACAAGTTGGAGCTCTTTTCCCGATGTCATCTTCAACACAATTCTGCCTAGTCCAATGACTTCAGATGTTGAAGAATTTCCCTTAAATAATTTTCTACCATTTATCGGGATGTAGGTAGAGAACATTTCCTTGTCCGAGCAGATGTGTCTTGTTGCTCCACTATCCACAAACCATTCTTGTGGATTATCCACAAGGTTTGCTTCAAAGACCACAGCCGCTAGGTTTAGTTCGGACAAGTTGGCGGATACCGACTTCTCTTCGGCTAGGTTAGCTCGGCTGTTGTTTTCCTTCTTTGGTTGACAACAGTTTTTCGCCATATGTCCGGGCTTGTTACAGTTGTAGCAGTTGCCTTTAATCTTCTTTGCAGGCTTTTGCTTTTTGTCATTCCGCTTCCTCTTTTTGTTTTCCCCGGATTCAGCCAAATTAACTCTTGCCTCTTTGCTTGACTTGATTTCAGACTTTCGATTATCTTCTTCGATCCTTAGTCTCACGATCAAGTCTTCAAGCATCATTTCTTTTCTTTTATGCTTGAGATAGTTTTTAAAATCTTTCCACAGAGGCGGTAGCTTTTCAATTAAAGCAGCTACTTGAAAAGATTCACTCAATTCCATACCCTCGGCATGGATGCCATGTAAGATCAGTTGTAGTTCTCTAACTTGATCCAATACAGTCTTGGAGTCCACCATTTTGTACTCGAGGAATCGTCCGACTATGAATTTCTTCATTCTGGCGTCATCCGCTTTGTACTTCTTTTCAAGTGACTCCCATAGTTCTTTGGAAGTTTTAAAATCTGTATAACATTATAGAGTGAGTCATCTAACCCATTTAGAATGGAGTTACGACACATGAAGTCACTATGTTTCCAGATTTGAACGGCAACTTTCTTTTGATCATCAGTTTCATCTTCTTCAACCGTTGGAGCAACTTTCGTCAAAAAACGGGCGATGTTGAGTGTTGTTAAGTAGAACAGCATTTTCTGTTGCCAGCGCTTAAATTCCGTTCCATCGAACTTAGGTGGTCTCTCGGCGTGAACAGGTGCAGTAATAACAGTAGCAGGTACCGGTGCAGTAGTAACATTAGCAGGTACATCAGTAGCCATCTTTAAATACAAAATAATTTCGTCTTAAGATTGTTGGGTATATGGGGTAGTATTTAAAACGGCTTATGAATTAATTTTGGTAAAGTCGAGTCAAGAGTTATACTCTTTCTCCTTAAGACAAAATTGCTCCGTACTTCAGGTGCTTACGGACTATAGCAATCGCCTCCAAGATACAACGACTTTGAATTTTGGACTTGTAGCACAACTAGTCTAAAATTATCGGCGAACGAACTAATATTTTAGAACTTTCGGACTCGGGTAGAATAATTCTAGAACTAATGGACTAGAATGTAATATGCAAGTATTGAATGCAGGATTGGAATGAATCTTTACAAATGATTTTGGGGCCTATTTATAATAGTTGAAGAGTTGTGAGGCCTTTTCAGAATGGATGCCTTGATTCATTCTGGACCCTTGGATCATGCCTTTTGATTAAAGGCTTGATTTAATGGTTAAGATTGCATCCCTTCAATTTGAATTTAAATTCAAATTCTTGGTGCCAAATCCTTCCGTCCACATTTTTGATTTGAACCACAAATGGGCCCGCGAATCAGGCCCGGCCCGGCAAGCGGCCCGACCAGAACCGGCCGGCGACCCGAGCCGACCCGACCCGACCCTTCAGGCGACCCGAACGACCCGATCCGGTGCGTACGGTGCACCCTACGTGTACCCAAGTCTAACCCATCGGACCCTAGTTCGGGTCCAAAATGAGTGCAACTATGTACAAGCGTGGGTGCGGCTCGTGGCTTGGTTGGTTGCACCATGTGGTCCACACATTTAATTTAATTCAATAATGTGTGTAGGTAGTAATAAGGAGTTAAATTCTTCCATCTTTTTCCAATGTGGGATAACTTCTCACTTCAACATTTACTCTTCATTTTTCCTTATTTTTCTTGTAATTAATTGCAAACTTCATGTATTAATTACTCATTCACCCGGAATTGGATTTGAGCAAACGTATACACTAAATTCATCTACTCGAACCTTAGTTTCCAAATATGCAATTTGTTTTTCATTTTCGACAAACGAAAATTACAAGAACATTGGTCAAAGGTGGGCTTAACCCACTTCTACACTTAACCAATTCCAACATTGAATTGGTCTCCCGACTCACAAATGCCCTTCCATCTGGATGGAATCGGGCCAAGGCCTCTGTCGTGAAAGGATTCGGATTCGGACCACACTCCTGTGTCGATAACGCCTATTATTACACCGCCCCCCTGATTGGTATCGTGTAATTAAGTTAATATTGTTGAGGCAATCTGACTGATATTATTAAAAGCATAATAATAATACCTTCCTAGAACAGAGGTGAGCATTTCATGGTGGGACTTGGTTACATGCTTCGCATTATCGTGCTTCCTTTCTCCCATATACACAATATACAACTGTTTCAGAACATCATATTCTTAATTACTTCGCAGCAACAAATTAAAGCTATGTAGCAATGAAGTATAACTCACTTTGGTTTCAGAATGCTTATTGCCAACCACATGGATCCTTACAGTTTGCAGCACAAGTGTAGAGAACAAAAACCATGCTGCTGGAACAAACATACTGCACTTGTTAACACTAACAATATCCCTCATCTTTTTCTTATTTCCACTAATTAATTAAATTCTGCTATCTAATTTGCTTTGCCCTCTCATCACTAGCTTATGGAGTATATATAATTAATGATCACTTACATTAATTGAGTGGGGTCCAGATTTTTGTTAAAGTTGGAGAAATAATCTTTCAAAGCGAGTGGGGTCGAACCGGACTCTTACAAACTACGTAACATAGCACACACACTAAATTTAATTGAAAGAGTCAAAGCTAATTCACAAGCTATTAAGTGTATATTTTAATTATTTATACAAATATAAAAGTAATCAGATTATTAATCTCACGAATGAGACTGCACTAATATTCATGGGAAAATGGATAGAGGCCGAGATGGGTATCATTTGTAGGTGTCATTGTAAATTATTCTTGAATAGTTCAATTAATATTATTTTGTATTTATAATTTATGAGTTTTTATTAAAAATGCATCATTTTTATTAAAAATGCATGTCAATCTGTAATTTCTAACTTGGAGTCTGCCGAAGAGGAGACATTCTTTTAGCTTCAAAAATACCTTCATTCCGTGCTGATTGGTTTCGCTATACAAAATCCACTGTCCACTTCATGAAGGCTCCATATCCTATCTTTTTATGAGTAATCTTCCACAAGCCAACAATCATAATTTTGTGCTATAATTTTTGAGTATCCACTTGTGAGTAGTCTTCCTAATCTATTAAAAAAAAGAGAGTTTTTTAGTTATACTCTTTGTTTTATAAACAAATTTGTATTTACTATTTGTATCTGTGTCATAAATAAGTGTATACCTTCAAATAAAGAAATAACACACAATCACACAATACATTTTGTTTTGGGTGTAAGTGGGAATATTAAATTTGGATATAGTAAATCCAACCCTTTGGTTAATCTATGTTTATTTTGAAGTTTTAAGTAATATAAATTTTAAATTTATGGCAAATCAACATTTAAGTATAGGATATAATGTGTGTGAGAGTAGGATGTGACGTGTGAAAAAGATAAATGAGATTTAGATAATCCAAACCTGAAATAAATGTTTGTTCCTAAATTTGGATTTTAGAAAAAAAAAACAAATATCACCTTAATTTTAAAGTGTTTAATCATTTATAATTTACATAACTTATTTTATAATTTATTAATTATTTAAAAATATTAAATTGCCTCTAAAAACTCTAATTATAACATGTTAAAAAACAAATATTTTACATCTAAGTTTTTGTATTAACTTTGAACTTTCTTGTAGTATATGGATGGAGTATTTATTAAGATTGTCCAATATTTTATTTAATCATTTGCAAGAGATGACCAAACGGTGACTTGACGCGTGCTTTATATTTGAACTATTCTCATTCTTAGATACAAACTTAGTAAGGATGACCACACGTGACGTACGTGGCACACTTTTTATTATATTACTTTGACCCAGTCTCATGTGGGAATTCAAGTTGCATGGTGTGGTAGTGCTATTATCTATAGAGTAAGGCTATTGCTCCATAGACACCTCGCACCTTTGCCCCCGTACGATTTAAACTTTGAGTAATATATAGAATTAAATAGAATATGAAGGAAAGATTTGAGAACACGATGTCCAGAAAAACACAGGAGCTTTTGCATCCATACATATGTATATTATATTTTTCATTTTTAGGTAATTTTCTTTTTCTTAATTTTATCAATTTGATATATGATTTATTTATTTTTTCATTTTTATCCGTAGTCTATTTTCCAACAACTTTTCCGACCTGACGTATTTAATTTTAATTTATTAATCTAACAAATAATTAATTTTTAGAAAATATTCTACCATGATGTTTGGTTGGTCAATAAATTTGGTTAATAGCATTCTCGTGTTTATGGTTATCCTTTTGTTTCATCCTTTTCAATAGAGAATTAAATAGCTCAATAATATCATTTAAGTGGGTGAACGATCTATTTTCTGTCACTTTTCCAGCTAAGTCTCCAGAGACTATCAAATTTGTTGGCCGTCGAAGTCTCGAGAGCGCGCTAGTTTTTCTGGTTTAATAATAATATGGTAAACGGAATTAATTTAGAGAATTTGTATACAGATGAAAATGGGCCGAATACGTTTAAAAAAAGTGGGCCGAATCATATCAAACAGATCTCTAATTGTCTAATTATTGGGCCTTACACATGCCTGTAAAATTTTCATATATTTTAGGGGCCGCGGCTAACCACACCCCTCCGTTTAACGAATACGCCCATTATTGAATACACCACTTCAAATTATATATACATTCACGATACTTTTACTATTTTACCCCTTTATATATAAAATTAAAATTACTTAATACACCTACAACATTACACACATACACCCCTAACACTACTTACCTAACGTAGAAGCAGAATACAAGTTGAAGGAATAGAAGAAAAAAACGCGACAGACGCGCGAGAAGAGAGGGAAGAACAAAAAAGAGAAGAGGAAGAAGAGAAAAGAAAGAAGGAAGAGAGAAGGAAAGAAGGAAGGAAACAAAAGGAGAAGGAAAGAAGGAAGATAGAAGAGGGAAGAACCTTTTTCAATTCAAAAATAGTTAATACATTCACTTCCAAAATAACCTTGATCCAAAAACATTTTCTCCCCTTGACCACAAAAAAAGTCCTAGTTCAAAAATTATGTTTAAATCGTCCCCAAACACAAATATAGCATAATGGAGGACAAACTCAACTCAAAGATCATAATAGTATGTGTTTTTAAGCATTTTAACCGTTTAAAATGTCATTTCACATTTTTTTTGCTGTAAGCGCGAAATTGCTCGACAAACCAGGGTCGAACAGAAAGCCTGAAGTTCGACCAACAATGGACGATTTTTAATAAAATGTTCAATTACTGTTGGTTGAAATTTAGTTAAATTTTCGACCACTGCTGGTTGACAAAACTTAAGTATGTTCGACCACTGTTGGTTGACAGAGATTAAGAACGTTCAACCAGTGATGGTCGAAATTTATAAAATTTTTCGTCCACCATTGGTTGAACAGTAGCATTTGCAGGCCTCAAATTGTGTCTTATATTTTTTTTTCTAGGATTCAGTTATTCCCTCTCCACGATGTAGTGTTATCGCCGAATGTGACCAAATGAGTAGAGATGTTGTTTATATAGATGAAGACTTCTCAAACTTGTTTGAAACGCATGAATGTTTTGAACACGAAAAGAATTGGTATCATGGGTTTGTGCCACCGGTAAAGAAAATCAGATGGTATTGGTGGTGAAGCGATCTGATAATGGTAGCAATTCTAAGAAGGCTAGGGTACTTTTGGGCTGTGAACGTGGTGGTCTGTATCGAAAGTTCAAAGGTAAGAGAAACCGATATAAGGAGGTCGATCCGGAAAAAGAAGTTGTTGTGAAGAAAAAGGTAACAAAGAGATAAACAGGGACAAAAAAATGTGCTTGTCCATTTTTGTTGAGGGGAGTTGAAACAGAGTTAAATGGGGCCTTGGGCATTGGAGGTTGTTAGTGGTTTTCATAATCATTCGATCGCAAATTATCTCGAAGGTCACGCCTATGTCAGGAGATTGACAAAGGAGGAGGAAGAGTACGTCATTGAGATGTCAATGCAGGATGTTCATCCGAAGAATATGTTGGAGTTGCTGAAGATAAAATTTCCGAGTAACAAGTCTACAATTAGGTGTTTGTACAACTGTAGACAGAAATACCGATTGGTGGATCGTGGTGGGAAGTCGCAGATGCAATATGTAATGAGCAAGTTGGAGGAACACAAATACTACTTCCACCACCAACAACACAAGGGGAGTAGTGAAGTTAGAGATTTATTTTTTGCCCATCCGAAGAGCATTGATTTATTGCGTGCATTTCCACAAGTTTTGCTAATGGATTGTACGTACAAAACCAACATATACAGGCTACCTTTGATGGAGATTGTTGGTGTGACCTCTACAGGTTTGACATTTTGTGCAGCCATTGTCTTTATGGAAAAAGAAAAAGAGGATAACTATACTTGGGCCTGCAGAACATTGAAGAATCTACTAGACGAATCGTGCCTACCTTCGTTGATTGTGACTGATAAAGAGAAAGCTCTAATGAATACCATAGGCAGTGTGTTTCCGAGTTCTAAACATTTCCTTTGTTGATGGCATATCAACAAGAACATCACTGCAAATTGTAGATCTCACTTTCATTCAAATGTTAAGTGGGATGAGTTTATGTACGCTTGGAATTTGTTGGTGCTCGCAGATAATGCTGTTCTTTTCGATCAGAGGGTTCAACGATTGAGGGAAGAATTTAAATTTGCTCCAGATGCAGTGGAGTATATAAGTAAACATTGGGTTGATCCATACAAAGATATATGGGCTTCATTCAGTACAAATTCCATCAAACATTACGGGAATACCACGACCAGCCGGTATGCAAAAACTTCGGACTTGTTGAATAACTTTTTTTTCATGCTATGTTTGGATTTACAATGGACACTTAAATCATGCCAAATATATTTGATACAGTGCCGAAGGCCAACACTCTGCATTAAAGAGGCAACTTCAAACAAGTCAGTGTAATTTTGAACAATGTTGGGGAGAATTCCACACGTTAATGGAGGCCTCACATACTACAATCAAGCAGTCCTTTGAGAAGAGCATAAACTTAATCCAACACAAGTTTAGGGTTACCACGTATCAAGAGTTGTGCGGGTTTATCTCTTCCGTCGCCTTACAGATCATCTACAATGAGATTTTGGGTTTAGGAAAATGAGTGTTGGATGTCTCTTTATGTGGATGTGTAATACGAGATACGTTGGGATTGCCATGTGCTCATGAGTTGTCGGAGAATGTGAGTAAGGGCTTGCCTATTTCCTTGGAAAAAATTGATGACTTTTGGAGAAAATTAGACATGGAGCCACGCAATATAGGGGGCATAAGCGAGCGATGTTAGATGATCTGTGGAGTGCTTTATTTGAGGTGGCCAATGAGAAATATAGAGAGTCGGATTATACAAGGGCGGAGTTAATGTATCGACGCGTGCTTGAGCCGGTGAACCCCACCACAACATCATTACATGAGCTAGGAGCTGCTGTACGCACTAAGGGGAGACCAAAACACTCAAAGAACAAAATATCCTCGACAAAGCGGGATCCCTCCGCTTTTGAGTTGCCCTTAACCGAGATAGACAGTTGTTCTCCTGCCACTACAGTAGTCTACGATGTAGGAACTACAGTCTTGACGCCTGTATTCAGTATGAAAAAGCATCGTGCTAAAGAGAAGGTAATACAAGGATCTTATAACATTATGCATTTTGTTGAGAGTGAAATTTCACGTGATTTAGGTCTCACATTACACCGTTTTTGATAGAATGTGGTCATGATTTTGGGTAGAATTGAGTGATTTTCATATCTTGTATAATTAAGATACTACTAAGGTGTTTTGTTGAGTTTTGAAGGGTAAAACAGGATCAAAAGTTAAAAGTTGGAATGAAGAGTGAAAGTGTGAAGGAATGGTGAAAAACATACGTCCACTTGAATAATTTTTCTATATTCGTGTAGAATTCCAAATTGACCATGTGATATATTTTTGGAAAGCCACAGAAGAGAGGATCGTTTTGGCGCAAAAATCACTCAAATTGGAGTCCGTATGAGGAAGTTATGTTTGAAACGGTGAGACTGCGCAGCTGCCAACGGGAATTTCCGAAAATTTCCGAAAATTAGCCAATTTTAGCTATTTCTTAGAGCACAATTCTTTCCTTATCTCATTCCCTTTCTTTGAGCACAATTATTTTCTTATCTCATTCCCTTCTCACACCTATATATATCTCACATCATTATTCATAAGAGACACCACCCTCCACAAGGGGATTACCCCCTACCATCCATCATCTACCATCATCCATATCCATCCCATCATCCATCCACATCAAAGGGGATTCAAGGGCTATTCAAGAGGAAGATCAGTCAATCGGAGAGACGGAGAAGAAATCTGAGACAACTCCAACACTAGGAATTTTCTATTCCTTTCTTTAATTTTCTTTTGTCTTGATTTGTGGTATGAATTGCATAGCCATGAGTGTTGCTTGTAACCTCATAGGCTAATTTCTTATACAGTTTTAGGGGTTTGATGGTTTGATTTGATTGATTTGAGAACCTAGACCAAAGATTGGGATTTTATGCAGTTGATCATTTGATTTTACTTATTTTATTAAGACATGCTTTTCTGATTCGTAACGTCTTCATAATATATTCATGACATCCGCTATAATGCTTGGATTATTGTGTTAGCTTGTGTGCGTTCATGATTGGTATTGTCTATCAGTTAGGGATTAGAGTAGCTCCGCTATAAGCACTTTAATTCCATGAACTGGTAAATTAAATACTTGATTAGTTTAGTGGAACAATGCAATTAGACAATCAAGTAGGAAGTGAATAGAACCTTGTAGTAATTCCAGAAAATATCTTGTTAGTCAGGCTTACCATCCGGAGGTATTGTTGCTTGCTTTGATTAGTATCTAGGAATAAGGCTTGGTAATATTTGTGCACCTTAGGATTTAAACCAGATTAGACTGTTAGCTTTGAATCGAATCATATTCGGTAGGATAACAGGGATATGTGGAGTATTTTCAGTGAAACTGCATGAATGAGCAATCGTAAGTTTAATAACCCAAACTAATTGATCAATACCTGATTCCTTAGAACTGTTTGTCATCTCTTGATTAGAAACTTGTTGTTATTTTTCCTTGCTTTTAATTAATTCAATTATTTATTATTTGCGTATTTTAGTTAATTCGCAACAAAACATTGAAAATCGGTTACCTTATTCTGATTAAGCTAGTATAATTAGAAAATAAATAGTTAGCTGTCCCTTGGGTTCGATAATTTAACTTGGTCACTTACCGCTACAATTGATATCCTTCATACTTGGGGATTAAATTATAGTGCGCAGAAAAAGCCTATCAAGTTTTTGGCGCCATTGCCGGGGACTCAAATATGACCAAACAGAATGAGGAAGTGAACAAGCAGTTGAAGAATTTGTCATATACCATAGGACATATATCCTCTACAGTAAATCAGCAGCAAGTGCAGTTGCAGAAAGGAAAGTTTCATTCGGATACGAAAATCAACCCAAAGGAGAGTGTTAATGCGATCACGTTGAGATCCGAGAAGCATTGTAAAGGTTCAAAACTGATGCAGGACGTCACAGAACTTGTACAGAATAAAGCAGAACAGAAGCAGTACGAAACAGGAATGGAGCAGGACCGATTAGACGCCGCTCGGCTACCGGCTCGGCCCGAGCAGACTGCCGAGCAGGTTCAGATGCTGCCGAGCGGGACTCTGGCTAGTTTCGACGTGTCTTCCAGTTCAGGTGGGACCCAGCTCGGCACCGCTCAACTTCCGCTCAAGCCGAGCGAGCCGGCGAGCTGCCCTCAAGGGTTTTCTGCGCGTTCGAATTCTGTACAGAGTCAATCTAATCTGGAAATTTCTAATAAAAAGTGACAGAGAGCGAAGAAACTGAGAGAAGTAGAACAGGTATTCGAGAAAGACAGTTTGGGACTTCCAATTACAAAGGTATCAATTCCTTTCCCTCAAAGATTCATGTCAAAAAGCCTTGATGAGAAGTTTCGTAAGTTTGCTGATGTCATGAGGGATGTCCAAGTCACTATTCCTTTCTCGGAAGCATTGGAAGAGATGCCACATTATTCAAGGTTCATCAAGGAACTTATCTCCGGAAAGAGGAAGCTTAACAGTGTAGAGACAGTGAATTTGACAGAGAACTGCAGCTCTATTATTCAGAAAAAGCTTCCAGAAAAATTGAAGGATCCAGGGAGCTTCATCATTCCCTGTGAGATTGGAAAAGGGCTATCTAGGAGAGCACTGTGTGATTTAGGAGCCAGTATAAATTTAATGTCTTTATCAGTGTTCAAGAAGCTTGGTTTGGGGGAGTTGAAACCTGCGTCTGTTGCCCTACAGTTAGCAGATCGATCGTTGACATACCCCGAGAGAGTGATTGAAGATGTGCTAGTGAAGGTGTCGAATTTGACTTTTCCTGTGGATTTCCTTGTACTTGACATGGAGGATGAAAAGGATGGTGCGCCTCTGATCTTGGGACGTCCATTCCTTGCAACTGGAAGGGCTCTGATTGATGTGTTCAAAGGAGAGTTGAGGCTTAGGGCTGATGATAAGGAGATTGTCTTTTCTTTGAATAAGGAGATGCAGTGGCCCACGGATCAGCAGCAGTACAAGTCTGTAGATGTAGTGGACACAGTGCATGATGAGAACTTTATCCTTTCTGATGCAGAGTTTGAGAATTTGTCTAATGATGCATGTATTGATTATCTTGAGAAGCTATTTTCATTGGGCAATGCTAGTGTGAATCGAAATAAGAGGTCCACTGTTGAAGTGGGGATGGAGCCTGCTGCCAAGGAAGTGAAGTATGAAGGGAAGAGAGTTGAAGTGGTAGAGGAAATTATAGAAGCAAGCGTATCTCATACTTTTCCTACTACTAATTCTAATGTGATGTTTGATAGTCTTTTGGTTGCAGGAAAGATTGATGATCCATATTTGAAGCCTCCAAACTTACCTCCTGATTTTTATTCTCATATTGTTGAAAATTTTAACTTGTTTGATCCTTGTTTTGCTACACAGGTTGAGCCTACAATTGAGTGGAGGATTGACAAGAAGGACTCAAGACAGTCATGGGAGGAAAAGAATTCAAAGGATCATGTTGGAGTGACAAAGAAGGGTGAGATGATTGGTGAAGTAAATAAGAGAGGAAAGAAGTACCTTAAGGTACGAATGCGAGAGAGCTGTCCTCCGATCCAGTAGTTAAAAAGAGGTATCCCGTCGTGACTCTCCGACATTAAACATGAGTGCCTGTTGGGGGCTATCCCTCCCGTTTTATTGTTTTTATATGTCTGTGTTGTTGTAGGAATTTTATTAGGTATTGCTCGACTACGGTATATACTTCTTTGCAAACTTAGTTTCTCACCTTGTTTGATCTAAGTTTGGGGGGGTACCATACATACCTTGTCTTGCAATCTCGAAATATAATTTTTACATTGTGTTGTTGCTTGGAGGGTCAATTTTTTGCGGATTTTTAATATTTTCAATTTATTTGATGATGTTGAGGGTTCGATTTTTTGCGATTTTCCAGGTTTCGTGTTGTTTTTGTTTGTGTTTATTTGTTTTGTGTTAATCCTAGTGTTGGTATAGTTGATTTTTGGTTCTCTATGATGATTTTCTGATTTTTCTTGGCACTTGATGGTATTTTTGTGTGATTGTGTTTGAGAAGCAGTTTGAGATTGTGCTTGGATATTGAGATACTTGAAATTTATTTATGTGCATGAAAGATTAGCTATGTAACTTTATTAGGATTGCTCGTTCATTCCTATAGCCATGTGAGATTTTGAGCCTTTTGAAATCATGACTAATTGCATGATTCAGTTTATTCTTGTGAGTATCGTTCATACACACGTATTCTAGAACTTGGCTTTATATCTTGCTTGAAGCTACGTGTTTAATTAAATGATAGGAAATGATCTTAGGCCATCTTTGTTATTTATTAGTCACTAGCCAAATTATTATCCTACCTATTGAAATTATCCGTAGTTAACCCTTTTGAGCCTAAAAGCCTTATTTTTGTGGAAGCCTACGTGATTAGCCAATTGATCCCTTTGTTAGCCTTTAAAAATCCCTACCTAGTAGAGAGTTGAAGGAGTCAATTTGGTATCTTGAGAAGAAACATAAAAGGAGAATAAGTTGGAAGTGATGAAAATTGTTGAAAAGAGTAGTTAAATTGTTGCATAAAGGGGTAGTGTCCGAAACTGGTACCCTATGAAAAGGGTAGTGCCTGAAACTGGTGCCCTTATTTGAAAAAGAAAAAAAAAAAGAAAAGAGGGAAGAAGAAAAAAAATTTCAAGTAAGGATGTGGTGTTCAAAAGTGAAGGAGGAATCAAATTGCAAGAAGCATTGAAGAGCGTTGAAGAAGAAAGAAGAAAGTAAAGTTGTTTGTTGAAAAGCTGTAAGTCTTCTTTGATTCTCTACTAGTGATTGAGTCACGATATCCATATATTTCCTACCTTTACCAAAGAGCCAACATTACAATCTAATGCAAGACCTTTGTGATCCTATTGTTGAAATTATTCCTTTAGTCGAGAGTTGAGATGATTGCCAAGCTTATGGTTACGCATGTGTTTGAATTGACTTTGAGTGTAAACACCTTAACCTGAAGAGTATATCTCACACTTGAGCGATGAGCGTAAATACTACCCGTGAGAATGGGTGGATGAGCATTCCGAAAAAGTGAAGTAGTTGATTTGAATTGTATGTTCTTAGATGGATGGTTATCTTAGTATTTGAAGTATGATTTTTGAATTGTTAAATTTTCTTGGATGTGAAGCCGTGAAATTTCCTCTCAATTACGCTATTGGTTTTCTATGATGTTGCCTCGGGACGAGCAACAGGTAAGTTTGGGGGTTTGTTGAGAGTGAAATTTCACGTGATTTAGGTCTCACATTACATCGTTTTTGATAGAATGTGGTCATGATTTTGGGTAGAATTGAGTGATTTTCATATCTTGCATAATTAAGATGTTACTAAGGTGTTTTGTTGAGTTTTGAAGGGTAAAACAGGATCAAAAGTTAAAAGTTGGAATGAAGAGTGAAAGTGTGAAGGAATGGTGAAAAACATACGTCCACTTGAATAATTTTTCTGTGTTCGTGTAGAAGTCCAAATTGACCATGTGATATATTTTTGGAAAGTCACGAAAGAGAAGATCGTTTTGGCACAAAAATCACTCAAATTGGAGTCCGTATGAGGAAGTTACGTTTGAAACGGTGAGACTGCGCAGCTGCCAACGGGAATTTCCGAAAATTTCCGAAAATTAGCCAATTTTAGCTATTTCTTAGAGCACAATTCTTTCCTTATCTCATTCCCTTTCTTTGAGCACAATTCTTTCCTTATCTCATTCACTTCTCACACCTATATATATCTCACATCATTATTCATAAGAGACACCACCCTCCACAAGGGGATTACCCCCTACCATCCATCATCTACCATCATCCATATCCATCCCATCATCCATCCATATCAAAGGGGATTCAAGGGCTATTCAAGAGGAAGATCAGTCAATCGGAGAGACGGAGAAGGAATCTGAGACAACTCCAACACTAGGGTTTTTCTATTCCTTTCTTTAATTTTCTTTTGTCTTGATTTGTGGTATGAATTGCATAGCCATGAGTGTTGCTTGTAACCTCATAGGCTAATTTCTTATACAGTTTTAGGGGTTTGATGGTTTGATTTGATTGATTTGGGAACCTAGACCAAAGATTGGGATTTTATGCAGTTGATCTTTTGATTTTACTTATTTTATTAAGACATGCTTTTCTGATTCGTAACGTCTTCATAATATATTCATGACATCCGCTATAATGCTTGGATTATTGTGTTAGCTTGTGTGCGTTCATGATTGGTATTGTCTATCAGTTAGGGATTAGAGTAGCTCCGCTATAAGCACTTTAATTCCATGAACTGGTAAATCAAATACTTGATTAGTTTAGTGGAACAATGCAATTAGACAATCAAGTAGGAAGTGAATAGAACCTTGTAGTAATTCCAGAAAATATCTTGTTAGTCAGGCTTACCATCCGGAGGTATTGTTGCTTGCTTTGATTAGTATCTAGGAATAAGGCTTGGTAATATTTGCGCACCTTAGGATTTAAACCAGATTAGACCGTTAGCTTTGAATCGAATCATATTCGGTAGGATAACAGGGATATGTGGTGTATTTTCAGTGAAACTGCATGAATGAGCAATCGTAAGTTTAATAACCCAAACTAATTGATCAATACCTGATTCCTTAGAACAGTTTGTCATCTCTTGATTAGAAACTTGTTGTTATTTTTCCTTGCTTTTAATTAATTCAATTATTTATTATTTGCGTATTTTAGTTAATTCGCAACAAAACATTAAAAATCGGTTACCTTATTCTGATTAAGCTAGTATAATTAGAAAATAAATAGTTAGCTGTCCCTTGGGTTCGATAATTTAACTTGGTCACTTACCGCTACAATTGATATCCTTCATACTTGGGGATTAAATTATAGTGCGCAGAAAAAGCCTATCACATTTATAATTAGTTTCACGTTTTTTAGATGTGTTCACCTCTATTCATTAAATAGGTTGTTCGACGTCCATCCACCCGATTAAAGTTAGAAAGCAACTACATAGCATCGTTACCTCCTCATTTTGCAAAGTACATATCATCCACAAAAAAATGTGAAAGCAGATGGGCATTGTGGATTTCGGGCCGTAGCAAACTTGGTTGATTATGGAGAAGAAGCGTGGGATAAAGTTAGAAGAGAGCTTTTGATCGAAGTGAATAACCATAAAAACTTTATCGAAGAGTGTTTGGTGATCCTGAATATATTGAAATTGTAACTAATGCCTTGGATTGTTTCACTCCTACAACCCCGTTACGACATTGGTTTCTACTCCCTGAAATGGGTCACCTGGTTGCAAGCACATATAATGTGGCCTTCATGCTGATCAGCAATGCAACGTGTGTCACATATCTACCATTGAGGAGTGGCATCCCCCAATACCAAAGCTAATTTCAGTAGGATTGATAAACGGGGATCATTTTGTCCAGGTGCGTTTTTTGGTTTTTAGGTCATTTGTTATACCAATTTTAGGTTTACCAGCATTGTGACATTGTTCATGCAATTTTAGGTTTTTCTTAAAGACAGGTGTCCGATACCCACGATTAACACAATGTGGATGGTCCATCGCTTACATGTGGCACAAGGCTGGGAATCATATCTTAAACCCCGGGCAGATGCATACGAAAAACCTATATTGGCGGGAGAAGCTCGTAGGAGTATGGATTCAATAACACTAGTAGATTAAATAGAGATATCATGTATTTTGATTAAACTCTTTTTAAATATTAGTATTATGATGAAATGTTATTGAACTAGTAGTATTATAATTTCTAATATTCAGTGTTGTGTTGAAAAGCTCATGTTTGACCACAATTGGATGAAATTGAAAACCTAGTCGATCAATAATGGTTGAACATTTGTATAAAAATCGTCCGACACTAGTCAAACACAATGAAGAATGTTCGTCTACTATTGGTTGAACGACATGAAATATGTTCGGCCATCACTGGTCGAACACTTTGAAGAAAGTTCATTCACTACTAGTCGAATATTCTGAAGTTTGTTCGACCATTTCTGGTCGAACATTTTGAAGATTGTTCATCCACTACTAGTCGAACAATGTGATGTTAGCTCGTCCACAAGTAGTCGAACGATGTGAAGTTTGTTCGTCCAGAACTAGTCAAACAGTAACATTATTTTCATCTAGTTTTGGTCGAACATGACGACTGTATACATTTGCATATTTTAAGAAGAGATACACTCAAATAGCCAACAATCAACATTCACAAATAGATATCTAAATTACCAACATCAACATTCAGAAATAGATATCCTAATGACCAACATTCAACATTCACAAATAGATATCCAACTGACTAACATTCAACGTCCACCATTGCTAAGCTCTTCACTTGCCATCATTCTATCCTCACGCATTGAGACTACAATTTTTCCAGTAATAGAGAAGCCAGTGAGGCAAAATACGTCATCCAAAGTGATGGTCATCTCCTCAAAAGGCATATGAAACGTGTTCGTTTCAGGGTGCCACTGCTCAACGAAGGCAATAATGATATTTTTGTTTGGGTTTTTATATGATATCAACTTCGTTTTCCAAAACCCAGCCTTTTTAAAAATGCCTCTCCACGATCTATTACTGTCGTCCGCCTCATACTTCCACTCTAGAAACTTTCTAACATGACTGTGGACTTTTATAACTTCTCTCTCTTTACCTTTCCATATCGAACAACCAACATGCTGATCGAAATTTACAAGCAATGTATCCCTCATATTTTTCTCAGCACCCAAATTGCCTTGGTGACCCAAATTCTCCTCATCCATAAACTCTCCAACGACCTCATTCCCCCTAACCTTCGCATCCTCCTCATTCCCCTCATCCATAAACTCTCCGACGAGCTCATCTGCCAGATTCCTATCATCCATAAATTGTCCCTCTCTATCATCATTCCAATCTATCATTTGAGATTCTGACTCATTTGCAGGTTCTGGTTCATTAACCAACGGAATAAGAGGAGCAGTTGGTGGAGTGGGTTGTACATCTTGTTGTACTTTGTGTTCCAATTCTCGTTGCTTTCTAACAGATGCAGTTGGGCGCCGACGATATACAAACTCTGCAGCTGCAAATAATATAGAATTAGTCCAACTAAAACAAAATATAAGGCATATTAGTTACCCTAAGAAATTAATTCATATAGTTCTTTAACCCTTTCTTTGGAATCAAGAATCACATTCCTTAATTTTCCTTCCTTCCATGTATCAATAAAATCTAAAGAACCCAAAAAATCAAATACCACATGTAGTATTTTGCTACCATGTTTGGTGTTCAGCTTAGAAATATAGTAGACGAAGGCATGCTCTTTACGACACCCTTGGATTGAAAATTTTGAAATGAAAAAATCTAAAAATAAGATAATCTTACACCTTTGTTTACTATTAAAAAGTATTTCTGCTAGCTTGATGATTTAATATGTTCCAAATTTACATGATATTATTCCTTATGATTGTTTTTAATTTTTTTTTTTACTAATTCTGATATCCAAATTGAGTCAAATAGAATTTAGAACAATCTGCTTCTAAGAAAAGTAATTTTTAATAGGCTGATTGTTAATTTTTATTCTCTTTTATTATATATGCTCACTTTATTGTTCTTACATTAATTTCATTACTCTGATACAGTTTTGAATATTGTGTTTTTTTTGTTCCTTGGGAAATTACCCCTTTTCTTTAGACAAGTTCAGATATCCATATGGAGTCGAGTAGAATGTAGAACAGCCTACTTCTAAGATAATGATATCTAAAATATATACTTCCTCTGCCCTATGACAAACTTCACACTTTTACAAAATCAATAAAGCCGGATAATAACCGGGAATAATCCAAGAAAGAATCATTTCAACCCACCCAATACAATTAACAATTACCTCAAAAAATATATTAAACAACAGCAAAATGAAACATACACGGCAATAAATTTCAAAATTCATGCTTTTTCCTTCTTGTTCGAGGTGAAAAGAGTCATTTTGAACATTAACATAATAAGATGTATTGGGAGGACAGCCTTACGCTGGGTCCGACCAATGATGGTCGACAGCCTTCAGCTTGGTTCGACGAGTGGTGGTCGACAACTTTTATTTCTGTTCAATCGATGGTGGTCGAAATTTCACCCAAAATTCGACGAAACAGGATCGACCCAGCATGATTAATGTTATCCTAATACTACAAAACTTCAAATAATGCATTACCCATGAAGTTTTTACTCGGTTCAACCTAAAAATTGAAGCAACCTAAATCCTAAAACCCTAACTATTTAAATAGAAATTAGAGAATGAAGGAAACATACCTGGAGTGATTATCCTCTCGTTTTCATCCGCCATTGATTATACTTGCATTGGTTCTTTCTTTTCTCTTCTTCCTCTTCTCTTTTCTGTTCTTCCCTCTCTTCTCGCGCGTCTGTCGCGTTTTTTCTTCTATTCCTTCAACTTGTATTATGCTTCTACGTTAGGTAAGTAGTGTTAGGAATGTATGTGTGTAATGTTGTAGGTGTATTAAGTAATTTTAATTTTATATATAAAGGGGTAAAATAGTAAAAGTGTAGTGGGTGTATATATAATTTGAAGTGGTGTATTCAGTAATGGGCGTATTCATTAAACGGAGGGGTGTGGTTAGCCGCGGCCTATTTTAGGACATGACTCACCAAAAAGAAAATAGCAAGTAAAAAGATTACACCAAAGACATACTTTTAGTACTCATGTACAGATTACATCAACATTAAACACAACTTTATTTATTTAGTTTAGTACATGTTCAATTCCATTAATCATTATTGAATCATGCTAAATATATGGGAAACACAGTTCTCACAGAAAGAGGGATCCTAACATAATGGATCTTATCAGTCCATGTTATGCTTCCAAAGTAGAACTCTGTGGTGACCTTGTGAAGCGTTGTAATGGTGACATTATAGCTCATTTTCTTGATTGTAGAACTAAACTCCAAATACGTAGGGCTCACTTTCACAACTACCCCTTTCGGAGGATCAATAACAACCTCGTACTTTGAGTTTTTATCTCCAACATTCGTCACGGTTCTTGTAACATTAACTTGGTCTTTAAGACTTGGAATTGTAATGGAAGGAAGGTTTAGATTCAGGATAGAATTGCCTGAATTAGGACAAGATGGTGCCTCCCCTATGAGTTGAGAGATGGACTGTTTAGGATAATCCATGGCACATAAATAATGTATGTAATCCTGCGTTTCCATATCGTACACAAGGCCGGGATCTCTTGCTGCGTTGGGATTAACAAGCCCGCCTCCATAATCGAAAGGATCTGCAATCTTGGGTACCTCTACTTGTGAATAAATTGGCTCTTGGGTGTAAGGATCCGTCGTCCATGCTGCATATATGTCATAATTTTTTTTATTGTATTAGAATTGCAAAGAGTACACTCTGTAACTGTAAGATACACAAAAGATGGTAAATTTATTTATAATTTCTCTACATAATTAACTGAATCACCTGTTGTGATGATAGCAGACTTGATAGCAGCAGGAGACCAGTCAGGATGCAATGATTTGAGCAACGCAACAATTCCAGCAACATGAGGGCAAGCCATTGATGTTCCGGACATGAGATCATACCCATTGGGAGTTTTTAGCGAGGGCAGAACTGCTGCTATTATGTCAAATCCTGGTGCTGCTATATCAGGCTACATATATATTCAAATTAAATTATTGGAAGGATTCAACTAAGAAATTTTTTAAAATTGAAATTCACATATATATTTTACCTTAAGAACTGCTGGAGCGAGAGAATTAGGACCCCTAGAAGAGAAAGCTGCAATGTAGGTGGTGATATCTTTACCCACCAAAGTCTTGGTGGGCAGTATCCGTACCTTCGGGCCACTTAAACATATGCAACACGTTACATATAGTTTGAGTAGGTTTGTATCATTAAACAGATGGAAACACACTGTCAAACTAACTTTTGCTAGCTCTTAATGTTTATTTTAAGATTTAATTTTTTTTATCGTGAAGTATTACGTATCCAACTGTAGATAAAAAAAAATGGAGTGACAAAAATACTTACGCGTGGAAAGAAGCGTATTTGAATATCTGGGCAGCTACGTCGTAGGTGACTAAAATGACTGGAAAGTCACGAGTGTAATAATCGCCTATAGAGATAAAGTACTTTTGGGTTCCGATAAGCCCCAGCCCACCTGCAGCAGCCACATTAGTTGCAGCTGCAAAAATATCCGACTCACCCCCCTCTACTGTGAAGCAAAGCACCACTTTTTCGACCACCCATGTTTCGTTTGCCGTTATCCTTTCGCAAGGCCTGCATGCATAATAATCAACCCTAGCTTAACTTGTTACAACTACTTAGGACTCCGTTATATAAAATGAGTTAGTCTCTCGTAAACTGAGTTTACATCATAAACCCTATGATCTCCCTTAATTTAAACACCCTAGCAATACATAGGGTATATAAAATTGGAAGTGGGACCAAAAGGTTTACACCGTGAACCCAACTTGCACAAATGTTTGTGTTATAAAATAGGAGCTATTAAGTTTTATGGATTTGAAGTGAATGCAAAAATCATTACACTGGTGATGGAATCAAATTAACAAAGCCAGTATCTTTTCCAACATACATTCCCGGACCCTGCAATCTCCATCCAAATAGATATAATTTGATTAAATTATAGACAGAGTGTTGAATGATCTCCTCATCTAAAACCTTAAGTTTATAAAGAGGTGAGTCATTTAATACTCAATCAGATACGGAGCAAATAGAGATTAACTAACCGCTAGAATTTGATTGTCTCCGAGTATGATGGGAGTAAGTAAGGACCTATCCAATGTACTAGCCGCCACGTTTATTACCCATGGCGCCACATTAGCAATTGTTTGGTATTTGGGGCCGTCATTCCCACCGGCAGTAGCCACCGTTATCCCTTGAGCCACCGCGTGGAAAGCGCCATAGTCGATGGAGTCTTCCTGGTCGGTTTCCGGTCTTTGAGGTAAGGGCGAACCAATGGAGATAGACAAAACATCGACTCCATCATGAATGGCCTCATCATAGGCTTTAAGAATGTCTGCGCTTGCACCTGTTGCACTTTGTGTTCTCCTGTTCACCACCCACAACACCTTGTAGATGGCTAGCCGGGCCCGAGGGGCCCCTCCTCGGGCCGTGCCTTGAGCGAGTCCATCAACGCTGACGTTGCTCACGAATGCGCCAGCTGCAGTGCTGGCGCAGTGAGTCCCGTGGCCGTCACCGTCACGGGGCGAGATGTACTCGTTCTGTGCGGTTGCGTTGTATACCCCATCCCGCTCTGCAAGAAAGCCCTTGATAAAGTAACGGGCCCCGATGAGCTTTTTGTTGCAGTGCTTTGAAGGATTGAATTGTTCTCCCGATTGACAAAAGCCCTTCCATTTGGATGGGATCGGGCCGAGTCCTTTGTCGTTGAAAGATTCGGATTCGGGCCAAACTCCGGTGTCCATGACGCCAACGATGACACCATTGCCCTGGTTGGAATCGTGCAGTAGATTATTGGTTGAAGAAACTGAAAGTCCCAGAAAATCCCAGCTTCTCGTAGTTTGGGCCTTGTGGAACTTGTTTTCGAACACTTTAACCACTCCCGGCAACCCTATGAAATTGAGAGAGTTATATTACCGTTTAATCGAAGGTGACACCCTGAAATTTTAATTTTTCTATGAATATATAACTAATTAATTTTTTTTAGGGTAAATATCAAAACTAGTCATGGTCGATTCCAACTTTAATCCTTTATTTTATGTAATTCTCAATTTTGGTCCTCATTTTTTCAAATTTTGATCATTTTTAGTTAACTTTTGGTCCAAAATTTATACATTTAAGACTAATTTTGGACATTTTTAAACATAAAGGATTAAATTTGGACAAAAAAAATGACTTAATTTGAGAAACGGACTAAATTTAGGCTAAAATGACTAAAATTGGACAAAAAATGATTAAAATTGAGAATTGTAAATGATAAAAAACTAAAGTTATAATCGATCATACTTACAAAACCAATTGTGATATTTACTCATTTTTTTTATTATAATAATATTAAAATATGATTAAAGAGAGTATAAATTAAGTATTTTAAGTGTCATAAGAAATAAAAAAGTATCAACTTTTGCGGGACTAAAGAGAGTATAAAGTATTTTAAGTGTTGTGAGGAATAACAATTTTGAAATTAATATGTACTCCCTCCGTCCCAAAATAATTGACACATTTTTTTTTGGCACGGAAATTAAGGAGTATAATAATTTAATATAAAGTGAAGTGAAAGAAATAATATTTAATGTGTAGTGGGTAGTTGTATTAGTGGTGGGTGTGATGTTTGTATGGGTCCATGTAAATAAATAAATTGTTTTTGTGTGGGTCACATATCCTTAAAAAGGAAATATGTCAATTTCTGTGGGACAACCCAAAAAGAAAAGTGTGTTAATATCTTTGGGACGGAGGGAGTATATAATGTTCGGATTTTGAATTAATTTCCACATACCTTGGCAGTGCTTGGCCTGAGAGGGGGTCATCATAGCAGCAAAACCAGAGAAGCCGTGCCTGTAACTATATATCATTGAATCTGCAGCTGCTTCTTTGCTGCATTTAAATACATTCATTATCATATATTCCAAATCAAATAATTATAGATAATAAGTGTTTGGATAAAATTAAAAAAAAAAAAGAATTTCAATTTAATATAATTATAGCGAAATATACCTTCCAAGAACAGACGAAAGCATTTCATGGTGGGACTTAGTTACACGCTTCACATCATTGTGTTTCCTTTCTCCCATGTACACAATATACAACTGTTTCTCAACAACATTAACTATATGTTAATAATAATATTCTTCCAAACCTATACATAGCATATACAATTAAAATAATAATACTAACTTTGGTTTGAGAATCCTTATTGGCCATGACGTGATGGATCATAGCAGTTTGCAAAACAAGTGTAGACAACAAAAACCATGCTACTGCAGGAACAAACACACTGCATCTCTTCATTTCCCTCTTTTTTTCTAATTTCACTAATTAATTCAGTTGTGCAATTTCTTTGCTTTGCCCATGCTTATATATAATGATAGTTCACTTGGGTGGATTCTAGATTTTATTATAATTGGCTAAAAAATTTTACGGATATACGTAATCTGGGCTGATTCAAGATTGAATCGATCAATGAGAGGCCTTAGACTATATTATGAACGTAGAAAGTAATAAGAGTACGTAATATTGCTCTTTCAACGCATGATACTGTATACAGTGATGTTAATGATAATTAATATTAGTATATGTGTATAACATTTATTTCATAAACAAACATCTCGACATGATATTAATATTTTCGATAAGTGAACGCATTTCTTTGCAATACACACTAAAAAAATTATAATTTTAAAAAAGTTATTCCCCTTGTTTTCATGTAATTAAAGCACTGATCAACTTGACTTTTAACTAAGAAAAATGATTAATGCAAACTATTTCTATTATTTTTTTTTAAAATTACTATTATTAATAATATTGTATCTCCGCGGTCCCAAAATATCAACATTGATTTAAGCATGACCAATTCTAATTTTATTATTTTTTATATACAATTCTCAATTTTAGTCTTTCTTTTTGTTCAATTTTGAATATTTTTGTCCAAATTTAGTTTTTTTTTTTCCTTCAAATTTTAGACTAAAATTGAACAAATTATGACTTAAATGATAAAATTTGGGGTAAAAAATTGGACTAAATTTGATAAAATTACTGAATTTGGTCAAAAGGACCGAAATCAAAAAAAAAAAAAAAAGAGAGAGAAAGACAAAATTTAAGAATCACAAATAAAAAAATTGACTAAAATTGAAATCCTACCATATTTGAAAGGCAAATTTTATATTTTCTCATATGAATAATAAGCATTTGTTTCAATTTTTTCTCCTTAAATTGTTATAATATTTGTTGGTCGGTGAATATAGTGAATATATATAAATTAGCAATCGATGGATAATCTGTTTTATTCATATATATTTTAGATGTGGTTGTTAGTTAATTTTAGAGGACTTGTTCCTATTTAGGATAATCTGTTTTATTCATGGACTCAACCAGTCACTAGCTGACCTTTGTTTCATATACTACTTAAGTCTCATTACAAAAATTAATTAGGTAGATAATATCAATATTTTATACTACAACCATCGATTTTCTCAAACCTTTGTGCCGAACAAAATTGTGACGTTAAATTTGTGGACGACTTGTTTTTGTTTCACATTAGGTCTTTAAATATTAATCTCAATAAAATTTATTGAATCTTGACTTGGAAAAATGTACTCCCTCCGTCCCAACAAGTATTTCACGTATTGATGTGCGCGGAGTTTAAGAAAATTTTGTATTTTTATGTATAAAGTAAGAAAGAGAATATATATTTTAGTTGATTTAATGAAAAAGGTGTGTAAAGTTGTTGGGAGATGTGAAAAAGTAAGTAAAAGTAAGTATTATATTGGGATGTGTGTAAAAAGTGAGTATTGTTATAATGTATTTTTTACCAAATTTAGTAAAAGTAAAGTGTGAAATACTCTGAGGGACGGATGAAAAAGGAAAGTGTGAAATACTTCAGGGGACGGAGGGAGTACATATTATTTTATTCATAAATTTTAATTGATGTAAATTTTTATTATATAATTATAATATCACATTTTGGATGTAATATTTTATCTTGGATACATAATTTATTTTACTCCTAGTTATGATTTATTCTTAGGAAATTGTGCTAATTTTAAGATATGATTATAATTTTAATTATTAATTAAGGAGTTTTCTCGGTTTCTTCCCCATATAATTCATACTACTCAATATTGATCAACGGTTTAGCATATTTATTAAATGAAAATTTCTTGTAAACTCGATTCACGCACTTTAAAATTATAAAATTATTTTTAGTACATAAAAAGTTATTTTAAAAAATATATTATTTTTTTAAATAAAATATTCTCCCTTCATCCCAAAAAGGTTCCATATTACTATATTAAAAG
Organism: Pogostemon cablin; assembly: GCA_023678885.1. NCBI lineage: Eukaryota > Viridiplantae > Streptophyta > Magnoliopsida > Lamiales > Lamiaceae > Pogostemon > Pogostemon cablin. The sequence continues at coordinate 30,801,503 of CM042995.1, forward strand.
AATTAATTTTTAAAACAAAATTTACCCTTAAAGTGAGAGATTAACCCTAACTTGAGATAAGTTCGTAAAATTTTGTTAAAAGTCAATTTGCCATATAATATGAAGAAATGAACTGCTTAGTTTTAAACAAGTTATAAGTCAATAACTTTTAAATCAGCAACCACCATAATTCAAATCAAATTATTCTAATTAATTACTCTAATGTCATGATAATAATATAGTTATAGTTCGAAGATATTCTTTTTAACGTGTCCTTTCGACTACATGAAACGTTCTTGGTGTATACATTTATAATAGAGAGCCAATTAAAAAATTTTTAGAACCAAATATAATCCTCTAATTCACTTCTCTATTCTATCTGCTGTTCTATTTATTAAATATATTTTATATTGTAATTAAGTATAATATTTTAATAAAAAACATGTTTCTTTTTTATTGGATTGAAGTAATAAATATAAAATTAAAATTCATTTTAAGATCATTGGTATGCTGTCGCGGGCGTACCAAAATATAATTTATATTTCCAACTCACTCTTATAGGTAGTATAGTAGTAAGTAGGGTCGAACCCAAGAGAGTATAATGAATCCTAATTAAATTAAAGTGTTACTAACACATGAAATAAATAAGAGAGGGTTTTTGTTTGTGAAAAATTGATAAATACTCAAATAATAAATCGACTCAATATTTAAATAACAAAGTAGATGAAAATTAATATAAAATTAACCAAGTGATAAAAGCCTAGTTTAGGATGTCGATCCCCTCCCGTTTACTAAATTACTTAATTATCTGAATATAAACATCTAGTCTAATGCACAAACTCAAATCCCTAGATTGACGGTACGACCAATCAACCCGAATGTTCTTACGTTCATCAACTAGGGTACGACCACTAAATTGAACTATCTACGAGTGACCCTATGGATTCGAACTCGTAGATGCATTAAAACTCTAAACATAGGATTACTAGGCTACGAAATCCGGCTAGGTATCATACAACCTAGATTTTATTACACCTAGAGGGAATTATCTCTATTTGTTACTTAATTCAATTCCTACAACAATTACGGATTGTAGGTCATAGAATAACAGTAAGCAATTAAATAGTTAATCTAGTTGATCAGGCCAAAATAATTATTAAATTACTATAAGAACATCACTGCATGTAATAAAATAAACTTGCACAAAAGATTCAATGTAAAAACCATAAACAATTAAATTAATTATTCTACGGGAGGTTCACGAATCCTAAACTAGAAAAGGGGATTAGGCCCGCATGTTCATAACAAAAACAAAATTAAAATAATAAAAACCGATTGTGACGATTGCTTCTGATTTCACGCCAATCTGCCTTGGAGTGCTGTCGCTTCTTCACGTTAATTGTCCTCTCTAAATTCACGTTCCTTCACGTTAATGTGTTCTGCTCCTCTAAATTCACGTGTATCTGCCCCCAAAAATAATTAAAACATATCCCCCAATTATCTCTATCTTGATCCCCAAGTAATCTTGTTTGATCTCTTTCCTTACTTATCTCTTCCTAAAATATCTCAAGGATCTTTTCTTTTCTTGTTGACTAATCTATCGAGCATTCTCCACAACATGGGCCTGACTTGGGCTGATCTCTTCGCTGGATCGTGTGAGAAAAAATATGAAAATATTCCAGCTGCACTTTCCTTATTTAAGCTGAATTTTCGCAGGTCCCTTCTGACACTGAGGGGGTCAGTGTCAGTCAATTTGGCAGCACGAATTTCCTGCACAAAATAGCCCATTTCCACATCAATTTATAACATTAAATCTTCAATTAACCAAAGACAAGATAAGTCAATTTAGCATCCAAATAAGCACATAAGTCAATCAATTAAATATGAATTTCCACCAAATAATTATGCTAGAATATGACTTATCAAATCTCCCCACACCTAAACTTTGCTTGTCCTCAAGCAAACCAAAATCATAGAGAATAGAAAACCAAGGAACATCTACCAAGACAAATGAAAGTTACACACTTCAAGAGACAAGCAAACAATGAGCATTTGGAACTAAATAAAACATGACTCTTCACTCAAAGTTTGCAACTTTCATGGCTTCAAATGTTTCAAAATTCCATGGTCTCACCAAGATTCACTCAATCACGCTCAAGTATATGATTAAGGTAGCAAGTCACTCAAAAATTGAAAAGAAAAGCCATTACCATAAGCTTGCTCCCAAATCAATTCTCCATCAATTTTGGACGAATCATGTGCAATAATCAAAGGGTCTTCGAGTGGGTTGTAATGGGGCTTTAGGTCAGGGTAAGGTAAATAAAGAGATAAGAATGGCTAAATGCATCACTTCACAACATGTGATCTCTACAAATCAAAACATCCATGATTACCCATTCTTTTCATTTTCACAACACCCTTTTTCTTACACTTAAAAATCTCCCCACACCTGCCCCTTTCATAGACTAGGAACAGCAGGTGTCACACTTACAAGAATCACTGTTTGTTAGATAATTAACAACTCAACACAAACAATTTCAACAACTCCTTTTTCCTTTTCTCTTTTTTTCAAGAATTTTTCTTTTTTTTTATTTCCAACCTTCCTTCCTTCCTTTTCTTTCTTTTCATCCAACCTTCCTTCATTCCTTCCTCTTCTTTCTTTTTTTTTCTCTGTTTTTTATCCTTTCCAAATTTTATCAACTCTCCTTCATCTTCAGCAACATCAACGTATTTAGAGATTCATGTTGGATTGTATACTAAAAGTCTAGCTTTTTGTATGAACAATGTTATAACAATTAATTTGAAATGAGAATCATATGATCAAATGATTGCATCTTATAATTTATTTATATGTTCGATGCAATAGTCCACTTACTTTATACTGTAGATAATATGTTGTGCGACAACACGCGGAAGATCATATTATCGGTTTTCTTATAAAGTATAAACAGATGCTCACAATCGAGATAGACGGGGACTCTCTATCGGGATGGTTGTAGTGTGGTTTGGTATTAGCTTGTCTTGGCTATAGAATCACATTAGTGCACTTGTGTGTATTGAGCAGGACCGCTTGAGATCGTTCGATTTATATTGACTTATAGGAGAACTTGATCTCAGTTATTATGGATGTTCGTGCTCTTAATCCCTATACAATAACCTCAACACATAGGGCAGTATGTATTTCTTTGATTCATCAATGTGTGAGATTTACATGCAATTAAATCAATAAACTCGGTGAGTTGGGAAGTAGTGCTGTCTCTATGGTGTGCTGTTGATTGTAGAAGGAATCCGTGTCCATCATAGGTTTATGATGTCCCCTTGAGGAGCTCATAAGGATTATCACGTAAACCCTGCAGGTGGAATTTATTCCGGCATGATAATGAGATTGAGTGGTACTACTCTTGGATGAGATATTAATTAATTGAGTTGTCAGTAACTTAAATTAATTAATGGACATTGTATATCTTAAACATGGGGAGACTAACGGGCTCATAATAAGAAGGAGCCCAAAACGTAATTTTGGGATTGGTACGGTAGTGCAATAATAATATTTTAGTGGAATATATTATTATTATTGGACTTAAGTATAAGCTTTGGGCTAAGCTTGGATACTTAAGCCCAATGGAGGCCCAACCCAATTTCTCCTCCTGGTCCCTGCTGTAGCCCATGTATATAAGTCACCTCAGCTTATCTAGAACCCTAATCTAATCTAATTAATTATTCACGTGTGATGAGGGTTGAGAGCAGATTGAGTAGGTCTCGTAGATCGTCGCCCACACGACGTCGAGATCGGACTTGGGACATACAGCAGAAGACCGGAAGGTCGTTTGCTGCTGCAGTTTGTCATGTTCCAAAATTCATATAAAATCGTACAATTCTTCGATTTTGATTTATTATATACTGATAGAAAACTGTCGAAGAGAGGATCGTCTGAGCACAAAGATCACTCAATTCCGACATCAGAAGAGGAACTTATGGCTATTCTCGTGGGACTGCGCAGACTGCCAGCGAGAATTCAACCTCTACATCAACCCTTGGTGAAAGGTAATGCGTTTCATGTTTACTTGCTTCCGCTGCTTGTTAGTAATACATGGAACCCTAACGGGTCACGTTAACCAAACGATCGAATGCCAACAATTGGTATCAGAGCTTCGGTTTCGTGGTGAAGCGTGACACGTTAGGATAGGGTTTATGTGATTAATTTTTCGGAATTAGGATCACATGTTTAGGGTTTTGGTTTTATTGCGCAAACCATGAATATCCCTATGTAATATATACCCTATATTATATCTATTCGTCCATGGTTGTGTGTGAGAGGATTCGACGAAAACTGTTCGTCAATTTCACATGCAAGGAAGAAAGAGAGGGCAAAAATAGAATCACGCTTTTGAGAGAAAATCCAGCGTAGTGATATTTCAGAGGCAATAACCAGAGTTTCAACGGTCGGATTGATCTGTAATTTGGTCAGCACGTTCAGACCTTGTGCATGTACATTCTGAACGGTGGAGATCGAATTTGGAGCCTTTTCTTGCTGGGAGTACGCTGAAAACAGAAGCAGATATTTGGGTAATTCTGTTTTGCGCAGTCGAGGGAAAAGTACCGTTTCTGACAAACTAATGTTGGATTGAGCTGTAATTTGGTCAGCACGTTCAGACCTTGTGGATGTATATTGTGAACGGTGGAGATCGAATTTGGAGTCTTTTCTTGCTGGGAGTACGCTGAAAACAGAAGCAGATATTTGGGCGATTCTATTTTGCGCTGTCGAGAGAAAAGAGCCGTTTCTCACAAAATAACCGTTGGATCGATCTGTAATTTGGACAAAATGTTTAGGACTTACAGTAGTAGATTCTGGATGGTGGAGATTGGATTCTGAGGTTCTTTCAGTTTCGAACTACGAACGACAGTTGGTGTAGTTTGGTGTTGCGCGTTGGGCTGAACTTGGTTCCATGCAAGTAGGCCCTTGGACGAGCGACAGTCGGCGCTCGTCAAGGCACTTGGGGCACTCCCTGACATAATTGGCGGTGGGATATGACGATGGACGTCTTGGGGCACAAGCAATCCTGCTTGTTGCGTAAGGCATCGATTCCACAGTAGGAGTGTCGGACAAGACATTAAAATTTAGAGGCGCTTTTATTCCTAATATATATAACTGTCATAATTGATTTAATTGTCTATTATTGTTATATATATATATATATATATGGATGCCTGATCTCTATGATTTATTGTCTTATATAGAAGCATGCTAGATTGCGTATTATATTTGGTATATTATATGCATGTATTGCTAGAGTGTTGGATAAGACATCCAATTTTAAGAAAACTAATTCCTAATATATAACTGCCATAATAGATTTTATATTATTGTTATATATGGATGTCGAATTAATTCCTAATATATGACTGCTATAATTGATTTAATAATCTATTATTGTCATATATGAATGTCGAATTAATTCCTAATATATAACTGCTATAATTGATTGTCTATTATTGTTATATATGGATGTTGAATTGATTCCTAATATATAACTGACATAATTGATTTAATTATCTATTATTGTTATATATGGTTGCTCATCGATATCGATGTTTTTGATAATCTAGACGATATAACGATCGATATCGATAGTTTCGGAATTTTGATAATCTTGATGTTTTTCGAATATTTGATAATCTAGTCGATATCGAAGATTTTGATAATCAGGACGACATCGACGGTCGATATCGATGGTTTCGAAAATTGGACAATCTGGAAATTTTGAAAATTTGATAGTCTGGAAGTCTTTGCTGATATTCGTGCCTGGTGGCGAACAATCGAATTCGCTGATATATAACTGTTAATGATTGATTTAATTATTGATTATTGTTATATATGTATGCATGACTCTCTGTGATTTACTGCCTTATGTGCCGTAATAGAAGCATGCTAGCGTTGCGTATTTTATTCTGAATATCATATGCATGTAAAAACCCTCGGTGTTAAATTACTAAGTGGGAGAGGGGATTGGTAAATATTCCCGCGGCCTCCATTATTGGTTTGTAAGTGATGTGAGTAAACTTGCGTGTTGGCAATAGGCCTTCCTCCCTAACGGATGAGTTTATTCACGGATCACTGGTACAGACTTCATTACATAATTATTGTTTGTAATGTGGTACATGAACTTGCGTGTTGGCAATAGGCCTTCCTCCCTAACGGATGAGTTTATATGGGGCTCACTGGTACAAACTTATAATTGATGATTGTAGGAAGCTATCCGAGCGCGTGTGTACTTCTCCAACTGTAAGGCACACAAGCTCGCGCAGTGGACTTGGGATCAAATAATGGTGTACACTTAGGTGTAAATAATTAGTATCCTCCCCAACGGAGTCACTGCTATTATTTGCATGGCTAAAGAGGAACCGACTATTAATTATTTTGTCATAAAGTTAGGTTGACAAATGAAATTAATAGGTAAAACCTTCTCTTGTAAATGTTTGGGTTTGTAAACGTCCACACTAACGTGGCTTGCAGACTCACGGTGCTTGAGATGTCGGTGAATTTTCTTTTTATATAGTTTTGAGGGAATCAATATAAAAGGATAAAATTCGAAGATTTGATCGGTATATTTATTTATGATTCTCTGTAATTTCAAATGGTTTTATTTCACTTATGGTTGACTAAAAGAAATTATATTTACTGGTCCAAAATTAGATGATTAGAAAAGAATCTTGGTTTTGAATTTTACTGCTTAAGAAAATACATGTGTGTTCTCACAATGGACGTCTCATGATGCCTATTAAAGTCTCTAGTGAAGAGATGAGAGGTTCATAGAAATATGATGGTCTCATGTAACTCTTCGGATACTTGAGTAAGTTAAAAGGCAGAAGATCATGATTTAATTTGATGAATGAATTGGGAAAGCATGGAGTATAAATTGAAGGGAAACCTAGATCAATTTAATTCTTTGTGAATTGCCTAGATATTTTTGAGTAAGTTCCACCTGAATTACAATAGGATGTATATGGTGGAAAACTTCTGGCAAAACATGTGGCAAAGGAAAGCCATTTTCATCATAATGTGAACAAGTTTTATATCTTATTCACTAGTTGTTTAAAACATGATTAGTGATGGCATTTACTGACACGAAGTGTGTAGATACTGGAATCACTAAATGTTTATTACTAAGTGAGGATAAGATTGTTATGACATGGGTAAAACTACAAGAGTAGTGGCTATTGCAGTGGGAGTTGTCTATTTATTAAATGATATGAGCAGACGTTTGATTTTATGAAATTGTCTTTACGTACATTTTCATAGAAAGAATTTGATTTCGGTTTCTATGCATTAATAGATGTATACTCCATTTCATTTAAATGATATGGTCATTATAATGAATGATAGAGTTGTAATCTGTTATGGTACGTTGGTGAACAATTTGTACACTCTTAAATCATGTTTATCCCCTGGATGCGACAAATAGTAATTAATAATGAGTCTTCTAATCTAGTAAGAGAAAGGTACCTTCGGAAATGAATTTCCCACCTTAATGGTGTGACGAATAGAAGGAATAGCACTCTTATGGTAGTGATTAGATAGATGATGAATTATTTGGAATTTACTAAATTCATTTTATGGATATGCCCTAGGAACAGTAATTCATAAGAATGTTTTTCTATTTGTGGGATATCCTAGAAAAATGAAGGATGATTTATTTAGTCCACAAGATCGAAGAGTGATTGTTAACATAAACACTAGATTTTTGGAAAAAGGACTATGTAATAAATCAAATACCCATGTATAAGTTGTTCTAAAGGAAGTGAGAGGAAAACACAAAGTATAAGTACCAAGTGTACAAGAGAATATACCACAAGGTAAACTGCAACGCGTGTCACGTCTGATATACAATTGCATGTAGTGCCTTGTCGTAGTGGGAGGGTTCTTCGACAACTTGTAAGATACATGTTTTGGGAAAGTCGTGAGACTTGGTCCCTCGCAAACATGAAATGGACCCACGGATACGACGAAGCACTACAAGTTAGAAATGTCTAATCCTAGCAAAGTGCAATGAATATTAAAATAGAACGATTTGAAATTAGGTCTGGATGTTTGTTGAACCGCTAAATGGCGTAAAAGCCATTGGAAGCAGGCATGCAAGAATAAAAGAGGATCATAGAATAAGGTGAAAACCTTGGAAGCAAGCTTGTTACGAAAAGGTATACTCAGAAAGAAAGGGTTCGATTATGAGAAAACCTGTTCGCCGGTAGCTATGCCTAAGTTGATCCGAACTCTTTTATTTGTTGCTACTCATATGAAATATGAGGGATAGCAAATAGATGTTGAGACAGCTTTCCTGATTGGAAGTCTTAAGGGAAACATCTATGTGAAGCAACCAGAGTGATTCATTGCAAAGAGCTAAGAGCATTGTGATAGTGAGCTTAAAAGTGTCCATTAATGGACTAAAACAAGCTTCAAGATCATGAAACATCCGTTTTGATGAGGTAATCCAGTGACATGGATCTAATCAATGATCGGATGGGTCTTGTGTATTGAAAAGAGTGATGGAAACGTGGTGGTATTTCTTGTACTATCGTAGATGATATATTGCTCATTGGAGACAATGAAAGAGTATTGTCGGGCGTATGTGTATGGGTAATAAAGCGGTATGAAATGAAGGACTTAAGAAGAACAAAAATATCCTTTTGATCACGGTAATACGGATCACAAGAAAGGATATTATGCTTGTCTCAAGCTTCATGAATTGATACGATCCTTACTTGTTTTAGCAAGTGACTTTATCTAAGAAAATATGTCTTGAGACACAAAAGGAAGATAAAGGTGATGAAAGCGGTTCCTTATGCTTCGGCGAATAAGGAAGCTTAATCTTAGGAATGCTATGCGCGAGAATGGATATCTATTTTGCTGAACGCATGAACAGTGGGTATCAACGTAACCCAGAACAAGAATGATGAACTGTGGTAAGACATATATGAAGTGCCTGAGAAGGACTGGAAATTATATGTAAGCTTACTGGGCAAATTCACTGCTTCTTGTGGATTACGTAGATTCGGATTTTTTAGTCAGATTGGACGACAGTAAATCCACCTCAAGGTTATGTGTTTAATTTTAGGAAGTTGAGTCATAATGTGGAGGAGTGTTATATAGAAATATATTTCAGACTCTGGACTCCATCATGGAAAGATGATAAATTGGAGCCTATGAGGCAGCCAAAGTATCTGTATGACTCTAGAAACTTCAAGATGGACTTCAAAGTGTTTCTAAGTTTGTCCAAGGATATCACAATTTATATTGATGATATTGGTGCAGTTGCGAACTTGAAGGAATCACGAGCCCATAAGGCAATTAAACACATGGAGTGCAAGTACCACCTGTTACGAGAAATCGTATGATGAGGGGAAGGTTGTTGTCGCCTAGATTGCATCGGATGATGACCTAGTAAATCTATTTACAAGGATATTAAGGCGAGAGCTTTTAATGGTCGTGTAGTGGGAGTGGGAATCAGATGTATGGCGGAAGACATGACAGCATAGTCTTTTAGTATAAGTGGGAGATTGTTCGATTGTATACTAAAAGTCTAGCTTTTTGTATGAACAATGTTATAACAATTAATTTGAAATGAGAATCATATGATCAAATGATTGCATCTTATAATTTATTTATATGTTCGATGCAATAGTCCACTTACTTTATACTGTAGATAATATGTTGTGCGACAACACGCGGAAGATCATATTATCGGTTTCCTTATAAAGTATAAACAGATGCTCACAATCGAGATAGACGGGGACTCTCTATCGGGATGGTTGTAGTGTGGTTTGGTATTAGCTTGTCTTGGCTATAGAATCACATTAGTGCACTTGTGTGTATTGAGCAGGACCGCTTGAGATCGTTCGATTTATACTGACTTATAGGAGAACTTGATCTCAGTTATTATGGATGTTCGTGCTCTTAATCCCTATACAATAACCTCAACACATAGGGCAGTATGTATTTCTTTGATTCATCAATATGTGAGATTTACATGCAATTAAATCAATAAACTCGGTGAGTTGGGAAGTAGTGCTGTCTCTATGGTGTGCTGTTGATTGTAGAAGGAATCCGTGTCCGTCATAGGTTGATGATGTCCCCTTGAGGAGCTCATAAGGATTATCACGTAAACCCTGCAGGTGGAATTTATTCCGGCATGATAATGAGATTGAGTGGTACTACTCTTGGATGAGATATTAATTAATTGAGTTGTCAGTAACTTAAATTAATTAATGGACATTGTATATCTTAAACATGGGGAGACTAACGGGCTCATAATAAGAAGGAGCCCAAAACGTAATTTTGGGATTGGTACGGTAGTGCAATAATAATATTTTAGTGGAATATATTATTATTATTGGACTTAAGTATAAGCTTTGGGCTAAGCTTGGATACTTAAGCCCAATGGAGGCCCAACCCAATTTCTCCTCCTGGTCCCTGCTGTAGCCCATGTATATAAGTCACCTCAGCTTATCTAGAACCCTAATCTAATCTAATTAATTATTCACGTGTGATGAGGGTTGAGAACAGATTGAGTAGGTCTCGTAGATCGTCGCCCACACGACGTCGAGATCGGACTTGGGACATACAGCAGAAGACCGGAAGGTCGTTTGCTGCTGCAGTTCGTCATGTTCCAAAATTTATATAAAATCGTACAATTCTTCGATTTTGATGTATTATATACTGATAGAAAGCCGTCAAAGAGAGAATCGTCTGAGCACAAAGATCACTCAATTCCGACATCAGAAGAGGAACTTATGGCTATTCTCGTGGGACTGCGCAGACTGCCAGCGAGAATTCAACCTCTACATCAACCCTTGGTGAAAGGTAATGCGTTTCATGTTTACTTGCTTCCGCTGCTTGTTAGTAATACATGGAACCCTAACGGGTCACGTTAACCAAACGATCGAATGCCAACAATTCACACATTGCAAAATAATGAAGGGTTCAAACGGAAGAGTTTAAGAAAGAAATGGGAATTCAGGGTTCATTTATGTGCTCATAATCCAAAGAAAAGGCTTAGGCTCAACGTGGCTTCCCTAAAGTTTTCATATTCAGGTGGGACAATATAAGCCAAAAGGGTTAAACCTAAGTGCCCTTATCATTTTATCACACACAACCAATCACATGATCTCGAAATGCATTCAAAAGAGCAAGTTCTAGAATGAACAATTCAAATTCAATGCACTCAAGAAAGAAATTCAAATGAGCTTATAGATGATAGCTCGTTAAGGCTTAAAAGCTCACAAAAATTGGGTATATTTGCCATGAAATTCTGAAAAATTTGAGCCACTACAATTACAAAAATCTTGCAAAGATTATCAAATTCCAACAGCTCCTAAACATCATAGCTACCCTCTCAATCATGCGTCACTCTCATCACCTCAATAGATTATATTCCTCAAATTATCCAACTCCATATCAACACACAATTCAGAGGACAACAAAAATAAACAAGACATAAGAAATTGAGCAACTTTATACTACTTTTCTACCCAATTATCATATAAAATCCCTCCCCATACCTGAACGTTTGCTTGTCCCCAAGCAAAAGCAAGTATAAAAGAGAAACTGAATAAGAAATTGGGTTGAGTACACCTGATTCGATTTCGGGAAAAGCTTTGATCACGATCAATCCATGCAGTTCTAATCACAACAGAAAATTAAGAGTGAACAATCAGACAATTTATTGAAAATAAAATAAAATAAAAATAAAGCTAGAAAATTGGGTTGCCTCCCAATCAGCGCCTTTGTTTATTGTCGTTGGCTCGACTTAGGTGAGGTATATCTTTCAAGTATGTGAAATTTCATTCCACTCCATCCGATCGACCTCAACCGTGCGAAATCCCTTATGATATTCCTTGAGCTCATGGTTCGGCCTCAAGAACTAGGACTTCAACTGTTCGGGGAACACTTTCAACTCTAGCTTAGGCACTTCACCAAGCTTTTCTTTCTTCAATTTATTTTCATGCACTATCATGCTTCCATTTGCAATGATGGTGCCAAAGTTATCCTTGCGAGTTAGTTTAAAACAATCCTGCACCAAAGGCTCAACAACATTCATAGCAAAAACTGAATTAATGTCTGTAGGAGACTTCACAGGCAATTTAACAGAAGCTACATCTAAGGTGCTTGGTCTCTGAGAAGAACCATGCAAAGCATTAACATAGCAATTCTGCTCCTCTTTATCCCAATTTTCAGCATCCTCCTTCATGATTCCATGATCAATTATTGTGTTTAATGCATCCTTGCTAGTGAGCTCAAAGTTTTCCTGGACAGTAGGCTCAATAGTACTCACAACAGAAAGCAAGTTAGCATCATCAGGATGTTTCATAGTATCATATATGTTAAATTTGATGATCTGCCCATCAAATTTCATCGTTAGAGTACCTTCACTCACATCTATCTTAGTGCAAGACGTGTTGAGGAATGGTCTCCCTAACAAAATAGGAGTAGAATTTGATGGGTGGTCATTCATTTCTAACACATAAAAATCAGCAGGGAATATGAGTTTATCTACCTGAACAAGAACATCCTCAATGACTCCATCTGGGTATGCCTGGCTTTGATCAGCAAGTTGGATGACAATTCCAGTCTTCTTCAACTCTCCCACACCCAGCTTCTCAAATACTGATCGAGGCATCACATTAATGGAAGCTCCAAGGTCCAACATGGCTCTCTCTACATTACAACTCCCAATCTTACAAGGAATTACAAACATGCCAGGATCCTTGCGCTTCTGAGGTAACGTTTGCTGGAAGACAGCTGAAACGTTTTCTCCCATCACCACTTTTTCATCTACTTTCAAATTCTTCTTATTGGTGCACAAATTCTTCAAGAACTTGGCATATCTCGGAATCTGCTTAATTGCCTCAAGGAGAGGTAAATTGATCTGCACTTTCTGAAACACTTCAAGTAGCTGCATATCCTTCTCAGTAGTGTCCGATTTCCTTATTCTGCTTGGAAAAGGTAAACGGTTAATATCAAAAGGAATAGGGTCAGAATTTTTATCCTGATTTTTTTTCGACCTTCTGACACTGATGAGGTCAGTGTCAGTGTTTCGTTTCTGCACGTCAGATTTTTCAGCCCCAAACTGATCAGTCTGATCCTCCACTGTTCCAGCAGGTTTTTTATCATCTTCTTGCACGTTTTGGTCAGGCTTTTTGGGCTGTGCAACTTCCTCCAACTGTTTCCCACTCCGCAGTGTAATAGCACTCACATTCTTAGGATTAACCTCCATTTGTGAGGGCAACTTTCCACTGTTTTGAGCTTGCATTTGGCCTACAGTTGTAGCCAATTGGGTTACTTGATTTTCCAAGTTCCGGATTGACGATTGAGTTGTCATCTTCAAGTCCTGAAAAGATGACTGTGTCATCTCTTGAAATTTAAGATTGCTGGCAACCAACTCTGTCATCATCTGCTCAAATGAAGCTCCGGAACTTGAACCACCTTGTTGGCGATTTCCACCATCTTGAGGGTAATTTTGTGGCCTATTCACAACTCTCTGCTCTTGAAACTGTTGTGGCCCCCAATTTCCTCCTTGTCCATTTCCATACCTCAGATTGGGGTGATCTCTCCAACCTTGATTGTAGGTTTGAGAAAAGGGATCATATCGTCCCATGGCGTTTACTTGTTCATCACTAGGTATAACCCTGCAATCAAGAGTAGAGTAGTCGTTAGTTAAACAATATTGACAGGATGGTGGGTTTACCTCTTTTCCTTTTGCAAGATTCTCCACAGCAAGTGTCAACTTATTCAAAGTTTCTTCCAACTTAGAGTCATGGACCTCCTTTACTTCTCTAACTGATGGATCACGTGTGCCAAACTGTTGAGTGTTGGCAGCCATGCTAGCAATCAAGTCTCTAGCAGCAGTAGGTGTTTTCATCATGAAAGCTCCACCGCTAGCCGCATCAAGCATGTTTCGATCCATGATCGACAACCCCTCATAGAAGTACTGCAACAGCAACTGATCGCTTATCTAATGCTGGGGGCATGCTGATGTGAGGCGTTTAAACCTCTCCCAATACTCATGCAGATTTTCCCCATGCATCTGACGAGCTCCAGATATCTCCTTACGCAATACAGCAACTCTAGTGGCTGGGAAGTACGTTTGGAGAAAAAGCTTCTCCATTTCGGCCCATGTATTAATCGATCCGGGAGGGAGGTAATACAACCAATCCTTAGCCATGTCCTTCACTGCAAAGGGGAATGCCCTAAGCTTGACCATCTCCTCCGTCACTCCGGTTGGTTTCATGCTCATGCATACCACCGAGAACTCTTTCAAGAACTTGTGAGGATTTTCACCTGAAAGACCATGGAAAGCAGGAAGTAAGTGAATCAATCCTGATTTCAATTCAAATACCGTATTATCAGTGATCGCTGGAAAGTTAATGCATAACGGCTGATGGACTATGTCCGGATTTGCCAATTCATTCAATGTTTTTTCCTCATTATTTCCAGCCATATTTTCCTCTCCTGACTCAGATCCTACAGTATCCTCCTCCTCTAAATTAGAAAAATCAGAATTCTCCTCTTCAAGATGAAGTGGACCAGCTGCAAGTTCGGACTCGGTAAGGTTTTCTGCTGTTTTGCCAATGGACGAACTTGTTTCCTTCTTCTTCCGGGACTCCTTTCTCAACCTCCGGGCAGTTCTCTCAATTTCAGATATGTATTCAAGCTGTTTTTTACCTGAAGATCGAGTAATCATCCACAGAAAAAGAAATTTCGAAAACAGGGCCTTCTGACACTGATGGGGTCAGTGTCAGTGTAACTGAAAATTTCGAAAATTCCAGAAAAATTCGAAAAAAATTCCAGCACCTGTAACAATACAAAATAATGTCAGAAACACAAAAAATTTAATAAAATTCAATTTTACTCCCCGAGCAAACGGCGCCAAATTTGGTATGCTGTCGCGGGCGTACCAAAATATAATTTATATTTCCAACTCACTCTTATAGGTAGTATAGTAGTAAGTAGGGTCGAACCCAAGAGAGTATAATGAATCCTAATTAAATTAAAGTGTTACTAACACATGAAATAAATAAGAGGGGGTTTTTGTTTGTGAAAAATTGATAAATACTCAAATAATAAATCGACTCAATATTTAAATAACAAAGTAGATGAAAATTAATATAAAATTAACCAAGTGATAAAAGCCTAGTTTAGGATGTCGATCCCCTCCCGTTTACTAAATTACTTAATTATCTGAATATAAACATCTAGTCTAATGCACAAACTCAAATCCCTAGATTGACGGTACGACCAATCAACCCGAATGTTCTTACGTTCATCAACTAGGGTACGACCACTAAATTGAACTATCTACGAGTGACCCTATGGATTCGAACTCGTAGATGCATTAAAACTCTAAACATAGGATTACTAGGCTACGAAATCCGGCTAGGTATCATACAACCTAGATTTTATTACACCTAGAGGGAATTATCTCTATTTGTTACTTAATCCAATTCCTACAACAATTACGGATTGTAGGTCATAGAATAACAGTAAGCAATTAAATAATTAATCTAGTTGATCAGGCCAAAATAATTATTAAATTACTATAAGAACATCACTGCATGTAATAAAATAAACTTGCACAAAAGATTCAATGTAAAAACCATAAACAATTAAATTAATTATTCTACGGGAGGTTCACGAATCCTAAACTAGAAAAGGGGATTAGCCCCGCATGTTCATAACAAAAACAAAATTAAAATAATAAAAACCGATTGTGACGATTGCTTCTGATTTCACGCCAATCTGCCTTGGAGTGATGTCGCTTCTTCACGTTAATTGTCCTCTCTAAATTCACGTTCCTTCACGTTAATGTGTTCTGCTCCTCTAAATTCACGTGTATCTGCCCCCAAAAATAATTAAAACATATCCCCCAATTATCTCTATCTTGATCCCCAAGTAATCTTGTTTGATCTCTTTCCTTACTTATCTCTTCCTAAAATATCTCAAGGATCTTTTCTTTTCTTGTTGACTAATCTATCGAGCCTTCTCCACAACATGGGCCTGACTTGGGCTGATCTCTTCGCTGGATCGTGTGAGAAAAAATATGAAAATATTCCAGCTGCTCTTTCCTTATTAAGCTGAATTTTCGCAGGTCCCTTCTGACACTGAGGGGGTCAGTGTCAGTCAATTTGGCAGCACGAATTTCCTGCACAAAATAGCTCATTTCCACATCAATTTATAACATTAAATCCTCAATTAACCAAAGACAAGATAAGTCAATTTAGCATCCAAATAAGCACATAAGTCAATCAATTAAATATGAATTTCCACCAAATAATTATGCTAGAATATGACTTATCAATCATTAAATTAACAATTTTTTTTCTGAATTTTGTCTGACAGACAATGAAATTTTTTAATGTGAATTTTTATAAGATGAATATATATATATATAAATATATTTTATGAGATATCAACGATCATTTTTTACTCTCTACAAGTTGCAATTCCTAACCAATAATTTATGGGGGTTGCAATTTTTTTTCTAGGACATTATATTGTAGGACTGGTAATTATAGGACATTACTTTCTCCATCTCGCATTATGGTTTACGTTTTTTATTTTATTTTGTTCAAAATTAAGGTTTACATTCCACTTTTTGTCAAGTGAGATTCAAAGAAAATAATTAATTATTATGGTTTACGTTTTCTATTTTATTTTGTTTAATATTAAGGTTTACATTCCACTTTTTGTCAAGTGAGATTCACAGAAAACAATTAATTATTCCACATATGGAGCACACACAAAACTCACTGCATATTAAACATGATTATATTTCTCAACACACTATCTATTAAAATATTATATTTCTTAATCTGCATAAAAAAATAAAGTTAACTCGAGACAAATGAAGTATGCCTTAATTTTCACAATTAAATGACGTATTAGGAAAAAAAATACAATATTTCCCGTATTGCTAATTACTAATAATAACCCAAGCAGAGGACATCAATATTATAGATAATGTTTACAATTTTATTTACTTCATCTTACCATGTGTTACAATCCATCATTGATCATGACAAATTTAAGACTTGGAATTGTAATAGAAGGAAGGTTCAGATTCAGGATAGAATTGCCTGAATTAGGACAGGATTCCGCCTGTCCTACGAGTTGAAAGATGGCCTCTTTAGCATAATCCATGGCACATAAATAATGTATGTAATCCTGCGTTCCCATATCGTACACAAGGCCTGGATCTCTTGCTCCGTTGGGATTAACTAGCCCGCCTCCATAGTCGAAAGGATCTGCAATCTCAGGTACGTCTACTTGTGAATAAATGGGCTCTTGGGTGTAAGGATCCATCGTCCATGCTGCATGTCATAATTTTTTTTATTCTGTTAGTATTGCAAAGAGTACACTGTATGATCTTACACAAAAACCCCATGGTAAATTTATTTACAATTTCTCTCCATTATTACATTGAAGAAATATTTTCAATTCAAGACCTGAAAAATGAGTAAACTATCAATTCAGGGCCTGAATTATATAAAATAATCAATTTAGGGCATGAATTCATCATATATTGTCTCCTATTTTATTCATTCAAGGCCTGAATTTAGGTCTTGGATCGATAGTTTTGTATAATCCAAGCCCCTAATCAATAGAAAAAATAATTCAGGTCCGAATTGATAGTTTATCTAACTTTCATGCCTTGTAACACTCATTAGTTGAATCACCTGTAGTGATGATAGCAGACTTAAGAGCAGCAGGAGACCAGTCAGGATGCAATGATTTGAGCAATGCAACAATCCCAGCAACGTGAGGGCAAGCCATTGATGTTCCGGACTTGAGATCATAGCCGTTGGGTGTTTTCCGATTGGGGGGCACTGCTGCCATTATGTCAAATCCTGGCGCTGCTATATCAGGCTACATATTGAAAACACCATCTATTTAATACAAAATAAATTATTGGATGGATTCAACTATGCATATATATATATATATATATATATATATATATATATATATATATATATATATATATATATTTACCTTAAGTACTGCTGGCGCAAGAGAATTAGGACCACGAGAAGAGAAACCTACAATGTAGGTAGTGATATCTTTACCCACCAAAGTCTTGGTGGGCATTATCCGTACCTTCGGATCACTTTAAACACGTGCAACACATGTTAATTTAATTTACTGTGAGCTGGTTTGTATGATTTAAACAGATGGATATAGAGAAATGGAAACAGAGTATCGTTTTGTTTGTGTTTGATATAAAAATACTTACTCGTGGAAAGAAGTGTATTTGAATATCTGGGCAGCTACGTCGTAGGTGACTAATATGACTGGAAAGCGACGAGTGTAGTAATCGGAAATGGAGATAAAGTACTTTTGGGTTCCGATAAGCCCCAACCCACCTGCAGTTAAGACATTATTTGCAGCTGCAATAATATCCCGCTCACCCCCTTCTACTGTGAAGCAAAGCACCACTTTTCCGGCCACCCATGTTTCGTTCGTCGTTATGCTTTCGCAAGGCCTGCATGCATCATGAGCAAATCTACATTGTTACAACTTATAAGGACTGCATAAATTAGGAGCTACTAACTTTTAATTTTTATACATATGGCTTTGTAAAAATCAAGTTACATTACTTTGGTGATGCAATCAATTTAACAAATCCAGTATCTTTTCCAACATACATTCCCGGACCCTGCAATCTCCATCACAATGAATAAATTAGCAAATCGTAACAAAATTCCAAGAGTCTTTGTTGAAGCTATATCATCCCCAAACATTGAATGATTAAAATGGAGGAAAGAGAAATTAATTTAAATTCTAAAGATAATTATTAGAATTATTTTTTCTTCTTCATGCCACCTACATAACCATGAAAAATGATACACTTAAATAGCAATGAAAATCCATGTGCAGATTGACGTTGGAATTCATAAGAAATCATATTGCAAATTTTTTTCCCCTGTTGTATAAATTAAATTATCATTAAATTCACTTTTGGTCCTGATAATTTTTTATTCTATCCAAAAAAAATATCATTTTCAATTAGTCTCGTATTGTATATAATCAAATTATAGACGAAGCAAATAGAAATGAAATTACCGCTAAAATTTGATTGTCGCCAAGTATGATGGGAGTAAGGACCTATCCAACGTACTAGCCGCCACGTTTATCACCCATGGCGCCACATTAGTAATCGTCTGATATTTGGGGCCGTCATTCCCACCGTCAGTCACCACCGTTATCCCCTGCGCCACCGCGTGGAAAGCGCCATAGTCGACAGCGTCATTCCTGTCTGTCTCCGGCGGTGGAGGCAAGGGTGACCCGAGCGAGAGAGACAAAACATCC
This sequence comes from Pogostemon cablin, assembly GCA_023678885.1. Taxonomy (NCBI): domain Eukaryota; kingdom Viridiplantae; phylum Streptophyta; class Magnoliopsida; order Lamiales; family Lamiaceae; genus Pogostemon; species Pogostemon cablin. The sequence goes on from CM042995.1 coordinate 30,820,842, forward strand.
ACTCCATCATGAATGGCCTCATCGTAAGCTTTAAGGATGTCTGCGCTTGTAGCCCTGTTCACCTGCCATATCACCTTATAAACGGCTAGCCGGGCCCGAGGGGCCCCACCTCGGGCCGTGCCTTGAGCGAGCCCATCAACGCTGACGTTGCTCACGAATGCGCCAGCTGCCGTGCTGGCGCAGTGGGTCCCGTGACTGTCGCTGTCACGGGGCGAGATGTACTCGTTGTGTTTGGTTGCGTTGTAGGGCCCATCCTGCTCTGCAAGAAAGCCCTTGATAAAATAACGGGCCCCGATGAGCTTCTTGTTGCAGTGCTTTGTAGGATTGAATAGGTCTCCCGATTCACAATAGCCCTTCCATTTGGAGGGGATCGGGCCGAGGCCTTTGTCGTTGAAAGATTCGGATTCGGGCCACACTCCGGAGTCGATAACGCCGATGATGACGTCATCGCCCTGGTTTGTATCGTGTAATAGATTATTGGGGGAAGAAGTAGAAGGTGTGAGGCCCAGAAAATCCCAGGTTCTTGTGGTTTGGGCGTGGTGGAACTTGTTTTCGAATACTTTAACCACACCCGGCAACCCTAATAGACAACGCACCGAACCGATTAGAATTATTATTATTATTATTATTATTATTGTTGTTGTTGTTGTTCTGGTTTAATCAACAATGACACTCCTCATGAAATTTTAATTTTTCTACTTATATATATAAATAATGAAGTTACAATAGACAAAATTAACCAAAAATCTATTAGCAAAAAATCAATACTACACTTTTTAATCTATTATTTTTTATTTTTTAAACAAAATGGTAGTATCAAAATATCATTAAGGGGAAAAATTGAATATAAAAATCAAATCACCACCGTTCCGTCGTCGCACCGATATGATAATCCACACGACATTCATACTAATATTCGTACTATATTGAATCCAACACACATTCTTACAAACTCATCCACGTAACACATTGGATATTAATTATAAGTTGAATAATGAATATACTAAAGTTCAAAAGGTGGTATTTGGTTAAAATTAATATAAAAGTTATTTGTCGTTGTAAAGATAATCTATTATCATAATGTATAGTTGACAATATATATATATATAGATCTTTTATTAATCCTTAATAATAATTATTTAGAATTTTTATATGTGTACTTTTTATACTAGTTATGAATTTTTTTTTAAATAATAATAGAAGTTCTAAAAGAGAGTTATGACTCAATATGTGTAGTCCGTTAAAATTATGAATATTTTCTTTAGTATCAAATCGAAGTTGGTTTTTTATACTAAATTAATATTAATAAACTGACCTTGACAATGCTTAGCCTGAGAGGGGGTCATCGTAGCAGCAAAACCAGAGAAGCCATGCTTATAGCTGTATATCATAGAATCTACTGCTGCTTCTTTGCTGCATATATATACACCTATTATTATTTCAATCAAACAACAATAGTTGATTCAAACGGATTAAATATATATATATGTGGGGTCAGGGGGGCACTGGGCCCCCCTGAAAGTTTAACAATAACTAGTGTATATATAGAGAGAGTCATTGTATGTCTTCCTAGCCTAGTTGATGCGGCCCTCCTTTTCACTGCTAATGGTCGTGGGTTCGAATGTCCTTATTGACAACCTTTTCTATTATCATTTTTTCCCCTTTATTTGAGCAATTTGTTGTTATTATTATTATTTTTTCTTTTGTGATAAAATTATTTATCCTTTGTTTTTAATTTTAATAGTATTATGATTTTTTTTAATACTCTTGAGCTTTTATTTTCTTTATTTTTTTAAATGACACTTAACTTATATTTTCATAACATACTTAATTTTAAATTTTACAACGCTTTATAACACATAATATATGTTATAATTTATTTACGTAAAAATATTAAAGTACATAAGTAAGTTAAAGAGTTACTTTTACTAATATTCACATATACAGTAAATGTGTATTTGAATTTGGGACGGATGTATTATGATATTAAGAAATCGGGCCCCCTACCCGAAATTCCTGCGTCCGCCACTGTATATATACTTTCGTAGAGTTAAAAGTTTATTTTGTCCCATAACTATTTAAAACTTTAGATTTTATCCCAAAAAAATATTTGTATTGATTTTGTCCCATAACTATTAGTTTTGTTACAATTTTGCCCAATTTTCATCGAAACCCTAAATTTTTGCCGAAAAATGATCACGTACCGTTTAACTTGGGGGAATCCGGTAATCATGTTGAGGTGTCACTGAGATGTCAACCTAATTAAATTTGGGCCAATGATTATCCCACATCACACTTCAATTAAAAAAATAATAATAATAAAAATGCCAACTCAACGCACATTCATTTTTTAAAATAATTTATATTTTTTATTTTTATTTATCTGAAAACCATTTCCTGCAGTGCAGATCCGGCGGCTTTGAGCAGATCGGCGGCGGCGACGGTGACACCAGGCTGTGGATCCGGCGGCTGGCTTAGCGAGCGTTGGGCGAGCGACGGACGGCGAGCAGCAGCGAGCAGCGACGGACGATGATCAGCAGCTTTCGGCTGACGAACAGCGGACGGACAGCCCCGATTCCACACCTCCACCAGCCGGGAACCCTAGCCAACATATGGCGGACGGTGGCGTCGATGAACAGCAGCGGCGGAGGACGACAGACGACTGACCAGAAACGCAAACACAGTAGAGAGAAAAGATCAGTTTCTGGGAAGAAGAAGGGGCCATTGAGCGCAGATCATGAATAGGAAGAAGAAGAAGGGATGCCGGTGAGGGCAGATCCCAATTCCTTTGGTCTCCAATCGACGAATCGTGACTCCGGAGGAGCCTCCGTCACCGGAATTTGACCTCAACGAAGATGATGTGTTTGCCGACGATGAGGACCAGCGACAGAGAGCGAAGAACCTGAAGCTCTAGGGCGGCACTGATCCCGACCACCTCTCTTCGTCCTCGTCGAACGACGTTGGGAAGCGTCGATGAAGCGACCAGAATATGTTGTTCCACCGGAAGGCCATCGGAGAGAGAAGCAGCGTGCAAGAAGGAAATTCGAGTTCTGATTCCAAAGTTGGAGATGGTGGTTGGTGGCGACGGCGACAGCAATGGCGGCGGTGGGTGGCGATGGCGGCAGTTGGTGGCGATGGCGACGGTGGTTGATTGCAACGGTGGGATTCTTGGAGATGACGATTTAAATTTTTCTGTTAGAATAAATTAATTTTTCTTTTTATTTCTTTTTCGTTAATTTTTAATTAATGTAATTTTTTTAATTAATTTGTGAAACATGACCTGCAAACACTTAATATATATTTATATTATTTTTAATTTTAAGTTGATGACGTGGCGATTCTATTGGTCCACTTTTGCTCAGATGTCCAGGTCACTCCCCTCGCCGGATTCCCCCAAATTAAACAATCACGTGCATCGCACGTGACTATTTTCCGGTGAAAATCTAGGGTTTCGACGAAAATTGGGCAAAATTGAAACATAACTAATAATTATGGGACAAAATCAATACAAATATATTTTTTGAGATAAAATCTAAAGTTTTCAATAGTTATGGAATAAAATAAACTTTTAACTCTACTTCCGTACAACTTGATGTATTTAGGTGCTCTTTTCAAGAAGTGTTACTCGTAATTAATTTGGTGAGTATTAAAAGGCAAAAGCTCCTGCGCCCTGGGGACATGGAGTGATACTTCGTGTCCCATGTGAACACAATTCTCCCTCAATTCTATTTAAACCTATGTATTGCTAGAGATTTAAATTACAAATTAACATGAAAATTGCGAAGAAGCATGGAATGTGCTCCGGGTGCACAGGAGTCTCATCACTAATAGGATTGCGGTTTGACTTTGATCATTATGACTCATATTTAAAATATTGTTTGTCACTAGAAATCAAACAACAATCCATTATGCAGAAGTGTAAAACATGAGCAGAAGTGTAAAAAATGATTGCCCACATAAGAACTTGTGTGCAATCAATTGCACACCAGTATTAATTTAGAATTATATATGTTAATACCTTCCAAGAACATATGAAAGCATTTCATGGTGGGACTTAGTTACTCGCTTCGCATCATTGTGCTTCCTTTCTCCCATATACACAATATACAACTGTTTTTCAACAATATTATAATTAATATGCTATTTTCTTCCAAAATAAAATAAAATAAAATAAAATGAAACTATTCTACAAGATACTAAAATAAAATAATTATGCAATTAATTAAGTATCACTAACTTTGGGTTGAGAATCCTTATTGGCCATGACATGATGGATCATAGCAGTTTGCAAAACGAATGTAGAGAACAAAAACCATGCTACTGTAGGAATAACAAACACACTGCATTTGTTAATTTCCCTCATTTTCTTTCACTAATTAATTCAGTTGTGATTTCTTTAATTTGCCCTATTCTCATTCTCTTATATGTATAATGATTGTTTTCATTGGGTCAGTGATTCTAGATTTTGATTACGATTTGCCCAATTTTTTTACAAATATACGTAAGCAGGGCTTATTCAGGATTGAATTGATCAAAGAGAGTCCTTATAATAAACAATTAACAAATATTTAGTATGGTACATATTTGGACATTTATATTTTATTAACATAGAAAATAATAAGAGTAAACATAGTGTTACTCTTTCAACGCATAAATATACGTACTGCGATGTTCAAGATAATATTATATGTTTATAACATTTACCTTCATAAACTATCAGGTAAACATCTCTTAGACATATTCAAATGAAAAACAATATTATCAATAAGTGAATGCTTTTCTATTCAAAACACACTAAAAAATTCATTTAAAAAAAATTAATCCTGTGCGTTTCTGGTTCCATTCCTATATATATATATATATATCGATAAATAATCTTTTTATTAATTCTTTTCGATCTTTCTCAGGATTCTTTCTTCTGGCGACTTCTGCCTTGAGTTATTTTTAATAATTTTTTAACTCATATACTTTATCCATCTCAAAGAACTGTTTATGTTTCTAATTCGACTTGTTTAAGGATTTTTTTTTCCAATGTTATTTTAGACTTGTTAGTTAACATTTTTGATCCTCTTTGTTTCATATAGTACTACTATTAATTCTCATAACAAAATAATTTATACTTCTATAAGTAGGTGAGCCATCGATTTTCTGTCACTTTCTCAAACCTTTGTGCCACACAGAAATGTGATGTTAAATTTGTGGAACCAGTTGTTTTTGTTTCACTTTAGGTCTTTAAATATTTAATGGCAATAAAATTCATGGATTCATGACGTGGAAAATATAGTAGATTTTTGTGATTAATTATATACCACTTTCTTCGTGTCATATTATTCTTAACACACTTAATTTAAGAAAATTTGTTTTATTACCAATTTTATTGAATTTTAGAGGGTAATGTAGTATTTTTAATTAATAAATATATTATAAAATATGTTTTGTGTTGGGTGGGAGGGATAAAATTTGTCATTAAGATGTAATTTTAGGGTTAAAAATTGATGCGATGTTTCTTTTTTGAGTGGTGAAATTTGATGTGAAACGAATGAAAATGGAAAGTGTGAAATTTAATTTGAGCCGGAGGGAGATGTGTTCATAAAAATTGAGATATGTTCATAAAATTTGACTGAGGGCAATATACTAGTATAAATTATATATATTAAAAAAATACTATAAATTAAATCTAAATATTTAAAAGTATATTGTACTCCCTCCGTCCCACCACAAGGGTGATTAAGAGATATAATATTTAATGTGTAGATGATGAGAGAAAAATAATATTTTATTGAAAAGTGAGTATGTGTATTAGTGTGGTGTTTGGGTCCTATAAGAATATATTAATTATTTTGTGTGAGTTTCTTTTACTAAAAGGTTTAATGCACCTTTTTGTGTTGGAACGGACGAAATTAGCAAAATGTGCTCCTGTGGTGGGACGGGGGAGTATGTTTTTACCGTAACAAATATTTCATTGTACTCTTCATGATATTATGAAGCCAATGGCTAGTCAGTAAAAATTATCACATACCATAACTCAAGTCAAATTATTCTAATCACTCCAGTAATCATAAATGATAACAAGTGATCAATAATCAATTAATCAAATAAGTATAATAATGAAATTCAAATCCATAATTTATCTCATCAAATGGAATGTCAAATCTGTAATTTATGCCATCAAAATATAGAGTACGATTATAGTACATTTGGATATTGGTGCACTTGAATGATTGTCAAAGTAATTTATTATTATTATATTGTTAAAAAATGTGCAATTTATTTTATTTTATTTCCAAATCAAATCAAGATAAAAGATTAATGAAAATTGGACGGAATAGCTGATTAAAGCCCACTTAAAAAGGTGGGCCGAACCATTTTAGAATCCCAATTTGTTTGGCCCAACCTACCGATCAAGTATTCAAGTGAGACTGCAGGTCTCACATGGCTATTGGCAGACTTGCGGTAAATAAAAAATAAAAAAAATCATTTGAGAAATAAGTTTCAATAATCTAAAAATATATACTTTTTTCTTTGGTCCCGAATTCATGCTTTTCATTTTGGTGCATCTCCCAATTCAATTTCACGATATATTTAATTAATCCCTCAACCAGTTTTAATTCAAAATTGAAAATTGCAATTTAATTCATGTAACGCCAAAGTGAAATTTTCTCATAACTAGTTGGTAAATTTTGATTTATATGTCTGGATAGTTTTAAAATTTTGGTCACGAAATTATATTAAATTGTCTATTTAGTTCATTAAGTCTTTTTTTCAATTCACCCAACATTTCTAATTAATACACTTACAACAATGGTTGACTGTGGTAGTATTACATTATTTCGAAAATGGTCCCAAACTACGCAATTTTAGTTTCACAAAATTTGAAAAAAAAATTGTATTTCAAATTTTGTTAAAATAGAACATGTATCAGTCTCAATTATATGTTGATTTTAATCGATTAATGTTTAATGAATAAGACTAAAATACATATTTTAATATCAATTTATAAACTTTTTTTTAGCGTAATTTCAATTTATGAACAGTTTGCTCTTAAACTTAAAATTCAATATTTCAGAGTACCCTTTCATAATATTAAATATAAATTTTAATTTTTTTCCATTTTAAAATACATTTTATTTGCGATTTGTATTTCTTGTACCAATTTGATTTAACATTTTCTGTGTAATACAGTGACCAAATGTATAACAAGTAGGAAAGAGAAAAAAGTATACCCTAAAATGGGATATATCAATCTCATCATGATCATCTTAATTTTATCATACCGTAACACATAAAAATTAATGAGAATCCCGTATGCTCTAATTGCAATCGTGACGTAATTAGTTTTTGTGAGCATTAAATATGTTATACTTTAAGAGATTAGACTTTAGAGTAGTACTTGTCTAGATAAGCAAAATCGATAAGAGGATGAATTATTAAAATGAATGTAGTTAATAATCTCACACTGATCACCAGCCGTAGTCTTATGCCATACAACAGTGTTAGCCGTTTTAGTCGAGCAAATTCTCCCTTATTTATTCGGTAATTATTTTGATTATTAAATAATGCCTTAATTATCATTTGAAATTTGCAACATTTAAATAGACAATCAGAGTTTTAATTAGCAAACACTCTTGTTTAACGTTTCATGAAATGAGTTCTCATGTAATACATGAAATAAAAGGTGATAGTAATAATTTAATAAAATAAAATGCTTAATTAAAAAATAGGAGTAAATTACCGTTTAGTGAATAATTTTATGAAAAATTCATAATATAAATAAAAAGTGACAAAAGACTTAAAAGAAAAGTGATAAAGATAAGTGATCATTATCTAAAAAATTAAATCAGTCTTACACAATTGGGTGGGTTTTGATTGGTCGTTATAGTCCGGGCGACCAAGCAACAAAATATCGAACCCAAGGGAATTTAGGATTCATGACCTTTAGGTATAGTATCGTGATTAGTTAGGGACGATCGACTCGGAGGATGAGAAAAATAAAAGGAAATGCAAGAAAAATAAATCTAATTACAATATTTTTGGATGCAATGGTGGTTTCTCGATGCGCTCAAACAATCTTTAATTGATTCCATTTTTAAACTAATCATGGTAAGGGCGATCACTAAATCATACCTACACCTAAGCTCTCTGCCAAGATGAATAGGATACAAGTAAAAATGGCTCATTAGATCGTCTCCAATGCTCACAATTCCCATTAGGTACTTATGGATATTAATATACCTACTAGAGATATTATCACGAAGAATTTTCTCTTTGAGGCAGGGACGTTTTCCTATGTTCCCTTTCTAGGTACTATGCACACAATGGCTTGGTTCCCTTCACTAACTCAATTACAAGTAATCTCGCTAGTGTTCGTTTATGTAGTTCTAAACATAGGATGGTTCTGCCAAACTCCCTCTCATATTAATCCTCATGCAATAAGTGGAAAAAAACTCACATATGATAATCATGTAAAGGGACTAAGGTGAAAGCAACAACAAGACATGTTGATACACAATGCACAACCTAATCACTAAACACTAATATCAAAGGCATTAATCCCAAATTAAAGCGTGCATACATATTCCATAAACGAAACCTAATCATTGTAGGAAATTCAATTAAGAAACATAATCATGCATCAATCACCCACCAAAGTAAATTAAGATAATAAGTAGGATTAGATTACACCTTAATGAAGTTTTACATCCATGAAGATCATCCACTCCTTGGTGTCTCCACCTTCTTGGAAAGCAAATAAAATCCTAAACTAGAAAAACATTAAAACTACGGATCCCTCACCCCGAAAGGGGGGAGGGATCTTACAACTATCTAATGAAGAATTAAATAGATGGAGAATGGTGGTGTGGTGTAGCCTCCAAGAGGAGGATGAGAATTTGGAGTTTGGGGGTGTGAGGCATGGAGAAGCAGCCTCCCTCTGCCCCCTTCTTTGGAGGAATGACATTTGGGGGGTATTTATACCCCCCTTTGGAAGCCCTAGCATCGCACTTGAAATTTGGCAGAAGTGCATAAAAACACGGTCGTGTTTTTATGCACTTGCCCGTGTTTTCCTGCATCAGCACTTTTTCAGCCCAAAAACGCGATTTTTCACCCAAGTGCAAGAAAACACGGGCGTGTTTTCCTGCATCTGCCCGTGTTTTCTTGCAAAATTTCAGCTCTCTGGACATAATTCACATTGCATAAAAACACGGGCTCGACGTAAAAACACGGGCGTGTTTTTACGTCATTTTACCCATTTTTCATTTTTCTCATTTCTTCTCCATTCTTCATGCTTTTCTTGACATTTATCTTCATAATTCGCCCCGATTTAATTCTCGTTTCTTCCATCACTCTTTTAAGCTCAAAAGGCACTCATTTTCTACAAAAATAAGCAAAAATACCTTTCTCAAACTAATTAAGCAATAAATAGAATTTCCATTAAAATCATGCTTAATTATTGAATTAAAGCCAAATAAATCCAAATAAATTCTTTCAATTAAGCCCATAATTCTAGGTGAATTTCACACCGATCAAACCCCCCAACTTAAAGTGTTGCTCGTCCCCGAGCAACGAAAGAAAAGAAAGAACGAGGAGGGGAATTCACCTAGAATTAAATCAAGATATCAATAAAGATTGAGTCAATTCAAAACTATTTCAATTCAATCAAAACAAGTGACAAGACATCAATTTAAATACATACAAGTTAAGCTTAGGAAATATGCAAGCAAGTGAGACTTCCACTATTCCTCTCTAGATTTTGCTTTCACTCTCACACTCAAGAGGTGTATGGGAGAAGTGTATACTCTCATAAATCAATTCAAATGCATGTCATTACCATATGCTTGCCAAAAGTCTACGCTCTCCACCACTTCTATGTATGTTAATTATTGAATCAAAAAGGTCTTTATAAGGGATTGCAATGTAGGCTCTTTGGTATTGGGTAGGAAAAATATTTAGGAAAAGTAAGCTCAAGATTAGTAGAGAATTTGAGTTGACGGCCAATATCAACTCTCACTCTCTCTTTCCTCAAATTAGTGAAGAATTCAAGTTGGTTGGTAGCATCAACTCTCATCCACACTTTTTTTTTTCATTTTTTTACCTTAATCAAAATAGAATTTATCCATCCAACAAACTAAAGAACATTTTTCTTCTCTTCTTCATTATTGAGTTTCTTTTATCTCTTTTCCCCAAGGGCTCTCTTTCCATTTTTCTACTAGAGCTCCTTATGCTTCTTTTATACAAGCTTCACTCAATTTTTCTTTTCACACAACCTCCATTTTTTTTTCCTCTTTTCTTACACTTTCACCATTTCTCTCTTTCCAAACTCTCTTGTAAGCTCAATTCAACCACTTCATCCCCATTATTCCTCTAATAATCGACAAAGGTGATTAGGATATAAAATATAGATAAAATGGCTAAATTTGTAGGTTGCCAAAGAAATAAGGATAATAAGCTCAATGGGGCAAACTACGATATGATTTCATTTGGTAGGATAAATTTGGCAAAGTGACTTGTCAAAACAAAGATGGCCTTAAATCATTTCCAACAATCTTCACACACATGTAGTTTCAAGAAGACACAATGGCAAGTTCTAGAATGCACACAAAAGAACGATGCACACACAAGAAAGGAAAAACCACTTGATTTCATGATTTTAAGGCTCAAAAGCTCACGGGTTTGTAGTAGTGAAAGAAACACGAAACAAGCATAAACCATAACTCAACAAGTACACAAGTAAAAATCCACCAAGTCACAAGTTCCAACCAAAAATCATAGCCTCAAAATTTCTCACAATTAAGCACAAGAGAGCCAAGAAAGATTTCTCCTTATTGAAAGCAAGAAAAAGCAAGAAAAGCACGAAAAAGAAAAAAAACAAAAAAAAAGGAGAAAATATGTGCCAAAGAAAAGAGTAAGGATTTAAACGTGCGCCGGTGCAATATGCTCAAGTAGGAGTTCATGGATACAATTTATAATTCAAACCGTAGAAAAGTCAAGTAACAAATGACATGCCCCCAAACTTAAATTAGACAAAGTCGAATTTAAGTTGGGAAGATGTTCGTTACCTCAATTTGCACCACTCCTTTGCTCTTCAAGGCCAATACCATGGCTCCACGCTTTAGTCCCTACAAACACAACCATAAAACGAAAAACAAATCAAAGAAAAAAAAATGTCCCTATCCTAACCACTCAACAAACCCAAAGTCACAAATACAACTAAATTCCCCGGCAACGGCGCCATTTGATTGGTCGTTATAGTCCGGGCGACCAAGCAACAAAATATCGAACCCAAGGGAATTTAGGATTCATGACCTTTAGGTATAGTATCGTGATTAGTTAGGGACGATCGACTCGGAGGATGAGAAAAATAAAAGGAAATGCAAGAAAAATAAATCTAATTACAATATTTTTGGATGCAATGGTGGTTTCTCGATGCGCTCAAACAATCTTTAATTGATTCCATTTTTAAACTAATCATGGTAAGGGCGATCACTAAATCATACCTACACCTAAGCTCTCTGCCAAGATGAATAGGATACAAGTAAAAATGGCTCATTAGATCGTCTCCAATGCTCACAATTCCCATTAGGTACTTATGGATATTAATATACCTACTAGAGATATTATCACGAAGAATTTTCTCTTTGAGGCAGGGACGTTTTCCTATGTTCCCTTTCTAGGTACTATGCACACAATGGCTTGGTTCCCTTCACTAACTCAATTACAAGTAATCTCGCTAGTGTTCGTTTATGTAGTTCTAAACATAGGATGGTTCTGCCAAACTCCCTCTCATATTAATCCTCATGCAATAAGTGGAAAAAAACTCACATATGATAATCATGTAAAGGGACTAAGGTGAAAGCAACAACAAGACATGTTGATACACAATGCACAACCTAATCACTAAACACTAATATCAAAGGCATTAATCCCAAATTAAAGCATGCATACATATTCCATAAACGAAACCTAATCATTGTAGGAAATTCAATTAAGAAACATAATCATGCATCAATCACCCACCAAAGTAAATTAAGATAATAAGTAGGATTAGATTACACCTTAATGAAGTTTTACATCCATGAAGATCATCCACTCCTTGGTGTCTCCACCTTCTTGGAAAGCAAATAAAATCCTAAACTAGAAAAACATTAAAACTACGGATCCCTCACCCCGAAAGGGGGGAGGGATCTTACAACTATCTAATGAAGAATTAAATAGATGGAGAATGGTGGTGTGGTGTAGCCTCCAAGAGGAGGATGAGAATTTGGAGTTTGGGGGTGTGAGGCATGGAGAAGCAGCCTCCCTCTGCCCCCTTCTTTGGAGGAATGACATTTGGGGGGTATTTATACCCCCCTTTGGAAGCCCTAGCATCGCACTTGAAATTTGGCAGAAGTGCATAAAAACACGGTCGTGTTTTTATGCACTTGCCCGTGTTTTCCTGCATCAGCACTTTTTCAGCCCAAAAACGCGATTTTTCACCCAAGTGCAAGAAAACACGGGCGTGTTTTCCTGCATCTGCCCGTGTTTTCTTGCAAAATTTCAGCTCTCTGGACATAATTCACATTGCATAAAAACACGGGCTCGACGTAAAAACACGGGCGTGTTTTTACGTCATTTTACCCATTTTTCATTTTTCTCATTTCTTCTCCATTCTTCATGCTTTTCTTGACATTTATCTTCATAATTCGCCCCGATTTAATTCTCGTTTCTTCCATCACTCTTTTAAGCTCAAAAGGCACTCATTTTCTACAAAAATAAGCAAAAATACCTTTCTCAAACTAATTAAGCAATAAATAGAATTTCCATTAAAATCATGCTTAATTATTGAATTAAAGCCAAATAAATCCAAATAAATTCTTTCAATTAAGCCCATAATTCTAGGTGAATTTCACACCGATCAAACCCCCCAACTTAAAGTGTTGCTCGTCCCCGAGCAACGAAAGAAAAGAAAGAACGAGGAGGGGAATTCACCTAGAATTAAATCAAGATATCAATAAAGATTGAGTCAATTCAAAACTATTTCAATTCAATCAAAACAAGTGACAAGACATCAATTTAAATACATACAAGTTAAGCTTAGGAAATATGCAAGCAAGTGAGACTTCCACTATTCCTCTCTAGATTTTGCTTTCACTCTCACACTCAAGAGGTGTATGGGAGAAGTGTATACTCTCATAAATCAATTCAAATGCATGTCATTACCATATGCTTGCCAAAAGTCTACGCTCTCCACCACTTCTATGTATGTTAATTATTGAATCAAAAAGGTCTTTATAAGGGATTGCAATGTAGGCTCTTTGGTATTGGGTAGGAAAAATATTTAGGAAAAGTAAGCTCAAGATTAGTAGAGAATTTGAGTTGACGGCCAATATCAACTCTCACTCTCTCTTTCCTCAAATTAGTGAAGAATTCAAGTTGGTTGGTAGCATCAACTCTCATCCACACTTTTTTTTTTCATTTTTTTACCTTAATCAAAATAGAATTTATCCATCCAACAAACTAAAGAACATTTTTCTTCTCTTCTTCATTATTGAGTTTCTTTTATCTCTTTTCCCCAAGGGCTCTCTTTCCATTTTTCTACTAGAGCTCCTTATGCTTCTTTTATACAAGCTTCACTCAATTTTTCTTTTCACACAACCTCCATTTTTTTTTCCTCTTTTCTTACACTTTCACCATTTCTCTCTTTCCAAACTCTCTTGTAAGCTCAATTCAACCACTTCATCCCCATTATTCCTCTAATAATCGACAAAGGTGATTAGGATATAAAATATAGATAAAATGGCTAAATTTGTAGGTTGCCAAAGAAATAAGGATAATAAGCTCAATGGGGCAAACTACGATATGATTTCATTTGGTAGGATAAATTTGGCAAAGTGACTTGTCAAAACAAAGATGGCCTTAAATCATTTCCAACAATCTTCACACACATGTAGTTTCAAGAAGACACAATGGCAAGTTCTAGAATGCACACAAAAGAACGATGCACACACAAGAAAGGAAAAACCACTTGATTTCATGATTTTAAGGCTCAAAAGCTCACGGGTTTGTAGTAGTGAAAGAAACACGAAACAAGCATAAACCATAACTCAACAAGTACACAAGTAAAAATCCACCAAGTCACAAGTTCCAACCAAAAATCATAGCCTCAAAATTTCTCACAATTAAGCACAAGAGAGCCAAGAAAGATTTCTCCTTATTGAAAGCAAGAAAAAGCAAGAAAAGCACGAAAAAGAAAAAAAACAAAAAAAAAGGAGAAAATATGTGCCAAAGAAAAGAGTAAGGATTTAAACGTGCGCCGGTGCAATATGCTCAAGTAGGAGTTCATGGATACAATTTATAATTCAAACCGTAGAAAAGTCAAGTAACAAATGACATGCCCCCAAACTTAAATTAGACAAAGTCGAATTTAAGTTGGGAAGATGTTCGTTACCTCAATTTGCACCACTCCTTTGCTCTTCAAGGCCAATACCATGGCTCCACGCTTTAGTCCCTACAAACACAACCATAAAACGAAAAACAAATCAAAGAAAAAAAAAATGTCCCTATCCTAACCACTCAACAAACCCAAAGTCACAAATACAACTAAATTCCCCGGCAACGGCGCCATTTGATTGGTCGTTATAGTCCGGGCGACCAAGCAACAAAATATCGAACCCAAGGGAATTTAGGATTCATGACCTTTAGGTATAGTATCGTGATTAGTTAGGGACGATCGACTCGGAGGATGAGAAAAATAAAAGGAAATGCAAGAAAAATAAATCTAATTACAATATTTTTGGATGCAATGGTGGTTTCTCGATGCGCTCAAACAATCTTTAATTGATTCCATTTTTAAACTAATCATGGTAAGGGCGATCACTAAATCATACCTACACCTAAGCTCTCTGCCAAGATGAATAGGATACAAGTAAAAATGGCTCATTAGATCGTCTCCAATGTTCACAATTCCCATTAGGTACTTATGGATATTAATATACCTACTAGAGATATTATCACGAAGAATTTTCTCTTTGAGGCAGGGACGTTTTCCTATGTTCCCTTTCTAGGTACTATGCACACAATGGCTTGGTTCCCTTCACTAACTCAATTACAAGTAATCTCGCTAGTGTTCGTTTATGTAGTTCTAAACATAGGATGGTTCTGCCAAACTCCCTCTCATATTAATCCTCATGCAATAAGTGGAAAAAAACTCACATATGATAATCATGTAAAGGGACTAAGGTGAAAGCAACAACAAGACATGTTGATACACAATGCACAACCTAATCACTAAACACTAATATCAAAGGCATTAATCCCAAATTAAAGCATGCATACATATTCCATAAACGAAACCTAATCATTGTAGGAAATTCAATTAAGAAACATAATCATGCATCAATCACCCACCAAAGTAAATTAAGATAATAAGTAGGATTAGATTACACCTTAATGAAGTTTTACATCCATGAAGATCATCCACTCCTTGGTGTCTCCACCTTCTTGGAAAGCAAATAAAATCCTAAACTAGAAAAACATTAAAACTACGGATCCCTCACCCCGAAAGGGGGGAGGGATCTTACAACTATCTAATGAAGAATTAAATAGATGGAGAATGGTGGTGTGGTGTAGCCTCCAAGAGGAGGATGAGAATTTGGAGTTTGGGGGTGTGAGGCATGGAGAAGCAGCCTCCCTCTGCCCCCTTCTTTGGAGGAATGACATTTGGGGGGTATTTATACCCCCCTTTGGAAGCCCTAGCATCGCACTTGAAATTTGGCAGAAGTGCATAAAAACACGGTCGTGTTTTTATGCACTTGCCCGTGTTTTCCTGCATCAGCACTTTTTCAGCCCAAAAACGCGATTTTTCACCCAAGTGCAAGAAAACACGGGCGTGTTTTCCTGCATCTGCCCGTGTTTTCTTGCAAAATTTCAGCTCTCTGGACATAATTCACATTGCATAAAAACACGGGCTCGACGTAAAAACACGGGCGTGTTTTTACGTCATTTTACCCATTTTTCATTTTTCTCATTTCTTCTCCATTCTTCATGCTTTTCTTGACATTTATCTTCATAATTCGCCCCGATTTAATTCTCGTTTCTTCCATCACTCTTTTAAGCTCAAAAGGCACTCATTTTCTACAAAAATAAGCAAAAATACCTTTCTCAAACTAATTAAGCAATAAATAGAATTTCCATTAAAATCATGCTTAATTATTGAATTAAAGCCAAATAAATCCAAATAAATTCTTTCAATTAAGCCCATAATTCTAGGTGAATTTCACACCGATCAGGTTTAAACCCTCCTGCTGCAATGAATTGGGTTCATTTGTACTATTAAAAAAAATAGTGATAGATTTATGTAAATTAATATAATTAATTAATAAAAAAAAGTAAAGGGTGTTTAATTAATAGTCAGTTAAAACCGAAATATGAATTCGGATAGTACCTGCTCTAACGTAAAAGCAACACCTTAATTATGATCTATTTAGATTAGGATTTATACCAAAAACCAAATGGTGCACTAAAGAACTCTGTTTTTTACCATTAATATTTCGTTCGTAAAAGCCTTAATTTTATTATTAAATTGACTTATCAACGAATTAGCAACAGAATTCATTGGTAAAATTATGTTGATAAAGTGATGGTTGATAAATTTTTAACAACGAAAAATCAATTCTGTTGGTAAATAATTCTGTTAGTAATCCGTTGCTAATAATTCCGTTGGTAATTTATATATTGATTCCTTGATAATCCGTTGGTAATTACCAACAGATTGAATTACGTTGCTAAAATAGAGAATAAATCCATCGGCATTCCATTGCTAAAATAAAAATGACATTTTTGTTGCTAATTCATTGATAATTATCAACCGATTGAATTCATTGATAAATTCGGTGGCTAAAAAGTTTTTTTTTAGTGGTGGTTAGTGATTTCCTTTTGGGTTCTTGTATAAAAGGAGGATTTGTTCATTCATGTATTTCAAAGCAGATATATAGAATTACAAGTTGAATAAATTAAGTTGCTCTTCAATTTGATTCTCAAAATATGGCTTTGGAGTCGGTCTCTATTATTGCAGCTTATCTTGGGGTGTTCTTCTTCATCTTTTCTTCTTCTGAAAATGGTAATAAACTAATAATGCATGTCAGCCTTTTCTTTTGTTTTGTCTAAATGAGTTAACCATTTGCCTCGATCATATGGTACGTTTTGGAGGGCATCGTATGTAATAGTTAAGCTTATAGTGTCATATCTCCACACCAAACGCGAGAGGAAAAACTTGAACGTTTCTTCTTGGGATTAATATTATTCTTTTAAGACAGATTCTATTTGTCTCTTATTTGTCATTATCCAACAATACATCATAGATTTTGTAACACTAAAACGTAATAAAAGATGTGGATCAATATTTAAAAACTATTCAATCTACTATAAGAACTAATGCACATTATTTAAATTTGTATATGAATTTTTTAGAATGTATTTAATAAATAAAAATAAGAAGTAATTTATTTGTGTTATGCCAGCTCCATACCCCAGTTTTGCAAAAGATGCCACAACAGCAGCTCAATCGGAATACTACGACTACATAATCGTCGGCGGTGGAACGGCAGGCTGTTCACTGGCGGCGACGCTCTCTGCCTCCGCCAAAGTAGTACTTCTCGAGAGAGGCGGTCTTCCTTACAACAACACCAACGTCACCCACATTACAGGATTTTATAAAACGTTGGCTGATAACTCCCCCACATCAGCCTCACAGCAATTCGTTTCAACAGACGGCGTTAATAACAACCGTGCCCGAGTTCTGGGTGGCGGATCAGCCATCAACGCCGGGTTCTATACGAGGGCCAGCCGAGAGTACGTGGCGGAGGTGGGGTGGGACCCGAAACTGGTGGAGTCGTCGTACGAATGGGTTGAGAGGAAGGTGGTGTATCGACCGGTGGTGGAGGGGTGGCAGGCGGCGGTGAGGGGCGGATTACTGGAAGCCGGCGTGGTGCCCGACAGGGGATTCACGTATGAGCATTTGCAAGGAACCAAATTAGGAGGTACCATTTTTGATGATAATAAATATAGACATACAGCTGCTGATCTATTGGAGTATGCTGATTCAACCAAGATTACTGTTTACTTGCATGCAACTGTGCACCAAATCTTGTTCAAAAATTTACCAGGTCAGATTAATTACTAATCATATGGAGTATTAATTATTAATATATAATCCATAATTAATCATACCTAAATCTAATTACTCCCTCTGTCCTAAAAGTACTCGTTATACTATTCAAAGGTCCTCATTTTTCCTTTTTATTTTACTAAAAGGAAAAAATATGGTCCACCACTCACTGCTAATACAACTATTCACTGGAGTATTATTTTTATTTTTATTTTTTCTATAAATGTTAGTATAAATTTGTTCAAAAAGAAAATTGAAGTCATTTATTTAAGTGAGTAGCCAATGACAGGTGATCTTACATTTAAATCTAATTATCTATTAGCGTTTATTTGTAGGGAAAAGGCCCAAGGCTAATGGCGTAGTGTTTAGGGACTCGACCGGCAACAATCACACGGCATTCTTGAACAGTAATGCCTCGTGTGAGATTATTATCTCAGCTGGCGCACTAGGGAGCCCACAGCTCTTGATGTTAAGTGGTATTGGGCCGGCCCAGCATCTCAAAGCCCATAGAATAAATGTAATTCTTGACAATCCGATGGTGGGCCAGGGAATGTCCGATAACCCACGAAATGGAGTGTTAGTACCTTCACCAAGGCCCGTTGAGGTTTCCCTCGTTGAGATAGTCGGCATAGTGGATGCCGTTGGGTGTTACATTGAAGAAACCAGTGGCGTGCTCGGGCCGGTGGCGGGCTCCAACATTAGCCTAAGGATCGCACAATCGGGCTTTATCATAGAAAAGTTAGCCCGACCTTTCTCGACCGGGTATCTGGAGCTCCAAAGCAAAGACCCGAATGTGAACCCGAGAGTAACTTTCAACTACTTCAAGGACCCGAGAGATCTAGAGATGTGCGTTAAATGTATGGGGATAATCCGAAGAGTTGTTGAATCCAAGGCTTTCTCCGGATATCGATACCAATCTGACACATTCGAATCACTCTTGGAATTCACATCGGCGTTTCCTGTTCTCCAGAGGAATAGACCCAACTTGACGACAGGGCCAATTTCGTTGGAGCAGTTTTGTAAGGACACGGTGGAGACCATATGGCATTACCATGGAGGGTGTCAAGTGGGTCGGGTTGTGGATCCGAATTACAGAGTGATTGCTGTGGATTCGTTGCGGGTCGTTGATGGATCCACATTCTATAACTCGCCCGGAACTAATCCTCAGGCCACCGTCATGATGCTGGGCAGGTACACACAATATAGATGAAATAAATTGCTATGAAATTCTATTTTAAATCTGATTTTGAAGTATTATATCCTTGTTAATGTGAAGTTTTACCCCCTACTAAACATATTATGATTTTTTTCCCATAATTTTGTTAGAATTCGATTTTAATCATATACTGTAATCTTTATTTTTTCAATATTGGACTTTTATGTTTTAATTTTTTCAATTTTAGTATTTTATGTCAATTTAAGTGCTACTCCCTCCTTCCGGTTCTAAGGCATTCATTTGCTTTTTGCACGTCGATTAAGAAGTATTATTATTATATGTAAAGTGGATAGTTGTATTAGAGGAAAATGATTGGCCATATTGTATAATTTTTTATTAAATAGATTGAAGTGATTCATTTAAAGCGGACGCCGAAAATATTAAAATGGATACCTTATAAGCGGACGGAGGGAGTATAACTTTTTATTTTTTTAGTTTTAATCATTTTTAAAAAAAAATTAAAACTTATAACTCTTGAAGAGTCCTATAAGTTATGAAGTTTTTTTTTGCAAAACAACCCAAAACAAATTACAGAATTAAAACTAAAATTTTTTTAAATATATAGGACTGAAATTATATTTGCCCAAATGTTACATGACATCCAAGATGAAATGCTAAAGGGCTAAATTTGATAGTTTGTCCTCTTATTAATGGCAAAAGCTCATGAGCCCTCGGGGACACGGAGGGATACTCCGTGTCCCCATGTGAACACAACCCTCCCCTCCAATTTTATTTAAACCTATGTATTGCTAGGGTTTAAGTTGCAAAGGAACATGAAAATTCCAAAGGTGCATGGAATGTGCTCCGTCGCCGGGTTCATAGGAGCCTCACTCCTTATTAATTACGGTATCCCCTACCATATAAATGCTTTAATTAATTTTTAAAAGATAATATTTACCATTATAAAAGTAGTACTTATCATGTGGATTATTTAATTATATATTTCATGATTATGAACAAATAGGTATTATAGAATCTTTAAGAAATTATGTTTTTTAAGCAATATAAAGGATAAAAGAATTTAGAATTTACGAGATTTGAAAGTAGATGGTTTTTAGAATTGATGAATTTTAATAATTTTAAAATTTATGGTTTTTATTGATTTTGATTTTAGAATTTTGCGAAAGTTGGTTCTAAATATTGTGTCACGAGATTTAATATTTATGGATATATTGATTTTTAATCACACAAGATTTTATGTTGGGTAGGTCATGCGTGATACCGTCTTATGTGACATCATTTTACACTTTTCAAAATAGTTATCAATTTCACTATAACATGTTATTATTTTTCATTTACACTATAAACTGTTCATGAAATTGCATTATCATTTTTCAGTAATTCAGTATCACTTTTTGTTATAAATATTATCACTTTTCGTCCATCTCACATAAGGACTTATATGAGACGGTCTCTAATAAATCTTTGTTTTATATGTTTACTTAAACGGTTAAACAAGATTTTGTCTCTATTAAAATTTGGAAAATTGTTATTAAAGCATTAGTTTTTAACTTAGTTTCAATTATCATCTTGCAATGCAGGTACGTGGGACAGAAAATACTGCAGGAGATACAATAAAATTGAGTGCTTGCTACCATAAACATAGTAAATTTATGTTGGGTATATTTGGATTTCGATATAATAAGTTGACTAGAAAATATGATAGAAAATAATAAGTACGGAATTTAAGTCGAGTCAAAAGTTACATTCTTTCTCCTTAAGACGAAATTGCCCTGCTCTGGTGCTTACGGTTCGATGGTAATCATCTCTAAAATACGACTCACATCTTGTGACAGTACCACTACAAATCACAATTCAATGGCAATCATCTCTAAGATACGACTCACATCTTGTGACAGTAGCACTACAAATCACAAGATACGGCGAACCAATCAATATTATGAATTCACTTTAGAAGTAGAACAATTTATGAATACACCATGGATTATTAGGAAAACTCGACTTTTTTGGACATCCACGACTTGTGAGTTTGTAACAATTGCTTTAGCGACTCAAAATGAAATTCAACTTTTGTAGGAGTCAAATTCAAGTGATGAATTATGAAAATGAAGGGCCTATTTATAAATTTTAAGGCGTCCTTCGTAAATCGATGCGACCATTAGATTTGATTTTGAATTTAAATTCAAATGTATTTCTTTGAAAAGATACAATTATTCAACAATCACAATTCTTTGATCACACCTATTCATAAATACACTTTAATCTAATAGGTAATATTGTAAGGTGACTTTTTCATTCACCTAAAATTTCCAACAATTTATTAATAAAAACATAATATACTACTGAATAAAAAATTAAACATTTTGTTAGTAAATTTTTAGTGATTTTAAAATAAAAATAAAAATATTGTTAGCTTTGTAATGAAAAATTAATGATATAGTTTATTAAAAAAAATTATATTTATTAAGAAACATACATCATATACATTAATTATGTACTGAATTAAAATTAATGCAGTTTACTACTCTGTTTTAGAGAACGTTTTACATTTATTGTTCCATAGTATTATTTTTAAAAAATTATTCTTTTTGACCAACTTGTTAACTTTAGAAAATATTGTAGTAGTTTGAGGTAATAAAAAGTATTCCCTCTATCCATATAAGCTCTTTACTTCACCATTACAGTATATACAGAATTTAATACAAGTTTTTTTTCCAACTTTATTAATCAATCGTTCTTTCGGGTCTTGAATTGAAAGAATAATTTTTCGGATCCATAATTGATAGTCGACAACCTATTTTCCGGTTCCTATATTTTAAAAAATCCTTAATTGTTTAATGTTTTTGGGATACTCTCTTAAGAGACGGGTTGACCCATTATTAATATATGCTTATAATAGAAGTAAAATATGTTAATGGGTACGTACTATATATCTTTAACGAGTCATCATATTATAACAAGATAGTATCATACCTTAATGCATCATTCATCATACTTTAACTATCAATAAGTATATATATATATTCTATTTGTATAAAAATCATACTTTAACATATCTCACAGATCGTTTCATATAAGCACCGTTGATGAGAGTGAAAATTCACGTTATTTGAGCTCTGATTTCTGTTATAATGATGTGTGATTTGATCTTAAGTCAAATATAAATCGAGATATGTAGTGGAAAGTCGCGAATCAGGTACGTTTGAGGCCGTTTGAGCTGATTTTTGAAAGAAAACAGGACAAAAGTGCTCGAAATTGGAAGGAGAGTGTGTAGAATGTTGGTTCGACCAGGGGAGACCTGGTTAGACAAACCATGGAGGTCGAACCATGGTCGAACAATACGCCTGGAGGTTCATCTGATCACCAATGTTAGATTCGACCCTGGTTCGACCAAGGGTATAGGTCAAACCACCACGTGGGACGTCCTCATATTTGTATTTTTACACTTTCAGTGCGTGTTTTCACTTAAAAGGCCCATTAAAGGTCCATTGAAGAGTTAGAAGTATAAAAGGAAGGACATACACATCCTAAAGGTATCGTATTCATTCTACACAATATCCAAATCCTACCATCATCCGAAGGAGCTGTGAACAGAGATTTGTCTGTCGAATCAAGTGAGAACCAAGTGAAGATTCAAGACGGAGAGAGACGCGACGGCACCCACATCTAGGGTTTACTTCACTTCTTAATTTATCTCGTAATTTTTAAGATTATGGGTAAGACCTATCTAACCACCATGATTGTTTTTTGATCAATCATGGGTAGAACCGCTTCGGTAGTTCTAGAGTTTATGAAGATTTTATGAGTTAATTGCATTTTCGTGTGTGTACTCCGTACAACACTACGTATGGTTTATTTTATATAAAATTATGCGTTTTTAATTCATACTCAGAGTTATTTTGTACATCATTAATTATTATGTAAAGTCTGAATACATGTCTTGGTTATTAATTGAGTGCGTTCACAACTTAGCAGGATTCCATGTTATGATCCTAAGTGAGGGGACTCCAAAACTTCATTAGAACTATCTTATATGAATACTTATTAATTGAATCTCATTCGGGTTTATAAGTAGGACAAATAGAATAATTTCATAGTACCTATAAAGGGAGATCATATCGGGTTAGAGTACTTAGTGCAAGAGAAATAATTGATACTGATAGTACCTAGAAAGGAGGGTGTATTATATCTCTTGCTTTGAGGAGATTCACACGTGTTAAACTCTTATTTACTTGTATCTATAGAGTAGATTTGCATCGTTTAGTGATGCGTCCATATTCCATAAGACAGAGTCGGACATTGACACACGAAATTAAGATTAATTAGTGAAATTGGATTGCCTGAAGAACTACCTATTTTCTCACTAATTCACTTTCGTTTAATCTCTATTGCTTGTCTATTTATGTAATATTTAATTATTTGTTTAGTAGTTAATTAATTATCTCAAATTTAATTGCCAAACTTAGTCTTAATAAATTAGTTCATAATTAAATTAATAATATTCCGTCTTGTGGGTTCGATAAATAACTTGATCGCTTATTAAAACTATAATAACATCCTTCATACTTGGGGATTAGTTGTGTGTTGAGAAAACGTCCATCAACGGTCTTATAAGAAACTTTGTGTAGTGTTTTTATCAAAAATAGAAATAGTTTAAATATTAATAAAAGAGAAAAATTGTAATTAATGAATGTTGGGAAAGAAATTTTAGAAAATGTGTTGTAGCATAATTTAAAATTAAAACTACTCTTTTCTCTTATGAAAATATACTCAGTTTGAAGAATCTCTCAAATGCTCCAACCTAACACAAACACTTATGTAAATCAAGTTTACGGAATAAATACTGTGGTCTCTTCATTCAATTTTATGTCTATGTATTGATAAAGTGCTTAAATTAAGAGGACCAAAAAGTTTACAAAATTTTATGACGTAAACCTAATTTACAATCTCCTAACCTAAATCAGCAAAATCTACCTGTAGATGAAATATTAAAATGAATGTAGTTAATAATCTCACGCTCTCCAGCCGTAGTCGTAATGCCATTGTACAGTGTCCACCGTTTTAGTCGCCTTATAGCTCTTTTTTTTTTTTATTCAGTACGTTGCCTTAATTATCATTTGAAAATTGCAACATTAGTTTTAATTAGCTATATAGTATCATTTATGTTAAATTCTCCATTCACATTACAAAAATTGTACATTAATGTAAAAACTATATATTAATAAATAAAATTTGTACATTTTGTTAATGAATTTTTCTTAGTTATTTAATGAATAATTGAATATAAAAATATATATATTTATTAAGAAAAATATGTAATTATTGAATAAAAATAATACAGGTGCACTAGATATTAACTCATCATATATAATAAAATTTAGTAAATTACAAAATTCATCCATTACAAAGAAATTTGATAAATACTGAGTGAATCGGATTCAATTCGTACTATGATTTTTCTTAGAGTTCTGAATTTATTTTATATTTATAAATAAAAAATATATATTACTCCTCAAATTTTAATATGTTATTGTTTTTTCTATATTCTTATTAATAATTTGAAAGAATAATAATTTATCTCTAAAAAATAAATTTTCTTGTAATAAAGAGTAATTAGGGTGTATAAAAAACAGGTTCGTAGAAGACAAGCTCAAGAAATTTATATTTAAATACGTTCTAAAACATTTATTTAGAGAAAAGTTATAATTTTAAAATTTATGGAAAAAAAAGATGAAAATGTTTAACTAATGAGTTGCTATTTTATATATTTAGATGCAAGGAGTTAATTTTCATGCACCCTATTATTATTTGTTTTATGTTTTATGACAAAAAAACGACTGTATCACGTAAGAACTTACGTGAGATGAATATAAAATGATATCTTTTATAAGGAAAATGGACTCAATTAATAAAAAGTGATAATACTATTTCATAAACAATTTATAATATAAATAAAAAGTTATAACATTTTATAGAGAAAGTGATAAATATTTTAAAAAGTGTAAAATAATCTCACGTAAGATGAGATGGTCTCACGCAAAACTTACCATAATTACCATAATTTAGTAATATAAATACATTATTAATAAATTACCAAGAAAAACTACTAAGAAAATATAAGTTTTTATTTATTAATGTATATTCATCCTTCTCATTTCTACTTACCTATGAAAGCATTATTGTCTTAATTATAATTTTTTTTTCAAATAGTACTTATTAATGAAAATTATTAAGGATAATTATTAGGAATTTAATAACCCTTCCCGCCTAATAGATGTTTTTTAAGAAGATAACCATTGCTTAAAAGCAAACACCTTAATCATGATCATCTATCTTGATTGACAAAAACATTGTGGTTAAAATAACGACCAACTTGAACTTTTAAGTACTGGTGATCATTAATTTTTTGACAATATTACTCGTAACCCTAATTAATTAGTTTTCTGTGTTCATAACAAAAGTCAAAGGGTGTTTAGTGATTTCCTTTTTCTGTTTCTTGTATAAAAGGAGGATTTGTTCATTTGTGTATGTCAATGCAGATAGAATTACAAGTTGAAGAAATTAATTAAGTTGCACTTCAATTTGATTCTTAAACAATGGCTTTGGCAAAGTCAGTCTCTATTATTGCAGCTTATCTTGGGGTGTTCTTCTTCATCGTTTCTTCTTCTGAAAAAGGTAATAAACTAATAATGCATGTCAGTAGTTTAAAATAAAAATAATCTCATACAGATTTATTTTATACATAAGGCTCAAAAAAACTTAAATTTTCTGAAATACTCTCATAACTTAATGTTCAATTTTTCTAATTCTATGAGATGAGATTGAATCAGTATTTTTACAAAGTTATGAGATGAAATTGGTAAAAAAATATTGTTTTAAAACGAAATTGAAGCAAAACTGAAGATTTTGAGAAAATAAATGTTGTAACTATTTTTAAAAAAAAAATATTATACTAAAGTCTCACTAACACATACAATAACTTACTATAAGAACCACATTATTTAAATTTGTGCAGAAAGAATTGAATTTTTTAGAATGTGTTTATATACAATCAGAACCCTAATTATGAAATCATTTGTGTTATGTAGCTCCATACCCTTGTTTTGCAAAGGATGCCACAACATCACCACAATCATGTTATTACGACTACATAATAGTCGGCGGTGGAACGGCAGGCTGTTCACTGGCGGCGTCGCTCTCCGCCTCCGCCAAAGTACTACTTCTCGAGAGAGGTGGCCTTCCGTACATCAACCCCAACGTCACCCACATTACAGGGTTTTATAAAACGTTGGCTGATAACTCCCCCACATCAGCCTCACAGCAATTCGTTTCAACAGACGGCGTTAACAACCACCGTGCCCGAGTTCTGGGTGGCGGGTCCGCCATCAACGCCGGGTTCTATACGAGGGCCAGCCGAGAGTACGTGGCGGAGGTGGGGTGGGACCCGATACTGGTGAAGGAGTCGTATGAATGGGTTGAGAGGAAGGTAAGTATCGACCGGCGGCGGTGAGGGCGGATTGCTGGAAGCCGGCGTTGTGCCCGACAGGGGATTCATGTATGAACATTTACAAGGAACCAAATTAGGAGGTACCATTTTTGATGAGAACAAATATAGACATACTGCTGCTGATCTATTGGAGTATGCCGATCCATCCAAGATTATTGTTTACTTGCACGCAACTGTGCACCAAATCTTGTTCAAAAATTCGGCAGGTCAGATCAGATTAATTACTGATTATAAAGTATATAATTAATCATGTTTAATTATGTATTAGCATTAATTTGCAGGGAAAAGAAAACCCAAGGCTAATGGCGTAGTGTTTAGGGACTCGGAACGGCAATAATCACACAGCATTCTTGAACAATAAAGCCTCGTGTGAGATTATTATCTCAGCTGGCGCATTGGGGAGCCCACTGCTTTTGATGTTAAGCGGTATTGGGCCGGCCCAACATCTAAAAGCCCATGGAATATATGTAATACTGGACAATCCAATGGTGGGCCAGGGCATGTCCGACAACCCAAACAATGGATTGTTAGTACCTTCACCAAGGCCCGTTGAGTTCTCCCTCGTTGAGATAGTCGGCATAGTGGATGCCGTTGGGTGCTACATTGAAGCAATCAGCGGCGTGCTCGGGCCAGTGGCGGGCTCTAACATAACCCAATCGGGCTTTATCTTTGAAAAGTTAGCCCGACCCTTCTCCACCGGGTATCTGGAGCTCCAAAGCAAAGACCCGAATGAGAACCCGAGAGTGACTTTCAATTACTTCAAGGACCCAAGGGATCTAAAGATGTGCGTTAAATGAATGGAGATCATCAGAAGAGTTGTTGAATCCAATGCTTTCTCCGGATATCGATACCAATCCGACACATTCGAATCACTCTTGGAATCAACATATGCGTTTCGTGTTAGCCAGAGGAATAGGCACAACTTGACGAGAGGACCACATATGTTGGAGCAATTTTGTAACAACACAGTGGCGACCATATGGCTTTACCATGGAGGGTGTCAAGTGGGTCGGGTTGTGGATCCGAATTATAGAGTGATTGGTGTGGATTCGTTGCGGGTCGTTGATGGATACACATTCAATCTGAGATCAAGGTGCGGAGCCCCTCAGATTCAACGTTTCTTCAAATCAAGTTCATCCAGCAATATTCGTGAGGTCAACGGTGTTCTACCAAATTAAACGACATTCTTCGCGGATAAATCTTCAAGTCAATGTTTGATCCGAATAAAGGCTCAACGCCTCCGGACAAACGTTCTTCAAGTCAAACTCGAGCACGGACAAGCTTCATCCGAAGATCCGGCTCCGAAAGTTGATAAAGTCAAGAAGTCAACTCAAGTGAGGAATCAGAGGATAGTTAGAGACTGTTCACTCAATTTTCAATTTCAATCCATTTTGGATTATCTTTGTAATTTTTTTGTATTTATTATTTATTAAATAAAAATTTTGTTGTTACAAATTTTGG
Organism: Pogostemon cablin; assembly: GCA_023678885.1. Taxonomy (NCBI): domain Eukaryota; kingdom Viridiplantae; phylum Streptophyta; class Magnoliopsida; order Lamiales; family Lamiaceae; genus Pogostemon; species Pogostemon cablin. The sequence continues at coordinate 30,849,126 of CM042995.1, forward strand.
TACGCCCGGTGAGATAGTTTCTACCTCTCATCTCTTCTCTTCAAAAGTTCAAATATATAAAGTATGACTCCTCTCAAGATTGTAATAAAAAAGTTTTCTGCCTTGAAGCCTTCTGAGATGCAGACTGAAAGGATACCTCCGCTAAAGATTGCGATACGAAGGCCTACTGCTTCAAAGCCTTCAAAGTTGCAAATTGAAAATGTTGAAGTCGTTATTAGAAGTACTGAAGGCTTATCAGTTGCAAACCATGTAGAGAAGGTCGCTCTCAATAAGACATTGTACAATGACAAAGATGATGAAGGCGAATCTGTTTGCCTAACTCCTCGATCCTCGGAGTGTGACTCTTTCATAGCCTTAGTCATGACAACAAGCACTTCATCTGTCAAAGAACAATTGACAAACTTGACTCAATTCGTTGCTGCACTCGCAAAACAAAGCCAAGAGCAAGGTCTATTAATCCTCAAGCTAATGGAGAAGATTACCAACGCTGAAACAAGCCATGCAAATAAAAAAACAAGTTGAGGATGAAGACGATGAGGAATACTCTTCGAAACATTATCTTTCTGAGAAGAAGCCAGTTGAAGAAGAAATACAAATTTCACCTGACGGAATGCTTCATATAAATCAACTGAGGAATATCGTAATAGAGACGATAAAAGATAAGTTTAAAGAGAGATCAAAATCTTATGTTGCCTATAGAAAACCATATAAAAAGAGAGTTGACAGCTTGAAGATGCCAGTTGACTACCAACCTCTTAAATTTCAACAATTCGATGGCAAAGGCAACCCAAGACAACACATAGCGCCCTTTATCGAGACATGCAATGATGCTGGAACCTTTGATGATCACATGCTCAAACAATTTGTCCGCTCACTGAGAGGAAATGTCTTTGATTGGTATATCGACTTGGAAGCTAACTCCATCGACAGTTGGGGGCAAATGGAAAAAGAGTTTCTCAATTGCTTCTACAGCACTCGAAGGACTGTTAGTATGATCGAATTGACTAACACTTGCCAGTGGAAAGAAGAGCCAGTAATTGATTATATTAATCGATGGAGAAATCTAAGCTTGAATTGTAAAGATCAATTATCCGAAGTCTCTGCCATCAACATGTACATTCAAGGGATGCAATGGAGTCTGCGATATATCCTTCAAGGGATTCAATCAAAGACTTTTGAAGAACTAGCTACAAGAGCTCATGATATGGAGTTAAGTATGACATCAAGTGACTTCGAATTGCCAAGCAACAACTCTTATGAATTTGAAGACATTTCATTTGATGAACCTCTCGAGGAGGAATCACATTCAAAGAAGCCGGTTTTAATAAAGATTCAAAGAAATGAAGTCAAAGTAAGAGAAAGCAACGCATCCCATGACTGGGGGCATTAAACTATCTAAAATCTCCCAAATCAAGCTCCTTGACACGAGCTAAAACTGTCTGCATTACGCTCCTTGATACGAGCTTAAACTATCTAAAATCTCCCAAGTCAAATCTCCCTGACACGAGCGAAAACTGTCTAAATCACGCTCCCTGACACGAGCGAAAACTGTCTACATCATGCTCCTTGACATGAGCTAAAACTATCTACAAGTCATGCTCCTTGATACGAGCTTAAACTGTCTAACTCAAATTAATTCTCCTTGAGAAGAGATGACCCATTAGCTTTTATTATAAAAGGCATCCTATTCAATCAACTTTATTCACCTACTTCATCACAGCTTCTGTATCAATGTGAGAGCATTGAGTTGGCAGTTTGAGAGTGTAAATTCATTGTAAAGGCTGGTCAATAGAGAGGGCATGTTTCTCCCGGTGGATGTAGTTCCATCTGGAATCGAACCACTTAAAAAATCATCTTCTTTTCACTATTTTACACACATTCACACACATTAATCATACAAGCAGAGAGTTAATAGTCTTGATCAGTAGAATTTTAGAGCTTTAATCTCAATTAGTGAGAGAGAGAGTATGGATGAATTAGATAGGTAGAAAAATAAGGAAAATATTTGTTCACTTATATTTGGAGTAATTCAAATTCAGTACTCGAAGTTTGTTAAAATTGCAATTTTGATTCTCTAGTGTTCGATTTTGGTCCATTTTATCTAAATTTGATCATTTTATCATATTCAGTTTAATAACTTTGGATTAAAATTGGACAAATTTTAATATAGAAGATTGAATTTGGATGAATTCTGACATAAAGAACTAAATTAATTTTGAACAAAAAAATTGGATCAAAATTGGACAAATTTTAATATAGAAGATTGAATTTGGATGAATTCTGACATAGAGAACTAAATTAATTTTGAACAAAAAAATTGATCTAAATTTGATAAAACTAAATTTGAAAAAAAAATCATCCTTGTTATATATATCTACCGTACAGATTCTATTAACATCCTGATTCACTCATCTCCAATATAAAATCTTTTTGCACACCTATGCAAACCAAATAAATCCCCCAGTTTATTTAGTAATTTTTATGTATTATCTCTTCTCTACTAATTTTTTTTTTCTCAAAATTTTAACTTCTTATATCAATTAATATTAGGCAAAGACTTGTCAGAAAAAGTGATGAGATCATTAATAAAAAGTTATTAATTTTAATAGATGAAAAATGATAATGCAGCAGGTATAACATTTTATAACGAAAGTGATAACTAATTACAAAAGTGTAAAATGATCTCATCGTAAAATGGTTTCACAACGTGCCCTTAATATTATCACACACATATCAACCCTTATCTCTTGTGTTAGGCGTAAAATTAAATTAATATATCTTAGTAAATAGCTAAATGAAACATAGATTATTATTCAATTGATTTTCCAAACCTATTACTTTTAAAATTTAGCGTTCAAAACTCAAATAAACTGAATTAAAATATGCATAATTGAATTTAAATGCGCTAGGACAAATGTAGTTGCAACTTGCAAGCTAGTATTAATTGCTTTGATTGAAATATATTTATAGCTTCACTTGCTCCACATGAATTTGCCATCACATTATGGCTTTAGAAAAGCAGCTTTTAATTATTGAGGTTTCTCTTGGTATTTGCTTCATCATCTTTAGCACTAATTCTGCCGAGAAAGGTATGCTGCAGATAAATTTCCTTTTATTCCCTTCTTTGAATCCATTACATAATACTCCATCCTCTCATATGAGTGTTCATTTTTCAATTTTAATTTTTAATGTTTTCTAAAATTTGGAATTTTTTAGTGGCTCGGAACAACAAATGACAAGTTATTATATAGTTATTCAATGTCAACTCTTAAAGTTCAGCACTAGATTATTAAAAAATCCTCAATTCTTTAGAATATATAGGATCAAACTTGAAAGGGTGAGTCTCTTATAAATCGAGTTTATATTATAAATCCTCGTAGTGGTCCTCTTTAATTTAAACATCCTATCAATACATAAGGTATATAAAATTGGAAGGGGGATCACAGGGTTTACATGTGAACCTGATTTGCACAAGTATTTGTGAAATTGAAAATAGCTAGATTTAAAAAATTCTGACTAAAAGTTAATATTTAAAAAAAAAAACTAAAATTTAAAATTAGGCAATGACTAGGGTGGATAAGTTGCACCAATTTTGAAATTTACAACCTCTTTTCTTCACCTTCAATGTGTGTTTTTCTGTTTCATCTAATTTTATTTTTTTAAAATTTACGGTTACTGCTTTTTCTTTTTCCGTTTTATTCTTTTCTTATTTTATTTATTTTTTTTTGTTTTTATTTATTTATTTAATTTTAGGGTATAATTGTAATTTTATCATTGTAGTTTAGGGTATAATTTATCCCTCGGGTTTATGGAATAATTGTAATTTTATCCTTGTGGTTTAGGGTATAATTTATTCATAGGATTAAGGGTATAATTGTAATTTTACCCTTGTAGTTTATGGTATAATTTATTCTAAGGTTGAATTATGGTATAATAGTCATTTAAGTATAATAAATTTAAAAATAAAATAAAAAACAACATTAATAACATTAATGAGTAAGAATTAATTAAGAAAAGTATGGACAGAAAGATTTGGTGCCCTTAATCCATTCCTTTAAAATTATGATATTAAAGGAATGGATTCGAACATGTATACAAACTAGATGTGGCAATTTGTCAACTTGCTAACTACTCCTTTCCTCCAATAGAAGTTGTCACGCTTTTCTTTTTTATTTGTCCCATTAAAATTGACACATTTCCTTTTTAATACAAGAGATTCACACAAAACAATTAATCTATTCTCATGACCCCACATATCATCTCTAATACAACAACTCATTACACATTAAATATTATTTCTCTTACTTCACTTTACTCCACTTTACATTAAATTATTATACTCCTTAATCTATTATACTTCTTAATCTTCGTGCCAAAAAAAATATATCAACTTCTCCGGATGGAGGAAGTATTAATTAAAAAATTTGCCACTTCATTACTAGCACCGTACCCCACTTTTGCAAAGGATGCCACGTCAGCACCACAATCAGGGTACTACGACTACATAATCATCGGCGGTGGAACGGCAGGTTGCGCCGTGGCGGCGACACTCTCTGCCTCCGCAAAAGTACTTCTTCTGGAGAGAGGTGGGCTTCCGTACGACAACCCAAAATTAACACACAAATCAGGTTTTCTGCCGACGCTATTGGATGCCACCCCGACCTCAGCTTCCCAGCCGTTTATCTCGACGGACGGCGTTTACAACACACGCGCCCGCGTTCTGGGTGGTGGGTCCGCCATCAACGCCGGGTTTTATTCAAGGGCCGGCAGAGAGTACGTGGAGGAAGTGGGGTGGGACCCAGAGCTGGTGAAGGAGTCGTATGAGTGGGTGGAGAGGAAGGTGGCGTTTCGGCCGGCGGTGGAGGGGTGGCAAACGGCGGTGAGGGATGGGTTGGTGGAAGCTGGGGTGTTGCCGTACAACGGCTTTACGTACCAACATTTGCAAGGGTCAAAATTAGGGGGGACCATTTTGGATGAGAATGGATACAGACATACTGCTGCTGATCTGTTGGAGTATGCTGATCAAACCAGGATTACTCTTTATTTGCATGCAATCGTTCACCAAATCTTATTCAACACTTCACCAGGTAATCTAAATAGTCATACAGTACACATAGTTAAAAAAAAAACATTGGCTTAAAATAATTTTATTGAATTCTAAGATATACTCCTTCCATACTCTTGTAACATATTAGTTTACTTTTTGCACGTAAATTAAGGAGGTAATAATTTAACGTGTAGTGAGGTGAGAGAAATAATATTTAAATGTGTAGTGGGTAGTTGTATTAGTATTGAGTGTGGGGCGGGTTGAGTATAATACTTCATTTGTCCGCTATTAACATATGTATTTGCTTTTTGCACATGAATTAAGAAGTATTATTCCCTCCGTCCACTGTTAATTTATCCATTTTACCATTTTGGTTTGTCCACCCCAATGTATCAATTTTCCTTTTTTGGTAAAAGGGGTACACGTATGGCCCACCATACTCCACTAATACAACTACCCAATACAAATAAAATAATAGTACTCTTTAATCTACATGAAAATAGTAACCGGATGCATGAGGATGCCGGAGGGAGTATTATTTTATTTAATAAAGTGAATAGTTGTATTAGTGGGGAGTTGTGGGTCATATGTGGAGCCTTTTGCTAAAAATAAAAAATGGATACTTTTATAATGGACGATCAAAATGGCAAAATGAGTACATCATTAGTGGACGGATGGAGTAATATTTTTTTGTGGGTCACATCAATTTAAAAAGGAAATTGATACTTTGTATTGGAATGAACATAGATACGTATTAAGGGGATGAAGGAAGTAAAAAATAAATTATAAAGTATATTATGTGTATGTATATTAGGTTAGAGTTATAAAATTTGAAATCAAGATATGTTTTGAGATTATAGTATAATTTCATATCTTGTATGTGACATTTATTGTGAGACGAACTAAAATGGAAAATGTAATATTTATGAGACATGGAATATAATTTTTCTTATGTTTTAAGTTTGAACAAATATATATAGAAACCAAAATTTTCCAAAATATAAAAAAGATATTTGTTATTAATCTCAGGTCAAAAACCCAAGGCTTATGGCGTTGTGTTCATAGACTCAGATGGGACGGCTCACACGTCGCTCTTGAACAATGGTGCCACAAGTGAGATAATTATTTCAGCGGGTGCCCTGGGGAGCCCACAGCTGTTAATGCTGAGCGGTATTGGGCCGGCCCATCATCTTAAGGCCCACGGAATTAATGTAATATTGGATCAGTCAATGGTGGGCCAAGGCATGTCTGACAACCCATTGACTCCAGTCTTGATACCCTCCCCAAGGCCCGTCGAGTACTCCCTTCTTGAGATGGTGGGCATACTCGACGACGTTGGTTGCTACATTGAAGCAGGTAGCGGATTTTTGGGTTCCGGATCGGGTTTTTTCCCGGTTTTAAACCAAAGCATAATACAATCCGGATTGCTCTTAACAAAGGTGGCCCGACCCTTCTCCACCGGGTATATGGAGCTCCTGAGCAAGGACCCGAATCAGAATCCAAAAGTGACGTTCAACTACTTTCAGGATCCGAGAGATGTTGAGAAGTGTGTTGAGGGACTGAACATCATTAGAAAGGTTTTCGAATCGAATTCTTTTTCCGGGTTTCGGTACCAGTTTGCGACGTTCGAATCACTGCTGGAGTTAGTGTTGGGGATTCCTAATAACCTGAGGAAAAAACACTTGATCACAGGAGATCTTTCATTGGAAAAGTTTTGTGTTGACAGTGTGATGAGCATGTGGCATTACCGTGGAGGGTGTCTAGTGGATCGGGTCGTGGATCCGGATTATAAAGTGATCGGTGTGGATTCATTGCGGGTTATTGATGGATCCACATTCTATAACTCACCCGGAACTAATCCACAAGCCACTGTCATGATGCTTGGGAGGTACATGCCTTCGACATTTACAACTCCTCTTATAAGTTATCTTCACATTTGCATTTGTGTTGGTCTCAAAATAGCTTATACCACTAAAATACAAATACATTACAGTAATTTTATAACCTTAAATTACATAATAGTAATTTCAAAATTTTAACTCCATCTAATACGCATTACCTAGCTTCTTGTTTACAGATTTACTCTTTTCACATTATTTAAGAGAAAATTGTTTTTCTAAATCAAATTTATTGACTTTTAAGGGTATAATAATATTTTTAGATAATAAAAAAATATAAAAAATGATATGTGAGAGAAAAAAGGAATGACGAATTTAAAATTAAAGCAGTTTTGAAATTATTGAATAAAGTGATACTTTTATTTTTAAGTGTGAAAAATTTTATGAGATAAATAAGCAAGTAAAGTGTAAAGAGTTTTGTCTAAAACATTAGATTACCCAATTTGTAAAGTTAATTTTTTTTTAAAATCTTTCAACCTCGTCTTTACCATGTAGGGTCAAATTAATGGTGATGGAGAGTATCAAGTAAAAAAATTATTTACTTCATACTCCCTTCTTCCCAATCACTTCAATCTCACATAATCTGTTTTGATCCGTATAATTTTAACTTTATATTTTTCCAAAAGTAAAATCACTAGCTAGTTAACTAGTAGTAATATTCTTCTAACCCATTTTATTTAATTTTTAAATTATCATCACATTTTTAACACACATAATATATATTATCATTTATTTATTATTATAAAAAAACCAAACTACCTTAAAGTAATCTAAAGAGATGATTTTTATTAATATTCATTCAAACAAGAAATGTGATGTTGAATACTGAATAAGTGAGTATTTATATATAAGTATTGATCTGTCTATGTTTGTGATACAGGTATATGGGACAGAAAATTCTACAGCAAGCTGGAAAATCATAATGATGCATAGTAGTCAAAGTCTCAAATCATCAATCATTGTACACTAACTTATTTTAAGTACCATAAAACATAAAGAGTTACATACCTTTTATTTTTTAAAATAATCTTATGTTGCGTTGATGAGCTCTTTCTCGGCATTGAACTTAGGCATAGGTAGATTTTGGTAAAATTTTTGTTTTTTCATTCTTTTTTTTATAACTTAAATATTGTTAAAATATTGTTAAGAGCCCTTCGGTGTGAAAATAACCAAGTTTGTAACGCATAACTTTTAAATTCTAACCAAATAGATTTTTTTTACTTAAAAATAAAATTTGGCTAATTTTATGGAATCTTATTTTGAGATGAAATCGTCGCAAAACTAAAAAATATGAGATGAAAATGAATATCGTAATTATTTTAGAATCTTTTCAAAATAAAGTAAAATGGTGTTGGTCTATTGTAAACTCAACCATTTGTATTGTAAAATCATTGATATTTGATAAATGATATAATCAATAGAAATTAGTTGAAATGTATTACGTATATAAGGTCGGATGTGGTCTAAATTCAAAATGACTAATGGACTCTATATTAATCTATTAAAAATCCGTAGTCATCAATTTATAATCCTTTAATTTAAATGATTTTTTTTTTCTAAAACATCAATTTTATCCCAAAATTTATGTACCTTTTTTTATGTACAAAGTTTATGTACTTAACCCTTTTTCCAAACATAACTTTAAAATACAGGAATCTGTACATATACACTTTAAATGTGAGTTGGTTAGAGTGTTGTTTTTGTCATATTTATTAGCAAATATTCTTAATTGCGTCCGCCGCTTTATCGCACTTAATTGTCATTAAGAACCGGCAAATTAGACTATCGATTTTTAATTAGCACTAATTGTTTTGCTTGAAATATATATTTGCTCTAATTTCACATAATTTTGTCGATCTAAAATCTCAAGTATGGGTATCGTGACGTGGGTTCCCATAAACGCAGCTTTTTATGGGATTTTTTTCTTCATTTTTTCTTCAGCAGCAGAGAAAGGTAATATTTTTAAAGCAACTTTTAGTTGTTTCTTTTATAGAAAAAATCAATTCATTAATCTGATTTGATATTTCATAAATTTGTTGTGTGAAAATTCGACGCAAACGAATATGTTAGATATATACTCCCTCCGTCTGTTTTCCTCCGTCCGTTTTCAAGGGTATCATTTACGTTTAGGCACGGAGATTAAGGGTATCATTTACTTTTAGGCACGGAGATTAAGGAGTAGGGTATCATTTGCTTTTAAGCACGGAAATTAAAGAGTATTGTTATTTTAATGTGTAGTGGGTAGGTGAACTTTAAGCCAATTTCGGTATAATTGCGCAAGGTAAGCGTACCTTATCGTGTAGTTATTGACCCAGTTTAATTATCGATCAAAGGGAGAGTTCAATCCGAGGTGTATCCGGATTCATTTTTAACCATGCTTTATAGGAGTGATCGGGTTTGTGAGTTGTAGAACGAAAATACAAATTATCTAATCAAGTAGCAAGTAAACTAACTAACAACTAAATGAGAATGATGCAAGAGACAAATAACCAAGAATGAGAATGAAGTGAAAGGTGAATATTCTAAAGAGGAGCAAGACTAACCACATTCAAGATTAAGGGTATTATATAGACTTGTTAGATTCAAATGACAATTATCAATGATAAATGGACTAGAAGCAATCACAAATGTTCCCCTAATCCCTATGGCCAAGGTAATTAGGATCTAAACTCATTACAAGTTTTTAAGCACAAAAGATTGTCCCTTACTCTCAATTCTCTATCCTCAATAGCTTGGTGATGAAAGAGTGAAGAAAATGGAGTTGATGGATGGTGAGATGGTGGATGGATGATGATGAAGGTGTAAATTGTATAGAATAGTGTGTGTAGTGTGTTCTTGGAAACTCCCCTTGCCAAAATCTCCTCCAAAAGTTGATGTTGGGGGTATTTATACCCCCAACCCACCTGGAAATCGCATGAAGGTGAAAAACGACTTTTGGCCAAAAGTGCATGAAAACACGGGCGTGTTTTCCTGCATCTGCCCGTGTTTTCTTGCAATTTTTCAGCATTCTGTAAGTTTTAGCACCTGCAGAAAAACACGGGCAATGCATAAAAACACGGGCGTGTTTTTATGCATTTTGATTAATTCTTTATTTTCTTCAACTTTCTCCTTTCTTCATGCTTTTTCTCACCATTTATCTTCAAAATCACCTATTCAAAGACATGAAAATCATCATCATCAATATCCCAAAAATACTATATACAAACGATGCACAAATTACGGAATAAGGTAACAAAAGACACATAAAAACAACACAAAATCTAGGTGAATTAGACGACAATCAACCCCCCAAACTTAAATCTTGATAGAGGAAAGAATTAAGTTTGTGAAAGTAGTGAAACTTATCCTTGACGCATCCAACGTAGCGCTTCTCGTAATCCATTCTTCATTCCATCCACTAGAGTGTAAACCTACACCACCAAGACACGAACAACACATGAAAACAACAATAAAAGAAAATCCTACTATACTACTAATAAAAATGAGTTTAAGAGTGAAGAGTATCCACATACACTATCTCCTTTTGAGAAGGAGATAGGTAATGTTTAACCCGATGCCCATTAACTACGAACTCATCATTTGGCCCCTTGAGTTTCAATGTATGTCCTCCGATGACCTCCAACACCTCAAATGGGCCCATCCATTTCGACTTAAGCTTCCCCGGAAACAACTTCAATCTTGAATTAAACACTAGCACCTTATCCCCGGGGGCAAATGTCTTTTCTTTAATCTTGGCATCGTGCCACTTTTTCACCTTCTCTTTATAAATGGTTGAGTTTTCGTATGCTCTTTCACGAAATTCTTCCAACTCTACCATTTTTAGCAACCTTTCTTGTCCGGCCTCCCCTTCATTCATGTTGAGCTTCTTGATTGCCCATAACGCCCGATGCTCCAACTCAACGGGGAGGTGACAAGCTTTCCCATACACCAACTGATACGGAGAAACACCAAGAATTGTTTTGAAAGCCGTCCTATATGCCCATAAGGCATCATCAAGCTTTTCAGCCCAATCTTTCCTTCCCCCATTGATCGTCTTTTCCAACACTAACTTGATTTGGCGGTTTGAGACCTCCGCCAAACCATTTGCTTGGGGATGGTAGGGAGTGGCTATTCGGTGTTTAACTCCGTATTTCTTCAACAGTCCTTCCATCAATTTGTTCACGAAGTGTGAACCCTCACTTACCAAAGCTCTTGGGACTCCAAATCGACTAAAGATGTTCTTTTTCAAGAATTTTTGCACCACAAAAGCATCATTAGTCTTGGTGGGGATCGCCTCCACCCACTTGGATACGTAGTCCACCGCCAACAATATGTATAGATACCCTTGAGACGAAGGAAATAGTCCCATAAAATCAATGCCCCACACATCAAAAATCTCCACTTCAATTCCTAATCCCATGGGCATTTCATCTCTTTTACCTATTCCTCCAACCCTTTGGCACTTATCACATTTTTCAACAAATTTCTTGGCATCTCCAAACAAAGTGGGCCAAACAAAACCCGATTGAAGAACTTTTGCTCCCGTCTTGTGATGGCTAAAGTGCCCACCACAAGGAGATGAATGGCAAAGTTCTAAAATCCCCTCAATTTCTTCATTGGCGACGCACCTTCTAATGACTCCATCCGCACAAATTTTAAATAAGAAGGGCTCATCCCACACATACTTCTTCACCTCAACATAAAATCTCTTCATTTTGTACTCATTAAGAAGCGTGGGCTTAATTCCGCATGCAAGATAGTTGACATAGTCGGCGTACCAAGGAGGCGAACTTATCATTAGAGCACACACTTGTTCAACCTCCACCTTAAGGATTTCCTCGTCCGGGAACACCTCACTAATTGGAGTCAAATCTTCATCCCCCTCTTCTCTTTCTAGCCTAGATAAGTGATCGGCTATCACATTTTCAACCCCTTTCTTGTCTTTGATCTCCACATCGAACTCTTGTAGAAGCAATACCTATCGAATCAATCTTGGCTTCGCGTCCTTTTTGTTCATTAGATACTTGATGGCCGCATGATCCGTGAATACTATAGTTCGTGTGCCAACTAAATAGGGGTGAAACTTCTCAAAGGCGTAGACAACCGCTAAAAACTCCTTTTCGGTGGTTGTATAGTTGACTTGACACGAATTCAATGTTTTTGAGGCATAATAGATAGCCCTAAACTTCTTCTCCTTTGTTTGCCCAAGTGCAACTCCGATGGCTTGATCACTCGCATCGCAATGCAACTCAAAGTGCATACTCCAATCCGGAGCTACAAGAATGGGGGATGAGATTAAAGCTTCCTTTAGTACCTGAAAAGAAGAAAGACACTCTTCATCAAACTTAAATGTACTTTCCTTTTCAAGAAGCTTATAAAGAGGTTTGGCAATTTTTGAAAAATCTTTAATAAAGCGGCGATAGAAGCCCGCATGGCCTAAGAACGATCGAACTCCTTTCTCACTGGTAGGAGGAGGAAGACGTTCTATGGCTATGACCTTTGTTCTATCTACCCTCAAACCATGCCCTGATATGTGGTGCCCAAGCACAATTCCGTCAGTGACCATAAAATGACACTTTTCCCAGTTGAGTACAAGGTTTGTTTCCTCACAACGCTGCAACACAATAGACAAGTTAGTTAAGCACAAGTCATATGACGATCCATAAACGGAGAAATCATCCATAAAAACCTCCATGATGTTCTCAATTAATCCACCGAAAATGGCCATCATACAACGTTGAAACGTGGCTGGAGCATTGCACAAACCAAATGGCATCATCCTAAATGCAAATGTGCCATAGGGGCAAGTGAATGTTGTTTTCTCTTGATCCTCCGGGGCTATTAGAATTTGATTGTACCCAGAATAACCATCGAGGAAACAATAGTACTTGTGTCCCGCCAATCTATCGAGCATTTGATCAATGAATGGTAGTGGAAAATGGTCTTTTCGGGTATTGTCATTGAGCTTTCTATAATCAACACAAACTCTCCAACCGGTGATAGTCCTCGTGGCAATTGTCTCATTAGTATCGGACCTCACGATGGTCATACCACCCTTCTTTGCTACCACATGCAAAGGGCTCACGTATGGACTATCACTAATTGGAAAGATGATACCCGCATCAAGCCATTTCAACACTTCCGTTCTTACAACTTCTTGCATTATAGGATTAAGACGACGTTGGTTTTGCACACAAGACTTATCCTCTTCAATTAAATGAATTTTATGCATGTATAGAGAGGGGCTTATACCTTTCAAGTCTTTAATGGACCACCCTATGGAAGATTTGTGCTCTCTCAAGACTCTCAACAATTTCTCCACTTTCAAATCATTCAAAGATGAGGATACGATTACCGGATACGTTTCATTCTCTCCCAAGTATGCATACTTTAAGTGATCCGGTAAAGGCTTTAGCTCCACCTTTTTCTCAACTTTTTCCTCCTCTTTGGGCCCATCATCAAGCCTCTTTTCAAGTGCTTCTCTTGCTTCTTCCGATGTAAGTTCACTACATGAATTTAAATAATGAAAATTATCAATTATCTCATCATCATCAAAGCAACAAGAAAAGTTAGAAAAATCAAGAGAGTAAGAATTGCTCATTATTGATTCCAAAGGATCCTTGGAATGGAAGCAATGTAGATGTTCTTCAACAATATCATTCAACACATCAATTCGCCTACATTCTCCTTCCCCACTAGGATACCTCATAGCTTCCTTCAACGAAAAGATCACTTTTTCTTCATTAACTCTAAGGGTTAACTCCCCTTTCTCCACATCAATCAAAGCCTTCCCCGTGGCTAAAAATGGACGTCCAAAGATTAATGGAACATTTGAATCTTCGTCCATATCTAACACCACAAAGTCAACGGGAAATACAAATTTGCCAACCTTCACCAATACATCCTCCACAATCCCTTTCGGATATGACATAGATCTATCGGCCAATTGAAGGGTGACCGATGTAGGTTTCACTTCTCCAATACCCAACTTCTTGAAGATTGATAGAGGCATCAGGTTGATGCTTGCCCCCAAATCACATAGAGCCTTATAGCTTTCATGTTTGCCCATCTCACACGGGATGGTAAAACTTCCCGGATCTTTCAACTTGGGAGGAAGCTTCTTTTGCAAGATGGCGCTACACTCCTCCGTGAGGTTCACCGTTTCATGATCACCCAAGCTCCTCTTCTTTGCCAAGATATCCTTCAAGAATTTTGCATAGTTGGGCATTTGTAGAAGTGCATCCGCGAAGGGGATGTTGATGTGTATCTTTTTCAACATATCTACAAATTTAGCAAATTTCTCATCCAATCCTTTCTTCAAACATCTTTGTGGAAATGGGATGGCTACGGGTAACTTGGGAATTCCCCATTCATCTCTTTCAAACCCTTCTTCTTTCTCTTTTCTCTTTGCTTCCTTGCACTTCTCCCATTTCTTAGGAGATTTTGCTTCTTCCTCTTTGTCGAATGGAGGGATCACTTCATCATTTTTAGCATCATGAGTCTCTTTCTCTTTCCCTTTTTCAACCTCAACTACCATAGGCTCTTGTTCACAATCTACCTCATCATCTTCCTTGGGCATCGGAGGCTCATCATATTTTGTTCCACTTCTAAGCACGATAGCCTTGCATTGCTCCTTAGGATTGGTAATGGTAGTAGACGGAAACTTCCCTTGTTGATGAACATCCCCCTTTTCACTTGCAATTTGACTCAATTGTGTCTCTAGTGCTTTAAACCTTCTATCATTCACTTCATCCTTTTGCCTTCTCTCTTCCCTATCTTGCTTAATAAATTCAAACATTTTGCTCAATTGATCCTCAACTGTAGGCTTTCCTTCATTGTTTTGAGCCTTAGCTCCCGGATTAATCCCCGGTGGAAGTGTAAGAGCATTACTTTGATTTCCATATGACAAGTTATCAAACCTCCGAGGTTGTTGAAAATTTCCCCCAAAATTCCCTTGACCAAATCCTCCTTGCCTAGGTGGGTATCCTCCTCCTTGGTGCCCAAAATTCCCTCCATAGTTTCCTTGAAAGTTCCTTCCTTGCATGTAGGCGACTTCCTCAAGTGACATCTCGGGTTGGCACCAATTCTCTTGACCTCCCATACTAGATGAAGATCCTTGTTGAGGCATTTGGATAGGCAATTTACTCATTGAGCTTTGAGTAGGTTGATTCATCACAGGCAAAGAACTTGGAGATAATTGCATATTGACATTCATTCTCTTAAGTATCTCCGTGATTGCTTTCTCCGTCACATCTTCCTTTGGTGCTTCCACTTGTTTTACTTGTTGCATGCAAATCTCCTCCATCTTAGCTATCCTTTCCATCTCATAACTTCCCGCTACACGATTCATAGGCCACTGTCCCGAATTTAAAGCAATCTCCTCACATATAGCCATGGCTCGTTCCGGTGTTTGCCCCAAGATAGAACCCCCTGCGGATGCATCAAGTAGAATTCTCAAATTACCATCTAATCCCGCATAGAAAAATCCAATTTGTTGATCGAGAGGAAACCCATGTCGAGGACATTGTCTCAACATATCTCGGAATCGATCCCATGCCTCACTAAATGTCTCCATTGGCATTTGCTTGAATTGTATGATCAAGCTTTTCAAGTGTAGCATCTTAGATGGTGGGAAGTATTTGTTCAAGAACCTTTGGGCCAGATCATTCCATGTATTACACGCTCCTCTAGGGATTGTGTTATACCAAGCTCGTGCACGATCACGGAGAGAGAAAGAGAAAAGCCTCATCTTCACAATATCATCACTCACTCCGTTGATCTTAATGGTGTTGGCTACCTCCACAAATTGAGACAAGTGAGCATTTGGGTCTTCCGTTGCACCGCCCCCAAATTGATTTGCTTGGACCATATTAATCAACCCCGTTTTGATCTCAAAGTTGTTGACATTCAATGGTGGCCCCATAGCATAATTTCCCACTTGTGGTTGGAAATGATCTCTAATATTCATGCCTCCATGATGTCCTTGAACTTGAGGTTGTTGCACCATCGGAGGAACTTGTGGAATATTTCTAGCCTCTTGTTGTGCTAGCAATTGTTGGATAATGGCTTGCAACTGTTGATTGTGTAAGTGCACCTGGTGGAAATTTGCTTGTTGCATAAGCTCCGGATTCACTTGAACACCTTGAGCATTTTCCGCACCATGATGGATATTTTGCCCATTTCCTTCTTCATCAACACCATTGCCATTAGCTCCTTGATCCATTTCGTCCTCCTTTGAATATAACAACTCTCTCCTTCTTCTTCGTAAGGTGGCCTCTAACTCCAAATCCAAAGGCTCGATAGAATGAGACCTAGAACGAGTGTGCATACACCTACAAGATTTACCAAGTTAGATAACTCAACAACCAAATAAAAAAAAACAAATAAAAAGAAAGCAAGTAAAAGTACTCCTAGCAAAGCTAATTAAACGCGAACTCGTTACTCTCAAGATTTAACTCTCCCCAAGCAACGGCGCCATGAACTTAGTCTCAATTTTGGTACAAATTGATAAGAGTAAGCGTACTCTATCGTTGTGTGTAGACGTGGTGACCAAGTGCAAAATTTATAATATCGAACCCAAGGGAGAAAGTGCTGTATCCGTATTCGAAAGATGTTTCACTCTAGAAGGACTAATCAATAAAAGGAGGGAGATGATTAACACTACAATCTACCTAAGAAAGCAATTAAAGGATAGAAAATATACACATGTAATGGAAGATGGATGACGGTGAGATGGATGAAGTAACAATCCAAAGAGGTGCAAGGCTAACCACATTCAAGATTAAGGATATTACATGTACTTGTTAAATTTAAATGGCAAATATCAATGACAATTGGAATAGAAGCAATCACAAATGTTCCCCTAATCCCTATGGCCAAGGTGATTAGGTTCTCAACTCATTACAAGTTTATAGCACAAAAGATTGTCTCTTACTCTCAATTCCCTCAAGGGTACTATGATTATAAGATTGGTTCTTCTCACTCAATTAATAACCTACTTAGATCCATTAACTAAGTGTCCCAACAGGAGTGTTCAAAGTATACAAAGATGCTACCACATACTTCACATACTAACATACAAAATTCATATTATAACATGATTCAATCAAATCCCTAAGCACAATATTGGAATGGCCATCTTAACATCATAAATAGTGATTTCAATCACACACATCATAATACAAATAAAGTGAATCATAAATCATGTAGGAAATTCCATATATCATATCAAAATACCATTAAAATCCAACAAATCCAAAAAGCCCTAATCCATCTTGTGGCTAGCCTCACTAGAGGTCTAGCCAACAATAAACATTATGAAAACATCCACAAAATGCTTACAAATATTCATTGTTGCAAACAAAACAAAGAAAATACAAAATAAAGGTAAATTTCTTCCCTATTTGGATTTGGGTTGAATCTTCCCTTCAAGTTGCAAAATCCCACTCTTCAAGCCTCAATCCTCCTTAGATTTGTGATGGATAGATGGAATGTGTGAAGATGAAGGTGAAAATGGTGGAAAATGGAGTGAAATTTGGATGGAAATGGTAGTGTGTGTGGAAGATGGTGTTGGAGTGTGTGAGGGGCAGCTGCCCCTGCCAAACCCTCGATTTTTTCTGGTGCAAATGGTGTAATTGGGGGTATTTATACCCCCTGAGGAAGTCTGGAAGTCGCACTTGAGTTTTGACACTTTTGCATAAAAACACGCCCGTGTTTTTATGCATCTGCCCGTGTTTTCTTGCAAAATTTCAGCTCTCTGTACATTTCTTGCACTCTGAATAGACAACACTTTTCTGAATAGTGTTGTCTTTTCTGTGTTGTCTTTGGTTCGTTCTCCCTCGTTTTAACTCCAAATTGAGATCCGCTTTTTCCTACATCTTCCTCTTCACCTCTAGAATTCATTTATACCTGAAAATTACACAAATTCCACCAAAGTACAAATTCTCCAAATATTTACAAATATCGCGCAATCTAGGACACTTAAACACTCAAACTAAGCATAATTGTATGGAACCATGCTATAATTGGACCCTAAATTCATGTGATTTCTACACTCATCAGTAGGTAATGTATAAGTTTTATTTTTTTACCCCTCCACCTTATTAATATGAGGAGGGGCAAATGTTTATTTGCAAATACATTAAGGATTAGTAGGAGTATTATTAGTGGGTCTCTCATTGTACATAAATATAAACGAGACCCTTGGGTACGGACGCCGTAAATGGTAAAATGGAACCCTTGAAAGCGGACGAATGAAGTAATTAATAGCTAGAGTAGTTGCACTTTCATTATGGCCACTTAATTAATTAAAATGTTATTTTCAGTTTTAGTTATTTCTTATTTATCATTCACAATTTTTATTTATTTATTTATTTTCTTTCGATTTTGGGCATTCTTATTTAAATTTAGTCTTATTATTAAATTTAAAATTTTTTAAAAAAGAATTTATACTAAAATTAGATGAATTCTGACATAAATAAATAAATTTTAATTAAAATTTTAAATTAAATTTGAATAAATAAAAATCAAAATTAAGAATTACAATTTACAAATAAAAAAATTAAAATAAACGGAATTTTGATATTTTCACATGTTATTACTTAATGAAAAATTACATGTGGTAAAATTATTATCAGCGCCGTACACGTCATTCGCTAGGGATGCCACGTCAGCAGCTTCGACAGAGTACTACGACTACATAGTCATCGGAGGTGGAACGGCAGGGTGTCCACTGGCGGCGACGATCTCCGCCACCTCAAAAGTACTACTTCTGGAGAGGGGCAGCCTTCCGTACAACAACCCAAACGTAACCCACAAGAAGGGTTTCTTTTCGTCGTTGTTTGACCAATCTCCGAGCTCCGCCGCGCAGATGTTCACCTCGACCGACGGTGTTTTCAACAACCGCGGCCGCGTCTTGGGTGGCAGCTCCGCCATCAACGCCGGGTTCTACACAAGGGCCAGCAAAGAGTACGTTGAGGAGGTAGGGTGGGACCCGAAGCTGGTGAATGAATCGTATGAGTGGGTGGAGAAGAAGGTGGCGTTTAGGCCGGTGGTGGAGGGGTGGCAGGCGGCGGTGAAGGGGGGGTTGCTGGAAGCAGGGGTGTCGCCGTACAACGGTTTCACGTACGAGCATTTGGAAGGGACCAAAATTGGAGGTTCTATTTTTGATGAAAATGGGTACAGGCATACTGCTGCTGATCTGTTGGAGTATGCAAATCAAACCATGATTACTGTTTATTTGCATGCAACAGTGCAACAAATCTTGTTTAATGCATCATCAGGTAATTAAGATTTACTATTAATGCAATTTTTTTTAACATAAATTAATTTATTTGATAGGGAATAATCCATTCTCTTCATGATCTCACTTATGAGTTGAAATTAGCCAATCCTCACCAATTTGATCCCTTAGAAACCGTTCTATCAATAGCCCAACCTACAAATGAACTTGTACTATTTTAACTCGTCCTACCAACAAAGCAATAACCATCATGCATGTCTAATTTCATAAAATAATTTATTCGTTTGAATTCTAGTTAATGCTCTTGAATTAGTTTATTTTGATGATCTAATTTTGTAAAGCCAGTTTTGATCCCTTAATAACTCACACCAGTCTACCAAAATACAAAATCAAAACCTACCACTGAGTGACCAAACTCACAAAATATTGAGTTTTAATTGGGTCAACCAACCTTAATTTGAAACCTCTACATCTAAGAGAACAATGAACGATAACTTTTCCATTTTCAGTGTTTTTCATGCCCATCTTTTGTGGAAACCCTACCACATCAAATGTGATCAAGTATTCAATTTTCGTGTTTTATCTCTTATTTCGCCTATTAGATATTTGTCACGTGTGCAATAATTTAATGATCATTAATTAGCGTATATTATTTTAATAAAAAATAAATTATAAAATATAGAATAAAATACTATCGTGGGATAGGGAATTTGGACCACCATCACATACTCTATAATATGCAAGTTTTGTACGGGGTAATGATGCATATTCCAATTTGAGGCATAATGCAATTTGCAGATAAAAAGCCAAAGGCTTATGGCGTTGTGTTCATAGATTCCAAGGGCACTAATCACACCGCATTCTTAAATAGCAAGCCCACGAGTGAGCTCATTCTCTCAGCTGGCGCACTGGGGAGCCCACAGCTGTTGATGTTAAGTGGTATAGGGCCGGCCCATCATCTTCAGGCCCATGGAATAAGCGTAATATTAGACCAGCCAATGGTGGGCCAAGGCTTGTCCGATAACCCAATGAATGCAATCGCAATACCCTCCCCAAAGCCCGTTGAGAACTCCCTCATTGAAATAGTGGGCATAAACGACGACGTCGGGTGCTATGTTGAAGCCTTTAGTGGTTTCTGGGAGTCTCTCAGATCTTATGTTCCCTATTTAAAACGATCAACCCTGAATGTCGGGCTGGTCCTGGAAAAGGTGGCCCGACCCTTCTCCATCGGGTTTCTGGAGCTCCAAAGCAGCGACCCGAATCAGAACCCGAGAGTGACATTCAATTATTTCCAGGACCCGAGGGATCTACAGAGATGTGTTGAGGGCATGGGGATTATCCGAAAAGTAATTGAATCCAAATCCTTCACCGGGTTCAAATACCCACATGTCACATTCAAGTCACTGATGGATTTGATGTTGAAGGTTCCTAATAACAAGAGGAGAAGGGATTTGAACAGAGGTGGAAATTATTCAATGGAGCAGTTCTGTAAGGATACTGTGATGACGATATGGCATTACCATGGAGGGTGTCAAGTGGGTCGGGTCGTGGATCCGGATTATAGAGTGATTGGTGTGGATTCATTGCGGGTGATTGATGGTTCCACCTTCTATAATTCTCCTGGAACTAATCCTCAAGCCACTGTTATGATGCTTGGGAGGTAAGTTGCATAAATAGAATAATCTGTTATGATGCTTGGGAGGTAAGTTGCATAAATAGAATAATTATATGATGATTACATAAATAGAGATAATTAATTAATTGAAATAAATAGTACTCCCTCCGTGTCCGTTCAGACGACACACTTTTCATTTTGGGTTGTCCCACAAAAATTTGCACCTTTAAAAAAAAACAAAAAGTAAAAAACTATCACCCTTCCTCATACACCTTATTTACAAAAAAATCATCTCTACCTATCATACTTTATCATTTATTTATTACAAAAAAATATCATTATACCCCTAAAAGTTATCACTTTCTTAATCTCCATGTCGAAAAGGGGGCCGCAAACTTTTTTTGGACGGAGGGAGTATTTTTTTTTTTTAATTTCGAAATGATTGGTTATTAAGGTTGGTTTGTTTCTAAGTTCTAACTACGTCTACTTGTATTGTGATGCAGGTATATGGGAAGGAAAATTGTGCAACAGACGTAAAAGAAATTCAAGATTCAGAGTTTTATAAGATATTTATTTTGATTTTCTACTAGTGCTTGAGGGTTAAGTGTGAGAAACAATTTTGAAATTAAAAATGTATTTTTTGGTGTTTGAATTCAGTGTTATTTATTCATTATTATTACATTAAAATTAGTATGATCAAAATATTCAACAAACAACCCTCCATTAATCCTTGCATATGTCATGTGTGTGTTACAACAATATCGATCCTTCATGCTTGATTTATGAAATTTTTTAATAGTTACCAACTAAAGAAGATTTTGAAACAAAAAATAATTATGATAAATCAATTGCTACCACGGAAAAGAAATTAAATCAATAATAGAACCATATAACATTTCTAGTAGTCCGTCAAAAAAAAAAAAAACGGACATATACCTCAAGCATGAAAAGTGCAATCCAAAACAACACACAACCCCATCTCTGGTTAATGTTTATTCAATAAGACCACAACCAACTAACAAATCAAACAAAAAATGAATGAATCACCATAAGAAGTTGTATGGTATTTTTGGGTAATAAATAAATAATAAAGTATGTTATGTGTGTTAAAAAGGTGATGGCAAATTTGAAATTAAAGTATGTTAGAGGGATATTAGTTTGTTGCTTTTTCCTTTTATGGAAGTGTGAAGTTTAATTTGGGACAGACCAAAACGGAAAGTGTGAAGTTGAAGTTGGGACGGAGGGAGTATTATTTAGTACTCCAGCTTTTAATTGTATTATTTGTTCATTTTGGACGTCCGCCCTAAGAATCTCATTTCCTTTTTTATACATATAGGACCAACACACCTACTAATACAACTAAAAAATGGACCCACACCTCAACTAATATAACTACCATTATATATTAAATAATAATACTCCTTAATTCACGTGGAAAAAGAAAAAAGGCTAGAGTAATTCATAAAATTATTATTTTGAAAGAGTAGGATGACATATGACTGACTTTAAGATTTAAAAAATATAATAATAAATTAAGGGTTTTATACTAAAGTATAAAACATATAATATTAAAAGAAATTCTTTAAAACAAGCAGAGTACTATATGATAGCTTCCCCTTTTTACTCTTTGAGATTTAGTATGCATATCTATTTAATATAATTATCTTTTATATATGCATTCATAATTGAGGATTAACTATATCTACATTCATTTTCACCAATTATTTAATAATTGTGAATAAGCGAAGAATTTGAATTCTATTATCTCCATATCAAACATGAAAATTATGAATCAACCGTTGCATTCTCATTCTCAATGATGATTATTCTTTAATTTGACGAATCAAACACATGACTTTTCTAGTCAAACAATCTCTCAGTAGTCAGTACTACATCACTACTTCTCCGCCAGACAAATCAAACACATGACTTTTCTGGTCAAACAATGTCTAAATATACTACTATATGACAAAATTTTCTAATTCAAACCAAACACACATAAAAAAAAATAAATAAAATCACACTACTATTAATACCTTTAACACCGCTGGAGAAAGAGAGTTGGGACCACGAGAAGAGAAAAATGGAATATAGGTGGAGGCTTCTTTACCGATGTAAGTGTTGGTTGGCCTCAATCGTACCTTTGGATCCCTTTAATTAATTTGTCACAAAAATTAAACACCATCAATTAATTAATTAGCCAAATACTTTGCCAAAAATATATGAAATACTACGTACTTGCGCTGTAAAACGAATGTAATTAAGTATCTGAGCTCCAACTTCGAAGGTGACAAAAACTGTGGGGAAGCTACTACTGTAATAAGAGTACAAGATAAAAACCTTTTTTCTGGTGGCAATAAACCCTAGAGCTCCAGCTCTCTCAGCAGTCTTGGAAGCATTAATTAATTCAACCTCACTGCCTAAACTGAAGCAAAGCACCACTTTTCCAGCTACCCATGTATCTCTATCTGTTATTGCTTCACATCGCCTGCAAAAAAATTTAAACATGTAAGAACATTGATGTACCAAAAAATAATAATAAAAAAGGTAAATTTAATTGCACTTACACAGGTCTTTCGGCATCCGCTGCTTCTCTAAAGAATGTTAAGCTAACAAACCCTCTATCTCTTCCTACATACATACTCTGTCCATGCGTATAAAATAAAATCTTTAATACGATATCATACAAATGGTAATTAATAAAAAAAAAAAAAACAACATGGTCTCGTGCAGTGGCATGGATTTTATTTTTTTAAGCAATTATTTATTATATATAATAATATAATAAAAAATGACAATCTATTTAGGGATCGCTTGATTCGAATTCTTCAACTGAAATAACAATGAGTATTATTAAGTAGGTTAATCACAATAGAATTGTAAGTGATTAAAGGGTGAGAGAATAATTATTAAATCAATGAAAATCATTGAGGAATTTTAATTCCCATTAATTAAAACAAACATTAATAATAGAAATTAATATCTCAATTTCCATCAACCACACTCAATACCCCGTCCAAGAATCTAACCTCTTAGCTTTCACATATCAACTTCTGAAAGAGTCAACAACAAATTCTTGTTTTGCCACTTGTCATAATCCCTTGCCATTCCAATCTCACATACAAGTTTTCAAATTAATCCATATTGAATTAACAACACTTAATATAGCCTCAGTCTCGCTCATTTGAGAACATGCAAGTTTTTGGTGCATATTTTAGCTAATGGAGTACTAATACTCTATGTTTCTTAAAATTAAAAAAAAAAATCTAACTGCATTTAAATAAGCTTAATTTCCTTTTAAGCCTGTTAATTATAACAAGAGGTTCTATAGATTACAACCTAGGTGAGTTACAATATTCAATTAAATTTATAAAAAATTAAAATAGTTCTCATGCTTATTTATTGTTTATGAAATTTTCAAGCTTTGTTAATTCACCTAATAATTTAATGAATCAAACACTCCTTACAACACTATCATCTTAATAATAAAAAATACTCCTAACTTTTTTTTTCCCAATGTTAATAAAAGGTTAAAATATTAGCTGTCTTACTGTGAAAGGTTGACTGTTTCCAAGTATGATGGGACCAGCAAATTTCCTGTCCAATGAACTAGCTCCAACCGTGATAACCCACGGCGCCACGTTTGAAACAGTTCCGGATAACTCCCCTTCATTTCCGGCAGAGCAAACGACAGTTATCCCATGTTGAATTGCGTGGAAGGAGCCGTAGTGGACGATATCCCGCATATCAGTTTCGGGCCACAAGGGCAACCCAAACGACAGGGATACGGACAAAACATCCACTCCATCTTGGATGGCCGCATCAAAAGCCATGAGAACGTCAACGGATGAAACGACACCGTTCCACACAGTGGCGGACGCACTGAGGGGTTAGGGGGCACTGGGCCCCCTGAATTTCTAAAAATTACTAGTATAGATATAGAAATTTTCTTGAAATACTTTTGTGTCCAAGTGGTGAAGTGAGGATGTTTTAGTTTTAAAGGTCCCGTGTTCGATTCATGCAGTTATTTTTTTGAGAAAAGTTGGCCCCCCTCGACGGAAATCCTGCGTCCGGTTCCACATCACCTTGTACACGGCCAACCGCGATCGAGGGGAGGTCCCTCGAGCCGTGCCGTTAGCCAGCCCGGTGATGCTGACATTGTGGACGAATGCGCCGGCGGCGGCGCTGGCCACGCCTGTGCCGTGACCGTTAGCGTCGCGGGGTGACAGGTAGTCGTGGTTTGCTGTAGTGTTGAATGGCTCGCCGCGGGCTGCGAGGAAGCCCTTGATAAAGTAACGGGCCCCTATGATTTTCCTGTTGCAGTGCACAGCGGGATTGAATGCCTCCCCACGCTGGCAGAAGCCCCTCCAGCGGGCTGGAATGGGTCCGAGGCCCCTGTCGCTGAAGGATTCGGATTCGGGCCGGATTCCAGAGTCCAAAACACCGATGATGGTATCATCAACTGGAGTGGCATCACTCGGAAGA
Organism: Pogostemon cablin; assembly: GCA_023678885.1. NCBI lineage: Eukaryota > Viridiplantae > Streptophyta > Magnoliopsida > Lamiales > Lamiaceae > Pogostemon > Pogostemon cablin. Next base: position 30,874,391 of record CM042995.1, read on the forward strand.
TAATCTACGTGGCCGACCGGAGCCGGAGAATCGGAAGTACGGGATGTTTCGGCATCAAGAAAACGTGAACTCCTTGTAGTGTGGAGCTTGTATAATCGATCGGGGAAGACCTTGGCCACATCCGGCAACCCTTCAATGAAACAGAGGTGGATAAGAAAATGGGCCGGGCCGGGAGTGAGGAATATTATGATGAGCTAGCTACCTTCAAATTGTTCTGCTTGAGATTGTGTCATCTTGGCAGCAAAGCCAGAGAAGCCATGTCTGCAAGTATATACCATAGAATCCAGAGCTGCTTCATTGCTGCAATATTAATCAAATTAATTAGTACTATAAGTTAATCAAATCAGCAGTGATATTATGCAGTAAATTAAGATGAATTAATGCCTTCCAAGAACAGAGCTGAGCATTTGATGATGGGATTTAGTGATTTCTTCCACATCACTCTGTTTTCTTTCTCCCAGATCAGGGGCGGATCCAGAAAATTGGGGTGGGGTGGGCTAAGTTTATTGAAGAAAATAAAAAATAATAATAATAATTAAAAAATAATATATATATATATATATATATATATATATATATATATATATATATATACTATAATTTAAGATGATATATTTATTTTTTAACTTCATTTCGGTGGGCTTAAAATATTTTTGGGTTGGGCTAAACTTAAAAACACAAAGAAGAAAGAAGATATATTTATTTTTTTAGCTTCATTTGGGTGGACTGAAAATATTTTTAGGGTGGGCTAAACTTAAAAACACAAATTATTTATAAATTATTTACATATGATATAATGGGCTTTTCGGGGGCAGCCCTGGGCTTGAGCCCGGGGCTGCCCTCACATCCATCCGCCCCTGTCCCAGATACACAACATACACCTGTTTTAAAACAGAACAGACATGCCAGCATTTAAGAATAATTAGTTGTTCCATTTTGCAAGATAAAAGAGGCACAAATGAAGTAATTACTTTGGTGTCAGCATCATAATTAATGGTTGATACGAGGATGTCTGCAGTTAGCAAAACAAGTACAGAGACAACAAATGAAAGAAAGAAGCTGCATTTCTTGATTTCCCTCATGACTTTTTCCTTAACTAAGATATGCCGTCTGTATACATTTCATTAATAATGTGTGTGTATAAATATGGACCAAGATGGAATGACCATATGTTTATTTTCTTACAAACAAACAAATTAAAGATGCCAGCTTGGTTAGGTGGGAAGTTGGGAACGGAGACATTTCTAAAATCCCTTTCAATTAAGGGTAAAAATGAAGGGGGTTTGGTCATTTGGTATTTGGGAAAATTTATTATCAATGGCTGCAATTTGGAGTGTAAATTTACCTCTCTTATCTAATTAATTTTCATGCTATTATTCAAAAAAGAGATTAATTACTGAATCTTAAGAAAACAATTGTAAATCCTTTTTGTAATCTAAATATATCATCGATGAGAGTGGAAATTCATGTATTTTCGGGTCCAATTTGATACCTCTTTGAGTGTATATGTGCTATTATTTTTACAAATCTTATTACTTCTAATTATTACTGACTAAAAGGTGCATGAGAGGTATTTTGCTGTGTTTTGATAGGAAAAGAGATAAAAAATGCAAAGTTTGAATAAATGGTGAATTTGTACAAGCATGCAAGCAAACAGGAGCCTACGTTCCTTAATTTTTTTGTATTTGTGTGGAAATCAAAACTGGTCATGTGAGACATGGTTGGAAAGCCACGGAAGAGAAGAACGCGTGGCCGCAAGAATCACCTCAATCAGAGGTCGGATGAGGAAGTTATGAATTAAACGGTGAGGTCGCGCGCTGCAGATTGGACTTTCGAATTTTCCTAAATTTTGGCCCATTATATATCACCCCATTTGAATGGATTGCCACCGGCCCATCATGGATCATGCAGAATTTATTAATGATAAAAGGTGGGGCCATGCAGACAATTGAAAAGTAATAATGCAAGTGGCAACTTAAGTGGGCCATGCTTATTCTGTGAATTGACGAGATGAGAGGGAGTGCAACAAGCTTATAATGGTGGGCTTTGTTCAATTATTTATTGTAAGCCCAATAATCAGAATTCTGCCATTATTAATTCCGGATACTACTTCAGCATTATAGAAGGCAGTATCCTTGCTCGTCCAACATCAGACTCCAGAACCGAGAACGCGATTCACGCCTCACAGTCGCACCCATCTTCAATTGTGCCTTAATTTCTCCATCACTCACCCACCGGAGACGGAGATAGTAATTGAAGAGACGGAGTCCTCCAAAAGGGTTCTTTATTTTTAATTATTTATCTTTGTTATTTTAGCACAATAGTTAGGGTTTATTATATCTTTGTGATTTGTCCTCGTAAATCCATGGACTAAGTTCTTTGTTGGTAATGTTAGGGCTTTAAACAGTTTTGACTATGTGATTTGATTGCCCTGGACTTGGATTTATTATTATGCAGATTGTTTATTTCCTTATTGAAGAGGATATTTTGAGACTTCATATTATTGTGTTTTTGGTTTTGATTCCTTAAATTATTCTTGATGTTATCAATGATTGATAGTTAATAGGATTCTTTATTTCTGGATAATAATTGTTGTTTTTTGTGACAGTCTTAGGGGATTGACCTATAATACCTAAGAGTGTTAGACAATCAATTTGGAATATTAATTACTTGGTAAAACATCATTATTAGGTAATTGGTAAGGAGACAAAAGGGGTTAATAATCGCGTACCTAGAAAGGAAAGTCTAGTGCTCTAACCTTTAATGGAATTTAGTATGAAGTACCTCTAGAGGGAGAGAGAGTTAATTTCTTATTGATCCTAGGATTTTCAGTTCATTATAAGTGTTAGATCCTACCCGATCAAGGTAATTTAACTAGGTTTAGTGATCCTCTTATAAACGTTTGCAGGTAATTAATTTGAGTCTAGATAAATTAGTCACATGGTTAAGTTGTTTGCCCGAGCATTACCAATTCTCCATTCTTGAATTCTTATAATTTTCTCTTGTGTGATTTATTTCTTTGGATTAGTTAATTATTTAATTTAGTTTTATTAGTTTAATTAGTTATCATTCTAAAACACCTGAATTTGTCTTGCAATTTAATTGTCATACATAGAATTAATTATTAAATTTATAGCTATCTCGTGGGAATGATATTCACTTGGTCACGCGCACTACAATCGATCCCTTGCACTTGAGAGTGAAAGAAAATTGCAATCAAGTTCTTTCACCTGGCAACGGCGCCAAGAACTTGATCTCTATTTTCTTTCACCCTCAAGTGCAAGGGATCGATTATAGTGCTCGTGACCAAGTGAAATATCGTTCCCACGAGATAGTTATAAATTTAATAAATAATTCTATATGATAATTCAAATGCAAGACAAATCCTGGGATTTTTGAGATGATAATTATTTAACTAAAAATAACTAAAAAGTAAATTAATTAAACTAATTATGCAATAAAATAAATCACGCAAGAGAAAACGATTTAAAAGTTCAAGGATGGAGAATTTATAATGCTCGAGCAAACAGCTTAAGATTCAAATATCCTGGGGTTTTGAGATGATAATTATTTAACTAAAAATAACTAAAAAGTAAATTAATTAAACTAATTATGCAATAAAATAAATCACGCAAGAGAAAACGATTTAAAAGTTCAAGGATGGAGAATTGGTAATGCTCGAGCAAACAGCTTAAGACTCAAATTAATTACCTGTAAACGTTTATAAGAGGATCACTAACCCTAGCTAAATCACCTTAATCAGGTAGGATCTAACACTTATAATGAGCTGAAAATCCTAGGATCAATAAGAAATTAACTCTCTCTCCCTCTATAGGTACTTTATGCTAAATTCCATCAAAGGTTAAAGCACTAGAGTTCCCTTTTTAGGTACGCGATTATTAACCCCTTTTGTCTCATTACCAATTACCTAATAATGATGTTTTACCAAGTAATTAATATTCCAAATTGATTGTCTAACACTCTTAGGTATTATAGTTCAATCCCCTAACACTGTCACAGGAAACAACAATTGTTATGTAGAAATAAAGAATCATATTAACTATCAATCAGTGATACCGTCAAGAATAATTAAAGAAATCAAAACTCAAAAAACACAATAATATGAAGTCTCAAAATATCCTCTTCAATGAGGAAATAAACAATCTGCAAAATAATCAATCCAAGTATAGGGCAATCAAATCAAATAGTCAAAACTGTATTAAAGCCCTAACATTACCAACAAAGAAACTTAGCCCATGAAATTATAAGGGCAAATCACAAGGATGTAATAAATCCTAACCATTGTGCTAAAATAACAAAGAAAAATAATTAAAAATAAAGAACCCTTTTGGAGGACTCCCTCTCTTTAATCTTTATCTTCCTTGAAATATAAGCTGATTAAATCATGAAAATAATTATATAATCATTTCAAGACACAGGAAATCAAATCTAATAGTACGAAAGGTGGAACCCAACACACAATCCCATCTCTTGTTAATGTTTATTCAACAAGAGCACACCAAACAAACAACAAACAAAACAAACAAACAGCTACTGAATCTTCTTTCACCATAAGCTGGTTTGGGAGACAGTTCGAACTGATATAGGGGACTTAACATAATGGATCCCATCAAACCATGTTAGCCATCCGAAGTAGTACTCTGTTGTGATGTTATGATAAGTGGTTATGGTGACTCTGAAGCTTAGTTTCTTAACCCTTGCATTGAACTGCAAGATTTTAGGATTCACTGTAACTAGAGTCCCTGGAGGAGGATCAATGAGTGCTTTGTACCTCGAGTTAGGGTTCATCCCAACATTCGTGACAGTTCTTGTTACGGTAATCGAGTCTCTAAGGGTCGGGAGTGTGATGGAAGGAAGGTTGAAATCCAGGATGGAGTTGCCTGATCTCAGACAAGATCTCCCTGTAAGCTGATTAATGGCTTTTTTCGGGTAAGCCATGGCACAGAGATAGTTCACGTAATCTTGGGTTCCCATGTCGTAAACCAACCCTGGATTCGTTGCTCCAAATGGGAAAGCTAGTCCACCTCCGTAGTCGAACGCATCAGCAATCTTGGTCGACTCACCCTGCGATATAACGGGTTCACCATTGTAGGGATCTATCGTAAGACCTGCATAATGTTTTTATGATCATGTTTTTAGTATTCCTGAATCATTTGATACAAATACATGTGGGCTATGTATAGTTAATGTGGTGTTAATTGATTGCCTGTTGTGACAATGGCTGACTTAATTGCAGCTGGAGACCAGTTGGGATGCAGGGCTTTAATCCTGGCAACAATCCCTGTGACATGAGGGCAAGCCATGGAAGTTCCAGATAGAAATGAATATCCCCTAGGACTGTTTCTTGTCGGAAGATATGCTGCTATGATGTCAGTTCCTGGTGCCACTATATCAGGCTGCAGTATCACCAAATTAAGTTAATAAGATTAATTTAACACATTCGATTCAATAATATTAATTCGAACACACCAAAATAAAGAAATATCATTTGTATGGAGTAATATAAATGTATACCTTTAGCACTGCTGGAGAAAGAGAATTGGGACCACGACCAGAGAAAAATGGAATATAGGTGGAGGCTTCTTTGCCAATGTAAGTGTTGGTTGGTCTCAATCGTACCCTTGGATCCCTTTATTTTATCACAAAAATTGAAAAACAATAATTGAATTTACTTTTTCACTACTTCAGTGTTTCATCTTTTGTTTAACTTGTTAAATGAGTGACACGAGGAAGAGAAAATCTACTCTACACGAGTCTAAATTTTCTCTCCTTTCTCCTTGTCACTCGTTTAACGTGCTGAAGAGTAACATTAAAACGGATGTGAAATAAGAGATCCGTCATTATCAATTGATTAATTAATCATATGTGCAATGAAACAGTTTGTCATCAGTATATTAAATACTTACGCAGTAAAGCGAATGTAATTAAGAATCTGAGCTCCAACTTCGAAAGAGACTAAAACTGTGGGGAAGTACGACTGTAATAAGCGTACAAGGTTAACACGTTTTTTCTGGTTGCAATAAACCCAAGAGCTCCAGCTTTGTGAGCTGTGTTAGAAGCAGCAATTATGTCATCCTCACTGCCTAAACTGAAGCAAAGAATCACTTTTCCAGCTACCCATGTATCTCTCGCTGTTATCTCTTCACAACTCCTGCATTATTTATTAACATGTTCATATATATATATATATATGCTAGAGACAACATCTTTGAATTGATGTAAAAGAAATTAAATCAAGTGAAATTTGATTTGTAATTACACAGGTTTTTCAGTATCCGCTGCTTCTCTGAAGAAAGCCAAGCTAACAACCCCTGTATCTCTTCCCACATACATGCTCTGCCCCTGTACCCAAAAATGTACAAAATAATAATTTGTTAATAGCAAATTTATAATTTAAGATGCAAAGTAAAAGGGATGGAAGGGTTACAGTGAGAGGTTGATTGTTTCCTAGAATGATCGGGCCGGCGAATTTCCTGTCCAATGAACTAGCTCCGACTGTAATAACCCACGGCGCCACGTTTACGACAGTTCCGGATAAGTCACCGTCATTTCCAGCGGAGCAAACGACGGTTATCCCACGTTGAATGGCGTGGAAGGAGCCGTAGTAGATGATATCCCGCTTATCAGTTTCGGGCCACAAGGGCAACCCAAAAGACAGGGATACGGACAGCACATCCACTCCATCTTTGATGGCCGTATCAAAAGCCTTCAGGATGTCGACGGAGGAAACGACACCGTTCCACACCACCTTGTACACGGCCAACCGCGATCGAGGGGAGGACCCTCGAGCCGTGCCGTTAGCTAGCCCGGTGAGGCTGACTCCGGTGACCAACGTCCCGCCTGCGGTGCTGGTGACGTGAGTGCCGTGACCGTTGGAGTCGCGGGGGGACAGGTAGTCGCCGTTTGCTGTGGTGTTGAATGGCCTGCCGTAGGCGGCGAGGAAGCCACTGATGAAGTAGCGGGCCCCGATGAGCTTCCGGTTGCAGTGAACGGCGGGATTGAATGCCTGTCCACGCTGGCAGAAGCCCCTCCATCGGGTCGGGATGGGGCCTAGCCCCCTGTCGCTGAAGGATTCGGATTCGGGTCGGACTCCTGTGTCTATAACGCCGATGATGGTGTCGTCAACGGATGTGGGATCACTCAGCTGATCTACGTACTCCTCGCCTGCACTGCGTGGACGTGGCGGCGGTGAGTGGGATGTACGGTGTCCGCCGTCAAGGAAATCGTTACTCCTTGTCGTGTGGAGATTGTACAATCGATCTGGGAAGACCTTAACCACACCGGGTAGCCCTTCAATGACAGATGGGAGGGAGATTGAGTTAATATATATCGGGCCGGGCCGGGCCTGGAAATTTAGTGGAGTGAGTTACCTTGGAAGTGTTTTGCTTGAGAGTGTGTCATTTTGGCAGCAAAACCAGAGAAGCCATGCCTGTAAGTGTATATCATAGCATCCAGAGCTGCTTCATTGCTGCATTGATCATAATTCCAAATAAATCTTAATTAAATTAGTAATTAAGTTACTCAATGAGTTATACGTAATTAATTAACTAGTGCAGATTTATGCCTGCCAAGAACAGAGCCCAGCATTTGATGGTGTGATTTAGTGATTTCTTCCACATCACTCAGTTTCCTTTCTCCCATATAAACAATGTACGACTGTTGCAAGATACAACATTGATTGAGAATTAACTAAGTAATTAATTTCAGTAATTAGAAGAGGCAAAAAGAAATTACTGATCATTAATTACTTTGGTGTCAGCATCTTTATCAATGGCTGCAACGAGGTTGTCTGCAATTTGCACAACAAGTACAGAGACTACAAGTGGAAGAAAGAAGCTGCATTTCTTAATTTCCCTCATTTTTTCCATTAACTAAGATGTGCTCTCATCAGTAACTAGCATTAATACACTTTCTAATATATATAGACCGACGACCAAAAGTATTTTTGGCTTTTAGGAAGAATTAAAGTAGTACTCTAATTTATTTTTGGTTAATTGCATAGAAAACCCCCACTTTTACTTCTTTTGCAATTTAGTCTCAACTTTTAGAATTTGTCAAATAAAATCACAACCTTTTGATTACATTGCAAATTAGGCTCACCGGCAGCAGCATGCTGCCCAACAAATAACATGGCAATTTCATTCCATTTCATACACCCAAATCTCTCGTCTTTCCTCTCTATCCCCTCCTGCGTTACCTACTTATCTTTCCCCTGATTTCACTCCATCCTAACTATTCATCATGTACTGACCCTCACGATCCACACATCATCCTAACTACTCATCATCCTAACTTTGCTGTAGGTAGTTTCAACACATCCATGGATGATTACTTGAGAGAAATGGAGGGCAAAACTTCTCATGATCCATACTTCAAACACTGCCACTATGCCAAATCTGTGGAATGACAACGCTGGATTAACAACGGAGTTTTAAAAACCCATTGTTAAAAGGGCACAAAAGAGCTGAAATTGAATCTCCGTAGTAATAGGTTTAAAAAAATGCGCATTAACGACGGGTAATTACTTCCGTTGTTGTAACTCCGTTGTTAATCTAATTCCTATCATTTATTTATTATTTTTTAATTTAAAGTAAATAAGAAATTTTAAAAGGTATTAAAGCAGGACTTATATTTTTTTTTTGTTCTCCCTCTCTGAAATTATTCCCTAGCTACCACGACGTCGGCCGACGAGAGATAACCCTACCATACCAGAGACGGCGACGACCCACGGCGCTCAATCGCGCTGAAGAAACCACCGACGGTGTATAGCCGGCGACCGACGGCGCTGAATCGCGCTGAAAAGTACCCCTTATTGCTTTCTTCCACGCGCGATGTTTCGCTAGGTTTCACGACACTCTACTCACGCTCACTATTTCTCCGACATTCTTATCGCCGGAGACTCTAGGAGCTGCTCTTGTGAATGGTATGTATGTCCAACATTCTTCCTCCTAAATTAGACTGTTAGGGATTTTCACCCCTTTATTGCCCTAGAAATGATTGAACGTAGTTTCTCTTTCATTTCTTCAGATCATTACCCTCAATCAAAGGCAAGTTAGGGCTTTTGATGAAGTGTCAATCTCACCTCTCACTTCCCGGGTCGACCGAAGGCAACCTCACCTGCTCACCAGCTCACTCTTCCTCTCGCGCTACATTTCTGCCTCTGACATTACAGAGCTCCAACGCAAGGGTGCTATTTTCCATTACACTCAATGCCGACAAGATTGGAGCTCTTTCCATCATTCTTCCCTTTATTTACTGCCATTCGTGTGATTTATTTGAAGCCTATGATTGATTTCCTTAAGGTATAATTCAAATCGTAGCTGTTTTGAAATTACAATTTATTAATTTGTTATCTATTTCTATTAATTGATTATATGAAGAAATCCCAAGTCAGTTGATTGTATTCACTTCTTACCATCACAGATTCTGCTTCAAATATCCCCAAGATAATCTGCTTCAAATATCCCCAAGATACTTGAGGCTAGAAGACATCTGTAGTTTTCCACAAATTCCCTGATTAGTAATCCAAAGGTTATTTTCTTTTCTGTTATCTGTATTCTGAAAATAGAAATGAAGCTCTTCCACTTGCTTTCATCAATGTGTTTGAAAATCTAAAGGAAGGGAATGTTTACACTGAATATTTCTAAAAACTCATGAAGGCTGATATTAATGGAAAAGACAGTTCTTATATTATCTCTTTTCTTTTTTAATCCATATTTTTTCATTGTGGTTCACCTCATAGTTTTCGTGGTGTAAGGGATGAATTGGCTTCTGATTCTTGGTAGCACCAACTCATCTGCTTCTAAACCAAGGTCTTATATCTTGCAATTTTGAAAAGCTTACAACAGCCACAAAACCTCTGTCCTTACTCTGCCTAACAAGAAAAAGAGCCAAGTTGCTTAAATTGTTGCATTTTATGAGAGAAATTGGAGGGGGGAGGGTGTATCAAGCTGATTTTAAGTAGATTGATCACATTGTTTTATATGGTTCTTGTACTTAAGTCCAGGTGTTAACATATGAATTCAAGATGTACCCATATCTCTTGATTTTAATTCAAGCTTTCTTCTTTTTTTTTCCCTTATTCTTTTACTACTGGTATTTTGAAACAGTTAAGAGGAAGAGAGGAATCTTTTATATTTGCATAAATCAATTTGAAAAAAAAATTATTATTTGCATGCATGTGAGAAAATGAAACATATAAACAGAGCCTGATGGATATACATATTATTTATATGAGTGTTGAGAGTGAAATTTCACGTGATTTAGGTCTCACATTACACCGTTTTTGATAGAATGTGGCCATGATTTTGGGTAGAATTGAGTGATTTTCATATCTTGCATAATTAAGATGCTACTAAGGTGTTTTGTTAAGTTTTGAAGGGTAAAACAGGATCAAAAGTTAAAAGTTGGAATGAAGAGTGAAAGTGTGAAGGAATGGTGAAAAAGACACGTCCACTTGAATAATTTTTCTGTATTCGTGTAGAAGTCCAAATTGATCATGTGATATATTTTTGGAAAGCCATGGAAGAGAGGATCGTTTTGGCGCAAAAATCACTCAAATTGGAGTGCGTATGAGGAAGTTATGTTCGAAACGGTGAGACTGCGCAGCTGCCAACGGGAATTTCCGAAAATTTCCGAAAATTAGCCAATTTTAGCTATTTCTTAGAGCACAATTCTTTCCTTATCTCATTCCCTTTCTTTGAGCACAATTCTTTCCTTATCTCATTCCCTTCTCACACCTATATATATCTCACATCATTATTCATAAGAGACACCACCCTCCACAAGGGGATTACCCCCTACCATCCATCATCTACCATCATCCACATCTATCCCATCATTCATCCACATCAAAGGGGATTCAAAGGCTATTCAAGAGGAAGATCAGTCAATCGGAGAGACGGAGAAGGAATCTGAGACAACTCCAACACTAGGGTTTTTCTATTCCTTTCTTTAATTTTCTTTTGTCTTGATTTGTGGTATGAATTGCATAGCCATGAGTGTTGCTTGTAACCTCATAGGCTAATTTCTTATACAGTTTTAAGGTTTGATGGATTGATTTGATTGATTTGGGGATTTAGACCAAAGATTGGGATTTTATGCAGTTGAGCTTTTGATTTTACTTATTTTACTAAGACATGTTAATCTGCTTCGTAACGTCTTCATAATATATTCATGACATCCGCTATAATGCTTGGATTATTGTGTTAGCTTGTGTGCGTTCATGATTGGTATTGTCTATCTGTTAGGGATTAGAGTAGCTCCGCTATAAGCACTTTAATTTCATGAACTGGTTAATCAAATACTTGATTAGTTTAGTGGAACAATGCAATTAGACAATCAAGTAGGAAGTGAATAGAACCTTGTAGTAATTCCAGAAAATATCTTGTTAGTCGGGCTTACCATCCGGAGGTATTGTTGCTTGCTTTGATTAGTATCTAGGAATAAGGCTTGGTAATATTCACGCACCTTAGGATTTAAACTAGATTATACTGTTAGCTTTGAATCGGATCATATCCGGTGGAAAAACAGGATTATGCGGTGTATTTTCATTGAAACTGCATGAATGAACAATTAGAGGTCTAGAACCCCGAATTAATTGGTCTATATCTGATACCTTAGAACTGTTGATTTTCTCTTGAATTAATCTTAAATCTTTCTTCTGTGATTTATTTTATTAGTTATTTAATTTTCTGTTATTTAGATAATAATTAAATTCACAACTCCTGGATATCGGTTACTTGATTCTGATTAATTTAGTAATTTTAGGAAATAAATAATTAGCTGTCCTTTTGGGTTCGATAATTTAACTTGGGTGCTTACTGCTACAATTGATATCCTTACACTTGAGGATTAAATTATAGTGCGCAGAAAAGCCTATCAATGAGTTACTTGTAATCCTAGTATAGCTATAGGTAGAGATTTTAGCTGGCTAGAATTGACTTGATTCGAGGTGCTTGATGCCTTCTTTCAATTAGAGATTTTTTTCTTTATAAATATAATGTTTCATATATGCTAATCTTGCTGATGGTGGTCTGCATTTATGTTTTTCTGAATGTGAAGTTTTTCTATTAGTCCAATTAAATAAATGCTGTAATATTTGATCTTCAAAACAGTGATATGAATATCAATATTATTGTAATTAGTTAATTATATAATTTACATGTCATAAATGTATTGTATGAACTAACATAAGCGTTCACTAGTTGTTGATCAGTTTTCTTCTTTTTTAAGTTGATGTGTTAAACAAAATAAATATAATGGCTTTTTGATGACCTTGTCATTGAACTACAAATTATGAGGAATTTGGCTTAACTTGGGGAGGTGTAGCTTGTGTGAACATGTGTTCCTGCACCTGCATGCTCATATAAATGAACTTGGTGTTGGTAATTTTCCAGCAAAGGTGTTGATCAAATGTGCTGCAGCTCTTTTGGCCATGGTAATATATGTTTTATTTTGGTTGAGCTGTAATAAATAAGTGACCCCACATACTATATTGATTTTCTTTCAAATTATATGCAGCTTGCTTCAAGTTGAGTGCTTGCAATCCTAATTCCGAGACATAGAACTTGCATGCTATGGATTTTTTCTCATAGTAAGTGGAATTTTGTTAGGCATTCTACCCTACTTAAATGATGATATTGTCTTGCTTTATTAAATGTTTTATAGACTTTTGGAACTAGCTTGGTATTGATAGTGTTCTACAATTATTAATCAAACCTCACAACTTGTAATGACTTTGGAATTTCACTCTTACTTGATATGTTCTTACTAACCTGTCAAGGAATTAAGGAATGAGAACCCAAAGTTTGTGATGGTCTCTTTCTGCCAATTATGTTTTGCTTTTCCATTATATATGTGCATCATGTGGGACTTACTAGAAATGGATTTGCCCCTAAATATACCCTTGTTTAGTTGTTTATCTCTGTTAATCAATGTCTTTGGTTTCATTTATAGATTTTAATGAGGGAAAAACAAGAACATAAGATGACAGAAGATGCTCATATATTTTCTTAGTAAGATGCTACTGCTAGTCTTGCATTGGCTGGTCTATAACCAGACCTGTATCAGGTTTGTTAGCTTTTTTTTGCACCACTGCTGGACATTTGAACTTTCAATGCAGATCCATGTGAGTTGTCCATCTTGATATTCTCCTCTTCAGATGGAAAGGAGGTTTTTTGGATTATTTCACTCCAAAGATTGATGTTTTCTGTTTATTTGTGTTTTAAGTTTTTAAGTCAGTTTATATTTTTCTTTGTGTTTTTTCTATTTTTACTATCTTGAGAAAATATGATATTATTGTGCTTCGAGTCTTCTAGAAATTCTTGGAAACTTTTAACTATTAAATATTTCTGTCAATCGTGTTCAGGTATGATATTATTGAACTAGCTTACTTGTTTGAGAATCTGTCAATCGTGTTCAGGTATGCAAGATTTTGATGATGTGCTATTTCTATATTGACAAATCTTATGATCATTAAAGATTACTATAATTCCTTTATTTGCTTTCTCTGTAACTACTTGGATCTGAAAATTTACTTTTGATGGAAAACTATATTGATCATATAGTAGTGTGGATGCATAGAAAAATCTTAGCTATTGTTGTCGTGATATGTTCTGTATATAAGATAAGAGGATTTAACCTATTTTTAGCCCAACTATTTTTTATGCTGCATATTATTTTAAAGCCTTGTAATGCAAGTTAATTTTTTGTATTTCAGGGTGTTCATAATTGCTATGTTTGTGGTTTTTCAGACCATCTTATGAAAGAATGCCCTGTTTCCCATTCAAATCCCACGTTTTGGTCAGGTAGTAGCAAAATAGGCTTCTCTATTTTCCTTGCAAATTTAGGATTTCTAAATATGTTAATGTATGTTATGAAATGTAACATTTCATGTATGATAGGCTATGCATCACCATACTGTAGTGGCCCTCTAAAGCCTCCCTTTACGCCCTATGCAAATTTGATGTTTGGTAATCCTACAATGATGCCTTTGAATGCCTCCATGGTCCCTTTTACACTCTTTTTCTCATCCTCTCTATATTCCTTCTATGCAAGGGCAGTAAGGCACCATACTGTAGTGGCCCTCTAAAGCCTCCCTTTACGCCCTATGCAAATTTGATGTTTGGTAATCCTACAATGATGCCTTTGAATGCCTCCATGGTCCCTTTTACACTCTTTTTCTCATCCTCTCTATATTCCTTCTATACAAGGGCAGTAAAGCAGACTACTAGGCTCTCCTATTAACTTTCAATATCATGTATATTTTCTTAATCATTTATCAGCTTATGACATTTTTAATTGATCAGGAATTCTTATGCAAGTATATGGTAATGAAGCTACTAGTGAAGCTGCAAAAACATCATTGACATGGAAGAATGAAGGTGGAGATTACAATTGGGTATATTCTCGTTATAATTTGCGGCAAGACCATATATGAAGAATACATTTAGGAATACAACGTTGTGATAGATTTGAGTTATAATACATTCCTATTAGATTTTTTGTACTAGGCTTATGAGATGTTGTAGATATTGATGTAGTTATTGTGTCTTGAAAAATGCGTTAAGAGATTTTTTGTTCAATTTTTGATGTATAATGATACTTTGGATTGATAATGAATTTTTAATAATATATTATGTTTTTGGTATTTTTTTATTAAATTATGGAGCAGGTGAAATTAAAAAAAAAAAAAAGAAAATTTAAACAGCTACGACAACGGGGATTCCCCGTTGTTAAAAGTTGTTTGTTTTAACTATCCAAACAACAACGGGTAAATTGCATATGACAACGGGGATTTATCGTTGTTAAAGATAAGCTAAAACAACGGTTTGAAAACCGTTGTGAAAAGTGTAGAACCTTTAACGACTGCCGGATTGACAACAGAGCATCGAGGGCTACGACAACGGGGAATCACCGTTGTTGTAGTAAGATACAACAACGGGGAATTCATTAACAACAACGGGGATACCCCGTTGTGAAAGAATAGCTACGACAACGGTTTGAACACCGTTGTTAAAAGTCTGGAGCTTTAACAACTCCCGGGTTAACAACGGAGTTTCAGGGGTACGACAACGGAGAATCTCTGTTGTTGTAGAGAGCTACGACAACGGGGATTCCCCATTGTTAAAACATATTTTGGTGACAAACACTAGTTTTAACAACGGAATTTTAGAGCTACGACAACGGGGATACCCCGTTGTTAAAGAGGTGCTACGACAACGGTTCAACCACCGTTGTTAAAAGTTTGGAGCTTTAACAACTGCCGGGTTAACAACGGAGCTTCAGGGGCTACGACAACGGAGATTCTCCGTTGTCTTTCCACAGTTTTGGCATAGTGTGCGTTTGGGTCCCGAGCTACATTGGATCCGAATCCGACGAATTTCCCTATACTCTCCTTCGTCATGCAAAAACTTCCCTCCTTCAATAACACCTTCACCACCGCCCAAGCCGCCAAGAATCTGCCGCGATCGGATCTGAAACTGATAGAGCCCAATTTTGATATCTCAGAGAAAATGCCCTATTTAAAAAACCTAAACCCATTTCTGTCATGCGCCGGTGAAGGAAGCGACGAATGAGGAAGTGATTGCGATTCAGAAGAAATTGGAGAAGGGGAAAAAGAATATTAAGAGAGTAGATTAATCTCGTAGTAAATTGTAAAGTCATTGGTTGAGATTAATTTGGGTCATCCATGGATTAAATGTAAAGAGAGATGATTCAGATGCAGGCAAAAGGAAAGAGAAGGAAAGAGATGATGCAACGATGTCGTTTTTGGGTGGGTACGTGGAATAAAATTGCCATGTCATTTGTTGGGCAGCATGCTGCTGCCCGTGAGCCTGTAATCAAAAGGTTGTGATTTTATTTGTCAAATTCTAAAAGTTGAGATTAAATTGCAAAAGAAGTAAAGCCATTTATTTTTAATGTTTCCTCTTGAGGTCTTTACATCGATTTACAAAATAAACATTAGCTTGCTCTACAGTAATAAAAAGAAATTTAGTATATCATTTGATCAAAAGAGAGGATTTGGTCAATTAATTAATCAAAAATTTGTTCATGATTTGGGTTGAATTATCAAGATCAGTATTTAATGTAATAATTCTTTATTGCTTGAATTTAATTTTTATTAAAAAATTATTAATTTTTATTTTAAATATTACCCCCTTCACAAATCATCTCCACACTTTTTATGTCAGTCCTCCACAGTTGATCTTCACACCCCATAAAAAAATAGCACTAAATCTGTAATACAATTTAACTTCAAATTCATCATCAACTCTTCACACATGAAAGTAAGTCAAATGAATTAATGTTATTAATTAATAGAAGTAAGTCACGCGGTAAGACTCTCTCTTAGTTAAATATTATAATAAGGATTATTTTTTAGATGGGTCTGATCGGTGTATCAGTATGTACACCTAGACTTTGCCAAATTAGAAGTCCTCCAATGTATAGAGTAAATCGGGAAATGGTGCACCAGGTGTTGGCTATATTATTATTATTATTATTATTATTATTATTATTATTATTATTATTATTATTATTATTATTATTATTATTATTATTATTAACTTTAGGTATGTTGCGTGAGACTGTCTCACATGAGACAAATTTTTACTTTTTAAAATAGTTATTACTTTGCTATAAAATGTATCACTCTCGCCATAAAATATTATCACTTTTTATTTATAATATAAACTGTTCATAAAATAGCATTATCATTTTTTATTAATTTATTATCACTTTCTTTATAAAAGTTATCACTTTCTAACAGTCTTACGTAAGTCCTTACGTGAGACGGTCTCACACAATTTTCTGCTATTAATTTTAAGAGGATTGATCATATATTAATGAAAAAAGAAACAGTTATAGAAATGAAAAAGAATACTAGAAAAGAAAAGGATTAAAGAAGAAAAAGGAGTCCACTCCAATCCACAATAATTTATGGTGCGGTGACACGTGGTCTCAATAGCAAATCCCACCTATTAAATTATCGAGGAAAATTAACAATTTAATTTTTCTTTAATTATATTTTCCCCATTTTTTTTACCATCTCCAATTGCCCACCCCAAGATACTTTCTCCAATTGACAAAACGTACATTTGAGGGAAAATTGAAAAATATATGTGAGTTTGAAATTATTATCATAAGGGGTGGATTATCAATGATTTTACCCAGTATTATCTAATTTATGGATTATTTTGGGTGTATTGGTAGTATTAAATTAAAAAATAATTTAACAATTAAGATCAGTGCACCGATATTTCTAGATATAGTATCATGTGACTCTGATAAGGAAAACTCTAGTAAATTATCTTGTAATAGAATGTAATAATTATTAATAGGAGTTTAACTTTTTGGCACCAACATCCACATGAGTTTCAACAACAGCTGAACATAGTGATTATTTTCACAATTCAATAATTCATGAATATGGTGCCTAAAAAATGAACAAGATCATGTAAGTAGGACCAAAATAAATTATATTTCCATTGTTTGGAATTATGTGTTCATCAATGAACAAATCTAGTCTGTCGATTAATTATTGCATAAATTTATTTCATAATTGTACATCAATCTCTTCAATTGTAGATATTTATTCTGGAAAAAAAAAAATCACTTCCCACTCAAATATCATATTTTTAAAGTATTTTTGTTTTTTCCTAAAAGGATGAGCTAGCCACATTATTGTCCTTAAACTGGCATTTTATTTCATTGATGGCAAAAGCTCTTGTGCGCCCGGGGACACGGAAAGATGCTCCGTGTCCCCATGTGAACACAATCATCCCCTCCAATCCTATTTAAACCTATGTATTGCTAGGAGTTTAAATTGTAAAGGGGCATGAAAATTGTAAAGGCGCACAGAATCTGCTCCGTGCGCCCGGGTGCACAGGAGCCTCACTCAAGTACACAGTGGTCTCTTGTGTTTCAAGATGTACAAAGTTAAGGGTACAACATTTTGTTCTAAAGGTATATAATTTAATTAATAAGGGTACACAGTTTTATTCTAAATGATATACACTTTTATTTATTTATTTATTTATTTTTACTTTTTTTAGGAAATAACACTACAAAAAAAGTATTTTTTAGCAACGGAATTTATCAACGAAATTCAATCCGTTAGTAATTATCAATGAATTAGCAACTAAAATAACAATTTAATATTTGCAATGGAATGCCAAATGATTTATTCTCTATTTTATCAACGAATTCAATTCGTTGGTAATTACCAACGGTTTACCAAAAAAATTATTATATAAATTACCAACGGAATTTTTAGCAACGGATTACCAAAGTAATTGATTTTCGTTGTTAAAAATTTACCAACCACCACTTTACCAACGAATTCCGTTGCTAATCCGTTGGTAAGTCAATTTAACAATGGAATGAAGGCTTTTACCAATGGAATATTCCGTTGGTAAAAAACAGATTTTTTGTAGTGTAAAGGGTACACATTTTTATACTAAAGTGTACACCATTCAATACTAAAAGATATCTTGGCGCACGGTGTATTCGAGGGCACACAAGTTTTTGCCATATATTAATACATTACATTGGAATAATGACATAATTTTAATTTTTTTTCAGCAAAATAAATACTATTTTTATTCATAATAATGGATAAAAGAGCTACCCAAAATTACAAGAACATATAAAACGATATCATTACAACATAATTTTAATCTTATTTCATTATATATTCTCTTGTTAGTACAACTAGCATTTTAACCCGTGCGATGCACGGGGAGACGTTATGACAAAAATAATGTATTTATTTATAATTTATAAAAAGTTTAAAAGAATGAGCTTTGGTTATTGAGAATTATATTAAAATTATTTAATTGCATTTAAGGTAAGATATTGTGAGTGCAATCCCATATATTATTTTTTGTTTAATTTTTAATGTATTAAAACTAATATGACGAATTCCTTATTAATATAATATAATAACATGTATACGAAAGATGTTTAGGTCTACAATAATAAAATTTAAAATTGAAATTTTTTATATTATGAAAATGAAAGTGAAGACCTTAAAAAAGGATTGGTTAGTCAATTTAAATTCGAAGCTTTAATGTAACATTAACATAATTTTTATAAAATTAATAGGTTAAATATAAATCTATTTATTATTATGTATTGCTAAATCTTTTTTATTTAAATATAAATCTATTATTTGAATGGATAATGTATGAGTATTTCATCATCATCAACAACAACAACAACAATAACAACAATAAAAAAAAATATTAATGCTTAAAAATTGATTATACATGGGTTTAAGAAAAAGGAGTCATTTTTCAAATTCAAACAATTGACTATTTTTATGTCGCTTAAGAAATTCATTATCTCTACATCATCAATAAAAAATGAGTAAATAAATTTTGAGTTCTCTAATGCATAAATATAAGTGGCATATTATTGAGTGACTAATTTAAAGCAAGAATACACTACTGCAAAGAGCAGGACAAATATCTTAATCAGAGTATCATATATAACCCTATTTTTTTTCTCGTCTCAATACTACATATATTTGCAGAAAAAATACCTTCCTTGTATGAGCTTAGCTAATTCAGCCCATTTATTTCCATTGACCATAGAGCATTGAGAAGTATAAGCTCCTCCTCCGGAGTTCAAGTATCTTTCTTAATATGAGGATTTAAATGATTGTACCTTTTTTTTAGTTAAAAAACCATATATTTTTCTTAGTAAAATACTTGTGCGTTGCACAATTTAGTTATTTTAGAATTACAACATATTTTTAAATAAAATATTTATATCATATATCCTAAGCATAGATTAAGAATCTAAAGCATTAAGAACATTTAATTTTTATTTCAAAATTATTAATTAGCAACACTTTACACATTTGTAGAATACTCTCTCTTCAATTATAATTCTTGCATATTGATCTGTGGACGCATTAATCTTCTTTAATAGAATTTTAAACTCTTCTTACTTGTTGAACTTAATATTGCCACATACAATTAGTCATGATTGAAAACTGATATTTTCAAGAACAGTCGAACGTAAGTGATTGCCCTCGGCTCTTATAAACATACTCGTGTGTTGCGCGTTCATAGTTGTTTTAAAGTTACAATATACATAAAAATAAAATATTTCTCATGTATCCTGAACAAAAAACATTAATTTTAAGGCACATACAAAAAAATGTCATTAATTGAAAAAAATTACTGATTAAACAATAGTTCACACATCTTAAATATCTATTTCTTGATGCCTATAATAAAAAAAGAAATAAAAATAGACAAATACCCCTAATATAATTACTTCTAAACATACATGTGTGTTGCATAGACGTAGTTTTTCTATTTTTACGTCATATATTAAATAAAAATATTTTTCTTATTTACCCTGAGGGAAAAAAAAGAATATAATGGCATAAAAAATTATACTAAATTAAAACATTAATGTTTAAACAACATGTCCGACATTTCAAAATACCTTTTCTAATACATAATTCTTGCAAAACAATCCATTTACACCCTCATTTTTTATTCCCTCCTTCCTTGAAGATCGTTTACTTTAATCTCATTTGTTCGTCCCACATAATAGTTCATATGTCCCCCAAAATAGGAAACATTATTCTCATCTGAAACCTCAAAAGTACACATTATTTTAAAAATGTCATCATTTCTCTTACCACACATAACATATTTCATACTTTATTTTTTACCTAAAAATACTAAATTACCCCCAAAAGTAAACAAAGTTAATCAAAAAGTAGCATTTTCTAAATATTTAGAGTACAGTAAAGGTGAACGAATTTAGAGACGAATGGAGTAATAAGTTTTTTTTTTAATATAATCATCTTAAACTTAATTCAATATAATATACTTATTTTTAATATTTGAAACATTGAATTCTAAATAATTAAAATTTTTATAATTTAGAATTAAAACCCTAAAAAATGTAGCATCAACTACTATGGGTTGGTATATCTTCCATAACACTTGGCACATATATATCCTTATTAATTGCATTCAAATGGAAGAAGAAAATATGTTGCTAAATGAATTCCAATTTGTTGACTATTACTTATTAAATCTTGTTCTAGAATCTGATTTGATTTTGTAGTCCAAATGATCCCATACCAGGACATATAAATAGTAGTAATTAGTGGAAGTGAACCTCTTAGTAAGCCTTGAAGAGCGAATTGTCTTAGGACGACTTGCTTCCTTCTTGCATCTTTCTTTCTGATAACGGATCAAAGTTTAAATATTTTATATGATAAAATAAGTAATTTTTTTATTTTAAATATAACCCTTTGAAACTTATATCAATATAACACATTTTATTTTTTATATTCAAAACTTGTAACTTCATTGAATTAGGACTCTTATAATTTGAAACTAAATCCCTAAAAACTATAGCATCAATCCTTATAGGTGCATGATTGAAATTAAATTACTGGGCACGTATATATTACTCCTTCCATTCCAAATACATTTGCCCGTTTGTATGGACATGTAGATTAAGAAATAATTTTTAAATATATAATGTAAGAAAAATTAGGAGGTAAGTTGGTAATATAAAATGAAAAAGTAAATAAAGTTTTGTGAGTTGTTGGGATTGATGAATAAAATGTAAAAAATAAATAAGATTTATAATACGTTTTTACTGTTAATGAAACATGCATAATATATTAATAAGTGGGACGGATGGAGCATAAACATTTTGCGCTTTCATAATTATTTATCATTTTTGCTATAAATTGTTATCAATTTTTATTTATACAATAATTCGTTTATGAAATAACATTATTAATTGAGTATCACTTTTCATTATAGAAGTTATCACTTTTTATCCGTCTCACGTAAGCCATTACGTGAGACGATCTCAAACAACTCTTTGCCAAAATGTTGGTATTAAAAAATAATGACAATTCAAAATTTAGTGTTCAAAAGTATTCTTGGCATACGGAAATTCATTTAAGATATACCTTTTCAATATACGTCCCAAACCATAATTAACAATACCATATGGATACTCTCAAACCCAATTAACTACATTCAATTTAATAGGGCCTTAAGTCCATCTGATTTAACTTCATTCAAGTATAAAAGAAAAAAATAGTCAAATCATAATTATATAGAGAACTCCAAAATTATACATGACATGTAACCAATCAAGTATATACTCGAGTAAGAGTGCCTTATTTTCAGTTTCAGTAAGAATAATACTTTGAACAAATGGTCACTGAGCCCAACAAAATTCCAAAACCTTCATTAATACATCACTGTAATCAGCTAAAAATATAAATTTTTAGAAGTGCAGTTAACATAAAACTATCACTTGATCTCTCAAGGTAAGTAAGGATTGTTTAAAAAATATCATAAGCAGTTGCATGAGAGCCATTAAATTCTTCAAGAATCAACAATCGTTGAGATCTTTCTTCATGTTACCTAAGATCTTAAATTCATAACCAAAATAAATAGTTACTGCACAAAAGTAAGATCTTAAATTCATATATTGATAAGAAGAAGACAAAAAAAAAATTTAAATAGGAGAATAGATGACTAAATGATTAAATACCTAAAATGTTAGGCATCGATTGACAAAAGGAAAAAAAAATAAATTTGCAAGATCACAAAAATCAAGAAAAAAATTTAAGAATTATACATAGAAGATAAAGTTGACACCCTGATTTTATTAATTTCATAAGCTTCCACAAAGTTAAGAGTAATAGAGATGATTCCATTTTGTATGTGTCTTATCTAATATGACAAAATATGTGTCTCAATTAACTTTTGCAGCAATGTAACTACCACTTAATGGTGTATACGATCGATAGAAAGAGCAGTTTATGAAGAGATCATAACATAGTGATGCGCTTCTTCAAGATTTCTCATTTTGTTAGATATTCTTACCATGTCTGCCTATTATATAAATAAAATCTCCAACCCCATTTTGTTTTCTTTTAACTACAATCATAAAAAGATGTGAATATAACAAAATTTGAATATTTGAAACTATAGGTTAACATCTTGTTTAAGAGGACACCATACAAATACAATAATATAAAAGAGAACATAATGCTAACATATAAAAATTAAGCCCGCATTCTATGACTTCATATCACTATTATTTATTTACCTATTTATTTACCTATGTAAAAATTTACAATATTGAAGAATTTAATCACCATACTATTCAAATGGTACGATGATAAGAACCATATTCTAACATTAGAAAAGAAATATATAAGGGTCATATCATGATCAGAAGATGCAACTGATATTGAATTATTGCAGCAGGTATTTTAAATCGTGTCATCAACATTCTAGTGATATTTCACCTTCAATATTAAAGAGAGAGAGATCACATTATTTGCCTCTTTCCAAAGTTGATTTAAAGAGAGATGGCTCACATTATTTGCCTCTTGCCATCAAAGACAATTTGAGTGGAAAATGTGTTATTTTAATCAACTCAAACATTAAGCAAATCTTAAAAATGTCAAAAGCAGTCGAGCATGTCATAGCAAAGAAGGAAATTAAGTAGGATTTATAGTTTACATATGTGCCAAGTCATTCCTACAACATTGTCATCTATCTCATTTTTAATTTAAAGATTTTAACTGACAGACATAGATTTGTAGCAATGATATACAGAAAAATCAAGTTGTTTTAAAAATAAAGTAAATAAAATTATAGCAATTTTAGAAACAAAAGCACATAATATAAAATAAAAAATACACAAAAGTAAATTTAACATGATAATAACATATACCTTTTTATAATTTTTACTTGCTTAATTTGAGATAAATATTATAGCAACAACCTAAGTATACATCTGGAGCATGTTTATTCATATGTTCTTCTAAATACACTTCTCTCCTATCTCTAACTCTTCCAATAATATGAAGTTCTTAGGAACTGAAAAATCCAATTTACTCATAAATGTCGTGTCATTATACACCATATTGATGGAGGCTTAGAAATTTAAAATGCCCAAAAGAATGCAGTAGTACAACTGATAAAACATAAGATTTCATATTACAAAACTAACTTCAGTAAAAACTTATTCAGGATAGACATTATACTAAGGTTTACAATGCCACATATCTCCTGAATGCAAAGTAGAATAGTGCAAACTACAAAAATATACAATACATCATAGTCTACATAACCGTCTACATATGAAAACTCCATGGTAAATTTGTATACAACATAAATATATACATATATATATTCTATATCTCATATATATACACACACACACAATCAAATATTATGAATGCAAAGATGATACGCTATCGAGTAATGAAATATTGCTGAATATTACTGTTATTTACATCTATAGAACAGTTTTCTTGTGCTCTAGAAATCTGGGTGTCTAATATATATCATTACATAGTTTGATAAAGATCAAAATTATGATTCAAATGCGCTGGGATCCGTAATAAATTTGTTATATGTAACAACTTAAGTAAAATCTTCTAAAAACAAAGATAAAGAGAATGGTAAGATCATTACTCATTTGCTCAAGTCATCAATTGTTCATGAAATGTTGTAAATGAACATCAGGAAACTCACCCTTTGTTCTACCTAAGAAAGATAAGGATGCATTTCTTTATCTGGAAAAGTGATTCCATTTCTAAATCTAGAATGCTCCAATCCAAAGCAAATTCTAGAAGTTACATTTTAATTATATTTTGCTTTAGAAAACCAATTAGAACAAAGAAGAAACATTCAGCCAATAGATTTTAAAAATAGACTTTATACATACTGAGATTGTGAAAAGTTTATGAAAACAAAGGACACCATAAGCTGAAGAATTAGCGGTAAGTACAACTGCATATGATGTAACTGTAATTTCTGTGATAATATGCATCAGAAGTTAGATTGATATACAATATCAATATGTTAGAGAGAGATAATGACCTTTTAAAAAAAATTTTGTTATCTACTTTTTTAGTAGTATGCAAAAGTAAACGAACTTATTCAGAAAAAAAATATCCCACTTGATGTTTTCTATTATAGGCCATCTAAGTTAATTTTTCCACTAATATAAAATCATAATCATAGGAATCTAAATAGCAACTATTATTTCCATTAAAATATGCACATTGTAATTAGAAATACTTGTCAATCTTTATATGATACAAAAATGATCCACCATAAGTTTTGGGATCAAGATTAAAACCTATTGAATGAAGCACAGAGCCAGCTTTATGCTTGATGATTATAACTTGGACTTTTAACTGCAAGGATGCAGTAACAATCAATTCCCTTAGAATATTATACAATGAATTACAAAACCTTATAAGATTACGACATGATTTTCCTAGGGAGTCATGATAGTCTCCTAACATCAACATGTATTAAATAAGTGATCAACTCAAGAATTTATCAATTGCTTTCATATGCACTTTAAACAATAGCTTATGATAATTAAATATTCATATTAGGAGGCAATTAATATCCAACTAAATATTCATATTTATTTGCTAAATATCTCAAACACATTTAGAACTACACATAATTTTCAATAGGTTTAAGGTAAAACAGGTACCGGGTACTATAATTATTAGAGATAACCGATATCAGTTTTAAGAATCATAACTCGTATCCATATAAATGTTTACCATCGTACCCAAACACAACCCATTCTAAAATTCATTATGATACCATCCTAAAATTGAGTTATTAGTAGCTAAGTTACTCGTACATCCGTTAATAATATTACATATTTATACCTCAACTATTAATTGAACAGACTTGTAGCTAAAAATACCCATCTAATAGTTATAGTTAATTAGCATATAACCCATTACAAATTAAACATTATAATGCATATAAAAAATTTAAACAACTTTCTAAAATAGAGGACCAAACAAAAAGTAGAGTAAGAGTAAATTTTAGATTCATAATGATACACATAACAAAAGGACTTTATAATATAATTAATCTATTTAATATCTGTACAAAATTACAACACTTATACGTTAATTTATATAATGACTATCAATGTGCAAATAAATGAAAGTAATAATTTCTTACAACGAATCAATTATAACAGATACATTGCCACAATGTCCTTAGACCATCCTATGAAGCAAAAGTCCCGTTAAGAAAAATTCATTAAAAGGTTATAAAGTTCTTACTTGCTTTGCAGACCAAATTGAATAATGAAAATGCAACAATTAAAAAAACAAAAGAACAAAAAGTTGAACCTGACAATTTGGAACAGAACTCTCATACGTAACATCTATCCGGGTTCTGTAGTTTTAAGCAGACATTCCACTCGATGTAAGAAAACACAAAAAAATGAGAATTTGATGAATCAAGAGACAATATTAAGAGCAGATGAATAACATAGAGATACTCTATGATCAAATGTTACATCTAATCAACGAACATGTCTTAGGTAAATAGAATATGGGAAATGAATTATATAATTTTATGCAGGATCTTTCATGAAAACAGCTATGCAAGAGCAACACAGGCCATATATAATATTGTTACTCATTCATGCTATACCAAATTTAGAAGATATGCAAGATTATTTCAAGGATTTCTAATAAATCACCAAGCAATCATAGATAATAACCAACACCGGAAAAAAAGAAGAAAGAATTATCTGATTGCAACTAACTTGCTGAAATGACAGAGCAAAAAAAAAATCAACCAACCAGAATATTACCTGTACAGGTGAATATGTATTTTATATATACGACTGTGTGCTCTTGTTATGCAAATGTATTTTCACCAAGGGCTTAAATCAGATGGCCCAATTAATGCCTGGAAAATTAAATTAAAAGGATAGTTATCAGATAGTCTTTTTTCGTATCTAGAGCAGTGATACCATGTTCTTTGATCTTGGTAAAGTTCTTCAGAAGACAGATTATCAAAAATGGGAAGAATATGCTTTAGTTCTGCTGACTTTTTCAAGTTTGTCTTTGCAATAATCCTGGAGCAGATGATCAACTCAATAGCAAGTTCCAATCTTTTCATCTTTAATCATAAGATTAGTGGAACTTATCTACATGCCCGGATGCCTTCAAAAAAATCTCTGGTGTTACACATGGGCAGTCAAGTTCCAGCATGTTCTCTTCAAGGACAAAAAGATGAAAAATCGAGACACGTTTTTAACAGCAAAATTAGGTGCATGCACCAAGCAGGGTGATAATGAATTGAATGAACTGAAAAACGCACACAAATTAATACATGACACAAAATATTTAAAAAGAAAAGAAAAAATAATAATAAACCACTTATGTGGCCAACATAATGTCTAAGATAAAAATCCATAAACATAAATCCAATAAGAATAATTGAAGGGACCAGAAAAAATCATTCAAAGTTTAGACATTGCAAGAAAAGAAATAAAGGGATTCTTATACATATATGCTAATGGAAGGATTGCCTCATGATTCATTAACAACAATATTAATCATAAAATTATAACAACTTATTCTCTATTATCCACAATACATAACAACAAACAACCAAACAAAATTAGTAGAGTTTTTTTTAGAAAAGAGCAGAAATTTAGATAAGATATTAAATTACAGTCTCCAATATAAAAACAAATATGTACACACAAGATTACTTATTTAAACATCTCAACAACAATACTAATTAATTACTAATTTGATGAAGTTTTCAATAATTAAAAGAGATTTGACCAAATAATATCCAACTCAACCTTCCATTAGATTGTAATTTGGGGTTCGGGGCCTCCAAGATTTCGCCCTCGTTCTGCAAGTCAGCGTCACCGAGGACGAAGATCGACGGCTGCTCGTCTCCCTTCTATCAATGCTGATGTTCCAAGAACTAATTCCTGCCATGCCAATCCACATTCATATGTATTATGTATATATGCACACATCATTAGATTGATCATCTCATGTTTCTTGATCCTTTAATTAGTCCAAAAGAAAGAATACAAATTTAATCAGCATTTATCTATCAAATTAAGCAGAAAACATGAATCAATCAATCATATACACATACTATGAATAATTGAAATATCATGGATTTAAGCTATGATTCCTTATTACAAACCAAACCAAGCGTGTAATAAATGCTTGTAATAATTCCATTAAAAAAAATAAATGATTCTTGCAACTGTAATTCACTCAATAAACATTTTATAAACCAAACTATGCAACGAAAATCCTCACTAAAAAGATTATGACCAAATGCAAATACAAAAGCAAATATCCCAACTTTGCAGAAATGTAAAACTCAGTTAATCTTCATCATGCAAGCAGAACCCTAACCATTCAGATAAGCCATGTCATGAAAATTCATGGAAAAAGTGCCAAATTCGTAACTGGTATCAGAGCTCTTATAGTTGTGTAATCTGTTAAAGTTCTTGAAATGATTAGTCAAACGGTTTGTAAGTCCATTCAACAATAATGACTGTATTTATCGAGTAAAAATAGCAATTCAAATCATGTAAATAATAACAGAGTATCAAAGAAAATTTACTAATTATATTCATAACCAAAATTTCATATACACACCCATGGTAGTAATTAATTTTAAGTATGGATAATAATTATTAACAGCAACTATAAAATAAAATAACTTTACTAATAGAATAGATACATGATTAATAGATATGAATAATGACAGTAAGAATTAAATTATCATTCCTCTCAATATTGCAGTGGCCTAATAAGTACATAAAATACAATTATAAGAAAGAAACTTCCAAAAGCTTGCAACAAAATTTAACTTTTGTACATTCAGTAAAAGCTCACACAATATGATTACATCTAAATTTAATTATATATTCTTATAAAATATAAGGGTAAGTCAAACATACAAACTACCTTTGAAATGAAAATCACGAATGGGTCGGGGTATAAGCATCAAACTCAATGTTGTTTGACCTTTCCAACTACAAAACCTGAATAACATGGCAGTTAATATAGTGCACAAACTGGATGTTGAAAAAGTAAAAAATGTATATATCAAGAATTATCTTACATTTCTTGCAACTCAATCACACATATTTGCATTCATAAATAAATTCCAAGATATGGAACTTTGTTCCCTTTATTATATTTTGCAGCCAAGATCATTCCATTCACACCACAATCTCCATAATCACCAGGAACCAACACACATGCAGCATTCTAAAATACTGTTCTAACAAAAGAAACACTGCACAAATAAATTACAAAGCAAATAACCAAAAAAAAATAACGAAACAGATAATCCAAAACCCGAATAATCATCATCAAATTCTTTATAGATTTAAAAACCCACAACACCTAAACATCATCGAATTCTTTAAATATATAAAAAAATTAAGGCAGATGTAAATCGGAATTCAACATACCCATATAGCTCTTGTATTCTCCCCCCACTGATCGGATCGAAAGTTGTTATCAATTGTGTTTGGAGTTACGCAAAATTAAATGAATAAGATTTGAGATAACAAAAAGAATAGAGAAGAGAGAATAAGAAAACGGAGACTTTGAGATATTAGAGATTAGGGTAAATCTCTATAATAGTAATAAGTAGTTGAGATTGTTAAACATAATAGACGGCTTTAAGGACCATAATGTATTAAGAAATTCAAAATATGTCAGGTATCCTCCAAACCTCAATTATGGATCCGTATCTTATTTCTTAGTTTACCTGCTACCAGTAATCATCAATTTCTTCTACCCCTGCTGCACATATCATCTTCAAACAAAAAAAAGAAAAAACATGACAAATAGATTATAAAATCAATTCGACAATATATTTCATCGATTGCAACGTGGGTCGAAGTCATTCTGATGCAACCCTAAAAATTGTGATAAGGAGAAATCGAGAGATTTGATTATCATGGTGGAGAATCTAAAGTGCATCAAAAGATTACTATTCAAGAGATAATTTTCATCACTCAAAAACAAAAGGTTGTGGCAAACAAAACCAGAAAGAATATATTTATTAGAAATATATAACATTGGGAGGCAAAGTAAAAAATCCTTCTGGTAATCCTTTAAATAATTAAATATATATAACCTTTAAGTAAAAAGACCTTACGGAGTGTAAAAATCCCTGATCAATTAACTAAATCCAAATGACAGTTGCAACACCAAAAAAAACTTATAGAATATATATATTCTTATTGAAGAAGCTATCCAACTTACAGAATATATATTTACATTCAAAGGAGATAGAGGTGGGTCAGAAGTGCATCATCAACCTGTCAGAGTTCAGCAGATTATATGGCTTCGTTTCGAAGCGATCAAATAGATTACTTCAAAATAATGAATAAATATGAATATGTTAGGGTTAACAAAACAAACAAAATTGATATGTCAAAAATTATCTAACCTCTTGCAAATATTCCACGCAAGAATTGAAATGATTATCAGAAGATCAAAGAATCGACAATAAATCTTGCTCCGCCCAATAAATCAAAAAATTACAAACCTACCCAGAGCGGCTGGAGGGATCAATTTCGACGAACTCGGATATGTTATTGCAATATTTTGGGTCTGGATCCAATGAAAAGTCTTGACCAAATTTTCTTCACACATTTAACAATGACAATGAACAATTCCACTCAATTTTTTCATTGGGTGGGTTGGAAGGATTCGACAATTGGTCACCTCCCTCCATGAACGCTTTTCATCGTCTTTATTTTCGTAATTGATCACCATCGATTTTCAAAATTAGCTGAGATTAGGAATAGAGTGTTGCCAGAATTGGGAGGAGATGGATGTGAGAAATTGAATAACTATATCGATAGATACCGATGATAATCTAATGATCATAGCTTTCAAAAATTCAGAATGTACGGCAGTAGTGGTGTGAATGATAGATTAGGGTTTGTGTAATAAAATTTTAATTTATGTAATGTAAATATGAATAGAAATATGTAAGATAAATGACTGGTGTAGATTTAATTATAGAAACATATGGTAGAGATTAATGTACAAAAGTTACCTAAAGGTAAAGATTATTTATGTAAAATGGTGAAATTAATTTTGGGGGGAATAATTTTATCTTGCATAAATGGTAAATTTGGTGCTATTATATATATAAAGATTTCGTAAACACGCGTATCTGCCTATGTTTTGAATGCAGAATTTATGATCGACAATGGTTGCATCTATACAATCGCGTTGTAATACATAGTGTGTTATCCTTCTATATGACATATTGTTACTCATCTTTACAAATGTCCTACCGAGTAGATATTCTAAATGAGTATTTTATAACACCATACAAACAGTTATACATTAGCCGCTCTTTCAATAAATAAATTTGAAATCTACAGTTGGATTCACTCTCAATTAGTTTGGCTAAAGTATAAGTAAAAACACACGTACACACCTAAATTAAATTTAAATAGAAAAAAAAAACTATATAGTTATTACGAATGACATGATTATTATGAAGTGCAACTTAGTGCATAAGTGTACCTTAAAGTTTATATAGGGTAGAAGATAGAGTATTGTGCGCAATTATTAAATTTATTTTTTAATTATTTTATTTATTAACATTCAATAAAAATATGATCTAACAGAAATTTAGATTATTCCGGTAAACAGTTAGACTGGTAACTTAATTGTGAATCCATGTTTAGTAAATCAGTAATGGGTAAAAATTCTTCATTCAACTCTGCTTGAAATCCAACTCCAGAAAGAGAATTTGGAATGCGTGGATTCCATTATAAAGAAATTTTAAATCAATTCCGTTTAAACAACTTTTGATTTTTTTATCCCTATGGCGCCAAACAACAAGCTGGAAGAGAATTTGGAATTATTGGATTCCAATAATAAACAACTTTAATTCCATTCAATTTTAATTATTTTTTATTTTAAATCCCTATGCCAAACATCCTCGCATTGATCGTATGATTGGTTATTTATTACTAAATTATTACAGAAGAAAGAGTATAAATTCCTTATGCTTGATTTCGCTACCTTTATTAAAGTAAAGATGCTCATTGTAAAGAAAAAGAGTCATTCAACCAACAAATTATTAACTTTTTTCAAATTGTGACCAATTAAACAAGAAGAGGAATAAATAAATAAATAAATAATAAGAATAACAAAAAAATATATTATATACTAGATTATATTATCCTTGAAACAAAGAAAAGTGCGTGCACACTTTTACTAAATAAATGTTATTGATCATACTTTTTAAAGATATTATCATGAATTAGACATTTATTGAATTCCAATCTATATATATATATATGGCTAATTATAGTATACACCCAGTGCACTTTAAGAAAGTAAACCCAAAAACTTATTATTATTTTTTTTAGAATAGTCTCATACCTTTTAAATTCTCGTCAAAATTATCATTTTTACTTAAAAATGTTCAATTTTTCTAATTCCATTGAATGAAACTGAAACGCTTTTTTACACAGTTATGGAACAAAATTAGTAAAAAAATATTGTTTTGTGACGAAATCAGTAAGGTTTGGAACGAAAATAAAAGTCGTAATTATTTTGAAACTTTTTTTAATAAAGTAAAAGGATACGATACAATTTATATTTGAATCGGTATTATTCACGAATATCAACTGAAAATTTATTTTGAAATGGATCTTAGTTTCAATATTAATTAGATTGCGTTTTTTTTTTTTAAATATGGATGCAAAATTATTCTTTATTATGTCATGTTATGTGTGTGTAATTTCTTTTTAAAAAAATATAAAAGTATATATATTACGTGTGTGTAATTTTTCTTTTTTAAAACAGCATCTATTTCATATTTTGTAAACCTAAAGAATCGATGTTATTAGTAAAGAGTCGTATAATATCACAAAAGAAAGTGGTAAGAAAAAAATGAATTGTGATCTTAAGGCGATGTTACATTTATTAACAATGGAAATTCCACAGAGGAGCTAGAAAAGTTATTATAAATAAAAGAAAATAAAAAAAGGAGAAAAAGAAGTTAAAAGAATTTAAAAGGAAAAAAAAAAGCAACGAGCCACCCCCACAAAAAAGGGGAAATGTACCTAATACGACTTTACTCAATAGATTATTGATGAAGTCTAGGATAGAATACCTTGTTCATGCTCATGCCAACTCTAAGGACTCTTCCTGCCCCATTTCATTAAAGCTTTCAACTTTTTATTTTTCTTAAGACAAACAATTGCTGAATAGGTTTCATGTAAATAATAATGTTAACCCTAGTTATTTATATCTTATTACTCCCTCCCATTACAAGAAAGAGTGTCTTTTGTTTTTTGAATGTGGATTAAGGAGTACGATTATTATTTAATATGTAGTGGGTAGTTGTATAAGTGGGAGTGTGGGATTCATATTTTAATTATATTAGTGGATGTGTGTTGATCTCATGTGTATAGAAAATGAAAGGAGACTCTTTAGGTGAGACGCCTAAACTAGAAAAAAAAACCTCTTCGAAGGGGACGGAGAGGATATCTTTAGGTATAACCTTTATTCTTAGAATTTAGAATATTTAACCGTATACTCCTATAGTCTTTACAATTAAAAAAAAAGATTTATATGAAATAGAATTTACGAGACTTTCTTTTACTTTTGTTGATTTATTTTCAGTACATTGGATAATTATAAATTTAAATATATTAAGTCATGACTATTTACGTTCTAATAGTCCCACAGCTAAATTTATTCACGATAAAAACACGTCTGTAATTTCGATGGTTTTACAAATTCATGGTATTTATTTATCGATCAAAGAAATAGCCGGAGGCGGATCTAGTGTGGGAAAAGGGGTATAGCCGTACCCCCAAATTGAAACTTAGTATGTATATATATATGTGAGAATGGTATTTAAATATAGCTGCAGCGTAGTGGTTGGCAGCCTCACTTTTGATTTAAGGTGATCAGGTTCGATCCCCGTGGCGCAACCCATATTTTTTTCCCGTATTTATAATAATTATTTTATTTTTTATATAATAATTACTAGTATTTTATTTTTTTAAATCAAAATATATCCCTCTTAGTGTTATGGTACTATATTTTTTCTTCATTCTTTTTTCTTTTTAATTAAGCTTCTTCGTGCACAATATATTAGTATTCGTGTTTTAAGTTTATTCATTTTTTTTTCATTTTTTATTTTAAATTATTAATTGTGACATAAATTTACAATCAATTAATTGCTCTATTTCTAAATTTGTGCGATAAATTCATAATAATGTCTTAAATTACTTTTTAGAAATAAAAATTCAACAATGTCAATAATAACTATAATTTTTTAATTTTAATTTATTTATGGGACGATTTTGTATATTAAATAATATTTTATAATTACATGTCGTATCCTCAAACTAATTTTTCTGGATCCGCCCATGGAAATACCTACGACCTTCTTTCCGTCTGTAATTCTATACTTGTGAGATTTTTTAATTAAATATTCTGATTATTTTTGTAGTGGATCCTTCAATAACAATAGATGTTGCATTGGAGTTCTGTTGATAATCTTGAATATTTATGTAGCTCATTTGGCGCTGGAATTACAACTCGCCATCCTTTTTATTTATTAATTTAAGTATATTTTTATTAAAATATCATCACTTCTTATACGTCATGCAGAAATACTCTTGTGAGATGATCTTACACAAGTCTTTACAAACACTAGTGAATGCAATATGTAAACGGATAAATTTGCAATCAATTTGAAAGAAAAATAATAGTAATGCTCAACAAGATCATACATCAATGCAGTTAATTTAATCAAACACTTCAAACATTCCAATAAAACTGATAAGGAACTGAGTTGGATTTCCACATCAGTTAATTGATTTTAATCTTTTTGGTGTTTGCAACTTGTAATTTGATCTTCTTTAGAGTGTCCACTGCTTCTGTCATGCTGATTCTATTTCTGGGTGACATCTCTGAACATTTCATGGCCAAACCAAACACAGAGGAGACACATTTCTTATCCTCTGCAGAAATCAGATCCACAACTTCAACGACTGCATCCCTTTCTATTGCTTCACTCACCCATTGCTTCAGGCTCATTTCCTCAGTAAACATGTCGTCTGTCGGCTTCTTTCTCGTAAACATCTCCAACAACATTATACCGAAACTGTACACATCTGCCTTTGTTGACACTGCTCCTTCAGATCCGTACTCTGTGAATAAGAAAACACATGATCTAAATTTTCACAACATATGAAAGAAACGGATAAATAAGATTTTATAATTTCAGCATTACTAACTATATATACTTCACCTGGTGCTGCGTAACCGATAGTAGCAAAAGTTCTTGTCTGAGCAAGAGTCTCCTCTTCCTCGAACATTTTGGAAATGCCGAAATCAGCAACACGAGCAGTCATATCTTTGTCTAGCAGAACATTACTAGGCTTTATGTCACAGTGAACAACAGGGAAGTGATGACCATGGTGAAGATACTCCAGGGCTAATGCAACATCTATTGCTATCTGCAACAACTCCAGCAGATTCAGACAACGGTGTTTATCATATAACAATCTCTCCAGACTTCCATTGGGCATGTACTCAAGAATCAGGGCTCGGAAATCTGAATTCGTGCAGCTGCCAACTATACGGACTAAGTTCCTATGTCGAATGCTGCATAGTGTTCTGCATTCAGTGTCAAAGCTCTTGGCACCCTTTTCTAGTTTTAAGTTGAAAACTTTCACTGCAATGTTAGATTTATCAGAGAGTGTCCCTTTATATACCGAACTAAAACCTCCTCTTCCAAGTAGGTTTTGGTCGCTGAATCCATCTGTTCCCTGAACAAGTTCTCTGTAGGTAATTGTTTTCCAATAAACATCTGGTGGAATGTCAGGTTTAGGTGGAGCTGGTTTACTTCGCCTTCTCCTTATAACTGCGAATATGATGATCGCCAATACGGTGGCTGAGATGAATGAGGGGACAGCGTACGCCATTAATCTGGCAACATATTTTGATCTCGATCTGCCATCATTCTTCTTACAATATGGCACACGGAACCTTGGTGAACCACAGAGAGCAGAGTTGTTCACAAATGATTGAGCAGTGAAGTTGGCAAAAGGGCCCTCGTCTGGGATCAATCCAGACAGAGCATTGTAAGACACATTAAAATACTCAAGAAAGCGGAGTTTCTCAAATGACTTTGGTATGAATCCAGAGAGGTTATTGCTGGATAAATCCAGAATCTTGAAGCAACTAACACTGCTCAAGGACTGAGGGATCGATCCTGTAAGCAAGTTATTCGATAAAGATAGATCTTCTAATTTCTGGCAGCTGCTTAAAGAGGTTGGAATATCACCAGCAAACTTATTTGATGACAAGTGGAGGCTTGTGACTTCCCTCAGATTTCCAATTTGAGAGGAAATGTGGCCACTCAATTGGTTGGAAGACAGGTTCAAAGTGAGCAGGTCTTTAAGATCCCAGAAGCTGGAAGGTATGGAGGCGTTGAGGTAGTTGGATCCGAAATTGATGTTTCTCAGGGATCCAACTCCACCTAAGCATTCGGGTATTGGACCCTCCAACATGTTATCATTCAAGTAGATGTCCCCCAGATAACTGAGGTTGCAGAGTTGATGAGGAATATACCCCTGCAACCTATTATTCCCGAGAAACATTCGTTGCAGGCTGTTGAGTTTTCCCAGAGAAGATGGAATGAACCCTGTCAACCGATTTTCATACAATTGCAGATTTAGTAAACTGCTCAAGTTTCCAATCTCCGATGGAATAACGCCATGGATGTTGCTTTCAGTTGCATAGAAGTCTAGCAAAGAAGCAGAGAGGTTGCCGATTGAAGTAGGGAGAAGGCCATTGAGTGGATTCATGGACACATCAAAAGCCTTAAGATGTCTACAATTAGTTAAGGAGGAGAGGAATAGGAGTGGTTGAGCAGTGGAGTGTTCTCCTTCTCCAGTCAGATTGTTTCCCCAAACATATAGTTTAGTGAGGAGTCTCAAGCCACCAAAGTCGGGCATGGAGCCGCTGAAGGAGTTCCGGGAGAGGTCCAATATTTGGAGTTTGGAAGCATTGGCAATGGAGGTCGGAATGTGGCCGGCGAATCTGTTGGCGGCCATGATAAGCTGTTGGAGGTTGGAAAGCGAAGCCCAAATGTGGGAAGGAAGAATGCCTTCAAAGTCATTATATGAG
This sequence comes from Pogostemon cablin, assembly GCA_023678885.1. Lineage (NCBI taxonomy): Eukaryota > Viridiplantae > Streptophyta > Magnoliopsida > Lamiales > Lamiaceae > Pogostemon > Pogostemon cablin. The sequence goes on from CM042995.1 coordinate 30,911,451, forward strand.
AGTTCTAAAGCCTGCAAGGTTGAGATGTTGAAGATGGAAGACGGGATGTGGCCAGATAATACATTTTTGGCCACTGATAAATACTCAAGAAATTGCAGCCCACCAACCTCCACCGGCAATTCACCTGCCATTATTCACAACACATCTTTTAACCCAATTTCAATGGGAACCCTTTTTTTCCTTTATTCAAAATGATTAAAAAAATACTCCACTATATACTTTATAAAAATTCTATCTACTCTTTTGCATTCATTAGTCATACCTTCCAACTTGTTCCCACGAAGATCAACATATAACAAAGAAGTGAGATTTCCAATTTGTTTAGGTATGTAACCTGTATTATTCAACTAATTAAAACACGTAAAGTGAGCCAACTTAATGTATGTATATAGAATAAAATTGTGAGTACCTGTCAATTGGTTGTTCCCCAGAATTAAGCTTTTAAGCTTCCTCAAACATCCAATTTCACTTGTGATGCTGCCACTGAAATTATTTTTATATATCGACAATTTCTCAAGCTCTCTGCAACTGCATATATTAGCCGGAATTTCGCCGGAAAGTTGATTCCCGTCGAGGTTGACCACCTTGACTCCGCGAGCATTATTACATATATCATCCGGGAGCTTATTTACCAGTTTCTGATTATATTGCAACCTTAATTCTACCAAAGATGAAATTTTGAAGATACTTTCCGGTACAGGCCCTGTTAGCTGATTATAACTCAAGTCCAATACTCCCAAGGATGAGAAATTCCCTACCTCCTCTGGAATATATATCTCTCCATGGAGATCGTTGTTCCCCATTTCCAAATTCTGCAGCCTTGAAATGTTGAATAAAGATGGAGGGATCGCGCCGGAGAAGGCGTTGTTTGCCAGTCTCAGACGTCGGAGTCGGGATAACGCCCCCAACGGTGGTATCTCCCCTCCGAGCTTGTTGTCTCCGACGTTGATCTCCTCCAGACGTCGGAGATTAGAGAGCTCGGAGGGTAGTGTTCCGGTGAGGTTGTTGAAGCTCATGTCCAATGATCGGAGAAACGTCAGGTTTCCTATGTGCGGAGCGACGGGCCCTTCGAGGGCAAAACCGGAAACATTTAGGGCGGTGACCTTGTTACGGTTGATGTCACACGTGACGCCAACCCAAGTACAGAGGTCACCGCCCGTTGACCAATTGTTGGTCAGAAACCCGTAGGGGTCTGAAGTGATTGTGTTTTTGAAGATGATTAGAGCGAGTTCATCTATGGTTACTGCACTTGTGTTCAGTAGCAAGAGTGAGAATATGAAGAGAGAGACAGAATTTATCTTCATCATTATCATGGACATGGATGACAATTGTGATGGATACATGTGCGAATGGAATAATCACCACCTCATGTGGCTTTGTTTATTTCAGCTATAATTGACGTCCTAGGTCTTAAAATATCATAATTCACTTTAGGAAGTGTATATTTTGCTTTATTACTTTATGCAACATTCATTTGATGAATATGACAGTAGACATTCATTTGATGAACGTGGGGAGAGATGCGACATGATAATATATCATAATATAAACATCCACTAACCATTAATATTGTTAGAGGGATTAAAAGGTGATGCATTTATAATCGAAAATGACCCTTTATCAGCTTAAAGTGATACTTGCCTCATGAAATCATTAGGTGAAACATTTTAACAATATTTTTGCCAAAAAATATTATAGATATAGATGAGGATAATTTGTAAGTTGTTGAATAATTGCAAAAAGATTGAAGCGAAATTATAGGGATATTAACATTGTCATTATTATAAGTTATGTGATTAGTGTAGAAATTGCTTAGAAAATATTATCCATCTTTAATTATAATTTATATAATTAATATTGTTTTTGTGATTAATTTCATTAATTTTTAAATTTTGTTGAAAAAGATTCTCTTATTAGAATTGGTAGGATTTATGCTTTAAATGATGGCAAATGCTCTGCACCCGGGATACACCGTGTCCCCATGTGAACACAACCTTTTCCTCCATTTTTTATTCAAACCTATGTACTGCTAGATATTTAAATTGCAAAGGAGCACAGTGTCCCCGGGGCACAAGAGACTCACTCTTAAATGACTTATTTAAGCAATAATGAAGACAATGTAAAATACGGAACTTGATTTGGAATTAAAACAAGCAAAAATATAATAAAATGGAATGGCACAAGCTGAAATCACAGCTAACATCAGCTACGGCCCAAGTAATTATTAAGCCCATTTCTCATGTCCAATTCACTTTAATGGAAACCTGCCCTTTACCCTTTTAAATATATTGATATGGGCCATTTGAATTAGTTTAACCAACTTGGGATTTAAAAAGGAAAAGCAGCAGCACTCAATTTGAAGATGGGCCCATAACATGGTTAGTTTACTTGAATTTGTGCTTATTTCTATTTCAATTTGGGGCCCACCACATGACAAAAGCACATATATGAATGTTAATTTATTTACTCATTTACAACAACAACAAATAAAAAAACATTTCACTCCCGTAACTTTGTTTATATTCATTTAAAATGCTGAAATAACAGGAAAACGGCGCGACACTAAAATTCGGCGATTACTGAACGGAATGAGTTGTGATGGTTGATGCGTAACTTCTGCACTTATAATTATAAAGAAAGCACTTGATGAATAGTAATGTGCATCAAATGTGGAATCCAAAGCACAATCCAACTCTTGGTACTGAACATTTAACACTAGATCACAAACGAACACCCCACAAGAACAAACAAACACTGCATGAATTAACAAGATCAACACACATGATATTAATCAATCACCACAAGCTGGTTTGCGAGACAGTTCGCACTGATATGGGGGTCTTAACATAATAGATTCCATCAGACCAAATTAGCCATCCAAAATAGTACTCTGTCGTGATATTATGGAAAGTCCTTATAGTGACTTTGAAGCTTCTTTTCTTAACCTTTGCATTGAACTGCAAAATCTTAGGGTTCACCGTCACCAGCGTCCCTAGTGGAGAATCAATGACAGCCTTGTACCTCGCGGTCGGGTTAACCCCTACATGGGTGACAGTTCTTGTTACAGTAATAGAGTCTCTAAGGGTCGGGATTGTGATGGAAGGAAGGTTGACATTGAGAACAGAGTTGCCTGATCTCTGACAAGATCTCCCTGTAAGCTGATTAATGGCTTTTTTCGGGTAAGCCATGGCACAGAGATAGTTCACGTAATCTTGGGTTCCCATGTCGTAAACCAACCCTGGATTCATAGCTCCATTTGGGTAGACTAGTCCACCTCCATAGTCGAATACATCAGCAATCTTGGTTGACTCTCCCTGTGATACAATGGGCTCGCCATTGTAAGGATCTATTGTCCATCCTGCATGTTTTTTTTATACATTAGTGTTTCCAAAATAATACAGCTGTGGCATGAAAAAATTACCTGTAGTGACTATGGCTGACTTAATTGCAGCTGGAGACCAGCTGGGATGCAGGGCTTTAACCCTAGCAACAACCCCTGCAACATGAGGGCAAGCCATAGAAGTTCCAGATAGGAATGAATACCCCCTGGGACTATTTCTTGTCTGAATATATGCGGCTATGATGTCAGTTCCAGGTGCCACTATATCAGGCTGCAGTATCATCAAATTAAGTTAATTAAACTCAATCTAATCAGCGTTAAGCATTCTGTAAAAATAAAAGAAAATCTATAGTAATATCTACTACCTTAAGCACTGCAGGAGACAGAGAGTTTGGACCTCGAGAAGAGAATTCTGGAATATAGGTGGAGGCTTCTTTGCCGATGTAAGTGTTGGTTGGCCTCAATCTTACCCTTGGATCCCTTTAATTAATTTGTCACAAAAATTTAACACCATCAAATAATTAATTAATCAAACACTTGGCCATATATAATTAAATACTTACGCTGTAAAACGAATGTAGTTTAGTATCTGAGCTCCAACTTCAAAAGTCACTATAACTGTAGGGAAGCGACGACTGTAATATTTGTACAAGGTGAGCACGTTTTTTCTGGTTGCAATAAAACCTACAGCCCCAGCTTTCTGAGCTGTCTTAGATGCAGCAATTATGTCCTCCTCGCTCCCTAAACTAAAGCAAAGCACCACTTTTCCAGCTACCCATGTGTCTCTTGCTGTGATCTCTTCACAACTCCTGCATAATTTTTAAACATATATATGTTTGTTAGATGAATATCTCACCATTTAAAAATAAGTGAATTTGATTTTGCAAATACACAGGTTTTTCTGTATCCGCTGCTTCTCTGAAGAAAGCCAAGCTCACATCCCCTGTATCTCTTCCAACGTACATGCTCTGTCCCTGTACCAAAAAAAATAATTAGGATATATATGAAATGTTTCTCGCAAATTTGCAATCAATAAATCTTTGAAAATTATGAATAGTAGCATACAGTTAGACGTTGATTGTTTCCGAGAATGATTGGACCGGCGAATTTCCTGTCCAGGGAACTAGCTCCGACTGTGATTACCCAAGGCGCGACGTTTGCAACCGTTCCAAATAAGTCGCCGTCATTTCCAGCGGAGCAAACGACGGTTATCCCGCGTTGAATGGCGTGGAAGGAGCCGTAGTATATGAGATCACGCTTATCAGTTTCGGGCCACAGGGGTAGCCCAAGCGACTGGGATACGGACAGAACATCCACTCCATCTTGGATGGCCGCATCGAAAGCCTTGAGGATGTCGACGGAGGAAACGACACCGTTCCACACCACCTTGTACATGGCCAACCGTGATCGAGGGGAGGTCCCTCGAGCGGTGCCGTTAGCGAGCCCGGTGAGGCTGACGCTGGTGACCAAGGTGCCGGCGGCGGTGCTGGCGACGTGTGAACCGTGGCCGGTGGCGTCGCGGGGCGAGAGGTAGTCACCGTTTGCTGTGGTGTTGAATGGCTTGCCGTAGGCGGCGAGGAAGCCGTTGATGAAGTAACGGGCCCCGATGAGCTTCCTGTTGCAGTGTCGTGCGGGATTGAATGCCTGTCCACGCTGGCAGAAGCCCCTCCATCGGGTCGGGATGGGGCCCAGGCCCCTGTCGCTGAAGGATTCGGATTCGGGTCGGATACCCGAGTCCAAGATGCCAATGATAGTATCGTCAACCCGCATGCCCATGGCATCACTCACCTCATCCTCTACACTCTGTGTATCTTGAGATGGTTCTTCACCTGGTGGTGGTGTTTCGGCATTAGGGTGTGCCATATCAAGGAAAGTGTTACTCTGTGTAGTGTCCAGCTTGTATAATCGATCTGGAAACACCTTAACCACATCCGGCAGCCCTTCAATGATAAAGAGAGAGAGGGTAAGGAAATTATCAAATTGTAGTATATGATGAGGTAGTAAAGGTAGCTACCTTCAAAGTACTTGGCTTGACCCTCTGTCATCTTCGCCGCGAAACCCGAGAACCCATGTCTGTAACTATATATCATGGAATCCATTGCTGCTTCATTGCTGCAATATCCCAAAATTCATCAGTTAAACATGCCCAATAAATGAATTTATTGTAGTGCTCATGATCATGCCTTCCAAGAACAGAGCCCAGCATTGCATGGTGGGAGTTGGTGATTTCTTCCACCTCACTCTGCTTCCTTTCTCCCATATACACAACATATACCTGTTTTAAGCAAAATATTACTCCAACATTTTTGAATGAGCATTTAATCATTTCAGAAACTAGAACATAAGCCAAAAGGAAACTAGTTACTACTTTGGTATCAGCATCATTATTAATGGCTGCAGCAGTTTGCGCAACAAGTGTACACACTACAATTGGAATTAGAAACAAGCTGCATTTCTTCATTTCCCTCATTTTCTTTACCAAACCTCATCTACCTTCCTTAATAACCATACTCTATATATAGTATGTGATACTGTCCTCTCTCCCATTTTTAAAATCTAAAGCATAAATAATGCTACTACGTTTAAGACTATGTTTGTTTCCGGTTTATGTGAGTTTTGAGAATTATGAATAGTCATGTTCATTTTGAGTTTTGATGTAAAATCTTTATATCTAATCAATTTCCAGCACATTTAATATAAAAAAATTGCACCTATTGATGTGGATAGTCTAATGTGTAAAAATATATTAATTGATATAGAAAGAGAGAGAAGAAAGAAAAAAGGTGATGATTCCTATACATTAAATGTTCTCAACATTTCACAGCAACATTGATTGATATATAAAGAAAGCCCGCGTAAAAGCTGCAATTATCTGTTCTCTCTGAAAATGTAGAGACTTTCTTTCTAAATATGTGTGACAAATTTTTGATCCGTATGTATTTATAGATAAAATCGAATATATAGTTAACTCCCAAGGTAATGCAATCGGTTTGGTTGCTTGTAATTTAATTCAAAAGGACTAAAATTGGTACAAAAGGATCAAAATTGAAAGAGTAAAAATTTATAGGACTAAAATTGGATTTAAGAAAAGTTAGAGGACTAAGTTTGATATTTTCTTTATCTTATTTTGTGGGTAGCTTTCATTATTTTTCACCTGGTGTACGTACACCCGATGTATAGGGCACTCTGCACTATAAAGGTCTTCCAAAATATTGACGAAGAGGAAATCAGGAAACGGTACACCATGTGTTCCACGTGAAAATTATATATAAACATTTGCCAAGAATATTAGGAGGATTACTATAGTAGTGATGAACAAAGAAAAGATAAGTTATATAAAAGAAAAGGAAAAAAGAAAAAGCAAGAAAAATGAGTGCAATACCCAATAATTTATGGTGTGGTGACGTGGTCTCAATTGCAAATCCCACATATTATAATTTATCGACGAAAAATAAAATTTTAATTTGTCTTTAATTATAATGTGTGTATGCGTTTTTCACTTTTTATACTGTTTCCAAGTTGAAAAAACGTACATGTGTGGGGAAAAAATTCAAACAATATATATATATATATATATATATAAAAGTTTGAAATCATTATTATAAAGCCATTTGTCAAGAAAGAGATTTAGTACCATGTATATCTTATAATTCTCTTTGAATAAAATTTCATAATAATAGTTTGAGTTTAACTTTAGGACACCACATCCACATGAGTTTCAAAAAAGGCTGAACATAGTAATTATTTTCACAATACAATAATTCATGAACATATATGGTGCCTAAAAACGAACAAGTTCATGAAAGTAGGACCTTAATAAATATTTCCATTGTCTGCAATTCTGTTTTCATCTCTTAAATTTTGAAACGAACAAGTCTTGTCAATTACTCATTCCATCTCTTTTCAGATTGCACTCTTTCGATTTTAAGTATTAAAACTTAGATTTTTATATGGCTTAATAATTGCATAATGTTATTTCACAATTGTACGTCAATCATTAATTCTTCTATTAAGAAAAAAGAGTCATTTCCCACTCAAATATTATATATTTTCTTTTATAAGTATTTTGTTTTTTATATTTCAAATGATTAGCCTCATTATTGTCCTTAAACTGTCATTTTATTTCGTTGATTTTATTTTATTTTATCCTTTTATTCATACTTTCAATGATAGTTTTTGTAGTTCACAACTTCCTTATAGTATAATATATTTTAATTCACGTGAAAAAACAAATAAATAGCTTTAACAGAGGGAGTATATAATGTTGGAGAAGTAATTTTATTCTAGAACTCAATTACAACATTATACTATATTAATACATACATTCGAAATACGAATAATGACATAACAAATTATGTTAATCAATTTCCGTGTATATTCTCTCGTTAGTACATTTTCGTTAGAACACATACCAGCCTATGTTTATATGCACTGGTTGCATCCATATAATCGTGTATACTCTTTTTCATGATGATATTATTTTTCTATGTAATACATTGTTATTATTCTTCACAAAGAGTAATATTATGACTCTACCAAGAGTCACTGTAGGTTTTTTTAAGTGTAACTCTTTAAAATGAATTTGAAATCTACAATTAAATTCACTCAATTAGTTTGGCTAAAAACTAGGATCAACAAAAACACACATGTACACGCCTAAATTTTTTTATTTTATTTTTTATTTTTAACTATATAGTTGTAAATACAAGTATTTTAGTAAGTATTCACATAGAAAATATCACAAATGATATGTAATGTAAAGCGAATACATGTCAGTCCTTTCGCTATCTACTTTGTAATTTTATTATATTTTTTTTGACATTTTTGTACTCAAAAAATAAAATAAAAAAATATATATACTAATTAATTTCAAATGATATTATATCAAATTCTGTCTATCATATGGACTTAAAATTCTTCATTCAACTCTACTTAAATCCAACCCCTACAGAATCTGGATGAGTGGATTCCATAATAAAGAAATTTTAAATCAATTCAATTTAAATAACTTTTGATTTTATATCCAAATAACCAGCTGGAAGAGAATTTGGAATGAGTGGATTCCAATAATAAAGAACTTTTAAATCCATTCAATTTAAATTACTTTTGATTTAAATCCCTATACCAAGCATTGATCCTTTTAGTATGAGTGGATATATATTTATTACTAAATTATTAAAAAGGAGGAGTACAACTTCCTTATGCTTGATTGTGCTACTTTGTTAAACCCCCACAAATATTTTATCTAAAGTAATTTAAGTAAAGGCTCATTGTAAAGAAAAAGTGTCATTCAACCAACAAATTATCAACCTTTTCAAAAAGTGACCAATTAAACAAGAACAAGAAAAACAAATAAATAAGAATAATCAATATTTTTATATACGTATATATACTAGATTTTATTATCCTTGAAAAAGAAAAGTGCATAATTTTACTAAATAAATGTTATTGACCATATTTTTAAACATATTATGATGAATTAGACATTTATCGAATTTCAATTAATCTAGAAAAGTTTGAGCTTAATTATATATATATTTGCAACATAAAAAACAATTTTTTTATAACATTATTAAAGTACATGAAAACTCGGATAGAATTCCTTCTTACTGCAATAAAGTAAATACTGCTGTTTTCGATACTTTATCATAAAAAAATATTTTACTCAGTGTTTCATAATTTATTTTTTATTAAACACTATATCATAATTAATAATTATTAAACCCTTATATCCGGGTTACGCTGTTGAGATGAGAGAGATATTGGCAGCACTGAGAGAATTGGAGATTGCAAGGGAGCAAAAAACACATAAAAGTTATGATTGAAATTGATTATCAAATTCTTTATAATGCATTGACAAACCACAAGCCTGATCTTTCATATTTTGGAGTCGTGGTTGAAGACTTCCTCTCTCTTCGCCTATGTTTTAATCAAGTTCGCTTCAATTGGATTCGACAGGAGGTTAATACCCTTGCGGTTACTGCTTTTTCTTTTAATTGTGTTTTACCTGCTTTTTATTATTTCTTACCATATTCATGTGTAAACATCGATGTTTCTTGATTATATAGAAATTTATATTTCTGACTTTAATTATAATGCATGATAAACATCATGGAGTAGAAGATAAAACACGAAAATTAAACATGTGATCCCATTTATGTTCCATGAGGCCAATTACATGAATTAGGCAAAAACTTATATTGACATTGTTTCACATGAAAACTTCCGTGAAATGGATAAGATATTAAGATGTGGGAACACTTTAAAAAAAATATAATACTCATATTAAAAAAATAATAATAATGATGTAATAAATTATTTCATGAATTCCTAGTATAAATAGAAGGTGATAAAACTTTTAATAAAAATTATATCATACTAGTATATTTCCTAAAAAGTGAAATTATTAATTAAAAAAACTTTAAAACGGTTATCATTGCCTCATGAATTAAAGCCATGTATAGTTTTTAATTACACATTCCAATTCCATTAATAAAGCATTGGTAATTATTCTTTACAAAGATAGCAGAATCATTAATCCCCAAAATTAATTACTACGCTTTCTTTCTTTCTTTTTTTAATGCATCAAGTTTTAATTAAATATATGATTCAATTCACTTTATTTATGTTGCAGTAATAATTTTTAGAGTTATACATTCCGTGCATATTCTAATAAATAAATATAATTAAAAATCTGGCAAATAAAACTAATATTGTTCGAATTGCGCGAAGAATATTTGCGTCATGCCTATAAATATCTGTATGATGAGCAAACTACCCTAATTTAGTAAATAATAGATTATTTTAAACATATATCTACTGGATTAATAAATTGTAACATTCTTGATAGTTGATTTTCAACTTTTAATGTGTCAAAATACTATTAATAATATATTTGGATTTAAGGATGTAACGAACTCAAAATTAAATCCACTCAATTTTGATCATATTAAAACTGATGGGATGTGAAATAAAAATAAAAAGGAGAAAAAGAAGTTCAAGAAATAAAAAATTAGAAAAAAATAATAATAAGGCAAGGAGCCACCCCACAAAAAGAGGAAATGTACCTAATATGACTTTACTCAGTATAGATTATTGATGAAGTCTATGATAGAACACATTGTTGATGGCATTTCTAAGGACTCTTCCTGCTCCATTTCATTAATGCACCTTTTGTTTTTGTTGATTCATGTACATCAAATAATTTATTTTTGACAAACACTTGTGTAAATCGAGTTTATGGTATAAATCATGTGATCCCCTCCCATTCCTATCAGCGGCAGATCTATGTGGGGCAGCCCCGGGCTCAAGCGTAGGTCTGCCCCACCAAAATCCCATTATATTATATGTGAATAATTTGTATTTTTAAATTTAGCATGGTCTAAAAATATTTTAAGCCACCCAAATGAAGATAAAAAATAAATATATCTTCTCAAATTATATACTTCCTCTGTCCATTGGTAAGAGTCTCATTTGCTTTTGGGCACGTGGATTAAGGAGTATTTTATTTAATGTGTAGTGAGTAGTTGTATTAGTGGGTGTGTGAGCCCCATGTTTTAATTGTATTAGTGAGTTTGTGTGGGTCTCATGTGTCCAAAAAAGGAAATGAGATCATTTGGGTGGGACAACTAAAATGGTAAAATGAGACTCTTACCTAGGACGAATGGAGTATATTCTATGAACTCATTACAATAAATATTACTCCCTCCATCCCAACTTCAACTTCATACTGATAGAGTAAAATTTAGTCCATTCTCTGTCCACTTTTGAGAAGATGATTCGTGTATATATATATATAATTATTTTTTTAATTATTATTATTTTTTTATTTTTTTTAATAAACTTGGCCCACCCACCTCCCTTTTCGGATCCGCCATTGATTCCTATTAGTATATTCTTTCTCAAAGTGCCACTTTACTGTAGAGTCTGATGAATCAAGCCCAAAAAAAATCAAATTTTTTGAGATTCAAAATTTTCATAATACCTTATTTATATGTACATATACATGAGACAATTTTATTATTTTTTAATTACTTATTATTTTTTATTACTTTTTATTTATGTTATGAATGTTTATTAAATAGTCCACTTGAATTATTACTTTTCATTTATATATTATTATTTTTTATTAATCTCAAACAAATCATTCACGTTTACATACTTCTTTGCCAAAATAAATTTGTGCTTGATTCACCTCGGTGATTCTAACTATGCCTTAGTTAAAAATTACTCCAACTTTTTTTGAATAACTTTGCGAAAATCAACTTCTACCACAGTTTTGTACATAATGTGTCAGTTCTGTTTCAAATCTGTAAAAATAAAATAAAATAAAATTAAATTAAATTAAAAAAAAAATGAATTGGTTAGCAAAATTTTGAGTGATTTTCAAGGGATTTTAATTCGAAGGTTCTGGATGAAAACTTTGACCTATTCCTAGTCCTCCCTCCCTTCAAAGATATTTTTTTTTTCAATTTAATTAATTCTAATTTGAACTCCAGCTACATTAACAAAAATAGTGGTGTATGCAATATATAAAGGGTTAAATCTGCAATCAATTTGAAATGAAAAATAATAACATTAGTGCAGTTAATTCAATCACACAGTTCAAACATTCCAATAACTGAGGAGCTAAGTTGGATTTCCACATCAGTTAATTGATTTTGATCTTTTTGGTGTCTGCAACTTGTGATTTGATCTTCTTTAGTGTCCACTGCTTCTATCATGCTGATTCTATTTCTGGGTGACACGTCTGAACATTTCATGGCCAAAGCAAACACAGATGACACACATTTTTTACCCTCTGCTGAAATCAAATCCACACTTCACCTACTGCATCCTTTTCTACTGCTTCACTTACCCATTGCTTCAAGCTCATTTCCTCACTAAACATGTCGTCTGTCGGCTTCTTCCTCGTAAACATCTCCAACAGCATTATACCGAAACTGTACACATCTGCCTTTGTTGACACTGCTCCTTCTGATCCACATAAAAATACACATGATCTAGATTTTGACCACATATGAAAGAAATGCATAAATTAGATTGACAAAGTTCGGACAACATATGACTAACTATATATACTTCACCTGGTGCTGCGTAACCGATAGTTGCCAATGTCCTTGTCTGAGCCAGAGTCTCTTCTTCCTCGAACATTTTGGAAATGCCGAAATCAGAAACATGAACAGTCATATCTTTGTCTAGCAGAACATTACTAGGCTTTACATCACAGTGAACAACAGGGAACTCATGACCATGGTGAGGATACTCCAAGGCTAATGCAACATCTATTGCTATCTGCAACAATTCTAGCAGATTGAGACAACAGTTTTTATCATATAACCATCTCTCCAGACTTCCATTTGGCATGTACTCAAGAATCAGGGCTCGGAAATCTGCATTCGTGCAGCTACCAACTATACGGACTAAGTTCCTATGTCGAATGCTGCATAGTGTTCTGCATTCAGTGTCAAAGCTCTTGGCACCCTTTTCCAGTTTTAAGTTGAAAACTTTCACTGCAATGTTAGATTTATCAGAGAGTGTCCCTTTATATACCGAACTAAAACCTCCTCTTCCAAGTAGGTTTTGGTCGCTGAATCCATCTGTTCCCTGAACAAGTTCTCTGTAGGTAATTGTTTTCCAATAAACATCTGGTGGAATATCAGGTTTAGGTGGTGCTGGTTTACTTCGCCTTCTCAATATAACTGTGAATACGATCAATGCCAATACGACAGCTGAGATGAATGAGGGGACAGCGTAAGCCATTAATCTGGCAACATATTTTGATCTTGATCTGCCATCATTCTTCTTACAATGTGGAACATGGAACCTTGGTGAACCACAGAGATGAGAATTGTTCACAAATGATTGAGCAATGAAGTTGGCGAAAGGACCCTCGTCTGGGATCAATCCAGACAGAGCATTGTAAGACACATTAAAATACTCAAGAAAGCGGAGTTTCTCAAATGACTTTGTGATTAGAGCTATTTTCACCTACATTTTAGTGTCTTTTTATATGTGTTTTCGTATTATTTTATCCGTATTTTATGTGTTATTTGGTTGTGTTTTGTGTTTTTATTGAAATGTGTGTGAATGAGCTTAAACTTAAGATTTTCACTTTTTATTTGATGCTAAACATGATAAGGAGGATGTAGGAAAAAGCGGATCTCAATTCGGAGTTGAAACGAGGGAGAACGAGCCAAAACAGTGAAAAGAGGAAGTAGAGCAGCAGGAACACGGGCCGTGTACAGCGCACGGCCCTGTAAGAAGTGGCCGTGCGCTGACGCTCGAAACACCAACTCGGCCACGCCTGTGGCCGAGTACAGAACACGCCCCGTGCTGAGTACAGAAACACGGCCCGTGCACCGCGCACGGGCCTGTCGAAAAAGCCGTGCGCGAACGTCAGAAAACACAACACGGCCACCCCTGTGGCCGTGTGCTGCGCACGAGTCGTGCGCTGTGTTAGAACACGGGTCGTGCGGCGGAGCTCGAGCCGTGTTGGTGCAAAAACGCAGGAAAGTGCTGGAATCTTCTAGAAGACCCACATGGGGTATAAATAGATCCCATTTCAACATTTTGTGGATCAGATCCGAAATCCTATCATCTACACACACCTCACACACCATTTCTTCCATTTTCCACCATCATCTTCATCATCTTCATCCATCTTCATCCATCCATCATATCTTCAATTTTTGGTGCTAAAGACTTCAAAATCAAGAGCTAGAGGTGGAGATCAAGAAGGATAGAAGATTCTCTTCAAGAAATTGATAGGGAAGAATCCATTCATTTTGTATTTCTTTAGATCTAAGACTATGGGTATTTGTAATGAATCATTTATTTGTTTTATTACTTTTACTATGTTAGGCTAATCCCTCTAGTGGGATTAGGAATATGAAGAGCATATTAGATTTATATTATCATGTGGATTAAATTGGTTTTTGATTTAATTGATGTTGATTTCTATTCATGGAGTTTAATTGTCTTGATGTTGTGATGGCATGGTTTGTTATTCATGAATGTTTATTGGTTTAATGGAGTGTTGATCAATGGATTATTTGTGGTAATTAAATGCTATCATGATGTTCATGTATGTATTGCTTGGAGTGAGACGAAAACGACCCTCTATAGTATTAGGAATGCATGAATAGACATTGAGTTTGGGTTTGACCGAAAGGATATTTGAATTCAATGAGGGGAACCAATCCATTCGTTGGCCTTAGTACACAAAAAGGGAGAGTTTAATCTAACTAGTACCTAGATGGAAGGGGTTAATGTTGGGCTTTGATCTTAAGTGCTTTTGGGAGTCTAAAATGGATCAACAACCTTTGTAACCCGAAAGGGAGCTTAGGATACAATCGTGATCACCCTTAGTCTACATCAATTGAGTTGAATTCCGTTTGCATGATAATATGAATCGAGTGTGCTTGGATGTTTCTAATCCCATGTTTTTCCATACTTGAACTTTAGCACCCATTTTCTTTACTTGTCATTTATCTTATTTGCTATCTTATTTCCTTGCTACTTGTTTTTGTTGTTAATCAATCTCAAAACCCCCGATCATCTTTACAAAAACAACAATGAACATGAGCTCACGTATTTTGCTAGTCCGAACATAACTCCTTTATGGATTGATAATTTTTCTTGGGATATACTACTACAACGATCGAGTATTCTTGCTCGTGAGTGCTATAAAATTAGGCAAACACTTTGGTATGAATCCAGAGAGGTTATTGCTGGATAAATCCAGACTCTTCAAGCAACTGACACTACTCAGGGACTGAGGGATCGATCCTGTAAGCAAGTTATTCGATAAAGATAGATCTTCTAACGTCTGGCAGCTGCTGAAAGAGGTTGGAATATCACCAGAAAACTTATTTGATGACAAGTTAAGACTAGTGATTGCACTCAGATTTCCAATTTGAGACGAAATGTGGCCACTCAAGTGGTTGGATGACAGGCTTAACGAAACCAGGTCCGCAAAATTCCAGAAGTTGGAAGGTATGGAGGAGTTGAGGTAGTTGGATCCGAAATCGATGTTTTTAGGGATCCAACTCCACCTAAGCAATCGGGTATTGGACCCTCCAACATGTTATCATTCAAGTAGATGTCCCCCAGATTTGTTAGGTTGCAAAATTGACGAGGAATGTACCCTGCAACCTATTATAGCTGAGAGTCATTTGTTGCAGGCGGTTGAGTTTTCCCAGAGAAGATGGAATGAACCCTGTCAGCCGATTATCATACAACTGAAGATTTAGCAAACTGCTCAAGTTTCCAATCTCAGATGGAATAACGCCATGGATGTTGCTTCCAGTTGCATAGAAGTTGAGTAGAGAAGCAGAGAAGTTGCTGATTGAAGTAGGGAGAAGGCCATTAAGTGGATGCATGGACACATCAAAAGCCTCAAGATATCTACAATTAGTTAAGGAGGAGAGGAATTGGAGTGGTTGCTGTCCTTCTCCAGTGAGATTGTTTCCCCTAACATATAGAGTTGTGATGTTTGTGAAGCCACCAAAGTCGGGAATGGAGCCACTGAAGAAGTTATCAGAGAGGTCCAATTTCTGGAGGTTGGAAGCATTTGCGATGAAGCTCGGAATGGGGCCGGAGAATCTATTGGTGATCATGTAGAGCTCTTCAAGTTTGGAAAGCGAAGCCCAATTGTGTGAAGGAAGCTGAAAGCCTTCAAAGTTATTATATGAGAGTGACAAATTCTGCAAGGTTGAGATGTTGAAGATGGAAGAGGGGATGTGGCCGGATAATGTATTGTTGTCCACTGATAAAAACTCAAGAAATTGCAGTGCACCAACCTCCGCTGGCAATTAAAGGTGAGTTTAGAACGCACTATTGTATGAATGATTATTGTATGAATGATTGGATTTCAAATCCAATTATATGTCTCACGAGCAGGTGATCGTTTTTGTATGTATTTGAGTTTGTATCTTGCGTGCTCGGATAATCATTTTTCTAAGTTGTAAGGGTTGAGTATCCCTTGTACTCACTTTGCTGTTTCAAAAAAAAAAAAATTATTCACAACGTCTTCTAACCCAACTTCACAACTATTCCACTAAAACAAGTGAGCATTTGAAATTAATGGGAGTTGCTTTATTCCAAATGATAAAAAAAAATATATAATCCATGTACTCTTTTGGCTTTCAAAATCGTACTCGATCCATTAATTTAGTTTTAATTTCATTGGAATCTCATATGACCACACCTAAACTCTACGTGGTAATTCCAACCAAATTTGAATTAGATTGATATAATTTTAAATACTGTGGAACTATTCTATTTTTTTCACTTTTTTAAATAAATCAAAAGGTTTATGAGTATATTGATCTCGCAAACACGGTGCATCCTAATTTACCAAAAGTTTGTTAAAAGATAACTTTTTTTTAACGTCAGTGTGCAGTAAAGGAGATCAATCTTCAGGGGACTGAGGGATTACTTATGTAATAAAATTTGAATCGTCCCCATTAATTAGCTTATGATACCAACACGAATTCATTAGTTATAACTTCCAACTTGTTACAACGAAGATCGACATATGACAAAGAAGTGAGATTTCCAATTTGTTTTGGTATGAATCCTGTATTATTCAAAAAATTAAAACACGTGAAGTACTGAAACAACTTAATGTATGTATGTATATAGTGCATTATGAAAAAAATTGTGTACCTGTCAGTTGGTTGTTCCCCAGCATTAAGTGTTTAACATCCAATTTCACTTGTGATGCTGCCACTGAAATTATTTTGATATATCGACAGTGTCTCAAGCTCTCTGCAACTGCATATGTTTGCCGGAAAGTTGATTTCCGTCGAGCCAGACGACCTTGAGTCGCCTAGCATTATTGCATATATCATCCGGAAGCGTATTTACCAGTTTGTTATTATATCCCAACATTAATTCTACCAAAGACGAAATTTTGAAGACGGTTTCCGGTATAGACCCCGTCAGCTGATTATAATTCAAGCTCAACACTTCCAAGGATGACAAGTTCCCTGCCTCCTCTGAAATATATATCTCTCCATGGAGAAGATTGCCCCCCATTTGCAAACTCTGCAGCCTTGAAATGTTGAACAAAGATGGAGGGATCACGCCTGAGAAGGCGTTGTTGGCCAGTCTCAGACGTCGTAGCTGGGATAACGCCCCCAGCCACGGTATTTCCCCTCCGAGCTTCTTGTCTCCGAAGTTGATCTCCTCCAAACATCGTAGATTAGAGAGCTCGGAGGGTAGTGGTCCGGTGAGACTGTTGAAGCTCATGTCTAATGATTGGAGGAACGTCAGGTTTCCGATGTGCGGAGAGACGGGCCCTTCGAGGGCAAAACCGGAAACATTTATGGCGGTGACCCTGTCTCGGTTGGAGTCGCAAGTGACGCCAACCCAAGTACAGAGGGGAGTGTGCGTTGACCAATTGTTGGTCAGAACCTCGTAGGGGTCTGAAGTGATTGTGTTTTTGAAGGTGATGAGAGCGAGTTCATCAATGGTTGATGAGCTGAGTACTTGGGTTGTGTTCAATTGCAAGAGTGAGATTATGAAGAGAGAGAGATAGAGAATTCTTCATCATTATCATGGATGATATATGCTGGATTAAGCAATTGTGATAGAAACATGTGAATTGAATAGAGAAATAATCCAAACGGTTCATTAGGTATGACCAAACTCACATTTAGTTCTTTTAAATTTTAAAATTTTTAATTTTAATCCTTTTGTAACTCACGATTAATTCAATTTTAGTCCAATTTCCTTTAATAAAAAATTCACACAGTGATCAATGACTCAATTTTGGACATTTCCAACAGACCCAATCCCACGTGGCAAAAATCGCCTCTTTGAACTGCCAGTTCACAAATCCCTGTTCCCACTTGCCTGAAACGCAAAGTCCTGTTCCCACAGCCGGCAAAATGTCCCATAAGAGTTCCTCGCCGCCGTGTTCACCACCATCGCTGCAAATCGCCACCGTCACAGGGTCGACGCCGGAAAGGCGAACCCACCACCAGCGACCACCGTCCGTTGCTTACCCTCCAGTATCGCTGCGGCCTCTCATCGATAGTTGCTGCCGTGTCGGCGAGCCGCTTTTTGACCGCCGTTGCCGGAGTCTGTCGCCTTCGCTTTCCGCCGGGATCCACTTTCCATTCGTCGCTCCAAACCGGAAACCATAAAAACCACGCGCAAAGCCACTCCCGATCAGATCGATTGCCACCGCCTCCTGTCGTTCCGAGTCGCCGAGATTGTCGCCGCCGCGTTGCCCCGTCAGCCGGAGAACCACGTTCTGGCCGCACCCACCAGAGTTTCGTCGCTGCCAAAATCGTGATTGAGCCCCTAACCGTGCAGAGATTTGAATGATCACGGGAAATTGAAAAATCTCGGCGACTAAACAACGTTCTGGCCACCGCGCCCTTAGTGATTGATCCCTAATTGAGAAATTTGGCAAAATCTTGCAGAGGTGGAATGATCGTGGTTCGTGGGAACAGAGCTTCCCGTTTCGGGTGGAAACAAGGGGCTTGATGAGGTGGCAGTTCAAAGGATGATCTGTATTAAAATGCTGATGTGTTATGCCATGTGAGATCTTGCAAATTTTTTATTTTTATTTTTTTAGCTATATTTTTGCACTAAGTGGAATGAAAAAGCTATGAATTGACATAAAGTGGGATTAGATTAGCCATGATCATTGAATTAGAAAAGAATCAACTAAAACGTAAAGCGGCTACTTGAATCCATCTTTATTTAAATAAAGACTAAAGACTGCCTAAAGTAAGATTATAGCTCTCTCCAGGAGAATATATATATTGGACAAAAAACAATTTTTTTTTTAACTATGCATCTACACAAACTGCAGAATTTAACTAGGGATGGAAAGAGTGTATTGTATAATTCAATATTACTCTATAATACTCTTTCCATTCCTTACAGTATTTTTTGTAATATAAAGTATGTTAGGTGTGTTAAGTAAGAGTGATTTTTTGTAAATAAAGTGTACGAGGATGGGTGATTGTGTTTGATTTTTTGGTTTTTTAGAAAGATTTAAATTTTTGGAATAACTCAAATTGAAGTGTTTCATATGAAATGGGATAAGAAAGTACATTACTATGCGTACTATGTGATGCCTATAATACCCTTCTACACATTAATTTGGCACATTCTTTGTGCATATTTTAATTTTGTGCGTATCTACTTTATGTATATTCTTTCTCACATTTTAGCTTTGTATCTATCTAACTTTAATAGAGCTGTCAAAATGGGTTTGGTCAACCCATTTTAACCCATTAATTTCTCAACACAAAATTAGTTTGTCACATAAAAGTCCATCCCACTTCAAACCCACTAAAGTATGGACTAACCTGCACCGCTCCACCATCTCAACATCAATCTATTTTTATAAATTAAAATTTAAAAAAGTGATATACAACTTTTAGATTTTAATTTTTAAATAATAAAAATATTATCACACAACCCTAACCCCTAAAAATATTATCACCCAACCCCACCCCACCCCAAATTTTTTTTAAACTTTTTTTAGATTTTAATATTTAAATAATAAAAATATTATCACCAACCCTACCCTCTCCCAAAAATTTTTTTTAATTTTTTTTAGATTTTAATATTTAAATAATAAAAATATTATCACCCAACCCTACCCCACCCATCCCCACCAAAATTTTTTTTTTGGATTTTAATATTTAAATAATAAAAATATTATTATCATTATGAGTGTGAGTAGGGGGTGGGTTTTTAAAAAAAAAATTGGGGGATGAGGGGGGTGGGTAAGAGTAGGTAGGTCATACATGGATAAGGGGTAGAGTGTGTGGGCTAAACCGCGGCCTATCCTACTATAACCCGCCCCACCGGTAACCCGCCCCAGAAGTGGCCCGCCCCACTTGAGCTCATCATAAGGTTGGTCGTAATGGGTTGTGGGCCGCGCCACCAACCCAACAGCTCTACTAACTTATGCACATTATTTCTGTATAATGTATTGTTTGAATATAGGGTAATTTTGAAACATTGAGCAATTTGTGTGGTTGGTTTTTTTTTTTTTTCATTATTTAAGTGTTACACTTTAAAGGGTGAATCTTCTCTAATAAATACTAGTATTTTTTTTTTTAAAGTAACTTTATTTTTAATTAACACTCGAAACATACTAATGGAGCCCCAATTCTATTTGAGTCGTGATTCTTGTTGTGTACTCCCTCCGTCCCGGGAAGTATTTCGCGTATTGGTGTGCGCGGAGTTTAAGAAAATTTTGTATTTTTATGTATAAAGTAAGAAAGAGAATATATATTTTAGTTAATTTAATGAAAAAAGTGTGTAAAGTTATTGAGAGATGTGGAAAAAGTGTGTAAAGTTTTTGGGAGATGTGAAAAAGTAAGTATTATATTGGGATATGTGTAAAAAGTGAGTATTAGTATAATGTATTTTTTACCAAATTTAGTAAAAGTAAAGTGTGAAATACTTTGAGGGACGGATGAAAAAGGAAAGTGTGAAATACTTTGGGGGACGGAGGGAGTAATAAATAAAGCGAATAGTAATATGCAGCTTATGTGGAATCCAAAGCACAATCCACCTGTCGTTACTGTTTATTAAAACTAGATACTACAAACGAACACCCCACAAGAACAAACAAACACTACATGAATTAACAAGAACACACAACACGCGATAGCCAATCACCACAAGCTAGTTTGCAAGACAGTTCGCACTGATATAGTGGTCTTAACATAGTAGATTCCATCAGACCAAATTAGCCATCCAAAATAGTACTCTGTAGTGATATTGTGGAAAGTGGTTATGGTGACTGTAACAACAAATTTTGTGCATTTATAATAAAATAAATACAAGTTAATTACAATAATAATCTAAAAGAATTAAACTTGATAATTAAGGAAGCAATCTCTATCAATCCTCTGATTCTTCTCTCGAACCAACGTGGACTTTGACTAGTTGTGTTAACGGCGCTGACTGTGTTGACTGCGCTGACTTTGACTTTGTTGACTGGAGTGTATGCTGACTGTGTTGACAGCGTGTGTGGAGTCGGATCTTCAATTGAAGCTTGTCCGAGCTCGAATTTAGGACTTTGTAACGTTTATCCAGAGGCGTCGAGCCTTTGTTTGGATTAAACGTATTTGATGTGAAAACACTCGATCTGGGGGCTCAGCACCCTAATCCCGGGTCGTTTGCCGTTCTTGTCTCGAAGAACACTGAAGAACTTAGTTTATGAAGAATGCTCGATTTGGGGGGCTCCGCACCTTAATCCCGAATCGTTTGTCGTTCTTGACTTGAAGATGCTTGAAGTATTCAAGGGAGCACTGCTCGTATTCTTGATCTCTTCAGAGCTTTTGTCTTCAGATGCTTCAGTGTGTGTCTGGAATGAATGGAGGAGACCACTTTATATATGTGAGAGGTGAAGACCACCTCATAAATGTCCTGCATTCTGATTGGTCAATAGTTATTTGGGTCATATCCTGCGGGCTTGGGCCTCCACTTGTTTGGGCTGTAATAAGACCTATTTTATTTGGGCCTGATTTAATTTGTATGGGCTTGTTTGACTTCAGTCAGACCTCCTTTAATTTGGGACTTATTTGACTTGGGTCAGGCCTCATTTAATTTAAGCTCCATTTAATTTGTTGGGCCCAAATTATTTATTAATTTATTTTAGGAATTAATTTATTTAAATTCCAAAATAAATTAATATTTAATTAATAAAATCCACATGTCGCCATTTAATTGGACCGTAAATTTTAATTGCTTACAGTGACTTTGAAGCTTCGTTTCTTTACCCTTGCATTGAACTGCAAAATCTTAGGGCTCACTGTCACCAGAGTCCCTGGAGGAGGATCAATCAATGCTTTGTACCTCGCGGTCGGGTTAACCCCTACATTAGTGACAGTTCTTGTTAAAGTAACAGAGTCTCTAAGGGTCGGGATTGTGACGGAAGGAAGGTTGACATCAAGAACAGAGTTGCCTGATCTCTGACAAGATCTCCCTGTAAGCTGATTAATGGCTTTTTTGGGGTAAGCCATGGCACAGAGATAGTTCACGTAATCTTGGGTTCCCATGTCGTAAACCAACCCTGGATTCATGGCTCCAGATGGGTAGACTAGTCCACCTCCGTAGTCAAAAGCATCAGCAATTTTGGTTGACTGACCCTGTGAAACAATGGGCTCGCCACTATAAGGATCTATTGTCCATCCTGCATGTGGTTTTTATACATACACATTGTCAATATATAAGTGGTTCCAAATCATGTCATGTTAACTACGTATAAATAATTACCTGTAGTGACTATGGCTGACTTAATTGCAGCTGGAGACCAGCTGGGATGCAGGGCTTTAATCAAGGCAACAACCCCTGCAACATGCGGGCAAGCCATGGAAGTTCCAGATAGAAATGAATACCCCCTAGGACTATTTCTTGTCGGAACATATGCTCCTATGATGTCAGTTCCAGGTGCCACTATATCAGGCTGCAGTATCAGAAAATTAAGTTACAAAAGGTAATTTAAACGCATTCTAATAAAAAGTACTCCCTCCATCCCGGAGAAGTTGATATATTTTTTTTGGGCACGGAGATTAAGGATTATAATAATTTAATGTAAAGTAAAGGGAAGTAAGAGAAATAATATTTTATATGTAGTGGGTAGTTGTATTAGAGGTGATATGTGGGGTCCATGAGAATAGATTAATTGTATTTGTGTGGGTCTCATGTATTAAAAAGAAAATGTGTCAATTTTAGTGGGACAAACAAAAAAGGAAAGTGTCAACTTCTATGTGACGGAGGGAGAATTAACTATTCCGCAGAAAATAAAGAAAGCAAAGTAATGTACTCCATTATATACCTTTAGCACTGCAGGAGAAAGAGAGTTTGGACCTCGAGAAGAGAATTCTGGGACATAGGCGGAGGCTTCTTGGCCAATGTAAGTGTTGGTTGGCCTCAATCGTACCCTTGGATCTCTTTATTTTGTCACAAAAATTCAACATCAAATAATTAATTAATCAAACGTATAATTATAAATGGAGTATATTAAATACTTACGCTGTAAAACGAATGTAGTTAAGTATCTGAGCTCCAACTTCAAAACCCACTATAACTGTAGGGAAGCGAGAGCTGTAATATTTGTGCAAGGTGAGTACGTATTTTCTGGTTGCAATAAACCCAAGAGCTCCAGCTTTCTGAGCTGTCTTAGAAGCGGCAATTATGTCAGCCTCACTGCCTAAACTGAAGCAGAGCACCACTTTTCCAGCTACCCATGTATCTCTTGCTGTTATCTCTTCACAGCTCCTACATAATTTTTAAACATGTTTATATATCAGAAGAATATTTCAGCATTAAAAAATAAGTGAATCTGTTTCGCAAAATACACAGGTTTTTCAGTATCCGCTGCTTCTCTGAAGAAAGCCAAGCTAACAACCCCTGTATCTCTTCCCACATACATGCTCTGCCCCTGTACCCAAAAAAATAAGAATATGTGAAATGTTTCTAGCAATCTTTGAAAATTATGTATAGTACCAAGTAGAAAGATAGATTAGAGCATACAGTTAGACGTTGATTGTTTCCGAGAATGATTGGACCGGCGAATGTCCTGTCCAGTGAACTGGCACCCACCGTGATAACCCAGGGTGCCACGTTTGCAACCGTCCCGGATAAGTCGCCGTCATTTCCAGCGGAGCAAACGACGGTTATCCCGCGTTGAATGGTGTGGAATGAGCCTTAGTAGATCAGATCACGCTTATCAGTCTCGGGCCACAGGGGAAGCCTAAACGACTGGGATACGGACAGAAAATCCACTCCATCTTGGATGGCCGCATCGAAAGCTTTGAGGATGTCGACGGAGGAAACGACACCGTTCCACACCACCTTGTACACGGCTAACCGAGATCGAGGGGAGGTCCCTTGAGCCGTGCCGTTGGCGAGCCCGTTGAGGCTGACGTTGGCGACCAAGGTGCTGGCGGCTATGCTGGCGACGTGTGAGCCGTGGCCGTCGGAGTCGCGGGGGGAGAGGTAGTCGCGGTTCGCTGTGGTGTTGAATGGCTTGCCGTAGGCGGCGAGGAAGCCATTGATGAAGTAACGGGCCCCGATGAGTTTCCTGTTGCAGTGTAGGGCGGGATTGAATGCCTCTCCACGCTGGCAGAAGCCCCTCCATCGGGCTGGGATGGGCCCGAGGACCCTGTCGCTGAAGGATTCGGATTCGGGCCTGATACCCGAGTCCAAGATGCCAATGATAGTATCATCAACCCGCATGGCATCACTCACCTGATCATCTACACCCTCTGGACGTGAATTTGGAGGTGAACCTGGAGGTCCTGGACCGGAATTAGGGTGTTTACGTGCGTCTTTGGTGAATTTGGAAGAACGTGTAATGTCCAGCTGGTATAATCGATCTGGAAAGACCTTAACCACATCCGGCAGCCCTTCAATGAAAGAGAGATAGAGAGAGAGGAAGGGGTGAGGAAATGAAGTGCAGCAATTGTAGTATATGATGAGGTAGTAAAGGTAGCTACCTTCAAAGTACTTGGCTTGACCCTCTGTCATCTTCGCCGCGAAACCCGAGAACCCATGTCTGTAACTGTATATCATGGAATCCATTGCTGCTTCATTGTTGCAATATCCCAAAATTCATTAGTTAAACATGCCACCAATAAATCATGATTTGAGCATCATAAGTAGGCAGATGAGCATGCCTTCCAAGAACAGAGCCCAGCATTGCATGGTGGGATTTGGTGGTTTCTTCCACCTCACTCTGCTTCCTTTCTCCCATATACACAACATATACCTGTTTTAAGCAAAATATTACTCCAACATTTTTGAATAAGCATTTAATCATTTCAGAAACTACAACATGAGCCAAAAGGAAACTAGTTACTACTTTGGTATCACCATCATTATTAATGGCTGCAGCAGTTTGCACAACAAGTGTACACACTACAATTGGAATTAGAAGCAAGCTGCATTTCTTCATTTCCCTCATTTTCTTTAATAAACCTCATGTGCTCTCCTTAACAACCACTACTCTATATATAGACCAACAAACATCTGTGAAACTGTCCTATGTTCAATTTTTTAAAATCTCTGGCATTATAAAATGATACCTACCTAACATTGTTAAGACATTTAGTCTATGTTCGTTTGAGGTTTAGAGTTTTTTTATGTGGATTTTGAAAATTATGAATAATGATAATTTATTTGTTTTGAGGACAACCTAAATAAGTTTTATTTTTATATCAATGTATAATGTCATGTCCCGCGCTTAACATCATTTACAACACATTTAGTACAAAAAAGGTAACAAATGGATAGTCATATTTGTGAAAAATAAAATAGAAAGAGATCAAGAAAGAAAGGAGAGAAAATGTAATGATTGAGGGGAGGAAATAATCCTAACAAGAGAATGTTTTCAAATTGCAATGCAACATTAATTATAGACTGATATAGTATATAAGAAAGCATAAAGGCTGCAAGAAAAAAATTGATCTCTTTAAAAATATAAGACTTCCTTTCTATGTATGTGTAACAATTTTTTGATCCATACGTAATTATAGATAAACTAGAATAGATAACTATCAAGGTAATGCAGTTAGCTTGGTTAGTTGTAATTTATTACAACCTGTCTTGATTCAAAATAGCTTTTGTGTGTATAGCTTATCATTGTCCTCATATGGAACATAACTTTCTTGCCCTCTTTCAAAATTAATCACATTGCATCTTTTCAAAATTTTATCTGCAATGTTACTGTAAAAATAATACTCCTTAATCCACGTGCCAAAAAGTAAAAGATCATCTTAATGAGGGACGTAGGGAGTATAAAATTTAATAGGAAACTGAATGAATAAAATTTAATACTTTCTCTATCCCACACTTATGTTCATACTTTCTGTTTTCGTCTGTCTCACAATGATATTCACCACTAAAAAAAAAATTCAACATTAACCAACAACCTCAAAAGTTATCTTAATTTCAAAAATACCACCACACCTAACACACATAACATATTTTATAATTTACTTTATAACCTAAAAATACGACAATATCCCTAAAAAATAATAAAATTGGTCAAAAAATAACTTTTCTTAAACTCAGTATTTATAGTGTCGGCGAACATAAATCTGGAAGGAAACGAGTACAATATATATCCAGTACATATAAAATATTTATACTCCTTAATTTACTTTTAAAGAAAATGTAAATGAGTCTGTACGTGCTCAATAACAATCAGTGGATAATGATGGGAAAAAAATGAAATGAACTCGAAGTAGGCAATATTCGACTTATTACATCTCTATATGTAAAAGATTAGTGTGACCACTAAACCAATTACATGGACCACTGCAAGATGAGTAAGATAAGCACTAGACAACGAAACCATTTACGTACATGGAACTTTAAATTAAACATTGTATGATCAATAAAAGCATGAATATAAATGCTTTTATGCTATAGTTTTAGAAAAACACTACAAATATTTTGTACGAAAATTAAAGATGCCGATTGTAAAGAAAAAGTGTCATTCATCTTGCACATGATGAACCTTTTCATCAATGGAACTGACCAATTAAAATGATGAAATTAAAAACAACAATTATATTGTGTACTCAACTATGCTATCATCGAAAAAGAAAAGCAATATTTGTGGAATTGATCACATGCAGCTTAATTAATTTGTTACTATGAAACTCTCGTCGATGTTTTCTCATTCAATGTCGAACTTATGGAACGTGCTAGCTATTGAAAATTTCCATTTCACCGCTGATTCGCTGGAAGTGCCACGGATGATTGAGGAAGCTGTGTTAGCTGATCACCCAACTACTTATACTACTAAAAAAACCATTTAATTTCAAACCAAAGTTTTTATCCCATGACTTTAGGGAATTTCACCCCACCCCGAGTCTTGTAATAAAGAGAATGAAAACAGCTTCACTTAACTCACAATCAATGCAAGTATTATTTATTTGATATTCATCACCACCAAAGAAAACAACTTCAACAATCTATAAAATGATCTCGATTTGGTTAAACAGCTAATGCAGCTCCAACTCCAAAACAGTACGATGATAATTAATAATTCTTACATCCAATGGCTTTTCTGATATAAAAATGCTTAACAAGATCATGCATAAATGTACCTAATTCAATCACACAACTCCTTCACAAATATGGAATTATTATAATTATATACATTCACACACTTGAAATGTTCCTGAAACTAACAAGATGAGCTGGATTTCCATGCAACTCAGCTAATTAATTTTGATCTTTTTGGTGTCTACAACTTCAGATTTGATCTTCTGAAGAGTTTTCACTGCTTCTATCATGTTGATCCTTTTTTTAGGACACATGTCTGAACATTTCATTGCCAAAGCAAACACAGATGACACACATTTTTTATCCTCTGCTGAGATCAAATCCACAAGTTCGCCTATTGCATCTCTTTCCACTGCTTCACTTACCCATTGCTTCAGGCTCATTTCCTCGGTAAACATGTCGTCTGTCGGCTTCTTCCTCGTAAACATCTCCAACAACATTATACCAAAACTGTACACATCTGCCTTTGTTGACACTGCTCCTTCCGATCCATACTCTGCGAGTAAAAAAACACATGATCTAAATTTTGACCACATATGAAAGAAATGCATAAATTAGATTGACAAAGTTCTGACAACATATGACTAACTATATATACTTCACCTGGTGCTGCGTAACCGATAGTTGCCAATGTTTTTGTCTGAGCCAGAGTCTCTTCTTCCTCGAACATTTTGGAAATGCCGAAATCAGAAACATGAGCAGTCATATCTTTGTCTAGCAGAACATTACTAGGCTTTACATCACAGTGGACAACAGGGAAGTGATGACCATGGTGAAGATACTCCAGGGATAATGCAACATCTATTGCTATCTGCAACAATTCTAACAGATTCAGACAACAGTTTTTATCGTATAACCATCTCTCCAGACTTCCATTTGGCATGTACTCAAGAATCAGGGCTCGGAAATCTGCATTCGTGCAGCTGCCAACTATACGGACTAAGTTCCTATGTCGAATGCTGCACAGTGTTCGACATTCAGTGTCAAAGCTCCTAGCACCCTCTTCTCGTTTTAAGTTGAAAACTTTCACTGCAACGATAGATTTATCAGAGAGTGTCCCTTTATATACCGAACCATAGCCTCCTATTCCAAGTAGGTTTTCGTCGCTGAATCCACCTGTTCCCTGATAAAGTTCTCTGTAGGTAATTGTTTCCCAATAAACATCTGGTCGAAGGTCGGGTTTAGGTGGTGCTGGTTTACTTCTTCTTCTTCTTATAACTGCGAATATGATGATCGCCAATACGGTGGCTGAGATGAATGAGGGGACAGAGTACGCCATTAATCTGGCAACATATTTTGATCTTGATCTGCCATTACAATGTGGCACATTGAACCTTGGTGAACCACAGAGATAAGAGTTGTTCATAAATGATTGAGCAGTGAAGTTGGCGAAAGGACCCTCGTCTGGAATCAATCCATACAGAGCATTGTAAGACACATTAAAATATTCAAGAAAGCGGAGTTTCTCAAAAGAGTTTGGTATGTATCCAGAGAGGTTATTTCTGGATAAATCCAGTGTTTTCAAGCTAGTGACACTACTCAAGGACTGAGGGATAGATCCTGTAAGCATGTTATTCGATAAATATAGATCTTGTAACGTTTCGCAGCCGCTGAAAGAGGTTGGAATATCACCAGAAAACTTATTTGATGACAAGTCGATGGTAGTGATTACCTTCAAATTCCCAATTTGAGACGAAATTCGGCCAGTCAAGTGGTTGGAAGAGAGGTTCAAAGTGAGCAGGTCTCTAAGATCCCAGAAGTTAGAAGGTATGGAGGAGTTGAGGTAGTTGGATCCGAAATCGATGTTTCTTAGGGATCCAACTCCACCTAAGCAATCGGGTATTGGACCCTCCAGCATGTTACCGTACAAGTAGATGTCCCCCAAATAAGTGAGATTGCAGAGTTGATGAGGAATATACCCTTGCAACCAATTATTCCTAAGACTCATTAGCTGCAGGCGGTTGAGTTTTCCCAGTGAAGATGGGATGAACCCCGTCAGCTGATTTCCATACAATCGCAGATTTAGCAAACTGCTCAAGTTTCCAATCTCCGAGGGAATAGCGCCATTGATGTTGCTTCCAGTTGCCCAGAAACTGAATAGAGAAGCGGAGAAGTTGCCGACAGAAGTAGGGAGAAGGCCATTGAGTGGATTCAGGGATACATCGAACTTTTCAAGATGTCTACAATTGGTTAAGGAGGAGAGAAATCGGAGTGGCTGCGTAGTGGAGTGCTCTCCTGTCAGATTGTTTCCCCAAACTAGGAGATTAGTGAGGAGGGTCAAGCCACCAAAGTCGGGCATGGAGCCAGTGAAGGAGTTGTTGGCGAGGTCCAAGTAATTGAGGTTGGAAGCATTGGCGATGGAGTTTGGAATGGGGCCAGCGAATCTGTTGGCGGCCATGTAAAGCTCGTCAAGGTTTGAAAGCGAAGCCCAAATGTTTGAAGGAAGAATGCCTTCAAAGTTATTGAATGAGAGTCCCAATATCCTCAAGGTTGAGATGTTGAAGATGGAAGACGGGATGTGGCCGGATAACGCATTGTTGCTCACTGCTAAGAACTCAACATGTTCCAGACCACCAACCTCAACCGGCAATACACCTGCCATTTTTCACTTTTAATTTATCTAAAAATTCATAACATAGAGCTTTGCTCTAAAACACTAAGTTGTCATAACACTGATATTAACATAAAAAAAAGAAAATGATGAGAATGAAATTCATGTAAGTCGACAAAAATTATATGAAAAATATCGAGTCATCCCCATTCCCTTATGATAGCAACACGAATTCATTAGTCATACCTTCCAACATGTTCCCACGAAGATCTACATGTGACAGAGAAGTAAGATTTCCAACTTGTTTCGGTATGTAGCCTGGATTATTCAACAAATAAATCCTAAACAATTGCTGGAAACACGTGGCCAACGTAATAATCAACATTAATTAATTAATGTATAGCTAGAATGCTACTACTCTTTTTTTTTTTTTTGTATGCACATACATACCTTTCAGTTGGTTTCTCCCAAGACTCAACTCCTTGAGCATGCTTAAACATCCAATTTCACTTGGGATGCCGCCACTGAAATTATTTTGATATATCGACAGTTTCTCAAGTTCTGTGCAACTGCATATATTAGCCGGAATTTGACCCGAAAGTTGATTTCTGTTGAGCCGGACGACCTTGAGCCGCCGAGCATTATTACATATATCATCCGGGAGCTTATTTACTAGTTGATTATATTGCAACCTTAATTCTACCAAAGACGAAATCTTGAAAATGCTTTCTGGTATAGACCCTGTCAGCTGATTATCACTTAAGTCCAATATTTCCAGGGATGAGAAATTCCCTAACTCCTCCGAAATATTTATATCTCCATGGAGTTTATTCCTCCCCATTTCAAAATTCTGCAGCCTTGAAAGGTTGAATAAATATCGAGGGACGACGCCGGAGAAGGCGTTGTTGGTGAGACTCAAACGTCGGAGCTGGGATAACGCCCCCAGCCACGGTATTTCCCCTCCGAGCTTGTTGTCTCCGACATTGATCTCCTCCAGACGTCGGAGATTAGAGAGCTCGGAGGGTAGTGTTCCGGTGAGATTGTTGAAGCTCATGTCTAATGATTGGAGGAACGTCAGGTTTCCGATGTGTGGAGCGACGGGTCCTCCAAGGGCAAAACCGGAAACATTTAAGGCGATGATCCTGTCGCGGTTGGCGTCGCAGGTGACGCCAATCCAAGTACAGAGGTCACCGCTCGTTGACCAGTTTTTGGTCAGAAACCCGTGGGGGTCTGAAGTGAGTGTGTTTTTGAAGGTGATGAGAGCGAGTTCATCAATGGTTACTGCACTTGTGTTCAGTAGCAAGAGTGAGATTATGAAGTTAAAGAGAGAGTTCTTCGTCATTATCAAGGATGATATATTATGAAGCAATTGTGATAAATATAGTCATGTGAATCAAAGACATACAAAAGATATTTTTTATATTATTACCACTCACTTCTATGGTCTAAAAATGTCCTAGTTAAGTTAGAAAGAGAATATTTTGCTCTATTTTGAGTAATAAAACACACAGTGGCTGAGAGAGAAAAATATCAAAATTCATCCCTCCTTACTTTAAATTTTACTAGTTCTTTTTATTTTAATTCTCAATTTTGGTATTTTAAATATAATTTTGGTCATTTTTTCAAATTTAGTTCTATTTTTTGATCAACTAGTTTTATTTTTTAATCAAATTTAATTCTTTATATCAGAATTTGTCTACTTTTGATTAAAAATTAGACAAAAATTGACTAAATTCAATAAAAATAACTAAATTTAAACAAAAAGGATTAAAATCGAATAAAAAATAACTAAAATTAAAAAATTACAAATAAAAATTAACTAAAATTTAATTCAAAGATACTTAAAAAAGAACGAATTTTGATATTTTCATGAAGATGACATAGCCTCACATAATAGGTTTGATGAGGAGTGATATTTTTTTTAAATAAAAAATGATATTCTGCCGCCAAAAAAATTATCATCTCTACACGACGCGTATTCACACTTTTATTTTTATTTTTATTTATAATTTATTTTTACACTTCCCATAAAAGAAAACAAAAAAATATAAAACCGAATAATTTTATAACTTTCGAGCTTTATTTGTCATTAATAACTTACACATAATATATTTTACTATTTATTTATTAAACAAAAATACTACATTACTTATAAAATTAAGTCAAAAAGTTATTTTTTTTTAATATCCATAAAAATCAAAATTTGAAAATGAATTGAGAACAAAAGAGTAACCATCTCCCAAAATCAGTTCATAAAAATTTTCGTGATTAATATTGTCAATGAAAAATGATACTCACTTCATGAAATTATTACCTGAAAAAATTCCACTCTATATTTATCCAAAAATATATCTTTTAATATTTTATATTAGTTGTCACACTTACAGTTATTAAGGGATAATAATGTAGTCTTTTTTATATATTTCATAAATAAATAAATAAATTATAAAGTATGTTACGTGAGAGTTATAAAATTTAAAAAAATATAATTTGAGGTTATAGATTAGTATGATTTTTTATTTATTTTTTTATGAAAAACAGCCTAAAACGAAAGGCGTTACTTTTATAATGGGATGGAATAATAGAATGGATGACATCAATAATGAGTAAATTGTTGAATAATTTCATAAAGATAGAGGTGCTTAGGTATAATTTAAGATTGTCACAAATTATTAGTTATCTACTATTTGAAAAGTCATTTGGAGTTAGATAAGTGTAGGAAAAATACACTTTTATTGTAGAGTGACTCATTTAAGAAAAATCTCATAGTTTGAAATTCATTTTAAAAAGTTGATTTGTATGTCCCAAAATCCTTAAGATTAGGATATAAAATGTAAATTTTTTCCATCAAAAAATGATTGAATAGGGCAAAAATGTAGCGGTTAGGATCAAATTAATATTATGAGACCTTTTTTGTGAATGAGCTCTTTCGTACAGATAAAAATGCATTTTTATATGAATATAGATATTACATAGTACTGCATTTAATAAAAAATAAAAAAATTGACTATCTTAAAGTCATCCCCATTAACTGATGTTTTCTACCTTCAATCCCTTAACAGCACTAAGTGGAATAAAAAAGGTATGTATTGACATAAAGTGAGATGAGAACGCCATCATGAATTATTGAATTAGAAAATAGCACCTAAAAAGCTTACTTGAATCATCTTTATTTAAACAAAGGCTGAATGCGTAAAGTAAGATTGTAACTCGAATATTAAAAGTTTTTCTAAATACTTTTTAAAGATATATATATAGAGGAAGGTTTTTCCATTTGATGCATGCGAACGTTTTTTTGTTCATTATTAACAATAATAACAGTGAATATAAGATTAGATCTGTAAAGGTGTTAACCTCAAAGAAAAATATCAAAATATATCTTTTAATTATGGCAAAAGCTCCTGTGCGCCCGGGGACACAAAAAGATGCTCCGTGTCCCCGTGTGAACACAACCTCTCCTCCAATCATATTTAAATCTATGTATTGCTAGGGGTTTAAATTGTAAAGGAGCATAAAAATTGTAAAGGCGCACGGAATTTGCTCCGT
This sequence comes from Pogostemon cablin, assembly GCA_023678885.1. Classification (NCBI taxonomy): domain Eukaryota; kingdom Viridiplantae; phylum Streptophyta; class Magnoliopsida; order Lamiales; family Lamiaceae; genus Pogostemon; species Pogostemon cablin. The sequence goes on from CM042995.1 coordinate 30,944,954, forward strand.
GCGCTCGGGTGCACAGGAGCCTCACTCTTTAATTATATCCAACTCCAATTTTAGTTATTTTTATTTGTAATTTCTCAATTTTGATTTTTTTTTTATTTTAAGTTTTTTTTTTTTCAAATTTAAGTGGATGGCAGGGTTAATGAAGATGTACTTTCTCGGTGATGTGCCACAGGCCCACAATTACTTTACCTTTTCGAAAAAGGCAAAAGCTTAGTATGGTATAAGTTTCATAAAGAGGATAAGAAGTAGTAATAGTTCATATAATAATAAAGATAATTGATTCATAAAATGTTATGATAGTTCATCTAAACTATTTTATTAATAGATCATATAATAAACAAAAAATGATAATATATTTAAGTGATAATAATTTTAATGTAAATCAATAATTAATAGTAAATAATAAAGTCACATGTACCATGAAACAGGTACTAAAAAAATTACTCTCTTAAACATAATTGGAGTTGTTGATGGCTGTTCTTGACTCGTTAATCAAGTATGTAAGTATTTTAAGACTTTAATTAACGAGGTCAAGAACGAATACCCTCAAACACGTTAGTAGCTTAAATCAAGACAAATAAAGAGATCAAAACTTCTCTAAGACTCGAATTCCACCAAAGAGCATTACCAATTTTATTACTCTCCTTTTAGAACAACACTCGCCTTTTTTTCTCTGATGCTTACAAGTGTAATGTCTAAAGTGAGTGCTAATGTCTCCCCCCTGCTTTCTCCTGTGAGAGAGGTTATTTATATCATTCCTAAAACCCTAGAATCTGTCCAATCGCGTTATGCCACTTGGATGAAGACAGTTTGCCTTCAATGCGGCTGTCTGGTACGCCGACCAGCCGCAGAGGGAACCTGGGCGCCGCTTGTTGCACAGCAGGAAGTTTGCAGGATGTCTCCGTCCTTTGCCAGTCTCCTATTGGTTGTTCAAGTCATGCCTGTCAGTCCATTGTTGTCTTTTAGTAAGGATTGCTGTCGAGTTAAAAGTTAATTTTGTCCCATAACTATTTAAAATTTTAGATTTTGTCCCAAAAAAGATATTTGTATCGATTTTGTCCCATAACTATCAGTTTTCTTTCAATTTTGCCCAATTTTCGCCAGAACCCCCAATTTTCGCCGGATATTGGTCACGTGTGTTGCACGTGACTGATGAATTTGGGGTTCCGGCGGAAATCTAGGGTTCTGGTGAAAATTGGGCAAAATTGAAAGAAAACTCATAGTTATGGGACAAAATCGATACAAATACCTTTTTTGGGACAAAATTTAAAGTTTAAAAAGTTATGGGACAAAAAAAAACTTTTAACTCTTGGGTTAATTCCTAAAAAATTCACCACCTTATTGAGAATTTTAAAATCTATCACGACCTTTTATTTTTGTCAATTCAATACACAATCTATTTAATATTTTTAATTTTATCACGACCTTTTTTTTTGTCAATTCAATACACGATCTATTTAATATTTTTAATTCTATCACAACTTTTATTTTTGCAATTTCGTAACCCACTTATTTTATATTTTCAATTCAATTAAATTCATTATTATTATTATTATAGTGTTATTATTTTTAATAATTAAAGTTATTTAAAATTAATTAAAAAACACAAGTCGATCATTTATTTCATAAGATTTTTTTTCTGTATCGTTGTTATAGTAAACTAACATTCGATTAAAAAATTATCTTAGTTGGTCGACCTTTATATAAAATTATTTTTAACCATAAAAAATAAAATTCTATTATTATTATTATTATTACTTTTGTTCGAACTTATCACTATTATTATATAGTAAATCCACAACTTTAATAAAAATATAATATAAATAAAATTATTTATTGAAAATTAAAATTTTATGGCAAAGGGAATTAATTAGTAACTAATTTAAATTTAAAAAAAATTGGATGGAGTATTATTCCATTAATTAATACCTACATAGTTTTATTTTTATCATAATAATAATAATAATAATAATAATAATAATAATAATAATAATAATAATAATAATAATAATAATAATAATAATAATAATAATAATAATAATAATAATAATAATAATGAATTTAATTTAATTGAAAAAATAAAATAAGTGGTGCATCAAATAGCAAAAAATAAAAGTTGTGATAGAATTGAAAATAATAAATAGATCGCGTATTAAATTGACAAAAATAAAAGTTCGTGAAAGAATTGAAAATATTAAATAAATCGTGTATTGAATTGACAAAAATAAAAGGTCGTGATAGATTTAAAAATCCCAAGGTGGTGAATTTTTTTAGGAATTAACCCAAGAGTTAAAAGTTTTTTTTTGTCCCATAACTTTTTAAACTTTAAATTTTGTCCCAAAAAAGATATTTGTATCGATTTTGTCCCATAACTATGAGTTTTCTTTCAATTTTGCCCAATTTTCGCCGGAACCCTAGATTTTCGCCGGAACCCCCAAATTCATCAGTCACGTGCAACACACGTGACCAATATCCGGCAAAAATTAGGGGTTCCGGCGAAAATTGGGCAAAATTGAAAGAAAACTCATAGTTATGGGACAAAATCGATACAAATATCTTTTTTGGGACAAAATCTAAAGTTTTAAATAGTTATGGGACAAAATAAACTTTTAACTCGATTGCTGTCCAAGATATCTCCTCTTCCCGTTAGCTTTGTCCTTTAGCCTGTAGTACCTGTAATCTCTCATTATGAAGCCCGTCCTTTAGTATCTTGTTCTCGCCATCCTCTTTCAGCCCTCGGGTAAGTTGTCCTTGCCGCCGAGGAGCCTATCCAGGGTCTCGGCCAGGAAGGAAGATAACTGCCGAGGTGCTCCATCGAAGTCGAGGTTCGTTACCGAGGTCCCCCATCGAAGCTGAGGTTCTCTGCCGAGGTGTTCCTCCGCAGCCGAGGTTAAGTTCCTGGTTACGCACTCGTTCAGCGGGTTTGACTTCACTCATTATAGTTTGGTCTTTCGGACTGTTACTTTCCTCCTTGGGCCGCCTTGGTTCTCTTTAATTCTCTGTCTCTCAGTTGGCCCCTGAAGGGTTGGGCCTCCTAGGACTGATAAATCATGAGGGATATATTACCCATAACATTAGCCCCTAGAGCCTGAATAATTTCATAACTTGGGATTGTTCAGGGTCGACTCGTACTTCATAGGTTATATCCCTCATGCTTCGGCATTTGTGATATTAGGGCTCTTTTCCATCTCGGCTCCCCGTTGTTCCCTTCCGTCACCTTCTTTTAGCTTTATTCTTGTCTCTTCTGGTTTTTTGTTAAGTCTCGAGATACTTTCGTTCTGGTAGGGGCATTCCTGGTATTTGGGTGTGATTCGTCAATTTTGAATTTTGAATATTGAATTCTCTCTGTTTGTTTCCCTTTTCTCGCTTCTCCCTACTTCCCCCTCTGATTTTGCTGGCGGTTAGTGTTCCCATTTATCTGGTGTGCTCGTGCTCTTCTCCCAGGTACTACTCCCTTCTCTTCTTCTTTTTCTTTCTTTTCTTAATTATCTCTTTCTGCTTTCCTGGACTTATCGCTGTCGTGGTTTTAGGGTTTAGGGTTCCTCCTTCTTCTCTTCGTATTTTTTCCATTTTTCGATTATGGCTTGCGAGGGCTCCTCCTTTCTTCCTGGATCCCCCAGATCCCCTTTTCGTTCTATCGATTCCTCTCTCAGTTGTTCCGAATCATCTGTGCCGTCATCATCTTCGTTCCCAGAGGAACATCTGGGTCTCTCCTCTCCGTCTAAAATTGCTTTGAACCAACGGGTGGCTGATTTTGTTTATGCTTTTACATTGAAATCCAACCCTGACATGGTGGACGCGGGTGCTGGGTTGTTGGCCCACCTCGGGGAGCTTCCGTTATAGGGTAAGAATACCCCTTTTTCTGCTGCCGAAGTTCCTTCTTCCCTTGACGACTCGTGGTTGTTGAAAAGTCCCGTTATTGCTCTTGGGAAATTTCAGTGTGGGGAGAGCGTTGATTTCTATCTCCCTTCTCATGATGCTCGCATGTGTTATGCTCCTTCAAATGCTGTAGCCGCTTACGAGTTGCAGCTCGAGCTCGGCCTTAGGTTTCCCCTTCACCCCTGCATTCGAGATATCTTCGAATTCTGGGGTATAGCCCCTGCTCAATTGGCTCCTAACGGTTGGGCAGCGTTAATGGGGACTTTGGTCCTTTTTCGAAAGAGAAAGTACTCCTTCCTGACTACTGCCGAGATAAATTTCCTTTATCGGCTCACTCTAAACAATCGAACGAAGGGGTATTATTATTTGGTGCCGCGCCATACCCCTCTCGTTTCCTCCTTACCCAGTTCAGTGAAGGGATGGAAGGATTTGTGGTTCTGGGTTCGCGGGTCTTGGAGAGGGGACTCCGTTTATGACCTTGGGGACCCCCAAAATCCCGGCGTGCTTCCTCGGAGTTCCTTTTGCAAACCTGACCTTAGTGCATGTACGTTTCCGTTGGTTATTCTTTTATGTCTTTTTTGAGGTATTCTAACATTTTTCTTTTTACAGTAGGTGGCACGTGCGCTCTCGAGACTCTGTCGGTTGGTTTTCGGAAGGCATTGCACCGTATTTGCAGACTCCCTGAGAAGGGGCGAAGTTACTAGTGGGTTCTCCGTGGATCCATTCTTTTTTATACCGATTTTACTGCTACGTCCATAGCCATGCCAGGTAGTTTATTCGTGATTACTTCCTCAGTCGAGTCGTTCGTCGTGTAATTCCCCTTTCTCATACTCATTCCTCCGTTTTTGCTATCATGTTTAGGGGAGAGAAGACTTTCTCGTCTCATGCTCGACCCTGCTCGTATGGGAACTCTCCCTTCTACTCGTCAATGGGCTGCTCTCTCGAAGGGGAAGAAGGAGGCTTCTCAAGTCTCCTCTCGAAAGATCCCTAAGGTTTCAATCGCCGTGCAGCCCCTTACCTCGGTTAGGATGGGGGATGTTTCAGACCTCATCTCCCGAAGGTTGGAATCCAATCTCGTGCGAGTGCCGGGTGTGGATCTTGCGGAAGGGGGTTCCAAGAAAGCCCCTCGAGCCCCGAAGTCGAAGAAATGGAGGTCCGAGGCTGAGGTCTCTAAAACCCTCGTTTCGAAGTGGAGACTCAAGTTGATGGACGATATTTCCGAGGAGGATACTCATGATAGCACTGCCCTGGTTACACGTCCTTCCAAAAAGGCAGAGATGGTGGTGCGGGTATCATCGCTGCGGGTTCCTCCGCCGCTTCTCCAGCTACAGTCGAAGTATGTGACATCAGCTCTTCCCCTTCCCCCGATGCTTTCACTCACTCTCCCTTTGTTATTTTGGGAGCTCCGAGTGGTGCTGCACCTTCTGGGATTCAGCAGACTTCGGGTGGTACTTCTTACGACCCAGTGCCTGGTTGTTCCCCTTCCGACATGTGGCGGTACTACCATGGGAAGGCTCCTCTGCGATTTTGGTCGCGAGGCAGTTCCTCTTCCGATGACGCTCCTTCTGCTCTGCCCCTGTCCGATGATGCTACTTCGTTTCTCCTAGTGGACCCTACTGTCGATCAGGAGCTCCTGTCGAAGCATGGTCATCTGGATGAGGAGGGGAAAACCTTCCTCCGAACTTGGGAGCTCCTGTTTGATTTTGACGCTCCCGCTTGCTTGGTCCGCGCTGCCACCTTTCCGTTTAAGGGTTGTACTCATGAGCTCCTCGGGCATATGAAGAACATGTCTACTAAGAATTCTCTTCATAGTATTTCCAGCTATGCGGGGCGGCTGTTGCTCCACGCTGCCAATGCTCTACACCGTGTTTCCGAGCTGGAAATGAGTGACTCTCGCTGGCAGAATGAAATCACCTCGCTGACCCAAAAGGCGAGGGAATATGAGAGTAGGGCTTCTGCAGCCGATGAGGCCGAGGCTTCTGTCAGAGGTCAATTGAGGGTTGAGCAAGATAAGAGAGCCGAGCTTCAAGGAACCTTTGACGTTCTCCGGAATCGGTATATGGCCTCTTGGGGAAATCAGCGAAAGAGAAGAGCGATCTGGAGCTTCGGAATTAGGTGCTTTCGGATGAGATTATTGCGTTGAAAGCCAAGCATCAGGAGGAAATTATAGCCAAGGAGAATCAGTTCCAAGCCGAGCTCTCTCGGGTTTAAAATAATTTCCAAGCTTTTCGAGCATCCTCGGAACAGGAAATTGATAAGGTGCGGCGGGAGAGAGAGACACTTGAAGTTTCCCATGCCCAGAGGGTCAGGGCTTCTGAAGATATTGTGGCCGAGGTTTTGAGAGAGCGCAACCTGGCCCTAGCCGAGGTGGAGCGAGCCAAGGAGGCCTTCCTATTGTCAGAGGCTGACAATTTGTACTATAAGGACGTAATTCTTCCGAAAGTTAGGATTCACGGCTTCTGCTCTTGTGCTTCCGCCTTTGCCCAGGCTTCTGCCCAGAAGCCTTATCCTGCTTGCCTTGACGATATGCGCGACATTCTTCGCCAGGCCCTCAGCGAAGAGAAAATACCTCCTGGCGAGACCCTGAAGGATGACCTCGACTTTGGGGTGCTCGGTGAGTATTCTGATTTCATCACCGATGTCCCCAAAGGGTTGTCCGATGGTTCCGAGGAGGGCGTGTCCGATGAGAAATTTGCCGAGGACATTCTGGATCTTGCCGGGGGTGATTCTGAGGTTGGGGGGCCATCTGCTGCACCCCCTTGTGGAGTTGGGGAGATGCCGGCTCAAGGGACCCTTGTTACCGCCGTTGTTTCTGACAACCCGCCCTCCGAGGGCACAGCTCCCCTTTCGATTCCGCCGATCCCCGAGATTAGTTCTGCTTCAGACTGTGCCGCTAATGCTGACATTCCCCTACAGTCAACTACTGCCGAGGCTTCCTTGGGTATTCTCGGAGAGGTGGTTCCCGGAAATGAGGATCCTCAGCCTACGGAGATAGTCGGTCCTGAAACCTTCGTAGCTGATCCCTAAAGTGTCCCCATGTCCCTAGCTCATTTTGTACCCTCTTGCATTTATTTCGTATGTTGTTTGATAGAACTTTGAAGAGTTTTTCTTTTTGTTTCGTTGTAGTTGTAATCCTTCTGTTATGAATGAAGTGTTTTTTTCTTTCCATCAATGGATATAGTAAGGGTGTTTTGGTAATTTACCTTTGTTTTCATACAAAATCACCATTTTCCTATCGTGGGATGTCACGTCCTTAGTCAGGCTCCACGTGGCTCCATCTGGGCCCTTTTTTTCCTAGGGAGTTGTAAGGCCTCTTACTCCCCGCCGTTGGATCTTTGCCGTTTTTGTTCTATGATTTCCTCAGAAGATATCTGCCCCGCCCCACTTTGACAGACCGTTTCCCTTTTTGTTTTTTGAATTTCGAATCCGTCATATCCTATCACTGCCTACTTCTAAGAATCCATTTTTTCCAGTTTGCTAATTCGTTCCAAACCCTAGTTTTTTCAATTCCTCGTTCGATTCCCTGAAAATGTCTGGTGAAGATACTCCCCCTCCGCCTGAGGTCCAAGAGGTGAATACTTCTGACGACTCGCCGGTGTGGAACGCGCGGTATGGTGCTCGTAGCTCTATTCATCTCTGTCGGATGCCCCGTCCCATTTTGAGGGACTTGTCTTCGTCTCCTTCCTCGAGCGAGGATCACGCTTCTGTCCCTTCTTCCGGCCACCAATCAATCCCTAAGATGCCGGCCGCCGGTGTTGGTAGCGCCAGCATACTCATCGATGCTGATTTAGGTGCGCTACTTCCCCTTATGGTGGGGGATTATCTTCCCCTTCGTTGAAATGTAGTCGACCTGGGGGTTGCCCTTCGGGAGATGGCTCAGCTTCTTAGTTGGGTGCCAGATACTTTGCTGTCTCCGAAATGATTAGAAGAGCTTCACTGGCGATATGGTAACCCCAATATCATTTTTGAGCTCCCCTCAAGTGGGGTTCCCCTTTTCGAGCCTCCTCCTAATCGTACAGCGTTCTATTATTCTCTCTTCCTCGCCGGTTTACGCCTTCCGCTCTCTCCTGTCATTGGCCTACTGCTACAAAGGTGGAATATGGCTATAGGCCAGCTGTTGCCCTCTTCTTGGTTGCGGCTAATTTCCGCTATGTTATTGTTCCATGTATTGGGTCACACTATCCGAGATCCGTTTGCGTTAGAGTTTCTCTTTTTTTATGCTACCTCGGGCCGTTCTGGCGGTTTCTACCACTTGTTACCCCGCAACAATCATCATTTCGTAGGGGTTTCTGACGTCCTTGGTCGGAGTTGGGAACGAGCCTGGTTTTGGCTAGGTGGTGACTATCGTATTCGCGTCAATGGTACCGCCATGACTTTTCCATTCGATTCCTATCGTTGGATAAGTGTGCGATTCTTTGTTGTCTTTTTGTGCCCCTGTTTATATGTCTCTTGCCGTTACTGATGTTATTTTTGGCACAGGTCCCCGATCTCGCCCTCTTGAGCGATTGAGCAATGGCTTTCGTCGCGTCTATGAAGTTTTATCTCGAGGGGGAAACACTTATTGGGCCACCCCACTGCTTTCCGAGCCCATCCTGGTATCGGCAGGGTTATCCACTTTTGGCCGGGGCGCGACTACGGGTTCTCGTCTTCCCCTTGCCTGTCCTGCTCTCTCTTTTTTTTTTACTCCGTGACTGACTTTTCTTCTTTCCTTTCTTTCCAGATGAGCTTCGGAAAGCCCTTTCCCCTGTGGGGTCGACCGGTTCCGTGGTTGGTTTCTCATTAACTCCTTATAAATATGTTTATAAGTTTTCGGGTGACGAATCTGATCCTGATTACCTCGCGCTTTCTCCGGCTACTGACGAAGATGCAGAAATTGATGACCTGTCTGATGGGTCTGAGGATATGAAGCTTGGTGGGAATTTGTTGGTTACCCAATTTACTGAGCATTGGGTTCTGCCCCCTCTGTCGCCTCCTCGTCTGCCTTCACGTCGCTCCACTGTTGTTTCTGCTGGTATCTCTGTTGTCCCCGGTTCAGGGCCTGCTTCTTCCTCTCTTCTCGGACAAAGAGAAAGAAGTGCTTACGAGCCCGGCGGTCCTTCTTGTTCGGTCGGCATCAGCTTCATGCCTCGTTCCTTCCTCCCTGCTGGTGAGTTCGATCTTCTTGCTCAAAGACTGAGGGGGATAATTACTTCCCTCCGAGCTTCCTCCACTCTTCTGTGTTTATTACATTCTGAGCCAGAACATCCTTTTTCAGATCTTCCTTCCATCCCGTTCAGGGTAGAGATGTCATCTGGAAAAGGTCCCGAGGAGGATCCTGAAGAGGATCCCGAGGAGGGGAGTCCTTTTGACTCTGAAGCCGAGGATTATGACATGATGGCTGGTCCAAGGGGGAGGTCTGTTCCTGTGGCCGATGTCAGCTCTGCTCCCTCAACATCTCGAGCCGTTCCAGTGGTCCCTTCTGTCAGTCTGGACCAGGAGGGACCAGCTGCCGTTGCCACCCCCGCCCTCGATGTGGACGCTGAGGCCGCCAAGTTAGCCACCGAGAGAGCTTGCGGATGAGGATTGATTAGAGCTATTTTCACCTATATTTTAGTGTCTTTTTATTTGTGTTTTCGTATTATTTTATCCGTATTTGTGTGTTATTTGGTTGTGTTTTTATTGAAATGTGTGTGAATGAGCTTAAACCTATGATTTTCACTTTTTATTGGATGCTAGACATGATAAGGAAGATATAGGAAAAAGCGGATCTAAATTCGGAGTTGAAACGAAGGAGAACGAGCCGAAACAAAATGTGAAAAACAGGGGCATGCACCAACACGGGCCGTGTATGGAACACGGCCCTGTAAGAAGTGGCCGTGTGCCGACATCAGAAGAGCCAACACGACCACCCTGTGCCCGTGTTACAACACACGACTCGTGTTGCAGCACACGAGCCGTGTTGCGTAATACGGCCCTGTAAGGAGAGACCGTGCGGCAGCATCAGAAGACACAACATGGCCACCTCGTGGCCGTGTTGCAGAGTACGACTCGTGCCGTGTACATTCCTGCTGAAATTTCCAGATTCTTCTAGAAGCCTCCATAGGGGTATAAATACCCCTTTATTCAATAATTAAAAGGAGATCCGAAATTCCCATCCTCTACACACACATCACACACCATTTCTTCCATTTTTCACCATCATCTTCATCCACCTTCGTCCATCTTGATCCATCTTCATCATCTCCATTAATTCTCCATCAAAACTTCATCCCTTCCATTGGGTGTGAGAGATCTCAAGAAATCAATAGCTAGAGAAGAAGATCCATGAGTATTGAAGATCTCCTACAAGAAATTATTGGAGAACTCTCTTGATTTTCTTTTGGATTTAGACTATGGATATTTGTAATGAATCATTTATTTGTTTTGTTACTTTTATCATGATAGGCTAATCCCTCTAGTGGGATTAGGAACATGAAGAGCATATTAGATTTATATTATCATGTGGATTAAATTGGTTTTTGGTTTAATTGATGTTGATTTCTATTTATGGAGTTTAATTATTTTGATGTTGTGATGGCATGGTTTGTTATTCATGAATGTTTATTAGTTTAATGGATTGTTGATCAATGGATTATTTGTGGTAATTAAATGCTATCATGATGTTCATGTATGTATTGCTTGGAGTGAGACGGAAACGACCCTCGATAATATTAGGAAGGCATGAATAGACATTGAGTTTGGGTTTGACCGAAAGGATATTTGAATTCAATGAGGGGAACCAATCCATTCGTTGGCCTTAGTACACAAAAAGGGAGAGTTTAATCTAACTAGTACCTAGATGGAAGGGGTTAATGTTGGGCTTTGATCTTAAGTGCTTTTGGGAGTCTAAAATGGATCAACAACCTTTGTAACCCGAAAGGGAGCTTAGGATACAATCGTGATCACCCTTAGTCTACATCAATTGAGTTGAATTCCTTTTGCATGATAATATGAATCGAGTGTGCTTGGATGTTTCTAATCCCATGTTTTTCCATACTTGAACTTTAGCACCCATTTTCTTTACTTGTCATTTCTCTTATTTGCTATTCTTATTTACTTGTTCCTTGCTTTAGTTGTTAATCATCTCAAAATCCCCCGATCATCTTTACAAAAATGACATGAACATGAGTTCACGTATTTTGCTAGTCCGAACATAACTCCTTTGTGGATTGATAATTTTTCTTGGGATATACTACTACAACGATCGAGTATTCTTGCTCGTGAGTGCTACAAAAATAGGAAAACAAGGATAGGGTATAGCCGAGAATGATGAGCCTGTCCTGGCCGGGTTTTGGAAGCTAGGGCTTCGGGGTTTTGTTGTAGGTGTCGGTTATCAGATCCCGCGTCAAGCCCCTTCAGTCGTCACCCCTAGCTATCTTTCTCCAGATTCCTCAGGTTTGGCCGTGATGGTTGGAGTTACCGTTGCTTCTCTTGCTTCTTCTCTGTATTTTATGGATCAGTATCATGCATTTGCCAGCCGGCTTATTGATCATTCCGAAGGATCTTCTGCCAGTTTTGAGGAAAGAATACATGTTCTTGAGGTCGAGAATGCTGAACTGAACTCTCTTGTGACACATCAGAGGGAGCGACTGGGTGTTTTTGAATTCGAGACCGAACTGGGACAGGCTACTTTAGCGTCCCTGGAGGCACGCTTGGCCAAAACCGAAGTCGCTCGAGATGTAGCACAATTAGAGGCAGCCGATGCCCAAGCTAGGCTAGCCGAAGCTGAGGCTCGCATTCGGGCTCTGGAGCAGCGTGTTTCTCGTCCTGGCTCTGCAGATGAGAGGGCCATTCATGCCGAAGCTCAGCTAAAGGAGATGGAAGATAAGATGGCGAGCATTTTTCACTCGTTTGGTAGCCGAAGAAAAGACTGACAGTGCTTGCCGTCCCTGCCTGATGGTTCATCTCTGTTCGTCTTGATTCTTATGTTATTTCTGACTTCTTCATTTATGATTGGTTGTATGTCTTGACATTCTGTTTGCCTTCTCGGTTTACGATCTTTTGTGTATTTCGAATTCCTCTACGCCTTTATTATTGTTGTCTGACAGTTGATGGTTGCTTGTTGCTGATGTAGCTTGTTGGTGTGTCTTAGTTGTTTGCTCACCATTTTCTGTGTATTTCTGCTTGACTGATCGTCCCTTGCGTAGAATCTTGTATATCTTGCTTGGTGTGCTTCATATTCATGTCTTGTTGTGTGGCGTTCTGAGGTTCCATCTTAGCCTCGAGGCTTTAGTTTCTTGCCTGTATTGCTTGTTTTCGCTCGTCCTTCCAGTTCCCGTGTCCCCCTTCTCCTCGGGGGGTTTTCCTTTTGGTGAATCCGATATTCCGATCCTTGTGCTCGTCCACCATACCTATGTCTATCCTTTTTTTTTCGACACTTTCGCCCTTATTCCCAGTTTAAACCCAACCTTTTTATTCCACTTTTTCCTTTTATTTCCTTCCTTTGGTTACTTTCCTTTGTGCTTATGATACCGAGCTTCCCCAGAACCAGAGCATTCCGAGTATGGATATTTTACCCTTTTTATCCCATCCATTCTTATTAACCATATATGACTTGCCAACATCCCCGAAACCATGATGTTCCCAATAAAAAACACCTTTCCCATTAAAGATAAATACATTGACTTTTATAACCATGTGTCGTTGAAGATATTTCATACATTTTGTACTTCTATGTTGTGTGGCCTAGTGACTTGATTTAAAAACATGCAAAAAAGATCGAGTCACCAACCTCATTCCTTTCGCTTCTTTTCTGGCCTACTGAAAGTATTTCTTCAAATGTTGCGCGTTCCAGGGGTGCGGTATCCTCTTGCCATCCACCTCTTCCAACTCGTATGCTCCTCCTTCCAGGACCCTTCTGATGACGTAAGGACCTTCCTAATTTTGGCCATTGCCTTGTGCTGCCGGGCCCAATACTTTCCATAACACTAGCTCACCACCTTTAAACCTCCTCAGTTTCATTTTGGAGTTAAAGAATCTCTCCGCTCTCTGTTTGTAGATCGCGTTATGCCACTCCGCGTTCAACCTTTTCTCTTCTAGTAGGTCTAGATTCTCCTGTATCAACCCATCATTTGTTTCCTCCTGGTGGAGGGTAATCCTCGGGCTGGGCTCTCCTATCTCCACCGGTATTACTGCCTCGGCGCCAAAGGCCATTGAGAAAGGAGTCTCATTGGTGGATGTTCTCGTTGTTGTTCTGTAGGACCATAGCACTCCTGGTAGTTCCTCTGGCCATCTCCCATCTAATTTTTCCAATTTAGCCTTCCATGTGTGCTTGATAATTTTGTTCACTGCTTCGACTTGTCCGTTAGATTGCGGGTGGTACGGTGTGGAAGTCCATTTCTTGATGCCATAATCATCGCAGAACTTCCTTAGCCTGTCGTTATCGAATTGCTTGCCATTGTCCGTCACTATGGCGAAAGGTATCCCGAATCGACACACAATATTCTGCCATATGAACTTCTCGACTCTGGCCTCTGTAATCGTCAAGAGGGGTTCAGCTTCCGCCCACTTTGTGAAATAATCCACTGCCACGACAGCATATTTGTTCCCTCCTTTTCCTGTCGAAAGCAGTCCGATTAGGTCAATTCTGTTGGATTGTATACTAAAAGTCTAGCTTTTTGTATGAACAATATTATAACAATTAATTTGAAACGAGAATCATATGATCAAATGATTGCATCTTATAATTTATTTATATGTTCGATGCAATAGTCCACTTACTTTATATTGTAGATAATATGTTGTGCGACAACACGCGGAAGATCATATTATCGATTTCCTTATAAAGTATAAACAGATGCTCACAACTGAGATAGACGGGGACTCTCTATCGGGATGGTTGTAGTGTGGTTTGGTATTAGCTTGTCTTGGCTATAGAATCACATTAGTGCACTTGTGTGTATTGAACAGGACCGCTTGAGATCGTTCGACTTATACTGACTTATAGGAGAACTTGATCTCAGTTATTATGGAAGTTCGTGCTCTTAATCCCTATACAATAACCTCGACACGTAGGGCAGTATGTATTTCTTTGATTCATCAATGGGTGAGATTTACATGTAATTAAATCAACAAACTCGATGAGTTGGGAAGTAGTGCTGTCTCTATGGTGTGCTGTTGATTGTAGAAGGAATCCGTGTCCGTCATAGGTTGATGATGTCCCCTTGAGGAGCTCATAAGGATTATCATGTAAACTCTGCAGGTGGAATTTATTCCGGCATGATAATGAGGTTGAGTGGTACTACTCTTGGATGGGATATTAATTAATTGAGTTGTCAGTAACTTAAATTAATTAATGGACATTGTATATCTTAAACATGGGGAGACTAACGGGCTCATAATAAGAAGGAGCCCAAAACGTAATTTTGGGATTGGTACGGTAGTGCAGTAATAATATTTTAGTGGAATATATTATTATTATTGGACTTAAGTATAAGCTTTGGGCTAAGCTTGGATACTTAAGCCCAATGGAGGCCCAACCCAATTTCTCCTCCTGGTCCCTGCTGTAGCCCATGTATATAAGTCACCTCACTTTGTTCTAAACCTAACTCTGCGCCTAACATACGAGAGAGAGAGAGTGAACAGCAGATTGAGTAGGTCTCGTAGATCGTCGCCCACACGACGTCGAGATCGGACTTGGGACATACAGCAGAAGACCGGAAGGTCATTTGCTGCTGCAGTTCGTCATGTTCCAAAATTCATATAAAATGGTACAGTTCTTCGATTTTGATGTATTATATACTGATGGAAAGCTGTCGAAGAGAGGATCGTCTGAGCACAAAGATCACTTAATTCCGACATCAGAAGAGGAACTTATGGCTATTCTCGTGGGACTACGCAGACTGCCAGCGAGAATTCAACCTCTACATCAACCCTTGGTGAAAGGTAACGCGTTTCATGTTTACTTGCTTCCGCTGCTTGTTAGAAATACATGAAACCCTAACGGGTCACGTTAACCAAACGATCGAGCTCCAACAATTGGTATCAGAGCTTCGGTTTCGTGGTGAAGCGTGACACGTTAGGCTAGGGTTTATGTGATTAATTTTTCGGAATTAGGATCACATGTTTAGGGTTTTGGTTTTATTGCGCAAACCATGAATATCCCTATGTGATATATACCCTGTATCATATCTATTCGTCCATGGTTGTGTGTGAGAGGATTCGACGAAAACTGTTCGTCAATTTCACATGCAAGGAAGAAAAAGAGGGCAAAAATTGAATCACGTTTTTGAGAGAAAATCCAGCGCAGTGATATTGCAGAGGCAATAACCGGAGTTTCAACGGTTGGATTGAGCTGTAATTTGGTCAGCACGTTCAAATCTTGTGGATGTACATTCTGAACGGTGGAGATCGAATTTGGAGCTTTTTCTTGCTAGGATTACGCTGAAAACAGAAGCAGATATTTGGGCGATTCTGTTTTGCGCAGTCGAGGGAAAAGAGCCGTTTCTCACAAACTAACCGTGAGATCGAGCTGTAATTTGGTCAGCACGTTCAGACCTTATGGATGTACATTATGAACGGTGGAGATTGAATTTGGAGCTTTTTCTTGCTGGGATTACGCTGAAAACAGAAGCAGATATTTGGGCGATTCTGTTTTGCGCAGTCGGGGGAAAAGAGCCGTTTCTATCAAACTATCCGTTGGATCGGGCTGTAATTTGGTCATAACGTTCTACCTTGTGTATGTAAATTCTGAACGGTGAAGATCGAATTTGGAGCTTGTTCTTGCTGGGATTACGCTGAAAACAGAAGCAGATCTTTGGGCGATTCTGTTTTGCGCAGTCGAGGGAAAAGAGCCGTTTCTCACAAAATAACCGTTGGATCGACCTGTAATTTGGACAGCATGTTCAGGACTTACAGTAATAGATTCTGGACGGTGGAGATTGGATTCTGAGAGTTTTGCAGTTTCGAACTACGAACGACAGTTGGTGTAGTTTGGTGTTGCGCGTTGGGCTGAACTTGGTTTCATGCAAGTAGGCCCTTAGACGAGCGACAGTCCGGGCGAGGGGCGCTCGTCAAGGCACTTGGAGCGCTCCCTGACACGATTGGCGGTGGGATATGGCGATGGACGTCTTGGGGCACAAGCAATCCTGCTTGTTGCGTAAGGCATCGATTCCACAGTAGGAGTGTCGGACAAGACATTAAAATTTAGAGGCGTTTTTATTCCTAATATATATAACTGTCATAATTGATTTAATTGTCTATTATTGTTATATATATATGGATGCCTGATCTCTATGATTTATTGTCTTATATAGAAGCATGCTAGATTGCGAATTATATTTGGTATATTATATACATGTATTGCTAGAGTGTTGGATAAGACATCCAATTTTAGGAAAACTAATTCCTAATATATAACTGCCATAATAGATTGTATATTATTGTTATATATGGATGTCGAATTAATTCCTAATATATGACTGCTATAATTGATTTAATAATCTATTATTCTCATATATGGATGTCGAATTAATTCCTAATATATAACTGTTATAATTAATTATCTATTATTGTTATATATGGATGTTGAATTAATTCCTAATATATAACTGGCATAATTGATTTAATTATCTATTATTGTTGTATATGGTTGCTCGTCGATATCGATGATTTCGATAATCTAGACGATATCGACGATCGATATCGATAGTTTTGGAATGTTGATAATCTTGATATTTTTTGAATATTTGATAATCTAATCGATATCGATGATTTTGATAATCTGGACGACATCGACGGTCGATATCGATGGTTTCGAAAATTGGACAATCTGGAAATTTCAAAATTTTGATAGTGTGGAAGTCTTTGCTGATATTCGTGCCTGATGGCGAACAATCGAATTCGCTGATATATAACTGTTAATGATTGATTTAATTATTAATTATTGTTATATATGTATGCATGACTCTCTGGGATTTACTGCCTCATGTGCCGTGATAGGAGCATGCTAGAATTGCGTATTTTATTTTATGAATATTATATGCATGTAAAAATCCTCAGTTTTAAATAACTAAGTGGGAGAGGGGATTGGTAATTAATTCCCGCGGCCTCCATTATTGGTTTGTTAGCAATGTGAATAAACTTGCACGTCGGCATTAGAGCCTTCCTCCCTATCGGATGAGTTTATTCATGGATATTGCTGGAACAGGCTTCTTTAAAATTATGTTTGTAATGTGATGCACATGAACTTGCGCGTTGGCTTAGACCTTCCTCCCTATCGGATGAGTTCATGTGCGGATCACTGTACAGACTTATAATTGATGACTGTAGGAAGTTATCCGAGCGCGTGTGTACTTCTCCATCTGTAAGGCACATAAGCTTGGGCCGCGGACTTGGGGTCAAATAATGGTGTACACTTAGATGTGAATAATAAGTATCCTCCCCATCGGAGTCACTGCTTTTATTTGCATGGCTAAAGAGGAACCGACTATTAATTATTTTGTCATGAAGTTAGGTTGACAAATGAAATTAATGGGTAAAACCTTCTCTTGTAAATGTTCGGGTTTGTAAACGTCCACACTATCGTGGCTTGCAGACTCACGGTGCTTGAGATGTCGGTGAATTTTAATTTTATATTATTTTGAGGGAATCAATATAAAAGGATAAAATTCGAAGATTTGATCGGTGTATTTATTTATGATTCTCTGTAATTTCAAATGGTTTTATCTCGCTTATTGTTGACTAAAAGAAATTATATTTACTGGTCCAAAATTAGATGATTAGAAAAGAATCTTGGTTTTGAATTTTACTGCTTAAGAAAATACATGTGTGTTCTCACAATGGACGTCTCATGATGCATATTAAAGTCTCTAGTGAAGAGATGAGAGGTTCATAGAAATATGATGGTCTCATGTAACTCTTCGGATACTTGAGTAAGTTAAAAGGCAGAAGATCATGATTTAATTTGATGAATGAATTGGGAAAGCATGGAGTATAAATTGAAGGGAAACCTAGATCAATTTAATTCTTTGTGAATTGCCTAGATGTTTTTGAGTAAGTTCCACCTGAATTACAATAGGATGTATATGGTGGAAAACTTCTGGCAAAACATGTGGCAAAGGAAAGCCATTTTCATCATAATGTGAACAAGTTTTATATCTTATTCACTAGTTGTTTAAAACATGATTAGTGATGGCATTTACTGACACGAAGTGTGTAGATACTGGAATCACTAAATGTTTATTACTAAGTGAGGATAAGATTGTTATGACATGGGTAAAACTACAAGAGTAGTGGCTATTGCAGTGGGAGTTGTTTATTTATCTTACGATATGAATAAACGTTTGATTTTATGAAATTGTCTTTACGTACATTTTCATAGAAAGAATTTGATTTCGGTTTCTATGCATTAATAGATGGATACTCCATTTCATTTAAATGACATGGTCATTAAAATGAATGATAGAGTTGTAATCTGTTATGGTACGTTGGTGAACAATTTGTACACTCTTAAATCATGTTTATTCCCTGGATGTGACAAATAGTAATTAATAATGAGTCTTCTAATCTAGTAAGAGAAAGGTACCTTCGGAAATGAATTTCTCACCTTAATGGTGTGACGAATAGAAGGAATAGCACTCTTATGGTAGTGATTAGATAGATGATGAATTATTTGGAATTACTAAATTCATTTTATGGATATGCCCTAGGAACAGTAATTCGTAAGAATGTTTATCTGTTTGTGGGATATCCTAGAAAAATGAAGGATGATTTATTTAGTCCACAAGATCGAAGAGTGATTGTTAACATAAACACTAGATTTTTGGAAAAGGACTATGTAATAAATCAAATACCCATGTATAAGTTGTTCTAAAGGAAGTGAGAGGAAAACACGAAGTATTAGTACCAAGTGTACAAGAGGATATACCACAAGGTAAACTGCGACGCGTGTCACATCTGATATACAATTGCGTGTAGTGTCTTCTCGTAGTGGGAAGGTTATTCTAACATCTGATAGATATATGTTTTGGGAGAGTCGTGAGGCTTGGTCCCTAGTAAACATGGAGTTAACCCACGGATACGACGAAGCACTACAAGTTAGAAATGCCTAAATCTTAACAAATTGCAATAAATGTTGAAATAGAATCAATAGATTCTAAATAAGATCTGGATGATTGTAGAACCACGGATGGTGTGAAAACCATTGGAAGTGGTCATACAAAATAAAAGAGGATCATACGGTAAGGTGAAAACCTTATAAGTAAAGCTTGTTGGGAAAAGGTATACTCAGAAAGAAAGGGTTCGATTATGAGAAAACCTGTTCGCCAGTAGCTATGCTTATGTTGATCCGGACTCTTTTATCTGTTGCTACTCATATGAAATATGAGGGATAGCAAATAGATGTCGAGACAGCTTTCCTGATTGGAAGTCTTAAGGGAAACATCTATGTGAAGCAACCAGAGTGATTCATTGCAAAGAGCTAAGAGCATTGTGATAGTGAGCTTAAAAGTGTCCATTAATGGACTAAAACAAGCTTCAAGATTATGAAACATCCGTTTTAATGAGGTAATCCAGTGACATGGATCTAATCAATGATCGGATGGGTCTTGTGTATTGAAAAGAGTGATGGAAACGTGGTGGTATTACTTGTACTATACATAGATATTATCTTGCTCATTGGAGACAATGAAAGAGTATTATCGGGCGTATGGGGTATGGTTAATAAAGCGGTATAAGATGAAGGACTTAAGAGGAGCAAAAATATCCTTTTGATCACGGTAATACGGATCACAAGAAAGGATGTTATGCTTATCTCAAGCTTCATGAAATGATACAATCCTTACTCGTTTTAGCATGTGACTTTATCTAAGGAAATGTGTCTTGAGACACAAAAGGAAGATAAAGGAGATGAAAGCAGTTCCTTATGCTTCGATAAATGAGGAAGCCTAATCTAAGGAATGCTATACATGAGTATGGATATCTGTTTTGCTAAATGCATGAACAGTGGGTATCAACGTAACCTGGAATAAGAATGATGAGCTGTGATAAGACATATATGAAATGCCTGAGAAGGACTGGAAATTATATGTAAGCTTACTGGACAGATTCACTGCTTCTTGTGGATTACGTAGATTCAGATTTTTTAGTCAAATTGGACGGCAGTAAATCCACCTCAAGGTTATGTGTTTAATTTTAGGAAGTTGAGTCATAATGTGGAGGAGTGTTATATAGAAATGTAGTTCAGACTTCGGACTCCATATGGAAAGATGATAAATTGGAGCCTATGAGGCAACCAATGTATCTGTATGACTCTAGAAACTTCATGATGGACTTTGATGTGATTCTAAGTTTGCCCAAGGTTATCACAATTTATATTGATGATATTGGTGCAGTTGCAAACTTGAAGGAATCACAAGTCCATAAGGCAATTAAACACATGGAGCGCAAGTACCACCTGTTACGAGAAATCGTATGATGAGGGGAAGGTTGTTGTTGCCTAGATTGCATCGGATGATGACCTAGTAAATCCATTTACAAGGACATTCAGGCGAGAGCTTTTAATGGTCGTGTAGTGGGAGTGGGAATCACATGTATGGCAGAAGACATGACAGCATAGTCTTTTAGTATAAGTGGGAGATTGTTGGATTGTATATTAAAAGTCTAGCTTTTTGTATGAACAATATTATAACAATTAATTTGAAATGAGAATCATATGATCAAATGATTGCATCTTATAATTTATTTATATGTTCGATGCAATAGTCCACTTACTTTATATTGTAGATAATATGTTGTGCGACAACACGCGGAAGATCATATTATCGGTTTCCTTATAAAGTATAAACAGATGCTCACAACTGAGATAGACGGGGACTCTCTATCGGGATGGTTGTAGTGTGGTTTGGTATTAGCTTGTCTTGGCTATAGAATCACATTAGTGCACTTGTGTGTATTGAGCAGGACCGCTTGAGATCGTTCGACTTATACTGACTTATAGGAGAACTTGATCTCAGTTATTATGGAAGTTCGTGCTCTTAATCCCTATACAATAACCTCGACACGTAGGGCAGTATGTATTTCTTTGATTCATCAATGGGTGAGATTTACATGTAATTAAATCAACAAACTCGATGAGTTGGGAAGTAGTGCTGTCTCTATGGTGTGCTGTTGATTGTAGAAGGAATCCGTGTCCATCATAGGTTGATGACCCTTGAGGAGCTCATAAGGATTATCATGTAAACCCTGCAGGTGGAATTTATTCCGGCATGATAATGAGGTTGAGTGGTACTACTCTTGGATGGGATATTAATTAATTGAGTTGTCAGTAACTTAAATTAATTAATGGACATTGTATATCTTAAACATGGGGAGACTAACGGGCTCATAATAAGAAGGAGCCCAAAACGTAATTTTGGGATTGGTACGGTAGTGCAGTAATAATATTTTAGTGGAATATATTATTATTATTGGACTTAAGTATAAGCTTTGGGCTAAGCTTGGATACTTAAGCCCAATGGAGGCCCAACCCAATTTCTCCTCCTGGTCCCTGCTGTAGCCCATGTATATAAGTCACCTCAGTTTGTTCTAAACCTAACTCTGCGCCTAACATACGAGAGAGAGAGTGAACAGCAGATTGAGTAGGTCTCGTAGATCGTCGCCCACACGACGTCGAGATCGGACTTGGGACATACAGCAGAAGACCGGAAGGTCGTTTGCTGCTGCAGTTTGTCATGTTCCAAAATTCATATAAAATCGTACAGTTCTTCGATTTTGATGTATTATATACTGATGGAAAGCCGTCGAAGAGAGGATCGTCTGAGCACAAAGATCACTTAATTCCGACATTAGAAGAGGAACTTATGGCTATTCTCGTGGGACTGCGTAGACTGCCAGCGAGAATTCAACCTCTACATCAACCCTTGGTGAAAGGTAATGCGTTTCATGTTTACTTGCTTCCGCTGCTTGTTAGAAATACATGAAACCCTAACAGGTCACGTTAACCAAATGATCGAGCGCCAACAAATTTCCCATTTCGCGAAAGGCCACGGGCTAAATACCGAGGTTAGTTATTCTGGGGTGCTCTCATTATCGGCGCCAGCCGCTGACATGTTGTACATGCTCTCGCATATTGGGTGGCATCCTTCTTCAGCGTTGGCCAAAAATAGCCTTGTCTGATCACCTTGTGGGATAAAGCAATCCCTCCTGTGTGATTCCCACATATGCCCTCATGGATCTCCGCCAGTACATAGTTTGCTTCTTCAGGGGTCAAACACTTCAAGAGTGGTACAGAGTATCCTCTTTTGTACAACCTTCCCTCCATTAAGACATACCTTGATGATCGAAGCCGAATTTGCCTGGCCTTATCCTTGTTCATGGGCACCTTTCCTTCTTCGAGGTATGCCCTAATCGGGGTCATCCAGGATTCTTCTGCTGGTTGGTCGTCTAGAACCCATATTGTGGTGTCTGAGGGTCTTTCTTGCCTTACTATATTGATGTTATTCAGATCTTCGGCATTCGAGGCCGTAGCAAGCTTGGCCAGTGTGTCGGCTCCCATATTATCCTTTCTATCAATGCATTCCAAAAACACTTGCTTAAAGTTTTGGAACATCTTAACCGCTAGTCCTCTATAGTGGTTCATCTGCTCATCCTTGGCCTCGTATTCTCCTTTCATCTGGTTCACCACCAACTGCGAGTCGCTATATATCATCAGCTCGTTCGCTCCCATGGAAAGTGCCATTCTTAGACCGTTCAGTAAGGCCTCATATTCCGCCTCATTGTTGGTAGCAAAAAAACTGAATCAGATTACGGTTGAAAATGTTTCCCCCGACGGGGTTCGAATGATGATTCCCGCGCCCGATGCCACTGCTGTTGCCGAGCCATCTACGTGCATGACCCACGGCTTTCTCCTTCCGCCCTCGGTTGGGATCGGGAAGGTTAATTCCACTATGAAATCTACCATAACCTGTCCCTTGATGGCATTCCTTGGTAGGTACGTTATATCGAACTGCCCTAATTCGACAGACCATTTCAACAGCCTCCCTGCCACGTCTGGCCTTTGGTGGACTTGTCTTAAAGGAAAGGTCATTAGTACTTCGACAGTATGCTCCATGAAGTATGGTCTGAGTTTCCTCGAGCTTACGACCAGTACATATGCCACCTTCTCCATTGCCAGATATCTGAGCTCTGCATCTCTCAAGGATTGGCTTACGAAGTATACCGGCTTTTGATTCTTTTCTTCCATTTTAACCAATACTGAACTGATCGCTGTTGTCGATATTGCTAGGTATAGCTGTAGCGTTTTGCCTAATGAGGGTTTGGAAAGAATCCGGGGATCCGATAGTTCTCTTTTAATCTCGTCAAATGCCCTCGTACACTCTTCCATCCATTCGAACTTAGCCTTCTTGATGACGTCGAAGTAAGGCTTGCACTTATCCGACGCCTTTGACATGAATCTGTTTAAGGATGCCAATCTGCCCATCAGGTTCTGGACTTTCTTCAAGTGCCTCGGCGGATCCAGCCTCAGGATTGCCTCTACCTTTTCTGGGTTCATCTCGATCCCTCTTGAGCTGACCAGATACCCGAGAAAGCTTCCTTTGCTCACCCCGAATGTGCACTTCTTTGGGTTTAGCTTCATCCCGTAATGCCGGAAGGTTCTGAAGACCTTCCCCAGATGTTCGAAATGATCCATCCTTTTCAGACTCTTTACTACGGTGTCGTCCACGTATACCTCGACTATTTTTCCGATATCTTCCTCAAACATCTTGTTCACCAACCTTTGATAAGTGGCCCCAGCGTTTCTTAACCCGAACGGCATATTGTTCCATTCGTATACTCCGCTTCCGCAGAAGAATGCTGTGTTCGCCTTGTCGTCAGGATGCATGGGGATTTGATGATATCCCGAGAAGGCATCCATGAAGCTCATTATCTCATGTTCCGCGGTAGCGTCGACCATTTGATCGATCGACGGAAGAGGGTAGCTGTCCTTTGGGCATGCCTTATTTAAGTCGGTGAAGTCGATGCACAATCTCCATGATCCTTCTTTCTTCTTTACCATTACTGGGTTTTGTATCCTTATTAGGTATTTGCATTCACTGATCCTTCTGCTTGCCAACAGTTTGTGCACCTCCAACTCCATAGATGTGTTCTTTTCTGGGCTGAACTTCCTCTTTTTCTGGTGGAAGGGCAGGATATTCGGATCGATGTTCAACATGTGGCATGCATACTTCGGATGTACCTCGGGTGTTTCATTTGGGTTCCAGGCAAACACTTCTAGGTTTTCTTTCAACAATTGGATTAGCCTTTCCTTGAAATTGTCTTCCCATTCAGTTCCAATCTTGACTTTGATGTCGGCATCTCTCGGGTCCAGTTGTACCACCTCTGTTTTCCCAGCTGCCGAAGCTCCTTCTTTTAGCTTTGTCCTTTGATCCTCATCCGGTATCGCCTGCTTCCCCTTCAGCACCTTTACTGCCGTCGCTTTCTTTTTCGCCATCTGGTTACCTGGATCCTGACATTTCCCCTCAGTTTCAACCGGAGTCTTGTCCCTTTGTTTCTCCATTTCGTTCCTATCTGTCACTACCAAGATCATCTCGGGCTCTTCGTGATTTTGATCTCTTTCCAGTTTTTTCCTCGTTTGTGCCAGTGCTTCCGGGGTCTCCTCTACCTCCATGATGTCCTCAAAACTTAACATCTCGTAGTCCATGTCGTGGTAGCTCAAGCCTTCCATTCTTTCCACAAACGAGCATTCTCTCGCTCTCCTCTGACTTTCAACCACTGTCGCTACCCTACCATCTGCCGTGATAAATTTGAGGCATTGATGCAAGGTAGAAGGAATGGCTCTGAAAGCATGTATTAACGGGCGTCCTAGTATGCAGTTGTACGTGGAGGCTTGGTCGACCACTTTGAAAGTTAACTGTTTCTGCATCCGAGTCTTTCCAAACCTTCCAGTTGGACCGATAAGTCTACCTCCATGGTGGGTCTCGTCAGTGCATTGCCGAAGCCTTTGATATCGTCACCGCAAGGTCTCACCTTGTGGTGGCGCTCTCCTCCTAGGTTCTCGAATACCTCTTTGAAGATTATATTGGCATACGCCCCCGTGTCTATCAAGCATCTATGAACCCTGACCCCCAACAATATCGGCGAGATAACTAAAGGGTCGGAGTGAGGTGTACTTACCCCGTAGTAGTCGACTTCGGTGAATATAATGTCCGCCTCCGTCACTCCCTTTGATGCCGAGGTCATCGACCATACTTGGGGGATCTGTTGTTCTAAATCCCTTAGCTCGGCCTTTCTCTTCCTTTTGGATGTCGTTGTCAAAGCTTGAGAGGTTCCAATATAGGAGATTTCTTCCGCCTGCTTCATCATGTGTATTTCGCCCAGCCGATCTCCCCTCGGGGCTGGTTCCCTAATCCTGTCAAACACCGGTGGTCGGCCCTGAGGCGGAGGGGGTAAGGGCATCGCTCTATCATTCCGTCCTTGGCCCGGGGACCTCGGTCTGCCCAGGAAAGAAGGAAGATTGGCGTTCCTCCTGTACACCCTCGGCTTCGGGGCCTGCAGCATTCCTCTTAACCTCTCTTCCTTAAACAGCTTCCATAGCTCAGTTATAAGATCTCGGTATTGATCGGTGTTGTGCTCATGCGTTAGGTGGTACATACAATATTTTCGGGGGTTGGTGAGTTCTGAAGTTCTGAGGATCGGCCTCGGCGTTCGAAGGACCTGTTGGTCTTTGACATAGTAGAAGACCTCGGCGAAATTCAAATTGGTTCCAGACTTCAGCTCTTCGTACATCTGTTGTACCTCAGTGTCCTCCGTGAATGGCTTGAAAGTGGAAGGTGCTTTATATTCTTTCGTTCCTCCTACGCTCGTTCTCTTTTTGCTTGGCTCAGCCGAAATCCCCTGGTGGCTAGCCTTCTTTGCCATTTTGGAGATGTCTTCGGCATAAATATGCTCGTGCACCATGACCATAAAAGCGGCATAGGACACTGGCGGCTTAAGCTGTGCTGCCTTCCACAGGCTGGTTTCCGGATGAAGAGCTCCCATGACTGTGATGAGACAGGCCTCGTCCCCCATGACTTCCCCCATCGACCTTTGCTCATTGAATCTTTTCAGAAAGTCTCGTAAGCTTTCTGTCGAACCCTGTCTGATGTTAGCCAGTTTGTGCTTTGGCTCCTTCGGTGCTCCCAGATATGAGTACTGCATTAAGAATACTTCCAATAATTCCCCCCAGCTTTTGACGGAAGCCGCTGGAACTGCCCTGAACCAGGCATGGGCCTTGTTTCCTAAGGTCAGTGGGAACATTCGGCACAGAGTGATCTCATTCGCTCCTTGAGCCCTCATCCACATCAAATACTTTTCGATATGCGAATACGGATCATAATCACAATCAAAGACCAAACTTGAAGGAAACTTGATACCTTGCTGTCTGGGGGCGTTACTGATCTCCGTCGTGAAGGGAGATGGGGCCACTGAGATTTGGAGGACTCCTCCTGTTCCAGCCATTTTTCTTTCCAGATCCGTGAAGCGTTTGTTCACTTCGTCGTTTATCAAGGCTTGTATATCTCCAGTCTGAGCATTTGGAAATGCCCGTCCATGTCCCGTTCCTGCCCCTGTTCGAGCCTCTCTTAGCCCCCTTCTTTTTTACGAGGTGGACTTCTGGTTTTTTCTGCCTCGAGGGTAGGACAGCTCAGTTGTGGGCATATCCTCCCACGAGGGATCTCGACTCTCCTGGGAATAGGGAATTGAGGGGGAGCAGGACTTTTGGTTCCTTGACCTCCTGCGCCCGTCACACCTCCTTCGGGAAGCGGATGGGGTTCTTCGTGGAACCTCCTCCTCCTCCGACCTTTCCCGAACAGTGGGTCGGCCTCTCCTTCGATTCTGCGAGCGAGGTTGTTGAGGATCCTTCCCGTAGGGCCTACCTTGTGGTTCGTCTCCTTGATCTCTTTTGGGTTGCGGCTGTGCTTGAGTCATGTTACCCGTTGGCAGCTCCGGCGGGGGTGGATTCCTTCTTTCTGGCTTCCCCCCATGGTGGGGTTGCCTTTGGGTCTCTACTTCCGGTCGGCGGACGTATTCACTGTGCATTTCTTCCCGTGGGATTTTATTCACACTCTCCCTTTCACTCGTATTCCTTCTCCGTATGAAGTTGATTGTTTCTCTGGCATCACCCTTGCTGTGCTCCTTCCTGACTTCCTTTCTCCTTTCGAGGTCTTCTGAACTTAGCCGAATTTCTAGTGAAATGTCAAGAGTAAGTGTACTCTATCGCTGTTGTATACGCGTGACCAAGTGCAAAATTTATAGTATTGTCGTCCCAAGGGAAAAGGTAAACTCAAGTTGTATCCGGATTTTCCATTGATTTATGTTTTGTAAGGATTGTCAAGATAAGGTTTTGATTTAAGAACTATGATTACTCTATCAATTAACTAATGAACTAGACAAGCAACTAATTATAACAAATATCAATCAAATCAAGTAGCAAGATGAGATGGACTGGATGAAGTGTATCTAAGAAGAGAGCAAGGCTAGCAACATCATGGTCAAGGTCTTATGTAGACTTCACACTCACTCAAGCATTGATAACTTTCAAGTTATGATACTAAGGGCAATCACAATTGTACCCCTAACCCCTATGGCCAATGTGATTAGGTTCTCAACTCTTTTACAAGTTTAAATCTCCTAAGATTGTCTTACTCTCAATTCCCTCATGGGTACTATGATCATAAGTTGGTTCCCCTCACTAGTTCATCACTAATGTTCTATCATGAGGTTCTAAGCACTTGGAGGGAATGGCTTTCCTCCCCTCATACTAACCAAGTCACCTAATACAATCAATGATTCAATTAAACCACCACACATAATATTGGAATGGACATCCTAACACTATGCATAGAGAATTTAACCACACACATCATGCATCAAATGAGTATAAGCATTCATGATAGAAAGTAATCATAACAATCAATTCATCAAGCTTTAATAGTGCAAAAATCTACATATTTCCTAACCAATCATATTGCTAGCCTCACTTGAGGACTAGCCACAAATATTCATTGCCAATTTGCTACAATCCAATACAAGCTCCATATGAGCAATATAATGAAGAAAGTAGCAAAATAAAAGAGATTGAGCTTCCCCTTGAAGGTAGACTCCTTCTTCCTTGATCATGCCAAATTCTTCAAACAAATCTGATTTTCTCTTCTTAGATGATGGAATGGATGGATGTATGGATGGATTTATGAAGATCAAGGTGAATTGATGGATTTAGATGGTGTAGATGGATTGTGGATCTAGTGTGTGAGTAAATGTGGTGTGGATTGTGTGTAACTGCTCTCAATCTGATCTGATGTGTATATCCCTTTCAATTTCGCACCAATCATGGTTTTATATCACTTATGGACCTTCTAGAAGCTTCCGGAACATTCTGAAATTTTCACAGGATTTTGCACCTACACGGCCCGTGCTGCAGTACACGGCCTGTGTAGGGCACACCTACTTCGGCGTTTTTGTGCGTGCTTCCAGACACGGCTCGAGCTGCAATACACGGCCTTGATCATGGCCGTGCAGCACTTTCTGACGATAATACACGGCTTCTTCTTACAGGGCCGAGCTCCGCACACGGGGCGTGCAGCAGCGCACGGCCCGTGCACCAGCGCACGGCCGAATCTCTGGCCGAGCAGCGTGTTCTGATGACATTACACGGCCAACTGCTACAGGGCCGTGTTCCGCGCACGGCCCGTGCAGCTGCATGGCCTATTCTTCGTCTCCCTTTCGCTCCCGACTCCGTTTTTGTCCTTTCCATGACCTGTTTTACATATATTTAAGCTCATTTACACAATTCTATCAGTTCGTACCACTTTCCTCAAAATAACAATAACTCCACCAAACTTAACACAAATACGGATAAAAACATCCAAAAATACACACATAAAGACACTAAAACCTAGGTGAAAATGACGACAATCAACCCCCCAAACTTAAAATGTTGTTCGTCCTCGAACAACTAAAAAAATGATAAACAAGAGGAGAAATTTTCACCTAGAGAACATCTAACGAACATAAACCACAATATATCACAAGTAATAAGGACTTCAAAATCAAGTTAAGTATCCCTACATAATCAAACTTATAACATGAAAGATTAACGAGTTCAATCTCAAGCATGACAAAAGAGTAATCAAATCCCTTTCAATCCAAGCCTTTCATAGGATATCAAATTCACTCAACACCCTTTGAAGTAAGGTTTTGATCAACACTCATCAACCGGTTAAAATCGACTCACCATAGGCTTGCTCATGGACTATGTTCACAAGCCACCTTAGTTTCAATAAGTGATCAAAAAGGTCTTTATCTTTGGATGTAATATTTAGGCTCTTTGGTAAGGTAGGAAACTTTGGATAATAGTGACTTTTCAAGTGTGGTTGATCGAAGAGATGATTCCTTTCTTCAACGTCCTCACTTTCATGCTTCCTTTCTTTTCTACTTTAATCACAAGCACTAAGCATCATCATTCCTTAGATTTCTTGAGCTTCTTTTTGAATGTCATACTTCTTGTCTTTGACTTTTGTATTCCTTGAGCATATTTTTCTATTTTGCTCCTTTTTCACTTTTGTTGAAGTTGCACTTGCTTTTATCTTGAGCTCTTTCATCCTTTTTCTTGACCAACATGTCTTTCCATATACATTTGCATATCTTTCCACATTTTCCCTTGTAAATCATCATCATCCTCAATTACCCACACATAGGTTATATATAAGGTTTAAATGGGTTTTCAAGGCTTGTAATGTGCTTATATCACAAGAAATAGGCTTAAAGGTTCAAAGTGGCTTACTAGGGATAATGTTTTTGGTAAGGAAATTTTATGCCCATGACTTCAACAAGGATGGTATTTGCCTATTTTTATAGCACTCACGAGCAAGAATACTCGATCGTTGTAGTAGTATATTCCAAGAAAAATTATCAATCCAATAAGGAGTTATGTTCGGACTAACAAAATACGTGAGCTCTTGTTCATGTTGTTTTTGTAAAGATGAACGGGGGTTTTGAGATTGGTTAACAACTAAAGAAAGGAGCAAGTAAATAAGATAGCAAATAAGATAAATGACAAGTAAAGAAAATTGGTGCTAAAGTTCAAGTATGGAAAAACATGGGATTAGAAACATCCAAGCACACTCGATTCATATTATCATGCAAACGGAATTCAACTCAATTGATGTAGACTAAGGGTGATCACGATTGTATCCTAAGCTCCCTTTCGGGTTACAAAGGTTGTTGATCCATTTTAGACTCCCAAAAGCACTTAAGATCAAAGCCCAACATTAACCCCTTCCATCTAGGTACTAGTTAGATTAAACTCTCCCTTTTTGTGTACTAAGGCCAACGAATGGATTGGTTCCCCTCATTGAATTCAAATATCCTTTCGGTCAAACCCAAACTCAATGTCTATCCATGCCTTCCTAATACTATAGAGGGTCGTTTCCGTCTCACTCCAAGCAATACACACATGAACATCATAATAGCACTTAATTACCACAAATAATCCATTGATCAACAATCCATTAAACCAATAAACATTCATGAATAACAAACCACGCTATCATAATATCAAAGCAATTAAATCCCATGAATAGAAATCAACATCAATTAAATGAAAAACCAATTTAATCCACATGATAATATAAATCTAATATGCTCTTCATATTCCTAATCCCACTAGAGGGATTAGCCTAACATGATTAGGGTAACAAAACACATAAATGATCTATTACACAAATCCATAGTTCTAAATCCAAAAGAGGTTCAAAAGAGATGTAAATCTTCCCCAACAATTTCTTGTAGGAAATCTTCAACACTCATGGATCTCCCACTCTAGCTCTTGAAATCTTGAGATCTCTCACACCCAATGGAAGAGATGAAGATTTGGTGGAGAATTGATGGAATGGATGAAGATGGATCAAAGTGGATGAAGGTGGATCTAGATGGTGGTGGGAAATGGGAGGAAAGGTGTGTGATGTGTGTGTAGAAGATGGATTTTCGGATCTTCTCTGAAAAATGTTGAAATGGGGTCTATTTATACCCCATGTGGGCCTTCTAGAAGATTCTGATTTTTTAGCAGGAATTACACCTACACGGCTCGAGCTCTGCACACGGCCACAGGGGTGGCCGTGTTGTGTAATCTGGTGTCCGCACACGGCTTCTAGGACAGGGCCGTGCGCGGTACACGGCCCGTGTTCTGCGCTCGACCCGTGCTCTGCGCTCGGCCACAGGGTGGCCGAGTTGGTGTTTCTGGCGACATCACACGGCCTCATGCACAGGCCCGTGTGCGGAACTCGAGGCGTGTTCAAGACACGACCCGTGTTCCTGCACACGGCCGGCCGTGTTGTGCAGCTTCTTCTCCTCTTTCACTATTTCGGCTCGTTCTTCCTCGTTTCAACTCCGAATTGAGATCCGCTTTTTCCTACATCTTCCTTATCATGTTTAGCATCAAATAAAAAGTGAAAATCTTAAGTTTAAGCTCATTCACACACATTTCAATAAAAACACAAAACACAATCAAATAACACATAAAATACGGATAAAATAATACGAAAACACATATAAAAAGACACTAAAATGTAGGTGAAGATAGCTCTAATCAGATGGCCTAAGATCATTTCACAAATTTTAACCATTCGGGCTTCGTTCCTATAGTCCAAGAGCAAGTTCTAGTTTGTCTAAGTTCAACCGGTCCTCTCTTCAATAATTAACCATGGAGGCACGGTTGAGGCTCAACTCTCACAAGCTTTTGCTTGGACCAAAAGAAACTCAATTAACCTTCATACTTCTCAAAATTGAACAAATTATGTAATCTATGTCACAATTTTAACAAGTAGAAACCATTAACTTGCTTGCCATCACCTATCACAAACAATGCATCATAGCTCATACTCAAAAACATTACTCAACTCTTTCCCAAAACATACCACCAAAACCACACCTATACAAGAATTAAAATAACAACAAACATCACCTACTAATCAAGGGATCAACAAACAATACAAACATACAACATGCATAAATCAAATCATCCATCAAAAGAAAATAAAGCACATCAACTCAAACCCATAACGATAAAGATCAATCTCCCATCGCATCAAACAACGAAAAATCAAACTAAAATACCAAAAAGGAAATCGCATAAAACTGAAAATAAAATAAAAAAAAAACCCAAAGTAAAACCTCCCAAAACCAACACTTTAAGTACAATCCAATCAAATCCTAACAAATCAAATCAAATGTCTAAGCAATAACACTTCCAAAATTCTAAATAATAGCTAGATGAATGGACAAAAGTGCCAAGCACTCAAAATACTCCCTCATTGTTCCGGAGGCGGAGGAGGTGGACGATAGGTGTTCCATGGAATGTAGGCTCGAGGGTTCGCAGGAAACTGGAAGTTGAACATCATGGTCATCATCTCCTCCATGTTGTTGGAGTGCACCCTTGTTTGTTCTTCATAGTACTCCCTCCTTCGTTGTCCAGCTCTCAATTCTTCAATGTGTCTTCCATGCTCTTGCTGGACTTCGCGAATCTCCCTGATCTGAGTCCCATATGTCTGCTGCACATGCCTCATGTCGCATACCTCATCCATCATATAGTTCCACATTTCATCTCCTTGGCCTGGTGCGACTGGTGGCGGTGCCTCTTCCTCAAACAGTGGTGGATCAGGGCCTTGCTCCTCAAACTCAATCTGCTCCGGTTGCTCTCCTTGCTCATCACCCTCCATGGGCACTTGCTCGGCCCTCAAATTGGCTAGCTCTTCATTTTCTTCAACTCTAACCTGCCTCAGAACCTGTTCCATTTCATCTCTGTTTCTTCTATAAAATGCCTTAACAACTCTGGAATGGTTCACACTTCCCATAGCCAAATTTGCAAGCCTTCTCCTTGTATAAACTGTAGTGAGCTCCTGCATTGGCAACGGAAATGGAGCTCCCTTCTCCTGCCTTAAACAGTATTGATTTCCTACCATGGTCAAAAATTCCATCCTCATCAGCTGTGAGTAATTCAACCCTTCACTAACCATACGATTCTCCATCCCTGCGAAGTTAACTCTCATTCCTTGAGCTATCATTGTAATCATCACTCCTAGCATCAACCCTTGAGAACTCTGCCTCTTTGCAACTCTCTCTGCATGTTGCACAAAGTGTGCTGCAACATTAAGCGGTAGCTCTTTATACATACAATACATGATGTAGAGCTGCTTTTCTCCAATTGAGCCTCCTTCAAACCTTCCCAATATAGTGTTGGAGACGATCTTCTCCAAATACCTTATTACCGGATTCCGGATGGCTGTTCCCTTTGAGGCACTAGGGACATACCCTGCTCTCTCAGTTCCATCGCTCACAAGGCTTGACCACCATTCCTGTTGGTTGAAAGTTCCTCCGGCATAAAAACTCCGATGGAATTCGCATGGCGGGCACCCAAAACACTCATTCAAAAATGCCAATGGAACCTTTTCCCTCAACACATTGTCTAGCTGAAAAGTCACCCACAATGGATACCCATTCCTATCTTTCTTCACTTGTAAAGTGCTCATGAATTCCGCAGTGAGATGATAGTAGGTTGGCGGCCTCTTATCGAAGAAAGCTTCCATCTGAGAGAAGCGAAATAACTTCCTCAGATCTTCCTCTATACCTAGTCCCCTCATCGTCTCCGTATCTTGGAAACGAGTAGCCTTTACCTTCGGAGCTAGCACTTGCCAGCGAAGCACAAACTTTCCCCAATAATCCTCGAACTCAACCCCAAATTCCTGCGGATGAATTCCTTCAATTACCAACTGGGCATCCAAGTTAGATAACTCCTCAGGGTCGGTTATCACAATGAAATCCTCGGTCCTAGGGGGAACTCTCCTCTCGGCAATCTACAATGTACAAACAATATACAACTTATCAAACATATTCACACTTAACAACTTATCACCATTCATCACAACTATCAACAATTATAACCAATTTCTACTCATGATCACACATATGAATCCTCACTTCAATCATCTTAAAATGCTATTCACATTTGACCATCAATTTCCAACGAATTCCTCTCTTAGACATTTCATCGAACACTTGGCATGCACAAAATTTAAACATCCTCTCAACATACAATTTGCATAGCCTCATGCCCAAATCTTACATTTCTAAAGCTAATCTCTCACAAATAAACATCATACTCACGTAATTCATCAATAAGCACAACACAATTATTCAAATTCAACATTCTCACACAAATCCCCAAATTTCTCATGAACCCGAATTCACTTTATTCAAAAATTCTATTCAAAACATGTATGAACATCATCAATTAAGCATAAAATTCACATTAGAACAAAGCCCATATATCAATTTACTAAATTCATATCAAAATTCAAAAGTTTTGGTTCAAGAAGTCATACCTTTCAACAATTGGATGTGGAGAAGTGATTTGGTGTGCAAACTTGACAAACTTTACTCACAATCCTTCAAAAACTAACCTGGTGGAAGATTTGTGTACTTGGAGGGGTGAATTGGATGTGTACGGATGAAAGGGAGCGTGTAGAATGCTTACGGAAAAGCCCTTTTAAAAACCTGGTCGAAGCCCTGCACGGCCCGTGTTACGCAGCACGGCCTCAAGTGAGGCCGTGCAGCGTGTTCTGATCCCATTACACGGCCACCTGTTACAGGACCTTGTGCGGAACACGGCCCGTGTACCGTTTCTCTTGCACGGCTCGAGCTGCGTAACTCGCCCATCATCCTGGCCGTGTAGCATGTTCTGATCCCGCTACACGGCCAACTGCTACAGGGCCGTGCACGGCGCACGGCCCGTGTAGCAGTTTGCCCTGTTCTTCATTTTTCTTGCTTCACTCCATCCTTGCCCTGTTTTTCACTCTTCACATACCCTCAAAACACCACCAAACACACCAAAACTATACTAACTCATGAGAAACATATTCAAAATTTTTCAAAAATGACCATTTTGCGCAAAGATGATATATATACACAAGATAACACAATCAATTGAACAAAGTATAGATCACACTACGCACTCTCCCCCCAAACTTAAATCGAAACAAGTTACGAATTAAGTTTGCAAAAGTGGTGAGACATACCTTATTCGTTTTCTCAATGCTCTTCATGAACTTCTCCACCTCTTATGCCTACTTTAAGCTCCAATTGATCAAGTGTGACCACCACGCAACCTCCCCCCAAACTTAAATTAACACAAGTGTTAAAATTTAAGTTTGTAAAGAGTGGTGAGGCATACAATCATCATTCCACCTTTAGCATCCGTGTCCTTTCTCTTATGCATTTCTCATGAACTTAACCACCTTCATACCAAATCTACAAGAAAACTAAAAAAAAAAATCTACACTAAACCAATACTCAAAAGAAGTTTAAGAAGAGAGAGTAACCACATACACCCTCTCCTTTTGAGAAGGAGATAGGTAATGCTTCACCCTATGACCATTTACCACAAATTCATTATTTGGACCCTTTAACCTCAATGTATGTCCATTCAACACTTCAAGCACTTCATAGGGTCCCATCCATTTTGATTTAAGCTTTCCGGGAAACAACTTGAGCCTCGAATTGAATACAAGTACTTTATCCCCGAGAGCAAACGTCTTCTTCTTGACCTTAGCATCATGCCATCTCTTCATATTTTCCTTATGGATAATTGAGTTTTCAAATGCTCTTCCTCTAAACTCCTCCAACTCAACGAACTTCAACAACCTTGCTTGACCACTTTCCCCCTCGTCCATATTAAGGCGTTTGATAGCCCATAATGCACGGTGTTCAAGCTCCACGGGGAGATGACAAGCTTTACCATAGACCAATTGATACGGTGAGACACCAAGAATGGTCTTAAAAGCCGTCCGATAAGCCCATAAAGCGTCGTCAAGCTTGTCCGACCAATCCTTCCTCCCTCCATTGATGGTCTTCTCCAAAACTAACTTGATTTGGCGGTTTGAGACCTCCGCCAAACCATTTGCTTGAGGGTGGTAAGGTGTAGCCACTCGATGTTTCACTCCATATCTTTTCAACAAACTCTCCATCAACTTGTTTACAAAGTGTGATCCTCCATCGCTCACTAAAGCCCGTGGAACTCCAAACCTAGCAAAAATGTTCTTTTTCAAAAACCTTTGCACAATCAAAGCATCATTTGTCTTCGTGGGGATTGCTTCCACCCACTTGGACACATAATCCACAGCTAGCAAGATGTACACATATCCTTTAGATGAGGGAAATGGTCCCATAAAATCAATCCCCCATACATCAAAAATTTCTACATCAATCCTTAAGGTCATGGGCATTTCATCTCTCTTGCCTATTCCCCCTATCCTTTGGCATCTATCACACTTTGCAACAAACTTCTTTGCATCCTTAAACAATGTTGGCCAATAGAAGCCCGATTGTAAAACCTTAGCCCCCGTCTTTTGATGAGCAAAGTGACCTCCACACAAAGACGAGTGACAAAGTTCAAGAATCCCCATAACTTCTTCTTCAGCTACACATCTCCTTATTACTCCATCATTGCAAATTTTAAACAAATACGGCTCATCCCAAAAATACTTCTTAACTTCAGCATGAAACCTCTTTTCTTTGTACTCATTAAGCAACGTGGGCTTGATTCCACACACAAAGAAATTGACGTAATCGGCGTACCAAGGCGGCACATTCACCATGCGAGTACTCACTTGCTTGACCTCTAGTAGTAAAATGTCCTCATCCGGGAACTCATCCCCAATGGGCTTCAAATCTTCATTTGCACCTCCATTTTCTAACCTAGACAAATGGTCCGCAATCACATTCTCCACGCCCTTTTTATCCTTGATGACCACATTAAATTCCTGCAAAAGCAACACCCAACGAATTAAACAAGGTTTAGCATCTTTCTTACTCATGAGGTATTTTATAGCCGCGTGATCCGTGTAGACAATCGTTTGTGTTCCAACCAAGTATGGTCGAAACTTCTCAAAAGCATACATTACGGCTAAAAATTCCTTCTCCGTTGTGGTGTAGTTAATTTGGCACGAATTCAATGTCTTTGAGGCGTAATAGATTGCTCTAAACTTCTTCTCTCTCATTTTCCCCAACACCACTCCAATGGATTGATCGCTAGCATCACAATGAAGTTCAAATTGTAAACTCCAATCCGGGGTAACGAGGATCGGAGATGAAGTGAGAGCATCCTTAAGCACCTGAAATGACACACAACACTCATCATCAAAGTTAAATGGACAATCTTTTTCAAGCAATTTACAAAGGGGTTTAGCAATTTTGGAAAAATCCTTAATGAAGCGTCTATAAAAGCCCGCATGTCCTAAGAACGATCTCACCCCCTTCTCACTAGTAGGAGGGGGAAGACGTTCTATGGCTATTACTTTAGCTCTATCCACTTTTAACCCATGCTTTGAAATATGATGTCCCAAGACTATCCCATCGGTCACCATAAAGTGGCATTTTTCCCAATTTAGCACAAGACTCGACTCTTCACACCTCTGCAACACAATCGTGAGATTAGTTAAGCAAATATCATAAGAAGATCCATACACAGAAAAATCGTCCATAAACACCTCCATAATATTTTCAATTAAACCATCAAAGATTGCCATCATACAACGCTGAAAAGTGGCAGGGGCATTACATAGACCAAATGGCATCATTCTAAACGCAAATGTACCATAGGGACATGTGAACGTTGTCTTCTCTTGATCTTCCGGTGCAATCAATATTTGATTGTACCCGGAATAACCATCAAGAAAACAATAGTACTCATGCCCCGCAAGACGATCCAACATTTGATCTATGAATGGCAATGGGAAATGATCTTTACGAGTATTCTCATTCAAATTACGATAATCAACACATACTCTCCAACCCGTGATAGTTCTAGTGGCAATTGTTTCATTTGTATCGGATCTAACAATTGTCATACCACCTTTCTTTGCCACTACATGTAGAGGACTTACATATTGACTATCACTAATTGGAAAGATTATTCCCGCATCAAGCCATTTTAACACCTCTTTCCTTGCCACTTCTTGCATTATAGGATTTAATCTACGTTGGTTTTGCACACAAGACTTTTCATCATCAATCAAATGGATCTTATGCATGCACATAGATGGACTAATACCTTTCAAATCTTTAATGCTCCAACCAATAGATGACTTATGATCTCTTAAGACTCTTAGCAATTTTTCTACTTCAAAATCATTAAGGGAAGAGGATACAATTACCGGATACGTTTCATCTTTTTCCAAGTAAGCATACTTTAAGTGATCCGGCAATGGTTTCAACTCTACCTTCTTCTTCTCTTGCACTTCCAAAAATGGCTTTTCATCAAGTTTCTCCACCTTTACCTCCTTTGCTTCCTCTTTTGTGAGTGCCCTACAAGCATTTAAACCATGCAATTCATCAATTATTTCATCATTTTCTACACCAAAAGAAGATTTAGCTTTTATAGATTCAAGAGAATAAGAGTGGCTTATGATGATTTCCAAAGGGTCCTTGGAGTGAAGGTGATATGTATGCTCTTCAACCATGTCGTCAATAACCTCCACTCTTCCACATTCCTCCCTAGGATACCTCATAGCCTCACTTAAAGAAAATATGACTTCATCCTCATTCACCCTCAAAGTTAGCTCCCCTTTCTCCACATCTATCAATGATTTCCCAGTGGCAAGAAACGGACGTCCAAGTATCAATGGGACACTATCATCTTCAGCCATATCTAGTACCACAAAATCAACGGGGAACACAAACTTGCCAACTTTGATCAAAACATCTTCCACTATTCCCTTGGGATGTGTCAACGACCGATCGGCTAATTGAAGTGTAACCGACGTCGGTTTGACCTCACCAATACCCAACTTTTTGAAGATTGATAAGGGCATTAAGTTAATGCTTGCCCCTAGATCACATAAAGCTTTGTAGTTCCCTTGCTCTCCCATCTCACAAAGAATAGTGAAACTCCCCGGATCTTTCAATTTAGGGGGAAGTTTCTTTTGCAAGATTGCACTACATTCCTCCTTAAGGTTCACCGTTTCGAACTCTCCCAAGCTTCTTTTCTTTGACAAGATATCCTTCAAAAATTTGGCGTAGTTGGGCATTTGAAGTAAGACCTCCGCAAAAGGCATATTCACATGTATCTTCTTCAACATTTCAACAAACTTGGCAAATTTCTCTTCTAATCCCTTTTTCAAGCATCTTTGTGGAAACGGGATTGCCATGGGCAACTTAGGAATCCCCCATTCATCCCTTTCAAACTTTTCCTCTCTCTCTTTCCGTTTTGCTTCTCTACATCTTTCCCATTTCTTTGGAGACTTTACTTTTTCTTCTTCAAGTGTAGGGGTACTTTCACCTTTTTCAACAATATCAATTTCTTTCTCTTTCCCTTCTTCACCCAAACTTTCCATAGGCTCAAGTTCACAATCCACCTCCTCTACTTCCGTTGGCATTGAAGGCCCTTCGTATTTTGTTCCACTACGAAGTTCAATCACCTTACATTGCTCCTTCGGATTAGTAATGGTTGTAGATGGAAACTTCCCTTGGTGATGAACATTACCCCTTTCACTTGCCATTTGACTAATGTGAGTCTCAATTGCTTTGAACCTCCTCTCATTCATATCATTTTGTAGTCTCCTTTCTTCATTTTGTTGTCTCATTTCATGTTTCATTTCATCTATTCCTTCTTTAGTTCCTTTCATGAATTCCAACACTTTAGCCATTTGATCTTCATTTGAAGACTTTCCTTCACCATTTGGCGCTTTCTCTCCCGGATGAATCCCCGGTGACAACGTAAGTGCATTCCCTTGGTTCCCATATGACAAATTCTCATACCTTCGAGGTTGATTGAAGTTTCCTTGAAAGTTACCTTGCCCCCAACCTCCTTGCCTTTGTGGATATCCTCCTCCATGATTCCCAAAATTCCCACCATAATTTCCTTGGAAGTTCCTTCCTTGCATGAAGGCAACTTCCTCAAGCGTCATTTCGGGTGGGCACCAACTATCTTGAACTCCAAAATTAGAGGATATTCCTTGTTGAGACATAGAATTCGGCATTTGACCACTTTGAGACGATTGTCCCACATTAGGCATAGACATACCTTGTTGAAAATTAGGAAACACTTGTTGATTCATCAAAGGTGATGATGTACCTTGTTGAGGATTTGTAAGCATTTGTTGATTCACCAATGGCTTGGACAAAGAATCCGGAGACACTTGCCAATTTTCACTCATTTTCTTGAGTATCTCCTTGATTGCCTTATCGGTGACATCTTCTTTAGGCACCTCCACCTTTTTCACTTGTTGCAAGCACACCTCTTCCATCTTAGCAATCCTTTCTTTTTCATATAGGCCCACAACTCTATCCATGGCCCATTGTCCCGTATTCAAAGCTATTTCCTCGCATATGGCAATTGCTCTTTCCGGAGTTTTCCCCAAAATCGAACCTCCCGATGAAGCATCAACTAGCATCCTTTCACCCCCACTCAAACCGGCATAGAAAAATCCTACTTGTTGATCTTCGGGAAATCCGTGTTGTGGACACTTCCTTAGCATTTCTTTGAATCGGTCCCAAGCTTCACTAAAAGTTTCAAGAGGCATTTGCTTAAACTGCAATATTTGACCTTTGAGATGCAACATCTTTGATGGTGGGAAATACTTGCTCAAGAACTTTTGTGCCAACTCTCTCCATGTGTTGTAGGATCCCGGTGGTAAAGTATGATACCAAGCCTTAGCTCTATCTCGTAATGAAAACGAGAAAAGCTTCAATTTAATAATATCCTTGTTAGATTTGTATACTAAAAGCCTCGCTTTTATATTGAACAATGTAATAACAATTTTATTTGAAATGAGAATCATATGATCAAACGTTTTTGCATATTATAAATTGTTTGTGCAAAAGTCCATTTACTTTATACTGTAGATAATATGTTGTGCGACAACACGCGGAAGATCATATTATCGGTTTCCTTATAAAGTATAAACAGAT
Organism: Pogostemon cablin; assembly: GCA_023678885.1. Classification (NCBI taxonomy): domain Eukaryota; kingdom Viridiplantae; phylum Streptophyta; class Magnoliopsida; order Lamiales; family Lamiaceae; genus Pogostemon; species Pogostemon cablin. The sequence continues at coordinate 30,985,784 of CM042995.1, forward strand.
GCTCACAACCAAGATAGACGGGGACTATCTATCGGTATGGTTGTAGTGTGATTTGGAATTAGTTTGTCTTGACTATAGAATCACATTAGTGCACTTAGCGTGTATTGAGTAGGACCGCTTGAGATCATTCGACTTGTACTGTCTATATAGAAGAACTTGATCTCTGTTATTATGGATGTCCATGCTCTTAATCCCTATACAATAACTTCGACACGTAGGGCAGTATGTATTTCTTTGATTCATCAATGGGTGAGATTTAAATGAATTAAATCAACAAACTCGGTGAGTTGGGAAGTAGTGCTATCTCTATGGTGTGCTGTTGATTGTAGAAGGAAACCATGTCCGTCATAGGTTGATGATGTCCCATTGAGGAGCTCATAAGGTTTATCATGTAAATCTTGCAAGTGGATTAATTTCCGGCATGATAATAAGGTTGAGTGGTACTACTCTCGGATGAGATATTAATTAATTTGAGTTGTCAGTAACTTAATTAATTAATGGGCATTGTGTATCTTAAACATGGGGAGACTATCGGGCTCATAATAAGAAGGAGCCCAGAACATAATTTGGGATTGGATGGGTAGTGCAGTAATAATATTTTAGTGGACTATATTATTATTATTGGATTTAATTAAAAGCTTTGGGCTAAGCTTGGTTAATTAAATCTGATTGAGGCCCAGCCCAATTTCTCCTCCTGGTCCCTGCAGTAGCCCAAGTATATATAAGTTGTCTCAGTTCCTAATAACCTAACTCTGCGCCTCTTACGTAGAAAGAGATCAGGAACAGATTGAGAACTCTCTGGGGATTGTTGACCACACAACACCAGAGAGTTGACTTTGGGTAATACTGCAGAAGACAAGAGGTGTTCTTCTCAGATCATCATCCACTACACCAAACCAGAAGACAGGTAATCGTTTTATGCTTCCGCTGTTTTAATTACTTGTTTTCTTTTCGAATCGTGTTCACCATAAGATCCAATTGCCAGCAATTGGTATCAGAGCTTTGGTTTCTTGGTGAAACTGATTTGTAAAGAATTATGTGATTAATTGATTATTTGATTTAATCTGATTTTTTTACATGGAGTAGACTGTCAGGCATGTTTGTTTGTATGGTGTGTAATATTAATTGATTAATTATTAATATTTGGCACACACTTCGAGAATCCTCCTCCCTGCTGTTCAACACACACGCACTCTCCACCATACCCCCCCTCTCCCTTCCTCCTCTCTCTCTCGTTGCGACTGGGCGGAGGCCGCTGATTACGGCGTCTTCAGAAGACCGACAGGCGGCGGCGGCATAGGAAGCAGTGTACCAGGTGGGCAGTCTGTCCCAATCGAATCGGTGACGGCGACAGGGTGGAATCGCAGCGGCGATGGCGGTCAGGGCGGCACGAGGTCGAGGCGGAGAAGTCAAGGTTGATGCTTCGACTGGCGCGCTGCGATGACGGCGGCGTCGTCTTCGCGGCGAGGCGCGTCTGGGGTGTTCAGATCGAAGGAGGCGGCTCACAGCAGCGGCGGCCGGAGAGGATGGAAGCCGGCGCTGTCGGCGGCGAATTCCTGGCGCCGCTGAAAGTTCCCGCGATGGTGCAGCGCCGGCGGCGAGAAGTGTCATCGGGAGATGTGCTGACTGAAGGCTTGTTTCCGGCAGGCGGACGCGGCTGTGGGCTTAGTCTGCTGATGGAAGGTGGCTTTGTTCCGGCGGGCTGTGGGCAGAGCCGTGACGGCGGTGGGGCATAGGTTGCGGCGTTGTCTCGGCAGCTGGTTGGAGTTTGTCGCGCTGTCGGCGGCGATTCGCGGCTGGAAACTAGTCGGCGATGGACTTACGGCGGAAATCCGATGGGCTGAAGGCGGCACAGCCGGCGGCGGCGGCAGCTGCGCCGGTGGCCTCTTGCTGACGGCAGTGACGGCAGTCAGAGGCTAGGGTTTCTGGAGTTTGGGCTGGGCTGGTTTTTTTTATTAATTGCTGTTGGGCCTGTTTTTTTTATGTAATGGGCTTACTGGGTTGTAATTAATTAATTAGAGCAGCTGGGCCTGTATGTGTTTATTTATTAATTGTTTGTGGTGTTGGGCCTTGATATGTATTGGGCTTGTTCCAAAGAAATAAAATTGGCTGGCTTAATGGGCTTTAATTTTTTTTATAATTATGGCTGCTCATTAATTGCTAATTTTATTTGGAATAGGTAGGCCCAATTTTTTATCCAACTTTATTTTGCAATTAATTGAATTATATAATTGATTTAATTGTTTAACATGACGATTAATTGTTATATATGTGTAAAGCATGTTTTATGTGATTTATTTAATTTAATTACTTGGATTAAAGCATGCTTTATTGTATATTTTATTTGTTAATATTATATGCATGACAAAAACCCTCGGTATTAAATAACTAAGTGGGAGAGGGGATTGGTAAATAAATTCCCATGGCCTCCATTATTGGTTTGTAAGTGATGTGAGTAAACCTGCGTGTTGGCTACAGGCCTTCCTCCACAACGGATGGGTTTTATTCACGGATCACTAGTACAAACTTCTTTATGATGATCGTAGGAAGTTACCCAAGCGCGTGTGTACTTCTCCAACTGTAAGGCACACAAGCTTGCGCAATGGACTTGGGATCAAATAATGGTACACACTTAGATGTGAATAATCAGTATCCTCCCCAACGGAGTCACTGCTGATATTTGCATGGCTGAAAAGAAACCGACTATTAATTATTTTATCATAAAGTTAGGTTGATAAATGAAATTAATGGGTAAAACCTTCTCTTGTAAATGTTCGGGTTTGTATACGTCCACACTAACGTGGCATGCGAATCCACGGTGCTTGAGATGTTGGTGAATTTTGTTTTATATTGTTTTGAGGGATTCAATATAAATTGATAAATTCGAAGTGTTTGATCTGTTTATTATTTATGATTCTCAGGTTTTTCAAATGGCTTTGAACTCACTTTCTGTCATACTTAAAGAACACAAACTTACTGGCACTAATTATGTCGACTGGAAGCGTAACATGGATATTGTTTTAACTGCTGAAGATTACATCTTTGTACTTTCTGAGGAATGCCCTCCGGCACCTACTGATGCCTCTACCGAAGAGCAAAGAAATGCTTATAATAGGTGGGTCAAAGCTGATAAGATGGCTAAGTGCTATATTTTGGCTTCAAAGTCAAATGTACTTCAGACTCAGCATCAAGCTATGGACACCGTCTATGATATGATGCTTAATCTTAGGGAACTCTTTGGTCATCAGAGTCGTCCTGCTAGGTCGAAGGGCATGTCGGTCTTGATGAACACCAAAATGGCTGAGGGCAATTCCGTAAGGGAGCATGTCCTTAGGATGATGGGCCAACTCAATGAGTTGGAAGTTCTTGGAGCAGAAATCGATGGGGAAACCCAGGTCGATATTATACTCCAAAGCTTGCCTAGGAGTTTTGAGCAGTTTCGCCTGAACTATGGTATGAACAAACATTTGTACTCGTTGGCGGAACTGATGACAGAACTCGTGGCAGCGGAAGAACTGTTTCGTAGACCACCTCAGGTTCATGTTGCTGAACATGCTTCTCATCCTAGGCCGAAAGGCGGTAGGAAGAAGAAGAAGCAAGGGAATCCAGCACCGGTGAACCAAGTGAAGGCAAAGACGGGTGTGGTCAAGAAACCTAAAGGCAAGTGCTTCAAATGTAAGCAGCCGGGACACTACAAGGTTGACTGCCCTCTTCTGAAAGGGAACAGGAATGGTAAGTCTTACATACTAGTTGTTGAATCGTGTTTAGCGGCTGTATCTGCTGACACTTGGTGTGTAGATACGGGAGCCACTGATCATGTCTGCAATTCTATGCAGGGGTTCCACCAAACTCGGCAGCTTAGTGATGGGGAGATTACCATACTCATGGGGAATGCTACAGAGTAGCAGCTGTCGCAGTGGGAGACGTGCATTTATTTTTCAATGAGAATAAAACTCTTGTTTTGAGGAATTGTCTTTATGTACCTCATTTTAGAAAGAATTTAATTTCAGTTTCTAAATTGTTTATGGATGGATATTCTGTTTCTTTTAATGACAAGGTTGTTATAAGGAAAAATAGAATTGTTATCTGTAATGGTGCATTGATAGATAATTTGTACACTCTTAATCCTATTTCTCCCACAGTGCAACAAATTGAAACGAATGATACATCTACTAATAAGAGAAAAGAACCTTCAAAAATGAACCAAACATATCTTTGGCATCTAAGACTTGGTCATATTAACTTAAGTAGGATTCAAAGGTTGATAGCTGATGGACCTCTGAGTTCATTAGTAGTGGAAAATTATCCAACTTGCGAATCCTGCTTGGAAGGAAAAATGACAAAAAGGCCTTTCAAGGCAAAGGGGTATAGAGCCAAGGATTTGTTGGAATTGGTTCATTCCGATTTATGTGGTCCTATGTCTGTCCAGGCAAGAGGGGGTTTTGAATATTTCGTCACTTTCATTGACGATTATTCAAGATATGGATATATTTATTTGATGCGCCGCAAGTCTGAGTGCTTTGATAAATTCAAAGAGTACAAGGCTGATGTGGAAAAGCATCTTGGAAAATATATCAAGACACTACGATCTGATCGTGGTGGCGAATACCTCTTGGGAGAGTTTAGGAATTATTTATCAGAAAATGGGATTGAATCCCAATTGTCTGCACCAGGCACACCCCAGCAGAATGGTGTAGTGGAGAGAAGGAATAGGACTCTTATGGAAATGGTGAGATCAATGATGAGTTATTCGGAACTACCAAATTCGTTTTGGGGATATGCCTTAGAAACAGCGACTTACATTCTAAACTTAGTACCCTCTAAATCAGTAGCTTCCACACCCATTGAATTGTGGACTGGGCGAAAGCCTAGTTTGAAACACTTTCGGATTTGGGGTGCTCCGGCACATGTGTTAAAGACGGATACTGATAAGTTAGAGTCACGTACGGAAGTTTGTCTGTTTGTAGGATATCCAAAAGGAACGAAGGGTGGTTTATTCTATAATCCAAAGGACCAAAAGGTGATCGTTAGCACGAATGCTAGATTTTTGGAAGAAGATTATATAATGAATCACAAACCCATGAGTAAAATTGTTCTAGAAGAAGTAAGAAGGGAAACACCAAACATAATACCAACTGTACAAGAGGATATACCACAGGACACTGCACCGCGTGTCACACCTGATACACAATTACCTGTGGAGCCTCGTCGTAGTGGGAGGGTTGTGAGACAACCGGATAGATTCATGGGATTGGGAGAGTCTTCTGACTTGGTCCCTGGTGAACATGAAATTGACCCATGGAATTACAACGAGGCACTGCAAGATAAAGATGCTCAATTATGGCAAAATGCAATGAAATCTGAAATAGAATCCATGGATTCTAATCAAGTCTGGGAGCTTGTAGAACCACCCAATGATGTAAAAGCTATTGGATGCAAGTGGATCTATAAAAGAAAAAGAGGATCTGACGGTAAGGTGGAAACCTTTAAAGCAAGGCTTGTGGCTAAAGGATATACTCAGAAAGAAGGAATCGATTATGAGGAAACCTTCTCCCCTGTGGCCATGCTTAAGTCAATCCGGATTCTTTTGTCTATTGCTGCTCATATGGATTATGAGGTATGGCAAATGGATGTCAAGACAGCTTTCCTAAATGGAAGTCTTGAGGAAAACATCTATATGAAGCAACCAGAAGGATTCATTGCTAAGGGCGAAGAGCATCTAGTGTGCAAGCTTAAAAAGTCCATTTGTGGATTGAAACAAGCTTCTAGATCATGGAACATCCGTTTTGATGAAGTAATCCAGTCATATGGATTTATTCAATGTCCGGATGAATCATGTGTGTACAAGAAGTGTGACGGAAACGTAGTGGTATTTCTTGTACTCTACGTGGATGATATTCTGCTCATTGGAAACAATGTAAAGGTATTATCGGGCGTAAGGGTATGGCTGTCCAAGCAGTTTGAAATGAAGGACTTAGGAGAAGCCGGACACATTCTTGGGATCAAATTGATAAGGGATCGCAAGAAAAGAATGTTGTGCTTATCCCAATCTTCATACATTGATACAATCCTGGCTCGTTTTAGCATGCAAGATTCCAAGAAAGGTTTTCTACCTTTCAGACATGGAATACCTCTGTCTAAGGAAATGTCTCCTAAGACACAACATGAAATAGAGGCAATGAAGCTGGTCCCTTATGCTTCGGCAGTGGGAAGCCTCATGTATGCTATGCTATGTACGAGACCGGATATCTGTTATGCCGTGGGCATGGTCAGTAGGTATCAAAGTAATCCAGGACAAGGGCATTGGACTGCGGTAAAGCACATCTTAAAGTACCTGAAAAGAACTAAGAATTATGTGCTGGTTTACTGGGCAGATACTTTGCTACCTTTGGGTTATACTGATTCGGATTTCCAGTCAGATAGGGATGCTAGTAAATCCACCTCGGGTTATGTGTATACTCTTGGAGGAGGAGCCGTAATATGGAGGAGTGTAAAGCAGAAATGCGTTGCGGACTCCACCATGGAAGCTGAATATGTAGCAGCCTCTGAGGCAGCTAAAGAAGCAGTATGGCTCAGGAACTTCTTAATGGACTTGGATGTGATTCCTGGTTTGCCCAAAGCGATCACAATTTATTGTGATAATAGTGGTGCAGTAGCAAACTCGAAGGAACCACGAGCCCATAAGGCGAGTAAACACATTGAGCGCAAGTACCACCTGATACGAGACATCGTTAAAAGAGGGGAAGTCGTTGTCGCTAAGATTGCATCTGAGGATAACCTTGCTGATCCTTTTACTAAGAGCCTTCCAGCGAAAGCGTTCGATGGGCATGTAGAAGGAATGGGGATTAGATGCGTGTCAGCAGATATGGCAGCGTAGTCTTTTAGTATAAGTGGGAGATTGTTAGATTTGTATACTAAAAGCCTCGCTTTTATATTGAACAATGTAATAACAATTTTATTTGAAATGAGAATCATATGATCAAACGTTTTTGCATATTATAAATTGTTTGTGCAAAAGTCCATTTACTTTATACTGTAGATAATATGTTGTGCGACAACACGCGGAAGATCATATTATCGGTTTCCTTATAAAGTATAAACAAATGCTCACAACCAAGATAAACGGGGACTATCTATCGGTATGGTTGTAGTGTGATTTGGAATTAGTTTGTCTTGACTATAGAATCACATTAGTGCACTTAGCGTGTATTGAGTAGGACCGCTTGAGATCATTCGACTTGTACTGTCTATATAGAAGAACTTGATCTCTGTTATTATGGATGTCCATGCTCTTAATCCCTATACAATAACTTCGACACGTAGGGCAGTATGTATTTCTTTGATTCATCAATGGGTGAGATTTAAATGAATTAAATCAACAAACTCGGTGAGTTGGGAAGTAGTGTTGTCTCTATGGTGTGCTGTTGATTGTAGAAGGAAACCATGTCCGTCATAGGTTGATGATGTCCCCTTGAGGAGCTCATAAGGTTTATCATGTAAATCTTGCAAGTGGATTAATTTCCGGCATGATAATAAGGTTGAGTGGTACTACTCTCGGATGAGATATTAATTAATTTGAGTTGTCAGTAACTTAATTAATTAATGGGCATTGTGTATCTTAAACATGGGGAGACTATCGGGCTCATAATAAGAAGGAGCCCAGAACATAATTTGGGATTGGATGGGTAGTGCAGTAATAATATTTTAGTGGACTATATTATTATTATTGGATTTAATTAAAAGCTTTGGGCTAAGCTTGGTTAATTAAATCTGATTGAGGCCCAGCCCAATTTCTCCTCCTGGTCCCTGCAGTAGCCCAAGTATATATAAGTTGTCTCAGTTCCTAATAACCTAACTCTGCGCCTCTTACGTAGAAAGAGATCAGGAACAGATTGAGAACTCTCTGGGGATTGTTGACCACACAACACCAGAGAGTTGACTTTGGGTAATACTGCAGAAGACAAGAGGTGTTCTTCTCAGATCATCATCCACTACACCAAAACAGAAGACAGGTAATCGTTTTATGCTTCCGCTGTTTTAATTACTTGTTTTCTTTTCGAATCGTGTTCACCATAAGATCCAATTACCAGCAATCCTCACTTACCCCATTTATCTTGACCATGTTTGCTAACTCCGTAAATTGGGCTAAGTGAGCATTTGGATCCTCCATAGTACCACCACCAAATTGGTTTGCTTGCACCATATTGATCAATCCCGTCTTGATCTCAAAATGATTAACATTCACCGGTGGTCCCACAACATAGTTTCCATATTGAGGTTGGAAATGATCTCGGATATTCATCCCCACTCCATTATTTCCATTACCCCGAGGTTGATTTTGCACTACCGGAGGAGCTTGTTGGTTATCCCTTGCTTCTTGTTGTGCCAACAAGTTTTGAATGATAGCTTGCATTTGCTCATTGTGAGCTTCCATTCGTTGGTTTTGAGCTTGCATTTGTTGGTTTTGCAAGTGCACTTGTTGCATATAACCTTGTGGCACATACTCCGGATTATTGTTTCCCCCTCGAGCATTATCACCCCCTTGAAAAAGCCTCATGTTACCTTCTTCATCACCAATATTTGCATTATCCCTTATGTGTTCCATTTCTTCCTCCGTAGGGTTTAGAATTCCTCTTCTTTGTCTTCTTAAGGTAGCTTCCAACTCCAAGTTCAAAGGTTCAATAGATTGAAACCTTGAACGAGTTTGCATGTACCTACAAGAATTCTCAAATTAGCTCTCCAAGTAACCAAGACAAGTAAACAACTATACAAATGAAAGAAATATCCTTATCAAGACTAATCAACTTCAAACTCATTACACCCACAAGTTTAACATTTCCCCGGCAGCGGCGCCATGAACTTAGCCGAATTTCTAGTGAAATGTCAAGAGTAAGTGTACTCTATCGCTGTTGTATACGCGTGACCAAGTGCAAAATTTATAGTATTGTCGTCCCAAGGGAAAAGGTAAACTCAAGTTGTATCCGGATTTTCCATTGATTTATGTTTTGTAAGGATTATCAAGATAAGGTTTTGATTTAAGAACTATGATTACTCTATCAATTAACTAATGAACTAGACAAGCAACTAATTATAACAAATATCAATCAAATCAAGTAGCAAGATGAGATGGACTGGATGAAGTGTATCTAAGAAGAGATCAAGGCTAGCAACATCATGGTCAAGGTCTTATGTAGACTTCACACTCACTCAAGAATTGATGACTTTCAAGTTATGATACTAAGGGCAATCACAATTGTACCCCTAACCCCTATGGCCAAGGTGATTAGGTTCTCAACTCTTTTACAAGTTTAAATCTCCTAAGATTGTCTTACTCTCAATTCCCTCATGGGTACTATGATCATAAGTTGGTTCCCCTCACTAGTTCATCACTAATGTTCTATCATGAGTTTCTAAGCACTTGGAGGGAATGGCTTTCCTCCCCTCATACTAACCAAGTCACCTAATACAATCAATGATTCAATTAAACCACCACACATAATATTGGAATGGCCATCCTAACACTATGCATAGAGAATTTAACCACACACATCATGCATCAAATGAGTATAAGCATTCATGATAGAAAGTAATCATACCAATCAATTCATCAAGCTTTAATAGTGCAAAAATCTACATATTTCCTAACCAATCATATTGCTAGCCTCACTTGAGGACTAGCCACAAATATTCATTGTCAATTGGCTACAATCCAATACAAGCTCCATATGAGCAATATAATGAAGAAAGTAGCAAAATAAAAGAGATTGAGCTTCCCCTTGAAGGTAGACTCCTTCTTCCTTGATCATGCCAAATTCTTCAAACAAATCTGATTTTCTCTTCTTAGATGATGGAATGGATGGATGTATGGATGGATTTATGAAGATCAAGGTGAATTGATGGATTTAGATGGTGTAGATGGATTGTGGATCTAGTGTGTGAGGAAATGTGGTGTGGATTGTGTGTAACTGCTCTCAATCTGATCTAATGTGTATATCCCTTTCAATTTCGCACCAATCATGGTTTTATATCACTTATGGACCTTCTAGAAGCTTCCGGAACATTCTGAAATTTTCACAGGATTTTGCACCTACACGGCCCGTGCTGCAGTACACGGCCCGTGTAGGGCACACCTACTTCGGCGTTTTTGTGCGTGCTTCCAGACACGGCTCGAGCTGCAATACACGGCCTTGATCATGGCCGTGCAGCACTTTCTGACGATAATACACGGCTTCTTCTTACAGGGCCGAGCTCCGCACACGGGGCGTGCAGCAGCGCACGGCCCGTGCACCAGCGCACGGCCGAATCTCTGGCCGAGCAGCGTGTTCTGATGACATTACACGGCCAGCTACTATAGGGCCGTGTTCCGCGCACGGCCCGTGCAGCTGCATGGCCTATTCTTCGTCTTCCTTTCGCTCCCGACTCCGTTTTTGTCCTTTCCATGACCTGTTTTACACATATTTAAGCTCATTTACACAATTCTATCAGTTCGTACCACTTTCCTCAAAATAACAATAACTCCACCAAACTTAACACAAATACGGATAAAAACATCCGAAAATACACACATAAAGACACTAAAACCTAGGTGAAAATGACGACAATCATCTTCCCGCAAGTCGCCGTGGCTCGCTCCTTGAGGGCCGCTAAAACTCGACCTCACCGGCGGAACTAGGGGAGTTTTCGCGGCGTACTCCTCGATCACCTTTCGAATCTTTTCATTCATCTCCTTTGTCTTCAATGGGTATCCCAAATTGGGGACTGGAATGGACCTCGCTGGAGTATGTACCTCCAGGACCGGAGCACTGATTTGAACGTTGTTCCCGCTTCTTGTGATATTCCTCTGTGCTCTAGAACACTCTCCCTTCTCTCCAGGACCATACGCTGAGAAATCTTCAACTCCCATCTCGATTTCCAGATATTAGGCAACACTCGGAGATTTCTGACACAACAAAGAACAAAAAAAAGAAAAAGAAACAAAACCAAAAAGACTTCGAAGATAGAAAGCAACGGTGGCTTATCGTAGCATTTTCCACAGACGGCGCCAGATGTTGATGGTTGTTCTTGACTCGTTAATCAAGTATATAAGTATTTTAAGACTTTAATTAACGAGGTCAAGAACGAATACCCTCAAGCACGTTAGTAGCTTAAATCAAGACAAATAAAGAGATCAAAGCTTCTCTAAGACTCGAATTCCACCAAAGAGTATTACCAATTTTATTACTCTCCTTTTAGAACAACACTCGCTTTTTTTCTCTGATGCTTACAAGTGTAATGTCTAAAGTGAGTGCTAATGTCTCCCCCTGCTTTCTCCTGTGAGAGAGGTTATTTATATCATTCCTAAAACCCTAGAACCCGTCCAATCGCGTTATGCCACCTGGATAAAGACAGTTTGCCTTCAATGCGGCTGTCTGGTACGCCGACCAGCCGCAGAGGGAACCTGGGCGCCACTTGTTGCACAGCAGGAAGTTTGCAGGATGTCTCCGTCCTTTGCCAGTCTCCTATTGGTTGTTCAAGACATGCCTGTCAGTGCATTGTTGTCTTTTAGTAAGGATTGTTGTCCAAGATATCTCCTCTTCCCGTTAGCTTTGTCCTTTAGCCTGTAGTACCTGTAATCTCTCATTATGAAGCCCGTCCTTTAGTATCTTGTTCTCGCCATCCTCCTTCAGCCCTCGGGTAAGTTGTCCTTGCCGCTGAGGAGCCCATCCGGGATCTCGGCCAGGAAGGAAGATAACTGCCAAGGTGCTCCATCGAAGTCGAGGTTCGTTACCGAGGTCCCCCATCGAAGCCGAGATTCTCTGCCGAGGTGTTCATCCGCTGCCGAGGTTAAGTTCCTGGTTACGCACTCGTTCAGCGGGTTTGACTTCACTCGTTATAGTTTGGTCTTTCGAACTGTTACTTTCCTCCTTGGGCCGCCTTGGTTCTCTTTAATTCCCTGCCTCTCAGTTGGGCCCCTGAAGGGTTGGGCCTCCTGGGCCTGATAAATCATGAGGGATATATTACCCATAACAGGAGTAATATTTAAATACAATTAATACAATGCATTTATCATAAAATAAAATAATCATTTTCGGTTAATATAAAAGCATACTTTATACTTCCTTCCTCACATGATTATGTTCATCTTTAATGTTTCACTTTATTTTAAAAAATATTTTTTTAATTAATTTTATTAATTAACTTTTGAGAGTGATATGATATTTTGGATAATAAATAATGCATAAAGTATAGATAATTAGTATTTTAGATGTTTAGAATGATCTTATATATTTGAGGAGACGGGCAAATAATATGACTACTCAAATTATTGATTTGAAAATATTGATTTTATTAGAGTTGCATCAAGTGTTTTTCCTGAAAATTTACAATTTTTTAGTCTCAAACAGGGCATGAAATGACTTAAATTGAGCATAAATGCAATGCAGTTGGGTAGCCTCGTAATCAGAATCCAGAACAAGTTTTTTTTTTTTCTTTTTTTTCTTTTTCAAGCCAAGAAGACCGCTTTAATGACCATAGACAGGATTCGAATTAATGGCACGTAGCATAGAAAATATTTTCTCTATAAGAAAAGGTTTAAATTTTTTCTCTTGTGCATGTTTTATCAATAGAATCATATATTTGGGGTTAGTAATATTAAAATACTCCCTCCATCCGCTTTTAAGGTATTCATTTCACTATTTCTGGCGTCCGTTTCAAATGTATCAATTTCTTCTATTTAGTAAAAAAAGTATACAATATGACCCACCATTTCCCTCTAATACAACTACCCACTTTACCTAAAATAATACTTCTTAATACACGTGCAAAAAAACAAATAAAGACCTTAGAACTATCCGCGTGTAAAAAGCAAATGAATACCTTAGAACCGGACAGAGGGAGTATAACTTAGACATTAATTAGTGAATTTCGATGATGCCCAAAAAGCATTTATCAACAAATAAATAAATATATATATATATATATATATATATATATATATATATATATATTGGCAATAAAATTTACCAAAGGAATTCAATCATTTGGTAATTATCAAGGGAATCTTTATATAAATTATCAATGGAATTTTTAGAAACGAATTACCAACAAAATTATTTACCAACGGAATTAATTTTTTGTTGCTAAAAATATTAGCAATCATCACTTTACCAACGAAAATTTATCAACGGATTCCGTTGCTAATTCATTGGTATGTTAGGAAATTTTTAATTTCCAATATAATCTAATTGTGGGCAATATATTATTATGTAATTATTATTAGCTATTCAATTATTTTATGGACTAAATAGAGTGATCCAATTAAATTGATAAGTCCATGGGCTATAATATTTTGATTTGGGCCAATTGAGTAGATACTCAATACTACGTAATTAGGTTATAATAGATGGCCTGATTAAAGTAGTATACAGATGCTCCTAGGTTATGGTCCCGAATATACTAAGTCGCACATGATCTTCTCTTCTCCCTATCGGGAGGGATTACGACGATCCCCACAAAGGAATAAGGAGGCTTAGTTGAGGATGACCATAATACGTAGATTATAGAGCTCGTGTTCTGTAGCCGCACATGGTCTTCCCTTCTCCCCATCGAGAGGGATTACGACGATCCCCATAAAGGAATAAGGAGGCTTAGTTGAGGAAGACAATAATAATGTAGATTATAGAGTTCGTGTTCCGCCTAGAGGGCTCAATGAATTCAAGATACTCTTCCGTGTTACAGTCTATTGATTAGCCATTTGTAGTCTGGATGACTAATTAAAGAATTTATCGAACCACAGGGAGGAAGGTACTAGGGTTTAAGCGATCTCGTGTTTGTCATAGTTTTATAGAGATGATCAAGAAGGGGAGATAATCAAGAAATGACAATAAAATAAATGGATAGATGAATAGGAGATGGATGAATGAGCCAAGTAGATAGAGAATGAGACTAGCAATACTTATAGTATGGAGAATCTAGGTATCATGCAACGAATTCATAAGTGTCACGGATTAATAACTAAGGGCCAACACGAATTCCACCTAAACTCCGTCTCGAGATGGATAGGTTGTAGATCCTCACAAAGGTCTCAAAATAGCTCAAAGGTTGTTTCTCAATCAAACAATTCCAACTAGGTACTAAGTTCAATTGGAGAGTCCCCTCACACAATCAATTGACCTCTCGATCTAACCAATCGAATGTTCTATCAAAGGGTTCTAAATCCTAAAGAATTTCTCAATCTCTTTACAATTTATAATGCACATGAAATGTTTGATGAAATGATTCAATGAACTATCCTAAACATATAATTGATTTCTCAATCTAATCACATGCCCATGACAATTAATCACACAAATCAATAATACAAATCAAGCAATTAACAATCAATGATAGAAAATCAACAAATCCAATCAACATATGAATTCAATTGCAAAATACCCAAAATTATCCTGTACAATTCATATTGCTAATCTCACAAGGGAGATTAGCCTCTCATATTCATAAGAAAATTAACATAGACATTAAAATCCTTACAAAACATGATAAACAATAAGGTTTCAATACAAAGTTTAGATGAAAACTCCCTTGGATGTCTCCAATAGTGATCTTCTTCTTCCCCTTACAATTCACCTCTCTTCCTTGCTTCTCTAACTATTTGGATGAAGGATTTGATGGTGGGATGAAGGTAGATGATATGGATGAAGAATGGAGGAAATGGATGGTGAAAAATGAAGGAAAATGTGTGTGATGTGTGTGCAGGGGTGATACCCTCAAAAATTTTATCTAAAATTGAAGTATTTGGTATTTATACCCCTTGGGAAGCTTTTAGAAGGGTTCTGATGTGTTTCTGATGCTGCAGCAACACGACTCGTGTGCTGCAATACGGCCACAGGGTGGCCGTGTAGGCATAATTGATGTCAGAAAACGGGCAAGGCTTACAAGGCCGTGTTGCGTAACATGGGTCGTGTGCTGCAACACGGCCGGCCGTGTTGGTGCTGCGCAGTCTCACCGTTTCGATCATAACTTCCTCATCCGATCTCTGATTTGAGTAATTCTTGCGCTCATGCAATCCTCTTTTCCTTGACTTTCTTTCCATATAAATATCTGACAAAACTTCCAATATTTGAGGGTGTAACAAGTCATGCAAAGTAGCACAACCGTGCTGAGTAGGAACAGCTTGCGCGACATCACCATTTTAATCATAACTTTCTCGTTTGGTCTCCAATTGAAGTGTTTCTTATACCAAAATAATTTTCTTTTCTGTGGATTTCCAATCATATATTACACTTCTAGTTTTGAGCTCCAAAAGAGTACAGAAAGATTGCACAAGTTGGACGTGCGTTTTTCAGCATTTCCCTTTGACTCATTTTCCCTCGTTTCAACCCCGAATTGAGATCTGCTTTTTCCTACGTCTTCCTTATTGCACCTAGAATCTCTTTTTACCTGGAAATCATACATTTAAGCCCATTCACACACATCTCCATAAAAATACAAAATACAACCAAATAGCACATAAATACGGATAAAATAATATGAAAACACATATAAAAAGGCACTAAAATCTAGGTGAAAATATCACTCATCACACCCCCAAACTTAAAGTGTTGTGTGTCCCCGAACAACGAAAATGATAAACCAATGGGAGAGAGATTTTCACCTAGGAAAAGACTAAACGAACATAAATAATAACACATCAATAGCAATAAGAATTACAATTTATGCTAAATCATCCTACAACATTAAACTCATAACATGCAAAAAATATTAACAAGTTCAATCACAAGAGAATAATAGTGTAATATAGTCCCTTTTTAGTCCAAGCCTCACATAGGTTATAAATGTCACTCAACTCTCTTTAAAGTGGTAAAATAACACTCATCAATCGATTGGCTCGACTCGCTATAAGCTTGCTCGTGGACTACATTCACAAACCACCAAAGTTTCCATTAGTGATCAAAAAGGTCTTTAATTAAGGATGTAATGATAGGCTCTTTGGTAGGGTAGGAAGAATATAGGTAAGAGTGACTAATCAAGTGTAAGTAATCGAAGAGATGATCAACTTCCTCAACTTCTCCACTTTTCCTTCTTCCTTTCTTATCTTTGGGAATCACAAGCACTAATCATAAACTTTCCTTGGGTTGAGCTTCTTTCAATGCATACTTCCTTCTTTTGACTTTTAAATACTTGAGCATTTTGTTGTTTCTTTGCTCATTTTCTTGTTATGAGGTTGCATGTTATTTTCTTAGTTTTGCTCTTTTCATCCTTTTTCTTGCTTACTTACCATTTCTTTTTCTTCTTTTTCTTCCTCATCAAACCTTTCTAGTTACCATCTCCTCAATGACTCACACAAAAGGTATGTATATAAGGCTCATATGGTAAATCAACGCTTGTAATATGCTAAATTCACAAGAAATAGGCTTTAAGGCTCAAAGTGGTTGACTAGGGATGATGTTCATGGTAGGAAAATATTTGGCAATGACTATAAATGACAAGGATGGCCTTAGATCATTTCACTAATCTACACAAATCGGGCTCGTTCCTATAGTCCTTGAGCAAGTTCTAGCTTATCAAAACTCAATTGATCCACTCATGAAGAAAAATACCATGTATGTACGGTTGAGACTCAAACGCTCACAAGCTTGTGCTTGAGCCTTAAGGACTTATTACACCACATCCATCTTAAAATTGAACAAGTTAAATAAAACATGTCACAATTCGAAAGTGTAGAGATTCTTAATCATAACTTGTCATCACTTATTACCACAACATATCATCACTCACATTCAAAAACGACTCACAACCTCCCTAAACAAACCACCAAACATACCAAGACAAAAATAAGAAAACACACAAAAGATAAAATAAAGACTCAACTAACAAGAAACAAAATAAAAACACATAACATGCAAGAATAAAAATCACCATCATTAACAATAAAGCACACATTCTATATTATCCATAACAATTAAGCTCACAATCATCCCAACCTTGATTTAAAAGTAAACCTCCCAAAAACATAATACATGAAGTAGCATGCTAATCACATCAATCCAAATCAAAATATGTCAAGCAAATAGAAGTGATAAGGTATAGAGTACTCCCTCAATAGGCATTTGGTAAAGAAAGCGTTAGCTCCAAGCTCCATTCAAGCTTCCAATACCCTTCATTCATACTCAACAACTCATACAACACCATTAGCTCAACAATTGCACTAAAAATATGGACTATCATGCACTTCAACACAACCAATCATACCAAAATCCAACCCAACTCATGAGAAAAATTTTAAAATTAACTCAAAAATACGAAAAGTATAAGCCTTCAAAACAAAGTATGTCACACCACGCCATATCCCCCCAAACTTAAATTGAAATAAGAATTTCGAGTTAAGTTTGCAAAAAGTGGTGTGACGTACCTACACTCTTCAAATCAAGCACTCTTCGTATCTTCAACACGCATCTTCCTTACGAGCATAATCAACCTACATGCCAAAAATGCAAGAAACAACAAATCCACAATCCTTATTGAAAGCATTAAATAAAGCAATAAAAGATAATGATGGGTTGTCTCCCATCTAGCGCTAAGTTAATCGTCTTCAAGCCAGACGGGATATGGAGAACTCATCGGAATGGCCACGGATATCTTTCGTCCTTGCTATCAAATTTTAACCATTGTGCTTCTTCCTCTATTAGGCATTTATGGCAAGTGACGGCCTCCGTTGTATCCTTCGAGCATGGCTTCAAAAATTCAACTCTCTTGAGCTTACACTTCATTGTCCTTTCCATTCTCGAACACCACTTATTCCTTCTTACCAAATAGACCCTCAACATCTCTTCGAGTTCTCTTTTTTTCTAAGGATATGAGAAAAATCAATGGGTAAAACAAAGTCAATGTAAACAATGTTATCAAATTCAAAGCAACTTAAAGAGTTTAATGGTTTAGAAATGCTCATTTCACTCTTCAAGTCATCATCATTTGCTTCAAGACTTTGTTTCTTTTCTTCAACATCATATGCTTCAATATGCTCTTCAAATACCTCATTTGATTCTTCATCTCCCAAATTCTTTTCTTCCTCAAACTCTTCTTCAACCTTACTCTCTTCTTCAAGTTCTTCAACTTGTTGAAAATTGGTCAAAGCACTTACAATTTGGCTCACTTGATGCTCCAAGGCTTCAAACCTCTTCTCATTTGCCTTATGTATTGCTTCATCTCTTTTCTTGTCTTCCTCAAAGTTTGCTATCATCATCTCAATCAAGACTTCTAAAGATGATTTTTCTTCCTCAATCTCTTGGTTGTCAAAATTCCATCCTTGAATTGGTGGATAATTCTCTTGAAAACTTCTTTCATAGTTGTTTAGAAAATTTTCTTGGAAATCATCCACTCCCATGAAAGAAGCATCTCCTCCTTGATGGTTAGGCATCCTCCACTCTTCTTGCTCCATAAGGCTAGGAATCGACATACCTTGTACATTTTGGTCACCCCCCAAACTTGAACTAGGCAAGACTTGACCATAAACACCTTGATTCATCATCCTTATTTGTCTTGTCAATTCCAAAGTATAGGGGGTAATTACCTCGGAGGATTCATTGCAAAGAAAACTTGATTGAGAATTTTGACCTTCATCACTACCTTGAGCACATCTTCTATATAAATCCAATAAGGCATAATTTTGGAACGGAGGAGAAATGTTGGTGTTGGGATTTGGTGGAGAATAAGTGTATGCTTGATACGGGTGGAGTGTATTTGCATTGTAAGCTTGTTGTCATTCTCCATTTCTTCCTTGATTGTAGTATTGAGAGCTATCTTGATCCATTTGGAAATTGTAACCATAGTTGCTCTCATTCATGTAGACTCTTGATTGTAGAGGTAGAATCCTATCACTTTGATCCCCAAAGACATGTGTGAATTCGTTCCAACCATCCATTTAAATGCTCTTCTCAAGGCCTACTACAATTCTTCTTCAAACTTGCTATTTTTGGTTTTGATCGCCCTTCCTCTTCTCTCAAGGTAGTTTCACGTACCTATCAAAATGAAAAAGTGAGATCAAAAATTTTCAAACAAATAAGAAAAGCAAAACAAATATCTCTAGTAATACCAATCGAAATACTCCTTCGTTAAACCACTAGCAACCGTTACCTCCCCAGCAACGGCGCCATTTGATTAGTCATTTGTAGTCGGGATGACTAATTAAAGAATTTATCGAACCACAGGGAGGAAGGTACTAGGGTTTAAGCGATCTCGTGTTTGTCATAGTTTTATAGAGATAATCAAGAAGGGGAGATAATTAAGAAATGACAATAAAATAAATGGATAGATGAATGGGAGATGGATGAATGAGCCAAGTAGATAGAGAATGAGACTAGCAATACTTATAGTATGGAGAATCTAGGTATCATGCAACGAATTCATAAGTGTCACGGATTAATAACTAAGGGCCAACACGAATTCCACCTAAACTCCCTCTCGAGATGGATAGGTTGTAGATCCTCACAAAGGTCTCAAAATTGCTCAAAGGTTGGTTCTCAATCAAACAATTCCAACTAGGTACTAAGTTCAATTGGAGAGTCCCCTCACACGATCAATTGACCTCTTGATCTAACCAATCGAATGTTCTATCAAAGGGTTCTAAATCCTAAAGGATTTCTCAATCTCTTTACAATTTATAATGCACATGAAGTGTTTGATGAAATGATTCAATGAACTATCCTAAACATATAATTGATTTCTCAATCTAATCACATGCCCATGACAATTAATCACACAAATCAATAATACAAATCAAGCAATTAACAATCAATGATAGAAAATCAACAAATCCAATCAACATATGAATTCAATTGCAAAATACCCAAAATTATCCAGCACAATTCATATTGCTAATCTCACAAGGGAGATTAGCCTCTCATATTCATAAGAAAATTAACATAGATATTAAAATCCTTACAAAACATGATAAACAATAAGGTTTCAATATAAAGTTTGGATGAAAACTCCCTTGGATGTCTCCAATGGTGATCTTCTTCTCCTCCTTGCAATTCACCTCTCTTCCTTGCTTCTCTAACTACTTGGATGAAGGATTTGATGGTGGGATGAAGGTAGATGATATGGATGAAGAATAGAGGAAATGGATGGTGAAAAATGAAGGAAAATGTGTGTGATGTGTGTGCAGGGGTGAAACCCTCAAAAATTTTATCTAAAATTGAAGTATTGGGTATTTATACCCCTTGGGAAGCTTCTAGAAGGATTCTGATGTATTTCTGATGCTGCAGCAACACGACTCGTGTGCTGCAACACGGCCACAGGGTGGCCGTGTAGGCATAATTGATGTCAGAAAACGGGCAAGGCTTACAGGGCCGTGTTGCGTAACACGGGTCGTGTGCTGCAACACGGCCGGCCTTGTTGGTGCTGCGCAGTCTCACCGTTTTGATCATAACTTCCTCATCCGATCTCTGATTTGAGTAATTCTTGCGCTCATGCGATCCTATTTTCCTTGACTTTCTTTCCATATAAAGATCTGACAAAACTTCCAATATTTGAGGGTGTAACAAGTCATTCAAAGTAGCACAACTGTGCTGAGTAGGAACAGCTTGCGCGACATCACCATTTTAATCATAACTTTCTCGTTTGGTCTCCAATTGAAGTGTTTCTTATACCAAAATAATCCTCTTTTTTGTGGCTTTCCAACCATGTATTACACTTCTAGTTTTGAGCTCCAAAAGAGTAAAGAAATATTGCACAAGTTGGACGTGCATTTTTCAGCATTTCCCTTTGACTCATTTTCCCTCGTTTCAACCCCGAATTGAGATCTGTTTTTTCCTACGTCTACCTTGTCGCGCCTAGAATCTCTTTTTACCTGGAAATCATACATTTAAGCCCATTCACACACATCTCCATAAAAACACAAAACACAACCAAATAGCACATAAATACGGATAAAATAATACGAAAACACATATAAAAAAGGCACTAAAATCTAGGTGAAAATATCACTCATCATCTATATCTCTTTTATCATAATAGGGTTAAGGTTTTAGGATTTATGGATTTATTTTTTAGATGGTAAATCAGTAAAAAAATAATTTTTTTTTAGTGTATAAAAATTTCTTTTAAGGCTAATCTTATATGCACAACTCCTCTTATTGAATACACACCCTATTATTATAAAAATAAAATTAATATTTTAAAAAATCTAAAATATCCTTAAAATTATTAAATACACACCCAATTTATTTTGTAGAGTATTTTAAATACACACCTCCTTATATTTTATACACACTCTACTATTATATAATTAAAATATATTATAAATAAATTTAAATTACGTTCTTAAATATACAAGCGGCCCCATCATTAAATTAGCGATGTGTGATTGCTTCTGCAAATATTTAGACAAATTTTGTAATAATTTATTTCTTTGTAAAATTAATATAGTGAGTGTTTTATTAATTATTAAAACACAATATCGATTTTATCTTGTTTTCTATATAAAAAAATATGAGTTAAGTTTTTATTTAAAATATTTTATTTTACAATTATTTATAAAATAATTTGATTATACTGTTTTCACTTGTTATTATTTATCAGATACAATTTCATATACTAAAATATTATCACTTTTATTTGTCATATAATTGCTTACAAAAAAATTTATTATTTGGTTGTCACTTTTTTCTAAACAGTTGTTATTTTTTATTAAAAATTTTATCACTTTTTATTTGTCAAAAATACTTTATAAAACGGTTCAATTGAATGATTATTACTTTTAATTTATCATATGCCACTTTTGATTAAAAATAAAACCACTTTTTATCTGTCACGTAAAATGTTCATGAAATACTTCAACGGGACATATATCACTTTTTTCTTAATCAGGTATCATTTTCTAAAAAATGTTATACTTTTTATTCGTTATACAAATTGTTTGTAAAATAACACTTCAATTGGTGATATAACACTTTTTCTTGATCAACTATCATCTCTTGTTAAAAATATTATCACTTTATGTTTGTCATACAAATTGTTCATTAATAATTTAATTTGATGATTTTTTTATTAATTATCACTTTTTATTTAAATTTTATCATCATTTGCTCATATGAAATTTTTACTACAAAATAATTCAGTTGAATGAGTATTATTTTACTTTATCATATATCTAGAGATGTCATTGATCGGTGTGAAATTCACCTAGAATTATGGGCTAAATTGCATGAATTTATGTGGATTTATTTGGATTTAATTCAATAATTAAGCATGATTTTAATGAAAATATTATTAATTACTTAATTAGTTTGAGAGATGTATTATTATGTATTTTTGCAGAAAATGGGTGTTTTGAGCTTGAAAGAGTGATGGAAGAAATGGGAATTAAATTGGGACGAAGACGAAAAAAAGAGAAAATTTGGCAAAGACAACATAGAAAAGACAACACTTTTCTGAAAAGTGTTGTCTATTCATAAGTGCAAAAATTGTCCAGAGAGCTGAAAAATTGCAAGAAAACACGGGCAGATGCATAAAAACACGACCATGTTTTTATGCACTTTTGAAAAAAAATTGTGGAGCCTGGGATTCGAACACGTGACCTCTCGGACGCATAAGGCGCCTCCAACCACTTTGCCAAATCACCACATGTGACTAATTCTCGCCCGATTTAAACTTAAACCCTCTTCCTGGAACCTAAAAATTCCAAAAATTTCACTCTTCTCCCACATCGAAAATTAACACCAAAACTCCACTCACCTCTCCACTATAATACCTCCTCACATCCATAAACTGAAAAAAAAAATCCTCATCCATTAAATTCCCAATTAAATAGTGTAGAGAGTTTTTTTAAGATCTCCATTTGAGATCCCTTCCCCTTTGGGGGAGGGATCCATTTTAGTTTTAAATGTTTTTCTAGATTAGGATTTTATTTGCTTTCCTAGAAGGTGGAGACACCAAGGAGAAGATGATCTTCATGGATGTAAAAACTTCATTAAGGTGTAATCTAATCCTATTTATTATCTTTATTTTCTATGTTTTGGTGGTTGATTGAAGGCATGATTATTGATTAATTTATGAAAATGTCTTGATTGAATTTCCGGCTTTGATTAGGTTTTATTTATGAAATTCACATGTCTTGTAATAATATGAGATTTATGTCTTTGGTATTAGTGCATTGTGATTAAGTTGTGTATTGTGTATCGGCATGTCTTGTCGTTGCTTTACCCTTGGTTGTTTTGCACGATTATCATATGTGAGTTTTTTCCATTTATTATATGTGGGTTTAATATGGGCGGAGTTTGGCTAAAACCTTTCTATGTTTAGAACAACATAAATGAACACTAGTGAGATCACTTGTGCCCGAGGATTAAACTAGTGAAGGGAACCCCATCCATACGAGCATAGTACCTTGAAGGGAATTGTAAGTAGGATCGATCCTATGAGCTTTTTAGGGGTTGTGAAAACAATCTACATCCTATTCACCATGGCCATTGAGGATAGGTAGAAATAGTGATCGCCCTTACCATGATTTGCTTAAAAATTGAAAACAATTAAAGATGTTGGATGATTGATTATATGAGTGTATCATGAAGACTACCATGGCATTGAAAATCCAAAAATATTGTAATTAGATTTATTTTTCCATGCATTTTATTTTCTTTTATTTTTAAACCTCATTTCCGATCGTTTCTAACTAATCATGATACTATACCTAAAGGCCATGAATCCTAAATTCCCTTGGGTTCGATATTTTATTGCTTGGTCGCCCGGACTATAACGACCAATCAAATGGCGCCGTTGCCGGGGAATTTAGTTGTATTTGTGACTTTGGGTTTGTTGAGTGGTTAGGATAGGGACATTTTTTTTCTTTGATTTGTTTTTCGTTTTATGGTTGTGTTTGTAGGGACTAAAGCGTGGAGCCATGGTATTGGCCTTGAAGAGCAAAGGAGTGGTGCAAATTGAGAAAACGAACATCTTCCCAACTTAAATTCGACTTTGTCTAATTTAAGTTTGGGGGGCATGTCATTTGTTACTTGACTCTTCTACGGTTTGAATTATAAATTGTATCCATGACTCCTACTTGAGCATATTGCACCGGCGCACGTTTAAGTCCTTACTCTTTTCCTTGGCACGTATTTTCTCCTTTTTGTTGTTTTTGGTTTTTTTTTTCGTGCTTTTCTCGCTTTATCTTGTTTTCAATAAGGAGAAAATTTTCTTGGCTCTCTTGTGCTTAATTGTGAGAAATTTTAAGATTATGATTTTTGATTGAAACTTGTGACTAGATGGATTTTTACTTGTGTACTTGTTGAGCTATGGTTTATGCTTGTTTTGTGTTGTCTTTCACTACTATAAACCCGTGAGCTTTTGAGCCTTAAAATCATGAAATCAAATGATTTTTCCTTTCTTGTGTGTGCATCATTCTTTTGTGTGCATTGTAGAACTTGCCTTTGTGTCTTCTTGAAACTACACGTGTGTGAAGATTGTTGGAAATGATTTAAGGCCATCTTTTTTTTTGACAAGTCACTTAGCCAAATTTATCCTACCAAATGAAATCATTTCGTAGTTTGCCCCTTTGAGCTTATTATCCTTATTTCTTTGGCAACCTACAAATTTAGCCATTTTATCCATATTTTATATCCTAATCACCTTTGTCGATTAGTAGAGGATTAATGGGGATGAAATGGTTGAATTGAGCTTACAAGAGAGTTTGGAAAGAGAGTGGTGAAAGTGCAAGAAAAGAGGGAGAAAAGATGAAGTAAGAAAAAAAATGGAGGTTGAGAAAAAAAAATTGAGTAAAGCTTGTATAAAAGAAGTATAAAGGAGCTCTACTAGAAAAATGGAAAGAGAGCCCTTGTGGAAAAGAGAGAGAAAAAAAACTCAATAGTGGAAAAAGAGAAGAAAAAGGTTCTTTTATTTGTTGGATGGATAAAATTCTCTTTGTGATTAAGGTGGAAAAAGAAAAAAAAGAGTGGGAATGAGAGTTGAGGCTACCAACCAACTTGAATTCTTCACTAATTTGAGAAAAGAGAGAGTGAGAGTTGATATTGGCCGTCAACTTAAATTCTCTACTAATCTTGAGCTTACTTTTTCTAAATATTTTTCCTACACAATACCAAAGAGCCTACATTACAACCCCATATAAAGACCTTATTGATTCAATAATCAACACACATACAAGTGGTGGAGAGCGTAGACTTTTGGCAAGCATATGGTAATGTCATGCATTTGAATCGATTTTTGAGAGTATACACTTCTTTCATACACCCTTTGAGTGTGAGAGTGAAAAGCAAAATCTAGAGAGGAGTAGTGAAGGTCTCACTTGCTTGTATATTTCCTAAGCTTAACTTGTATGCACTTAAATTGATGTCTTGTCTCTTGTTTTGATTGAATTGAAATGGTTTTGAAATGACTTGTTATCTTGATTCAATTCTAGGTGAATTCCCCTCCTCGTTCTTTCTTTTCTTTCGTTGCTCGGGGACGAGCAACACTTTAAGTTTGGGGGGTTTGATCGGTGTGAAATTCACCTAGAATTATGGGCTAAATTGCATGAATTTATGTGGATTTATTTGGATTTAATTCAATAATTAAGCATGATTTTAATGAAAATATTATTAATTACTTAATTAGTTTGAGAGATGTATTATTATGTATTTTTGCAGAAAAGGGGTGTTTTGAGCTTGAAAGAGTGATGGAAGAAATGGGAATTAAATTGGGACGAAGACGAAAAAAAAGAGAAAATTTGGCAAAGACAACATAGAAAAGACAACACTTTTCAGAAAAGTGTTGTCTATTCATAAGTGCAAAAATTGTCCCGAGAGCTGAAAAATTGCAAGAAAACACGGGCAGATGCATAAAAACACGACCGTGTTTTTATGCACTTTTGAAAAAAAATTGTGGAGGCTGGGATTCGAACACGTGACCTCTCGAACGCATAAGGCGCCTCCAACCACTTTGTCAAATCACCACATGTGACTAATTCTCGCCCGATTTAAACTTAAACCCTCTTCCTGGAACCTAAGAATTCCAAAAATTTCACTCTTGTCCCACATCGAAAATCAACACCAAAACTCCACTCACCTCTCCACTATAATACCTCCTCACATCCATAAACTGAAAAAGAAAATCCTCATCCATTAAATTCCCAATTAAATAGTGTAGAGAGTTTTTTTAAGATCTCCATTTGAGATCCCTTCCCCTTTGGGGGAGGGATCCATTTTAGTTTTAAATGTTTTTCTAGATTATGATTTTATTTGCTTTCCTAGAAGGTGGAGACACCAATGAGAAGATGATCTTCATGGATGTAAAAACTTATTAAGGTGTAATCTAATCCTATTTATTATCTTTATTTTCTATGTTTTGGTGGTTGATTGAAGGCATGATTATTGATTAATTTATGAAAATGTCTTGATTGAATTTTCGGCTTTGATTAGGTTTTATTTATGAAATTCACATGTCTTGTAATAATATGGGATTTATGTCTTTGGTATTAGTGCATTGTGATTAAGTTGTGTATTGCGTATAGGCATGTCTTGTCGTTGCTTTACCCTTGGTTGTTTTGCACGATTATCATATGTGAGTTTTTTTCATTTATTATATGTGGGTTTAATATGGGCGGTGTTTGGCCAAAACCTTTCTATATTTAGAACAACATAAATGAACACTAGTGAGATCACTTGTGCCCAAGGATTAAACTAGTGAAGGGAACCCCATCCATACGAGCATAGTACCTTGAAGGGAATTGTAAGTAGGATCGATCCTATGAGCTTTTTAGGGGTTGTGAAAACAATCTACATCCTATTCACCATGGCCATTGGGGATAGGTAGAAATAGTGATCGCCCTTACCATGATTTGCTTAAAAATGAAAAACAATTAAAGATGTTGGATGATTGATTATATGAGTGTATCATGAAGACTACCATGGCATTGAAAATCCAAAAATATTGTAATTAGATTTATTTTTCCATGCATTTTATTTTCTTTTATTTTTAAACCTCATTTCCGATCGTTCCTAACTAATCACGATACTATACCTAAAGGTCATGAATCCTAAATTCCCTTGGGTTCGATATTTTATTGCTTGGTCGCCCGGACTATAACGACCAATCAGTCATAATGGGTTTGACATGTGCGAGCCAGCTCGTCCCAAACCATCAATAGCCCAACTCGCAAATGACCCACCTTGTAAATGACATGTCTTACATATGACTCATTTCACTAATCACCTGCCAGATTTAATTTTTTAAAACAATTAATTTTTATAATTTTTTTATAGTATTTGTCAGTTAGATCATTAGATATCTTGTTTTTATAAGTTTATTTTTAGTTTTTTTTTAAAAATAAATTTTATGTAGAAAATGTAAAAATGAGATTTGCGCCTCTTTCCACCAACGATCCAATCCATATAAGCCCGCATCACCAATGACTTAAACTTATATAGGTCCAACCCACAAAATAGTGGTTTGTGGATCAATCAGACACGCTATATATAACATGTTCTATTATTTAAAAGAATTAGACATTCATTTCATTAATTTTTATATCTTAATTAAAAAATGAGTTAAATTAAATTTATGTTGAGCAGTTATGAATTAAAAAATAATAATAGTATATTTTAAATAAAAAAAGTTATTTCAGATTAATTTAAAAAATTATTTAAATCTAATTTGTTAACTTAACTAAAATTAAAGAACTAAAAATGAAAAAAAAAAAAAAAACAAGGTACGTGTATATATATGCTATTAAAATGAACTAGAACCATCTTCTTTATTTATTACAAGCGGTATTATTTTTTATGATAATGGAATCTATTTTATATGAATTTAAGTATGGACGAAGGGTTTACATTTTATTTAAACTTGAACCGTGGATTTGGGGGTGTATAACAAAAAAAATAATAATAATAATAAAAAATTGTAATTTTGGAATTTTAAGGGTGTGTATATAGTAAAATTAAAATTTAAAAATTTAAAAGGGGTGTATTCAATAAAAGTGATGTATTTAATAAAAAAGGGTGTGCAAATAACAACACTCCTCAATTGAATCTTTAGTTTTTACGATTTTGTCCTTTAACCTTAGTACTCCCTCATCCCAACATTTTATGTAGTACAATTTTTGTTTTCATAAATTCCATAGAATGCATATAATTGGGGTTAGTAACATTAAAATATAATAACTTAGACATTAATTAGTGGATTTCGATGATGCCCAAAAAGCATTTATACCCTTTTAGATTTTTTAAATTTGACCTATCCTGTATAAAAATTTCTTTTAATTGAATCTTTATTTTTTACGATTTTGTCCTTTAACTTTAGTACTCTCTCATCCCTAACATTTTATGTACAATTTTTGCGGCTCGGATTCTCTATGTCATTTGGTACACCATCTTCTGTGTCACACCGTTAGATTGACGACACGTAAGAGAGATAAACTATATCCTAATCCTTAAACCCTAGGGGCAATGGTTGGATTTGTTTTCTCATCTTACGTGTCAATCACATAACGTGTGGCACAGAAGATGATGCACCAAAATGGCGCAGAAGATCCGGTGTGCAATTTTTGTTTTCATCAATTCCAATATTTTCAAATCCGGTCCTGAATTACAAAAATAAAGAAATGGAGTGATACTCAATATTATGACTTCACGTTACATTTTATTTCTAACATTATGAATTACAAAGGAAACGTAACAATAATCATGGGATGAAACATAACAATAATCACTGGACAAATGAAACGTTACAATAATCATGGTATCAACACTTGGTTTGGAGTATATGTCAACATATGGTTTGCTGTTACTGTTAATTGAGTTTTGGTGGTTGATTTTTGGATGACTTTTGCAGTTAGCTCTTTATAAATAAAGCACTTCAATAGTAATTAATAACGAGCATCGATCAAATGTGGAATCCAAAACACAATCCACCCCTTGCATTACTGTTTATTGACACTAGATCACAAACAAACACCTCACAAGAAAAAACAAACAAACAAACAAACACAGTGCATGAATCAACAAGAACATTGGCAATTGACACTCATGATATATAATCTATCACCATAAGCTAACTTGCGAGACAGTCCGCACTGATATAGGGGTCTTAACATAATAGATTCCATCAGACCAAATTAGCCATCCAAAATAGTACTCTGTGGTGATGTTGTGGAAAGTGGTTATGGTGACTTTGAAGCTTCTTTTCTTAACCCTGTCATTGAACTGCAAAATCCTAGGTTTCACCTTCACTAGAGTCCCAGGTGGAGAATCAATGACAGCTTTGTACCTCGCGGTGGAGTTAACCCCTACATTGGTGACAGTTCTTGTTACAGTTACCGAGTCTCTAAGGGTGGGGATTGTGATGGAAGGAAGGTTGACATCAAGAATAGAGTTGCCTGATCTCAGACAAGATCTCCCTGTAAGCTGATTAATGGCTCTTTTAGGGTAAGCCATGGCACAGAGATAGGTCACGTAATCTTGTGCTCCCATGTCATAAACCAACCCTGGATTCATAGCTCCAGCAGGGAAGACTAATCCACCTCCGTAGTCGAAAGCATCAGCAACCTTGGTGGACTGTCCCTGTGAAATAATGGGCTCGCCATTGTAAGGATCTATTGTCCATCCTGCATGTGTTTTATACATCATGTCAATAACTTGCATATATATGTCATGTTAATTAGTACAGGTGGAGTGGCATGTTTAAATTAAGTACCTGTTGTGACGATGGCTGACTTAATTGCAGCAGGAGACCAGTTGGGATGTTGGGCTTTGATCCTGGCCACAATCCCTGAAACATGAGGGCAAGCCATGGAAGTTCCAGATTTGAATAAATACCCTCTGGGACTATCTCTGTTGGGAATAGATGCTGCTATGATGTCCGTTCCAGGTGCTACTATATCAGGCTGCAGTATCATCAAATTAAGTTAACAAAATCAATATTAACTAGAAAAAAAAATCACAAATTGAATATATATACCTTTAGCACTGCAGGAGAAAGAGAGTTTGGACCTCGAGAAGAGAAAAATGGAATATAAGTGGAGGCTTCTTTGCCGATGTAAGTGTTGGTTGGCCTCAATCGTACCCTTGGATCCCTTTATTTTGTTGTCACAAAAATTGAACAATAATTAATAAAACACTTTGCCTTGAACATATGAAATACTCCTCCTACTTACGCTGTAAAACGAATGTATTCAAGTATCTGAGCTCCAACTTCGAAAGTGACTAAAACTGTAGGGAAGCGAGGGCTGTAATAGTTGTACAATGAGACCACGTTTCTTCGGGTTGCAATAAACCCTAGAGCTCCAGCTTTCTCAGCAGTTTTGGAAGCACTAATTATGGCAGCCTCACTGCCTAAACTGAAACAAAGCACCACTTTTCCAGCTACCCATGTATCTCTTGCCGTTATCCCTTCACAACTCCTACATTAATATATAAACATGCATGTTTTAGGAGTATAATTGAATCGATGAAAAAAGATACTTATAAATTGCACTCACACAGGTCCTTCAGTATCTGCTGCTTCTCTGAAGAAAGCCAAGCTAACAAACCCTGTATCTCTTCCCACATACATGCTCTGCCCCTGTACCCCCCGCCCAAAAACATTAATCAGCTTTAATGAAATTAAATTAATTCCTACTAGCATATATACATACATACATACAGTTAGACGTTGATTGTTTCCAAGAATGATGGGACCGGCGAATTTCCTGTCCAATGAACTGGCTCCAACCGTGATAACCCATGGCGCCACGTTCACAACTGTTCCGGATAAGTCACCTTTATTTCCCGCAGAGCAAACGACGGTTATCCCCCGTTGAATGGCGTGGAAGGAGCCGTAATAGATGAGATCCCGCTTATCAGTTTCGGGCCACAAGGGCAATCCGAACGACTGGGATACGGACACAACATCCACCCCGTCCTGGATGGCCGTATCAAAAGCTTTGAGGACGTCCACGGAGGAAATCACGCCGTTCCACGCCACCTTGTACACGGCCAACCGAGATCGAGGGGAGGACCCTCGAGCCGTGCCGTTAGCCAGCCCGTTGAGGCTGACGCTGCTGACCAAGGCGCCGGCGGCGGTGCTGGCCACGTGTGTGCCGTGGCCGATGGCGTCGCGGGGGGAGAGGTACTCACCTTCTGCTGTGGTGTTGTATGGCTTGCCGTAGGCTGCGAGGAAGCCATTGTTGAAGTAACGGGCCCCGATGAGCTTCCTGTTGCAGTGGACGGCGGGATTGAATGCCTGTCCACGCTGGCAGAAGCCCCTCCATCGGTTCGGGATGGGGCCCAGGCCCCTGTCGCTGAAGGATTCGGATTCGGGTCGGATACCCGAGTCCAAGATGCCAATGATAGTATCGTCAACCCGCATGGCATCACTCACCTGATCCTCTGCACCCTCTGGAAGTAATCCACCTGAAGCTGGCTTTGGTGCTGGTGGTTCACCATTTTCGTGTATATCTGCCTCATCAAGGAAAGTGTTACTCTGTGTAGTGTCCAGCTTGTATAATCGATCTGGAAACACCTTTACAACATCGGGCAGCCCTTCAATGAGTGAGAGAGAGAGAGAGAGAGAGAGAGTGAGGTTATGAAGTGTAGCAAATTATATATGATGAGTTAGATATATAATATATCTACCTTCAAAGTACTTGGCTTGACCCTCTGTCATCTTTGCCGCGAAACCTGAGAACCCATGTCTGTAACTATATATCATGGACTCCATTGCTGCTTCATTGCTGCAATATCCCAAAATGATTTCATTAACCTTCCCAATTAAATTTAATTAATTAAACATGAATGTTATAATCATTATAAGTTGCTATTGCAGAGTATCATGCCTTCCAAGAACAGAGCCCAGCATTGCATGGTGGGATTTGGTGATTTCTTCCACCTCACTCTGCTTCCTTTCTCCCATATACACAACATATACCTGTTTTAAGCAAAATATTACTCAAAACATTTTACAATCAACATTTAATCATTTCACAAACTAGAAGATATATAAGCCAAAAGGAAACTAGTAACTACTTTGGTGTCAGCATCATTATTAATGGCTGCACCAGTTTGCACAACAAGTGTACACACTACAAGTACTGGAATTAGAAACAAGCTGCATTTCTTCATTTCCCTCATTTTCTTTAACAAACCTCATGTGCTCTACTTAACAACCACTACTCTATATATAGACCAACAAACATCTGTGAAACTGTACTATGTGCAATTTTTTAAAATCTCTTGCATTATAAAATGGTACCTACCAAACAATGTTAAAACATTTAGTCTATGTTTGTTCGAGGTTTAAAGTTTTTTTTACGTGGATTTTGAAAATTACGAATAATGATAATTTATTTGTGTTGAGGACAACCTACTATAGGTTTTAACTTTGTATTCAATCATTGTATAATGTCATGTCCCGCGTTTAATATCATTTACAACACATTTAGCACAAAAATGGTAACAAATGAATAGTCATATTTGTGAAAAATAATATAGAAGAGACGAGAAAAGAAAAGAGAGAAAATGTAATGATCTAGGGGGAAATAATCCTTATAACACGAGAATGTTTTCAAATTGCCATGCAGCATTATAAACTGATATAGTATACTATAAAGAAAGCATAAAGGCTTCAATTAAAAATCTGATCTCTCTAAAAATATAAGACTTCCTTTCTACATATGTATAACAATTTTTTGACTCATGTAATTATAGATAAACTATAATAGCGGTTCGGATATTCTGTTACATTTTGGTGTTACATCTCCTATTACAAATCGTTGGATGATTGGCACGTAGGATAAACTATTCTATACCCTAACAATCAACCCTAAGGGGAAAGGTTGATATTTTCCTCTCCGCATACGTGTCACTCATCTAATACGTGTAACGGGAGATGTAATACAAAAATGTAACAGGACATCCAAGATCATATATAATAGATAACTCTCAAGGTAATGCATTTAGCTTGGTTAGTTGTAATTTATTACAACCTGTCTTGATTCAAAGTGTATAGCTTATCAATTATCATTGTCTTCATATGGAACATAACTTTCTTGCCTGTTGCAAAATTACTCAGCTTGCATCTTTTTCAATTTTGTAACTGCAATCTTACTGTTAAAAATGTTAGATAATTACAGAGATAATGTTCATGAATAAGTATAAAAATTTGAAGAAAGAAAATGTGATATCACGGTAACAAAATGACATGGCTCGAGCGATTTGAATTCTCTTGTCATAAAAATAATATTTTTAATAATATATTTTTTGAAACCACATCCACAATTTCAGTAGGTTTATCAATAATCACACAAAAATGATCAAATGTTTGAAACTGAGTGCAGTATTTCACAAAGTCATGACCATGGTGCGTAAAATTAAAAACAACACAAAATATTGAAGATTGGTATTAATATTCCCTTGTTAAGACCATGGCGTTGGGTTCATTAGGCCACTAAGAGCTGGGGCTACGAAGGCCAAAGTATATCACTCATCTATTAGCACGATATTATAGCAAGTTCACATTTATAAATCTGAAATTATCTCCATTTATAACCGACATGCGACTTTGAATGTCCACTCAACCCACACATAAACTTAATAACCTCGAATTTATATAGCCATTTATTCTCTCCTGATTCACAATGAATGTCCTACCACATAAAGAATTTTTTTAAGCAATTGATTATGTGACACGTGGGAGACTTTAGCAACACTGGCATAATAACATCTCACGTGAGATCATTAGTATATTTTCTTAAAAAGTTATTACTAACACTTGCGTAATAACATTTCACGTGAGATCATTAGTATATTTTCTTAAAAAGTTATTACTAACACTTGCGTAATAACATTTTACGTGAGATCATTAGTATATTTTCTTAAAAAGTTATTATTATTTTTTATCATAGACACATTATATTTTTCATTGTCACTTGATTGGAGTGTTTGTCTATAAACTTTGAACTTAGGGTTTATTTTTTTTATTAAAGTTTAAATTTTTTACATACTCCCTACATTCTATAGAAACGTTTACGTTTATTTTTTGTACGGAAATTAAATAATATAATATTTAATGTGTATTGAGGTGAGATAAATAATATTTTAATGTATAGTGAGTAGCTGCATTAGTGTAGTTTTGTGTGCCCATGAAGATATTTGAATATTTTTTATGTGTCTCATTTATTATAAAGGAAATGTAAATTTTTTTATGGGACGTCCAAAATAAAAATGTATAAACATATGCAGGATGTAGGGAGTATAACTTAAATATTACAGCATGCATAGAAAATATGGACTAAAATTAATCAACATTTTTAGAACTGATAAGTACTACTACAAAAAGTTATATTTCATAATTGTAGGGGTCGTAAATGACTCAAAATATATTTCAAATATTAATATTTTGTTGTATCCTCTAAAAGAAACAGACGATCATTTCCCACTCAAACTTTACAATTTTCCGAGCATTTGGTTTGATCATCACAAAAAGATTAGCCAAATTATTGCATACAGTGAAACTTTGTATTTGTTCGATCCATCAATTATTATTAATATTACTATATTTTTATTTTTATTTATTGACCCTACGTTAGCCCAAAATTATCAAGTTGCTAGCTGTTTTTCACTTCCTAATTAGCTGGTCGTTGCACTTTTCCTAGTATATTTTCCCTTTTATGTTTAAAGTTATATCACTCCGGTCTTTTTATATTTAATATTTATTGAGTGAGGCTTGCGTGCACCCGGCGCACGGGAACATATTCCGTGCGCCTTTAGAAATTTAGTATTATGGATAAGGATACATTGTTTTAATATTTTTTTTTCTTTAGAAAATAAAGGTACACATTTTTATACTAAAGGGTATACAATTTAACATAAAATTCTAAAGGCGCACGGAATGTTGTCCATGCGCCCAAATACACACAAAAATATTCTTTAGAAAATAAAGGGTACACATCTGTATACTAAAGGATATACAATTTAACACAAAATTCTAAAGGCGCACGGAATGTGGTCCGTGCGCCCGGGTGCACAGGAGTTTTTGCCATATTTATTATTTCACCTTATTTAAGAAATTTTTTACTAATTTTTATTAAAAATATTATTTTATTTATTTATTTTATTCTTAAAATAATTTAATTAATTTTTTTTTAATTTAAATATCTTTGCACTTGAGCATACAAATCTAGATGAAGCTGTATATCCAAATCCAACCAGACAGGAACAACAATGAAGTCTTACTTAAATTAAATATACTAACATAAAATTTCATCTAAACTAAAATTTTAATTTTCGTTTATTACATTAATATTTTTAATTTATCGATTTCAATAAAAAATAAAAAAGCATATGGATAATTATTATTTTATTGATTAAAATAATTACTCCTATTTCATATTCATTCTCTCATTTACTGTACACATAAATTTAGAAAAGTTACTTTTTTATTTACTTTCATGGTAATTTGATATATCATTTATGTTAATAATGTGATGATAATTAATTTGAAATCAAAGTACATTGGAGGGATATTAATTAAAAATATTTTTCTTTTATAGAAGTATATATGAAATTAAAATAAAAATAGACCAAAAAAAAATATGTAAAGTTAAAGTTGAGACGAAGAGAATTAAAATACTGTATCTTTTAATTATGAGAGTTTTTTCAATACATAACCTTAAAGATAGTTAACTATCAATAAAAATTCAGAAAGATTTTTTATATCAATTTTGAATCTGAAAGGTATGAAACTAAAAACTCAGCAACCTAAAATTGATAGTAAAAAAATTTTCAAAACATTAATTGATAATGAGTGAGATTCTTGTGCCCCGAGGACACCGTGCCCTTTTGCAATTTTCGTGCCCTTTTGCAATTTAAGCAACTATCAATTTATAAGTTTAAATAGAATATGAATGGGGAATATTGTGTTCCTATGAGAAAATGGCGTGTCCTCGAGGACGAAGGAGCTTTTGCCATTGATAATTACTCTGGTGTCCTATATCCTTTTGCAACTACACAACATGACCGACACTTATTTATAATATTATCATTTTTTTATTCTTTCTCCCAAAATTCTTTACGACTTTGCTCCACAACAAGAGTATTAATATTTTGATTGAAAATTTTAAAAAAATCAAGAGTATTAATATTTTTTATTTTATTTTTTCAATCAAATATTAATATCCTTTAAATTTCAAGCAACCTTTTAGATGAAAAAATAATATTGTTAGTAATTAAAATGTACTACTTTCGTCCCATTAAAAGATACGCGTTTACTTTTGAAACGTAGATTAGGAAGTAAAATATTTTAATGTGTAGTGAGGTAAGATAAATAATATTTTAATATAAAATGAGTAGGTTTATTTGTGTGACATGTGAGTCATAAAGAGGAAAATAATTAATTTATGTGGATCTCTTTTATCTAAAAGAGAAATGCACATTTCTATTGATACGAACCAAAATGGCAAAACGCATAAATTTTAATAGGATTTAAAGAATATCAAATAATTATCACATCATTAGTTTTTAAATTTAAATCATTACTTATATTAGTTTAATTAAAATTAATTTAAATTAACAATTAATTATTATTTAATTATTATTTTAATGAGATGATGGCCACATAGGCAGAGTCGCCACTACTAGTGGCGCCTCTGCTTATTCTGTTAAAAATCCACGCAACTGCAATATATCATTAAATTTTTTTTCAAACAACAATATTTTCACAAATTAGCGACATATTTCTACCTCAATTTGATTCCATTTTTCATCTTTGTTTTTTAGCTCAAAACTCTCATTTCATATATGAAAAATAAAAATGGCATGATTCACACACTTTTCTCCAAAAACACAAACAACACAAATATAAAATAAAACACCAAACTTTTGAAATCACATCCACAATTTGAGTGGGTAAAGTGACATATTTCTACCTCAATTTGATTCTATTTTTCACCTTTGTTTTTTTAGCTCAAAACTCCTTATTTCCTACATGAAAATAACATGATTCACATACTTTCCTCCAAAAACATAAACTAAAAATTAAACACTAAAAATAAAAATATGCAAAAATTATACAAACACGATTCTAAAATCTACCAAATTTTTACGAGGAACCACGGGACACTCCATACAGAGCAAGCAAGTCTTAGGGATGAGACGCCCGCGCAAGGACCTCCATTCTCATTAGGAGGTCAAACCAAAGACCTATGGAAGTCGGGGATAATCAGTACGCACACAAAAATGATTAAATGTTTAAAACTTAGTGCAGTATTTCAAGAGTCATGACCATGGTGCATAAAAACAACACAAAATATTGAAGATTGGTATTAATATTCCCTTATTAAGAGCATGGCGTTGGTTTCATTAGGCCACTAAAAGCTGGGGCCAAGGAGGGTAAATATATAACTCGATTCATTAGCACGGTATTTTAATTCACACTTATAAACTCGAAATCAGCTCCACTTCAAATTACTATGCAACTTTGATTGTCTACTCAACTTACACATAGAATTAATAACCTAATTACGTGAGCATTTATTCTAACCTGATTCATAATGGATGTCCTACGACATGATGATTTTTTATTTTTAAATTCCTTGTGTGATACGTGGGAGATCATGTAAAAGAACATAAACTTGGGACTATCATCTCACGCGACACCATTAACATATTTTTTAAGAAAGTGATTAAAATAATATTATTTTTTATTAAAAGAGTGAGGCTCCTGTGCACCCGGGCGCACGGATCACATTCCGTGCTCCTTTACAATTTCTATGCCCCTTTACAATTTAAACCCCTAGCAATACATAGGTTTAAATAGGATTGGAGGGGAGGGTGTGTTCACATGGGGAAACGGAGCATCTTTCTGTGTCCCCGGGCGCACAGGAGCTTTTGCCTTATTAAAAATATTATCGATAAGTATTTGTCTATAAACTTTTAAGGTTTATACTCTTATTAAAGTTTAAATTTTCAACATATCACTTATACATAGACATGCACTGCGGTTCGGAACCGCCGGTTCTGATTTTAGGAAATGTGGAACCGGAACCGAATCGAGGGTAGGCCGGTTT
The DNA here is from genome assembly GCA_023678885.1 of Pogostemon cablin. Taxonomy (NCBI): domain Eukaryota; kingdom Viridiplantae; phylum Streptophyta; class Magnoliopsida; order Lamiales; family Lamiaceae; genus Pogostemon; species Pogostemon cablin. Next base: position 31,023,792 of record CM042995.1, read on the forward strand.
CGGTTCCGATATGAAATCGCCGGTTTCAGTTCGGAACCGCCGGTTTCGGTTTTCTATTTTTTTTAGCCTTTAAACGTAAAAAAAAATTGGAAAAACCGCCGATTTGGAACCGGAACCAGCGGTTCCGATTTCACAAAATGAGGAATCGGAACCGAACCGGAATATATCCTGTTTCGGTTCCGTTTTGACCGGTTCCGGTTAAAATGTGCATGTCTACCTATGCATAACACCATGCATAGAAAATATGGAATAATATTAATCAAAATTTTAGAGCCTATACATAACACCATGCATAGAAAATATGGAATAATATTAATCAAAATTTTAGAACCGATAAGTACTACTACATAAAGTTATTTCATAATTGTACGGGTAAATGTTAAAATATATTTTAAATATTAATTAATATTTTGGCGAATCCTCTGGAAATGATGACTCAAATATATGCATGGATTGCAACAGATGGTACAATCATTTCCCACTCAAACTTTACAATTTTCCGAGCATTTGGTTTGGTCATCACAAAAAGATATTATTGCATGCGCAGTCAAACTTTATATCTATTCCATCAATTATTTTTATTACTATATTACTATTATTTTATTTATTAACCCTACGTTAACAAAATTTGATATTAGTTGCTAGCTGTTTTTCATTTCCTATTTAGCTTCTCGTTACACTTTTCCTAATATTTTTCCCCTTTTATGTTTAAAGTTTATTACTCCTTATATTTAAAAATTTTCAAGAAAAGTCGTTTTTTATTTATTTGATGGTAATTTGGTATATCATTTTTCTGTTAAAAATGTAATAATAAATTTAAAATCAAAATATATTAAAGAATATTAATTAAGTATATTTTCTTTTATGGAAGTATATATGAAATTAAAATTATAACAAACCAAAAGGGAAAAAAAATTGAAATTGGAGTTGAGATTGAGAGAATATCTATTAAGAATGAGAGTGTTTTTTTAATAGAGGGTCCTAAAGATAGTTAGCTATCAATTAGGAATTTGAAAAAAAAAATTATATCAATTTAAGACCCAAAATATATAAAATTATATATTTATGACCTAAACTAATAAAATCATTCAAAATAATTTAATAATAATTACATTAAAATTTTAGATATTAAATAGTCTCTCTATCCCATAAACAAATTCACACTTTCTATTTTTGTCCGTCCCATAAACAAGTTCACACCCCCCCAAATAAGGAAATACACACAAAACAATAATCTTACAATACATTTTAATTTTAAAAATGTCACCCTTTTACAACTCACATAATTTACTTTTATAATTTATTTATTACTTAAAAATATCAAATTACTCCTAAGAGGTAAATTTTTTCTTAAACCCCGTATCTACGATAAATTTATCTTTTAGGTAAAAAAAAATCTTAAAATGGAGTATCCTTTTGCAACAGCACATGACCGACACTTATTTATAATTTTTTTTTTCTCCCAAAATCCATTACGACTTTGGTCAACAACGAATCACAGAGGGACACCTAAAAGAAAAAGGAAGGAAAGAAAGAAAAGAAATAGACCATCCCACAAACACAAATAGCTAGGTTCTTGTGTATGACTTTATTTAAAGTGTAAATATTGGGAATGAAATCTCACATCGATACAATGTACTGTTGTGTGTCACTAATTTCATTAAAGCATCTAACTTTTATATTGCCAATTACAATGCCAACATATTCTCATCTGCATCCATTGAAAATTTAATCATCTCCAAAATAGGCTGTAAATTTTCTGAAGGGAAAAGGGTATACATTATAGAAAGTAAAAATGTAAGACCCAATTCTTGTGTTTGGTCAGTTTATTTTTCCTGTGGAATTACCGCAATAATTTTTTTTGGACCCACCTCAATGTGCAACACGTTGCCTTGTTTGATGTCGTCATACATAAGGATCGTGCTGACAGCTGATATATACTTCCTCCTGTCCTACCACGATACATTTTTTATTTTGGATTTTCCCACAAAATTTACATATTCCTAAAAAGGAAAAAGTAAAACACAATCACTCTTTTCCATACACTTATTTACAAAAAAATCACCCCTACCTAACACACTTAACATACTTTATCAATTATTTATTACCAAAAAATATCATAAAACCCCTAAAAGTCACCACTTTATTAATCATCGTATCAGGAAAGGGGGTGCAATCTTTCCTGAGATGGAGTGAGTATAATGGACATCTTTATATAAAGTTGACTTCCCAATTCATCTTGTTTCATAGTACTATTATTTAAAAAATTATTATTATTTAGCTATGCTTTTTTGACTTATTAGAATAATTTAGTATTTTTAAGTTAGTAAAGTATAAAGAATATTATGTGAAAAAAATAATATTATTAAAATTTATTAATGTAAACTTTTAAAGTTTTAAAATGATACTCTCTCCATTCGTGAAGACGTAGTTATTTTTTTATATATATAAATTAAGAAATATTATTATTTTACATAAAATTAATAGTTGTATTAGTAGTTAGTAACTGGTTGATATATGTGGAAGAATTATATCCCTTCGCATATCCATTCTAGATTATTTTTAAAAAATTTTATTTTTTTCCCTCTAATGAAGTATTTCACCTAAAACGATGAAAAGAAAAATAAAATTCTCTCTTATATATCCATTAATTAAAAAAATATTAGTCCTACTCACATAATTGTCCCTAAATAAATTTCTTTTAAATAACATAAAGATTAAAAAAAATATAATTTTTAGAAATATTATGATATTTTATGGATAATAAACATATTATAAAGTATGTTAGGTGTATTAAGTAAAGGTGGTTTTTTAAAAATAATAAAGGGCTATTGTGTTTTTTTTTTCAATTTTTTTTAGAAGATGAAAACTTATACGGAAATATAAAAATACTTTAAAAACAACAAATTTCTTATTTTTCATGGAAAAAGAAGTATTTTGAGACTAAAGAAATATTAAATACTCCCTCCGTCCCATATTTATTTTCGTAGTTACTGTAGACACGGAGTTTAAGAAAAGTTACTTTTTGACCAACTTTATTGACTTTTGAAGGATATTGTGGTATTTTTAAGTAATAAATAAATTGTAAAGTATGTTATGTGTGTTAGGTGAGAGTGGTATTTTTGAAATTAAGGTAACTTTTGAGGTTGTTGGTTAGTTTGAAGTTTTCTTTTTTGGGGTGTGAAGATAAATGTGAAACGGACGAAAACGGAAAGTGTGAAGATAAATATGGGACGGAGGGAGTATATCTATAAAATACTTTTGAGAAAGAAAAAAAAACACGATGTGGAGTTCATAAGGATGCCTCCATAAGGATTTATTTACCAGGCAGCTGTTTATATAATATGGACATATATTCACTAATTATTCAGTCATTATATATTTTCCAGACATCAGATGATAAAAGGTTAGTTAAACCATTGGTAATAATTTCAGCTCCCAATTACTAACCCATACAAACTTACTAAAATTATTACCAAATAAATAAATAAATAAATTATTACCAAAAGGTAAGATTAATTACTAACCCACACAAACTTACCCACTCACAATAATCCAAGAAAATCGATTAAACAAAAACTTACTAGTAAATACTAACCCATTGAATCCAAGAAAACAATATCAAGAAAATCGTCAATAATGGACTCAGAATCCAAATTCTAGTTACAACCCAAGCCCATTTCGTCTAACTCTTTACACTGGGAAGCCCAGGCCCAAGAAGAGCAAAGCTAAAAAATGACCTTTTTCTTTTTCCGTCTAAAATTAGAATAACTGAATTTTGTAAGGCTTAAGTGTATTTTTCTTAGAAAATTAAAAATCTTACTCAAATTGGATTAACAATGGATCAAAATCAGATTGGACGAATGTGATTTCTTTCCTGTTCTATGATTGAATTTTTTTTCTTTTTTTTGTTCCATTGGAGGACCTCAAAACCATGACATGAATTCAGCAAGAATCAAACTACCAACAAAAACAATTAGCTACTTAGGGTGAAAATAATAATTTAAAATCTACGAACACAAATTTAAAAAATATAACACTTAAAAAAATCCAAAACAATAAGAATTGACTGTAAAAGAAAGAGTATATTCACGTATTAGAGAGCGGTTTAAAAGTTAATCCCGTCCCAATTCAGGGAAAATATTGGGGGAAATTCAAAAAAATCATTATGATTCATATCCATCAATAAGGAAGTATCGTCTCGAAACAGTGAACTCCGTCCAGCTCCAGAGCAAACCGCGGCGTCCGGCTAACTTTCTTCGGCGGGGACGATTTCACTTCTTTGTCCTTCTTCAGATCGGCGCCGCTGGCCGCCACGTCTTGCTTATTACCAGAAGCCGCCGGAGACCTTGAAAGCCCTAAATTCCGGCCAAGAGACTCGGCGCAGAAGGCGTCGAACGAACTAAAAATCGACATCAACATATATGGATTGATTTCTCAAATTGAGAGAGCAGAAAGCAGAATTGATTTCTGAGATTAGGTCAGAAATTCAGGGGAATTGTGTGATTTTTGGAATGAACTTTTGAAGCAGTAGTTGTTATTAAAGACTTGGGTGGAGGGTTTATATTTATAGGGGTGGGGAAAGGGTAGACGTGGGTAGGAAGAAAAAGTGAATGGAAAAGTCTGGAATTCGTAAGCGCGGGTGAGAGAGGTCTCTAAGTCGTGTTTGAAGAAATTTGAAAGTCAAAACGTTTTTATATAATTATTGTGCAAGTGTAGTCGGTTAGCTGGCAATTGGCAAACGAAACTCTGGAAATAGTGTTTGTTTTCTGGATGTAGCTGGAAATTTGATGACGTGTCTTCTTTATGTGGATCCTGATTAAATAAGGTAAGTGGATGTATCTTGCGATAATTATGATCATATACTCTATTATGGAAAAGATTAGGTGTTTGGCATTAATATTTATCTAGCTTTGAAATTTTAGATTTATAAAGATTAATTTGATGACTTAAAATATATAATTACGATGGAAAATAGTATAAGAATTAGAATATGTCTAATTAATTAATTAATAAGATTAATTGGAAATTAGTATAAGTGTGTCTAATAATAGAAGGGCTTATATCTATATAGATTATTATTTATTTATTTTTATGAAAGAATATTTAATAGCAAATATTCATATAGATCAACATTCAGGACATATACATTAATGAATAAAAATATTTCATGAATAAAAATATATATTTTTTGTTAGTAATTTTTTTATTAAAATTAAATATATAAATAATTTATAGTGACTAAAATATACATATACACTATTTGATAGGTGGTCAACACCTAAACCACCATACAACAGATAGGACAAGGCTTAAGTCCCCCAGATCTGTCCTGCCAAGGTCCGAGCTCTCCACGCCCGAGTCGTGGCCTGCCGAGCCGAGGTCATCCTGCTTAGGGATGTAATCGAACCGAATCGAATCGAACACTACTAGGTTTGAGTATCGTTTGTTAAGGAATTATCGAACTCGAACTTGTCAAGAAAAAAAAATATCGAACTCGAGCTCGAACTCAAACTGTTTGTTAAGGTTCACGAACGTGTTCACGAACACATAAAGTAACTTGTTTATGAATACTTTTTCATGAATATTTAAATATTTTTGTTCGTAAATATTAAAAGAACGTTTGGTTTATAAACATCTAATGTTATTCATAATATTAAATAAACAAACTAACAAAATATAATAATAAACATTACAAAAATATTTAAATATTTAAAAAATGACTTAAGTTATTATCATATTTGTGTGGTTTAATATAAAATATTTAATTATTGAATATAAATAAATAAGTAATAATATATAATACTAAAAAATAATTATAAAATGTACGAACACGTTTGCGAGCTATTAACGAGCTCATTAACGAATATGTTCGCGAGCTTTCGAACCGAACACCCTTAGGCTTGAGTTTGATTTGATAGACTATTCGAACTCAAAATTTAAGTTTGGTTTGGTTTGTTAAGGTTAACGAACGAGCTCGAACGAACACTTTATCGAATCGAGACCCGAATAGTTCGTGAACAGTTTGGTTTGCTTACATCCCTAAATTCCTCCTGCTAAAGTCAAGGTCTTCCTGCCGAGCTCTGTCTTCCCAAGGTTTGAGGTCTTTCGGCCGAGCTGAGGTCTGTCCTGCCAAAGTCCGAGGTCTTCCTGCCGAGCCGAGGTCTGTCCTGCTGATGTCCGAGGTCTTTCGGCCGAGCCGAGGTCTGTCCTGCTGATGCGCGTTTTCTTTGCACGCAAAATTAATCCCCAAGTATTAAGGATATAAGTTGCAGCTTAAGCAAGCGACCAAGTGAAATATCGAACCCAAAGGATGGCGTATTATCAATTTAATTATTAACTAAATTAATTAAGACGAAAGAAAATTAAGTTTGAGGTTTGATTATTAACTACTAACAATTAATTAAAATAACAAATAAAATAAATAACACTGAAAGAATACGAAAGTGGATCAAGTAGGAGAATAGGTAGCTCTTGGGTAATCCATTTTTACTACTTAACTTCCCTCTCAAGTGCAGGCCGACTCTGCCTTGTGGACTATGGACGCATCTCTAAACCATGCAAATCTACTCTATAGACACAAGTAAATATGCGTGTAATACGTGTGAATAACCTTGGAGCAAGAGACGTAATTTCACCGCCCTTTCTAGGTACTATCAGTATCAATTATTTCCCACGTCTAGAACCTAACCCGATATGATCTCCATTTATAGGTACTATACAATAATCCTTTTTATCCTGTTTACTAACTCGAATTCAATTCAATTAATGAACATCCATATATGATAGTTCTAATGAAGCTTCGGAATCCCCTCACTTAAAATCATAACATGGAATCATGTTCAGCGGTGAACGCACTCAATCTACAACCAAGATATATATTCAGACTCTATATACCAATTGAAGATGCACAAAACGATCGTGAATATGGATTAAGAAAACATAATTATATATAAAATAAATCCACAAGTAGTGTTGTACGAAGGACACACAAGAGAGTTTAATTAATTCATAAAACCTTCAAAGCCCTAGATTTACCAAAACGGTTCTAGCCCATGACATTTCGAAGAACGTTCATCTTACCCATATGTCCAAAAAATATAAAATAAATTAGAAAACGAAGGAAACCCTAGATGTGGGAGTCGTTGCGTCCTTCTCCATCTTAAATTCTCCTCTTGGTTCTCCTCTTAATTCCACAGACGAATCTTCAAAGTGATGGATGGATGGTGGAAAGGATGTGGAGGATGGTTGGGGGGTAATCCCCCTTGTGGGGTGCAGGATGATTGTGTTGTTGTGTCTTCTCACATGAATAATGATGTAAAATATATATAGGTGTGAGAAGGGAATTAAATAAGGAAATAAAACATATGGGTAAATCATGGAGGATTATGTGATGAGGAGATTAATTGTGCTTCAAGAAATATGTAATTTTTGGAAATTTTCAGAAATTCTCGCGAGCAGCTGCGCGACCTTACGACTTTGAGCATAACTTCCTCTTCCTCGTCCAATCTCCGATTTGAGTGAATCTTGCGTCAAAATGATCCTCTCTTCCGTGGCTTTCTAACCATGTATCACAATATCAGTTATGAGCTTCACATGAACACAGAAAAATTATGAAAATTGAACGTGAATTTTTCAGCATTCCTCTAACTTTGCACTTTTGATCATTTTTCCACCTAAAACACAATAAAACACCTAAAATGCACCTTTTACTCAAATATATTGAATATAAGATACTTGTGCTAATATATGACAATAATTCTCATCAAAAATGTATTATATCGACAATAAAACACGCTTATTTTCACTCTCATCACCTGCCAAGGTGATACGAGCTCCCCATGCCCGAGCCGAGCTCCGTCCTGCCAAGGTCTGAGCTCTCCATGCCCGAGCCTAGCTCTACCCTGCCAAGGTTCGAGTTCTTTCAGCTGAGTCGAGCTTTGCCCTACCAAGGTCCAAGCTCTCCATGCCAAGGGTGAGCTCTGCCCTGCCAAGGTTCGAGGTCTTTCGACTAAGCCGAGCTTTGTCCTACCAAAGTCCAAGCTCTCCAAGCCAAAGCCGAGATCTGTCGCGCCAAGCTCTTCTTGCCAAAACCGAGCTTTGTCCTACCGAGATCTTCCAGAGTTGGAGTCCTTAAGATGACTAGTGGATGACTTGTCAAGTCATCTGTCACATCCTTGTCAGGCTTTCCCATCTCCCAAAGTAAGATTTCGTATCTCCCGCATTTAATTCCTATAAGCTACTAGTTTAGAGCATTTATTGGTGGAATAGTAGGCTCACACCACTTGTATAATAGGGGGCCGCATCTTCACCTTCATCATCATCCTCACTTTCATCTTCAACCTCAGAACTACCACATGCATCTCCACCTTCACCATCTTCACCACTGTAAAAAGAGAGAACTATCTCTCTCCACCATACAAATAAAAAAAATAGAGAGAAACAAACTCTCTACTTTAAACTCCCACAAACGTGGGAGGAATTTTGTAGTCTTCTTCCTCCATGATTTCTCCATATTATGTTTGATTAGTCCGATTAAATCATATAACAGCCACATTAAATACTCATCTCACCCTTTAAAAATCGACTATCGACACACTGTAACAAAAATACATACTTCCTCCATCCCACCCCACGTGAATTAAGAAATATTATTATTTAATGTATAGTTGGTAGTTGTATTAGTGGGAGTGTGGACCTGATATTTTAATTGTATTAGTGGAGGTGTGTGGTCTCATGTGTGTAGAAAAAGAAATAAACTCTTTGGATGAGACGCTCAAAATGAAAAAAAGAAACTCTTTATTGGAACGGAGGGAATACTACAAAAAAGTATTTGTTAGCAACCGAATTTACAAACGGAATTCAATCCGTTGGTAATTACCAATAGATTAGCAACAAAAATCACATTTTGTTTTAGCAACGGAATGTCAACGGATTTATTCTCTATTTTAGCAATGGAATACAATCTGTTGGTAATTATCAACGGATTACCAAATGAATCATTATATAAATTACCAATGGAATACCAATGGAATTAATTTTTCGTTGCTAAAAATTTACCAACCACCACTTTACCAATAAAATTTTTACCAACGAATTATGTTGTTAATCCGTTGGTAAGCCAATTTAACAATGGAATTAAGCCTTTTATCAACGAAATATTCCATTGGTAAAAAAAAAAATTTTTAGTGGAATATACTAAAAATTTTGTGATGAACGCTTAGATACACTCTTGCACCAAAAGCACATAATGTCAACTTGTATTTAATTAAAGGGTTAATTGCAAAAAAAACTATAAACTTTACATTTATTGCAAATTAATACCTATTTTTTAGAAAAGTGCAAAAAAAATCACCATCTTTAAGTATTGTTGCAAAATAAACCCAATTTGTGACTAAAAATATGATTTTTTAGGTTTATTTTAGAACAATACTTAAAAGTGATGGTTTTTTTTTAATTTGTTAAAAGTGAAAATTAATTTGCAATAGCAGTAAAATTCGTGATTTTTTTTAATTAACCCTTAATTAAACATAAGGTAGTCAAAGATTAGTGGACAATGACATTGAAGTGGTCAAATTGGTGGCTTTTTTGACCAGAGTAAGAACTCGGTGATGAACTTGAGTTTGGTCAGACAATCTAGGTGACACGTGGAATTGGAACTCGTCTTCTCCTTACCTGCATACTCCAACGGATAAACCTAACATGAATGAATAAGCGCTGAGTTGTTCGTATGCATTATTATGGAACACTGTAATTAAGATTTACTAATACTCCATTTAATAAATAATTGTAGTTCATATAATGTTTTATTTTAAATTAAAGAATAGTTCTAACGTAAAACTATTATTATTCCACTCACGCATAATACCACCACAACTTCAAATTTCTTTTGCTCTTTCTCTCAATAATCTTTTGTATAATTCAGTATTAAAATTTAGAGTCCGATTAAAGTGTACTTGGTGAACCGATGCACTTGAACGATCTCAATGGTTAGATCAATCTTTAATATAATCCCTACCATTGATTAAATTAAATAATTAAAAAATAAAAATAAAAAACTACCCTCTACCCCATCTTTTAATTTAAAAATAATAATAACAAAAAATCGAAAACAATAACAATCCACTGTAAAAGAAAGAGTATAATCACATATTAGAAAGCGGTTTAAAAGTTAATCCCGTCTCAATTAAGGGAAAATATTGGGGGATATTAAAAAAAATCATTATGATTAATATCCATCATCAATAAGGAAGTATCGTCTCGAAACAGTGAACTCCGTCGAGCTCCAGAGCAAACCGCGGCGTCCGGTTAACTTTCATCGGCGGCGGGGATGATTTGACTTCTTTGTCCTTCTTCAGATCGGCGGCGCTGGCCGCCACGTTTTGCGTATTATTAGAAGCCGCCGGAGACCTTGAAAGCCCTAGATTCCGGCCAAGAGACTCCGCACAGAAGGCGTCGAACGAACTAAAAATTGACATCAACATATCTGAATTGATTTTGGAAATTGAGAGAGTAGAAAGCAGAATCGATTTCTGATATTAGGTCAGAAATTAAGGGGAATTGTGAGATTTTTGGAATGAACTTCTCAAGCAGTAGTTAACCTGTGATCAAAGACTTGGGTCAGGGTTTATATTTATAGGGGTGGGGAAAGGGTCGACCTGGGCAGGAAGAGAAAGTAAATGGAAGTGTCTGGAAGTCGTCACCGCGAGTGAGAGAAGTTTCTAAGTCGTGCTTTGAGAATTTTAAATTCCAACGTTTTTTTTATAATAATGCACAAGTGTCGTTACTTGGCTGGCAAGTGGCAAACCAAACCCTGGAAATAGTGTTTGTTTTTCTGGATGTAGCTGGGAATTTGATTACGTGTCTTCTTTCTGTGGATCCTTATCCAATAAGGTAAGTGGATGTGTCTTTACAATTATTTATACATTATACTATAACAATGTGTAAGATTAGGTGATTGGTATTACTAATTTTTATTACTAAATATATTTATATATATTTATTTATTTATATTTATAGAAAGAGATACGAAAGAGAATACTATTTCACAATTCCAAAATCCAATCGATAGGTTTCCACTTTTCAATAGACTTCTGAGTTCTGACCTAATATTCACCAAATATAGGAGAAAAAATATAAAGCTTTCAATTCTAGATTTATAAAGATTTGATTACTTTAAATATATTATTACCATGGAAAATATATAGTATAAGAATTAGAATATCTGTAATTAATGGCTGCAGAGGCTAATTGGAAAATATAGTATAAGTCGAAAGCTTTCATAAAGTGCACGAATTTTGTTTCGTACGATGAAATTTAATTTTATAGTATTTTTTAATATAAATTTTTATATTCTTAATTTTTTTTAATAAAAATTGTTTTATTAGTCAAATATTATTACTTTACATATTTCTACTGATATAATTTAATGAAAAGTAGTAGTATACTTCTATATTTAATAAAGTATATACTCTTCATAATAAAATATTTTTTTTAAATATATTGTACCAACCTATTATAATAAGAGCATGTATATCTAATAGGGAGATTATTTATTTAATTATTTTTATTGAAGAATATTTAATTAAATTAAGGTCAAAGATGGGTGGACAATGACATGGAATTGGTCAAATTGCTGGCTTGTTTGACTAGAGTAGAATTCGGAGGGTATCAAATCTTGGCGTATAAAATTGAGTTCGGTCAAACAATCTAGGTGACACGTGGAATCGGAACTCCTTACCTGCAAACACCAACGGATAAACCTAACATGAACGAATAAGTGCCGAGTTGTTCGTATTCGTTCGCTAGCATTAATGGATTGTTACTGGTTATTTATTTAAGAGTTAATTGAAAAAAAAAATTATAATTTTACTCTTATTGCGAATTAATCTTTATTTTTAAAAAATTATAAAAAAATCACCGCCTTTAAGTATTGTTGTAAAAAAAAAAAAAAAAATCTACTTTAATAAAAAAATTGAGTTTATTTGCAATAATACTTAAAGGTTGTGGTTTTTTGTAATTTCTCAAAAGTGAAGATTAATTTGCAATATGAGTAAAGTTCGTGAATTTTTTTTGCAATTAACCCTTTATTTAATATAAGTACTCCCTCTGTCCCGGTCAAACAGCTACATTTGACTGCATAAAGCTCTCACAAAAGCTACAGTAAATGCATCTCTTTGTCCGGGAAGTATATTTGAACATGTTAATTGGAGTAACATCTACTACTGTCAACGCTTTTATTTTTTTTTTTAATAATCTTAGAAAATATTACCCCAGAATATGTATTAGAAACAATATAATTAAAATAAAGATAAAACTCTATTGTTAAAATTTGTATTAATTATAAATGAATAGTTGTATTCCCTCCGTTCCAAAGATATTGACACACTTTTTTTTTTGTTCCACAACAATTGACATATTTCCTTTTTAAGGATATGTGACCCACACAAAAAAATTTATATTGACATATTTCTTTTTTAAGAATATGGGACCCACACAAAAATAATTTATTTATTTACATGGACCACACACACACATCACACTCACCACTAATACAACTACCCACTACACATTAAATATTATTTCTCACACTTCACTTTACATTAAATTATTATACTCTTTAATCTCCGTGCCCAAAAAAATGTGTCAATTATTTTGGGACTACGTCCCGCGTAGGTGGTCATTTACTTTTGTACGTAAATTAAAGAATATTATTATTTTATGTGTATTGGATAGTTGTATTATAGGAATATGATGAGTAGTGATTTCGTGTAAATTATAGAGATTTATTAAGTCGAAAAAATATTGAGAATTAAACTCAAATCAAACATCACAGCAGTGTTGAAACAATAAGCTTTAGACGCAGCTTGACAGATTCCTACTTGACTAGATTTATTATATCACAGTTCTGGGTGCTCAAATAATTGATGCTAGCGGTGAATAAGATGGCATTCAATCGATAAAATGCAACAAATTAAGATAAAAGTATATGAAACACGAACTTGAAAGAAATCCGAAAAAAGACACAAAAGCAAAAGGACACAACCACAAGATCAAATTTGCAAACAACTTATAATAATTAAGTTAATGTTCCGATTTCAAAGTCTCGATAATGTTAAAAGATAGCAAGAAACTGAATCATACCCTACAACTTGAAATTGTAAACAAAAGATGAATGCTACTATATTCCAGGACAAAAGGCAAACAAGAGGAACACGCAAATCTTCTGCATAAGAACCACAAACTATTGGAAGACTTGCATTCTAGTTAGGAACTACTACCCTCAATTATATCCTTGAGAGCAAATAAAGGAAAATCTCAAGAGTCAGAATCAAAGAAATTAAAGTAAGAAGCAAATAAATAAGGTACAAGGGGCTCATTCACGAAATTAGCTGAGGATGATATATAATGTTTGGACAGCACATATCTAAGACAAACGTTGAGATCTAAATGCAACATAGACCAGCAAGCAATTAGTAAGTACACCCATCTCAGAAAAATTATAACGATAAAAACTAGTTAAAATGTGTTATACGCTTCTATTAAGCCCAATCGTTCACTAGGTATACGACAGGACAAGGCAAGATTGGAGTAGAATCATAGTAATCCTCCAAAAGTTGTCACGCCCCAAAATTTGTTAAGAGAAGTTTTCATATTATTTTGAAATAAATTATTAAAATAGGGCATGACTAAAATTTTCTAATAAATAAATAAGTCATAATGCAAATGAGAAGGAAAATAAATAAGGAGAAAGTCCTATAAGTTTTAGAAATTTTATGCACATAATCCAAATAAAGGAAGTTAAATAGGGGTAGGTCCTTTATGTTTCTGCAAAATTATATGAAAGGATATTGCAGAACATTAAAAAAATAGGGACAACTAGTTTGTTTCTACAAATTTATGAAAAACCCCAAACATGCAGAGCAACCATATCACTCTCACTATACTATAATACATGGAATTTTAAGTAAGAGAGTAAGTGGTAGATTCTGTCCTACTAATCTCCACTAACAACTAGGTTCATAATAAATTAACATCACTAACACTAACCCATTATCTTCTAATTTGTATGAACTATCAGCACCAAATACTTGCAGCAAATATAACTCCCACTACACACTTCCGATTGTTAGTTATTTAAAATTTATGACACTTAAAAATATAAAATCCAATCCATATCTGCATGAAATCCTACCACTCGAGACCTACCAATTCATTGCACTCAAGCATATAGACAACTTTAAGTATGCACCCAAGAGCTCACCTCTAACAGTAGCAAACTCCACCACGCACCAATGTCTACCTAATTTAACACCAAGTGGCAATTCAAGAAGACAAATCCCATACAAAAAAAAAAAAAAACGAAGATAGCTGCAAACATGCATTCACCTCATCGACAACTTCCAATCACATAAAGCAAAACTTATATTTATAAACATCTAAGGAAACATCAACACTGACCCACTACGAGTGCCACGAAGACTGGTACATGCATGTTCTAATTTTCCTACATCTGCAGAACTGTATTAAGGCCAACATGACCACCATCCCACTCCACAATACTGTCCGCACTACGAAACAAAATCTGACCAGCAAGGCACTTGTAATGTTAAATCATATCATTTAGCAGTCACAAGTCTTAAGCATTCATAACCAATTGTACAAACATATACTTGAAGCACATTAATACGAATTTAAACTCAAATGTTTTAAAGAAAAATCTTGAAAGTATGCAGTGTAATAACTGCAATATATAAAATTGTTTTATTAAGTCTCCCCGCCAACGCGCCCCCACTCGTACGCTTTCGCCTCGCTTAACCTGAGATAAAATTAATTATCGGGGTGAGCAACCACACGCTCAGTGAAGCTTTAAACATGCTTGTATATATATCAAATAAAATCATGTACGAGAGTTCAAAATTCACTTACAATCCTGTCATGTCTTACGATATCGCGATTCGTTTAGTATTAAGAGTAAGGCACCATGAAGGTCCAAACTTGCAAAGAGAGTAAGGCACCACAAGGGTCCAAACTTGCAAAGAGAGTAAGGCACCACAAGGGTCCAAACTTGCAAAGAGAGTAAGGCACCGTGAAGGTCCAAACTTGCAATTCATATAATTCACATACTTCATTGAACTTAACTTTCACATATAAGATCATTCGACATATGAAAGATGAGAAAAACCCCACCTTAAATCTCTTGCGATAAGAATCGAACCCTACGCGTCTCGATCCAAACCTCTTGCGAAACCTATATACAAACGACTGTTTGTTAACGTAATATCATTACTATCGAAGAACTAAATCTGCAAGGTTAAGTAAGAGCTGCAGAATAACGATATTAGGGTTAGGGCTCACTGTTAGAAGTAGAAAAGAAAGAGAAAAGGATTCAGTTTGGCTTCCATGATGAACGCAGGAATAGGAAGGAAAGAAAAGAAAAGGAAAAGAAAAGAAGAAAAAGAGAATGAAATAAAGGAGAAGTAAACCCACGACAAAATCCATGGCAATTTGCTCCCATTTCCACTCAGGAATCTCGAGTGGTTTGAGCTTCCCGGCTGGTCGCTGGTGTTCAATCTTAACTTGTTGACAAGTTAAACATCTTTCGACAAAGTATCCAATATCACGCTTCATACTTCTCCACCAGAATCTTTCCTTCAAGTCATGATACATCTTCGTTCCTCCCGGATGAGCGGTGTACGGTGCTCCATGCGCTTCTTTTAAAATCTTTTCTCTCAATTCCTCAACCATTGGAACACACAATCTTCCATTCAAAGTTAAAACTCCCTCTTCGTCCACTTTGAAGCCATTGTATTCGCCTCCAGCCAGTGCCTTCTTCATCATCCCTTGCAAGAAATGATCTTGTTCTTGAGCTTCTTTTATCTCCATTTTCAGACTTGGCTGAATTTCTAATGCCGTAATAATCGCCTTCGTGTCGGAGGGTGATGCCACCAATTCAATTTGCATCTTGGCGAATTCTTCGACCAGCTTTTCTTGCTTGGTATATAGACTATTTAGTTCCATTTTGGTTTTCCGACTCAAAGCGTCGGCCACTACGTTAGCCTTGCCTGGATGGTACTCAATAGTGCAGTCATAATCTTTCACCAACTCTAACCATCTCCGTTGTCTCATGTTGAGCTCCTTTTGCGTGAACAGATACTTCAAGCTCTTATGATCCGTGAAGATCGTACATCTTCCACCATAAAGGTAGTGTCGCCAAATCTTCAAAGCATGAACTACGGCCGCTAACTCTAGGTCATGAGTAGGGTAGTTCACTTCGTGCGGTCTCAACTGTCTAGAGGCATATGCTATGACTTTTCCATGTTGCATCAATACACATCCGAGTCCTTGTTTTGATGCATCACTGTAGATCGTGAACTCTTCATTCGGATTAGGTATTATCAATACAGGTGCTGAAGTCAAATCGTGCTTTAACCTTTGAAAGCTCTCTTCACATTTGTCAGACCAAATGAACTTTTCTCCTTTACGAGTCAATCGTGTCATCGGACCGGCTATCTTGGAGAACCCTTCTATGAACCTTCGATAATAGCCAGCTAATCCCAAGAAACTACGAACTTCTTGAACATTGGTAGGCGTCTTCCACTGATTTACTGCTTCTATTTTAGATGGATCTACTTCAATCCCTTGTGACGTCACCACGTGTCCAAGGAATGTGACTTGATTCAACCAAAACTCACATTTCTTAAATTTCGCGTACAACTTCTCCTTGCGAAGTGTCTCAAACACCACTCTCAAGTGCTCCTCGTGTTGTGCTTCATCTTTGGAGTATACCAAAATGTCATCGATGAAGACTATAACGAACTGATCGAGATACGGGTGAAAAACTCGATTCATCAGATCCATGAACACTGCAGGCGCATTACTCAACCCAAATGGCATGACGACGAATTCATAGTGCCCATAACGCGTTCTAAAAGCAGTCTTAGAAATGTCTGATTCCTTCACCCTCAATTGATGGTACCCGGATCTTAAATCAATTTTGGAAAATACACTCGCTCTTTCTAATTGGTCAAACAAGTCTTCAATTCGAGGTAGGGGATACTTGTTCTTTATTGTCAACTTGTTAAGCTCTCGGTAGTCGATACACATCCTCATGGATCCATCTTTCTTCTTAACAAACAGGACTGGCGCTCCCCATGGAGATACGCTTGGGCGGATGAATCCCAAGTGCAAGAGCTCTTGTAGTTGAACTTTCAACTCTTGTAGTTCCATGGGCGCCATTCGATATGGAGCTTTGGATACCGGAGCTGATCCTGGTAGCAAGTCTATCGAAAACTCCACTTGACGATTCGGAGGTATGTCTGGTAAATCTTCCGGAAAGACATCAAGATACTCTCGGACAATAGGTATGTCACTAGGTGATACCTCTGTGGTCTTGGTGTCTACAATGTTGACTAGGAATCCGTGGCAGGACTTCTTTCTAAGCATCTTGGCAGCTTTCGCAGCAGATAACATTCTCGGTACCACACCACTCTTGAGCTTGTGTACCACTTCTTTCTCGGATCTTGGTTCCCTTAATATCACTACTCATTCCTTGCACTTTATATTGGCTTGATGATAGGTAAGCCAATCCATTCCTAGAATCAAATCAAATCCATGCATGTCCATAACATACGGCTTGACTCTGAAATCTACTCCCTCAATGCGTACACTTATACTTTCTACTAAGGTATGCACAACAATTCTCTCCACCGAAGGTAGACTAATCTCAAGAGGTTCATCACTCTTGACTCGTTTACAATTAATCTTATTACAATACTTAGCAGAAATAAAAGAATGTGATGCGCCAGTGTCAAACAAAGTGAAAGCTCGGGATTTACCCACTGCTAACGTACCTGTCATAACATTAGGTTCATTGTCCCCTTCAGCTTGGTTCATGGCGAAAACTCTCCCTCTTCCTCCAGTGCCTTGTCTTGCGTTTCCCCCCGGAGGTGGTCCCCTACGATCAGGTTTAAAGTTAGGTGGCTTGGGGCAATTCTGAGCTTGATGACCAGCTTCATAACACCTATAGCACTTGTTTTGTCCCTTGAGACATTCCCCATGGTGATTTCTTCCGCACTGCGTGCAGAGAGGCTTTGGTCTTTGTGCATTTGCAGGCGGGTTGTTGTTTGATCTTGCCTGCCGGTTGTTGTTCCTGCCCTGGCTAGAATTTTCCCATTTCCGTTTGTTTGGGTTCTCCATCGGCTTTCTGTTCGCTCGCCCTTTCAGTAAGCAAGCTTCAACTTTCTGGGCCCTCATAAACGTGTCGGCATAGCTCATATCGGGCAGTGAAGACATTCTCTCTTGTATGTCCTGGTGCAGCCCATCCAGGAATTTCTTGGCTCGCTTCTCTTCGGTATTGACCATCTGTGGAGCTGATCGGCGTAGCTGATTGAACCGCCGCTCATACTCAATTACGGTCATATTCCCTTGCTGGAGATTATAAAATTCATGCTCCATATTATTACGGTAAACTTGAGGATAGTAGTTTGCCATTACTATATCCTTAAACTCTGCCCAAGTAATAGCTTCCCTGTTCTCATTAGGTCTCATCTCCCAGTATCCGTCCCACCAGTGGTCGGCATCTTCAGTAAATTGGTAGGACGCACAAATTACACGCTGCTCATCATTGCACCTTAAAAGACGAAAAATTCTCTCAAGTGCTCGTAGCCACTCTTCTACGTACTCGGGCCCTTCACTCCCCTTGAAGAAGGGTGGATGGTTTTGGCGAAACTCATGTACTATCTTTGTATGAGCATCAGCATCAGCATCAGCATTAGGAGCATTCGGTGCATTTGGAACATTTGGAGCGTTGGGGACATTCTGAGCATTCGGAACGTTTTGAGGGTTCTGAACATTCCTTCTTGGAGGCATCCTTCAATTCCACCATAAAAATAATTTTAGCATTTATTCGAGTTAACGAATGGAGAGAAAAAAAATATATATATATAATAACGCATATCATAGCATTGCAGAATAACAAATACATGATAGAGGCACATTTTCAAAATAATATAATTCATTGATCAACTAAATGAACAACTGTTTCAAACTTGCAATTTAAATAGAAGGAAGGTCATATGTCAAATAATGAAATAAAAAAAAATCCATGTCCCTAACATACGGGATAATTTATGTTAAAAAGAATCCTTGAAACAGTAGCTTGCATAATCTAATCTCCATATACTCCCGAGTCCTCGGACGGGTCTTCCTCCGAATCCTCATCTTGTTCCCCTTCATCCATGGCTCCATTTGGCTCATTATTGGGTTCTGGTGCCGGTGCCGGCTCTGCAAGGTAGTTCACTAGCAACCCTGCTTGCTCGTCATGCAATTCCCCCATGTAATGACCAGGAGGGGGGTCCGGTGGATACCACCTTGCAACCCTATCAAACAAGGCGGTGGTGAAATGCACATAGTCCACTTGCGGAACTTGGAATTGAGCTGAGTGGTATAGTCTTTCAGCAAACATGGGATCTGCCACATCTCTCCAATCCCACGGCAAGGTACTGATGAGCTTTACTCCAGCCCAATATTCAGTAATTCCCTCTCCTATGTTGCTAACTTGTCTCCACATCTGTAGCATGTGAGCGATGTGGGTGGGCAGGTCATGCCGAACGTCTCGATGATAGTTTATGTAAGCTTGTCGTCTTGCCAGGTCATCCATCTAATGCGATAATATCCTTACTAATCATATAGTTTCTCAATAAAATTCTTAATTCATCATTCATCATAAAATTCACATAAGTCATGTAGCATAAACTTTCATTTAATATCTTGCACGTAATCAATTTATGAAATTCATACTTTCGTACCTTGGTTGAAGCGGGCGTCGTACTCGGTGGATGCGTAGCGAGAGACTCTTATAAATTTTTCAATTGCAAAATCATATCATTCAAGCCACATAATTTACTTATATATATGCGGAATTAAAAACTTAAAATTTTAAGCAAGTATACAGAAGCACATACCTGCTCTGATACCAATCTGTCACGCCCCAAAATTTGTTAAGAGAAGTTTTCATATTATTTTGAAATAAATTATTAAAATAGGGCATGACTAAAATTTTCTAATAAATAAATAAGTCATAATGCAAATGAGAAGGAAAATAAATAAGGAGAAAGTCCTATAAGTTTTAGAAATTTTATGCACATAATCCAAATAAAGGAAGTTAAATAGGGGTAGGTCCTTTATGTTTCTGCAAAATTATATGAAAGGATATTGCAGAACATTAAAAAAATAGGGACAACTAGTTTGTTTCTACAAATTTATGAAAAACCCCAAACATGCAGAGCAACCATATCACTCTCACTATACTATAATACATGGAATTTTAAGTAAGAGAGTAAGTGGTAGATTCTGTCCTACTAATCTCCACTAACAACTAGGTTCATAATAAATTAACATCACTAACACTAACCCATTATCTTCTAATTTGTATGAACTATCAGCACCAAATACTTGCAGCAAATATAACTCCCACTACACACTTCCGATTGTTAGTTATTTAAAATTTATGACACTTAAAAATATAAAATCCAATCCATATCTGCATGAAATCCTACCACTCGAGACCTACCAATTCATTGCACTCAAGCATATAGACAACTTTAAGTATGCACCCAAGAGCTCACCTCTAACAGTAGCAAACTCCACCACGCACCAATGTCTACCTAATTTAACACCAAGTGGCAATTCAAGAAGACAAATCCCATACAAAAAAAAAAAAAACGAAGATAGCTGCAAACATGCATTCACCTCATCGACAACTTCCAATCACATAAAGCAAAACTTATATTTATAAACATCTAAGGAAACATCAACACTGACCCACTACGAGTGCCACGAAGACTGGTACATGCATGTTCTAATTTTCCTACATCTGCAGAACTGTATTAAGGCCAACATGACCACCATCCCACTCCACAATACTGTCCGCACTACGAAACAAAATCTGACCAGCAAGGCACTTGTAATGTTAAATCATATCATTTAGCAGTCACAAGTCTTAAGCATTCATAACCAATTGTACAAACATATACTTGAAGCACATTAATACGAATTTAAACTCAAATGTTTTAAAGAAAAATCTTGAAAGTATGCAGTGTAATAACTGCAATATATAAAATTGTTTTATTAAGTCTCCCCGCCAACGCGCCCCCACTCGTACGCTTTCGCCTCGCTTAACCTGAGATAAAATTAATTATCGGGGTGAGCAACCACACGCTCAGTGAAGCTTTAAACATGCTTGTATATATATCAAATAAAATCATGTGCGAGAGTTCAAAATTCACTTACAATCCTGTCATGTCTTACGATATCGCGATTCGTTTAGTATTAAGAGTAAGGCACCATGAAGGTCCAAACTTGCAAAGAGAGTAAGGCACCACAAGGGTCCAAACTTGCAAAGAGAGTAAGGCACCACAAGGGTCCAAACTTGCAAAGAGAGTAAGGCACCGTGAAGGTCCAAACTTGCAATTCATATAATTCACATACTTCATTGAACTTAACTTTCACATATAAGATCATTCGACATATGAAAGATGAGAAAAACCCCACCTTAAATCTCTTGCGATAAGAATCGAACCCTACGCGTCTCGATCCAAACCTCTTGCGAAACCTATATACAAACGACTGTTTGTTAACGTAATATCATTACTATCGAAGAACTAAATCTGCAAGGTTAAGTAAGAGCTGCAGAATAACGATATTAGGGTTAGGGCTCACTGTTAGAAGTAGAAAAGAAAGAGAAAAGGATTCAGTTTGGCTTCCATGATGAACGCAGGAATAGGAAGGAAAGAAAAGAAAAGGAAAAGAAAAGAAGAAAAAGAGAATGAAAGAAAGGAGAAAAGAAGGAGGAAGAATCGTTACCTTCCTCTGGTTGCAGCCGAGCGAACGTGAGTTTAGTGTATAGGGAGTGGGAATGAAACAATAGAATGTGACTTATACACGTACAGCTGAACCACTTTCAAGAAAATATCCTCTGCAGAATTCAACAAACTTCCCGCTAATAGAGGAGATGATAAGAGGAAAATATCTTCTTTAATGAAGATTTAAGATCACGATTTGATTTTTTTCTTGGGAAATAAGAAATCTAAATTTCTGCTCCTCTTTCAGAAACTCGCGTGTTTAAAACCAAGAATGGGCTGAACTTGATCATGGGCTTCAAAGAGTTTGGAATTTTTTTTGGGCTTTGATGATTGGGCCATTGCTAAAAGAAAAAAAACTTACGGGTGTTACAAAAGTAAAACAAAAAAGCTCTATTGCTAACTAACTATAACTCAGTTCAATTCTGCAAAAATTCGAAACCAAAACGTACATTAATCTGCACCCCTAATCAAACAAGCCAAATCCCATATCGTCATCGCTCTCCTCCTTTGGCTCTTCCTGAAAAGTAAATAAAAACAACATGCATTATCAACTTCACTCCCTATAAAGTGCTTCAATATTCTTCAAAAATCCATATTCAACTTATCCATAATTCATTTCCTCACAATAATGGGTAGGAAACAACTTAAACTTAAATACAAAGAGAACATGTTTGTAATATACCAGACACACTTTACTACATTTCTTACTCAAAATGTATATCACAAACTGTAAGAAACATGAACATCAGATGCAAGCATAATAATATGATAACACTGCTTTTTTATCTTCACATAATATAATGAAGCATTAAATGGCATGAATCGTGATAGCAAAACAATTGTAAATTACTTATTGCCCCACAGTATGAATAAACTACTTCAGTCACCATTCACAATAAGTACTAATTCCTAAAATGAATCACATACAAAGCTTAGTGATAGAATAAATATGAATGGAATCTATACCTTCTTTTCCTCGACGGCCGGGGTAGCCGCAGCCGCGGAACCAGCAGCGCCGCCGGTAGGTGCAGCTACAGCAACGGCAGCTCCACCACCAGATCCAACATTTGTAATGAGATCGTCGATGTTCCTCTTCTCGCATAGTTTAGCAAAGAGACTTGGCCAGTACGAATCCACCGTCACATCAGCAGCCTTCACCAGCGTAGCTATTTTCTCCGCCTAATTTGAAGAAACAACATCCATCAGATTTAACAAATACTTGAATAAAATAAAATTAACAGTACCCAAACTGACTCATATGCTAACGTAAAAGATGAAATTACAGTGACAGAGATGCCATCGTCGTGAAGAATCAAGGCAGCGTAGGTGCACGCGAGCTCTCCGATCGACATTGTCTTCTAATAGAGTGATGAATCCGACGGCGTGTTTCTTCTACGCTGCCCCGGCGGTTTTAGAGGATGGAGAGTATGTTAGGGTTTTGTTCATATTTATAGTGAAGCGTGGTTTTTACGCTTGCCCCTGTATTTGAGGAAAGCTCAAAATAACGCAACATATTTCTTGTTAATATCAAAATGACCCTCAATTAGAAAAAATAAAATAAAATAATTTACACCTTTTTTCAAATAAAAAACATAATTTATTTTTTTGGTAATAAAATCATAGTTATATCATATCTCACTTTTTTTTTAAATGTGTTGGGTTTTATATATAATTTAGATTGCGTAAATATTTACTATTTTAAATAAAATTTGAACCCTAATAAAGATACCCATAAATTAACTTATAAAATATGACTTAAAATAAATAATCCTCCTCCATTAAAAAACATCACCGACACATAATAGTAGATAATTGCTAAAACGTGTGTTTTATTTATAGAAAAAGGGATATAATAGGTGAAAGTTTTTTTTTTTAAATATTTATTTATTAATACTCGGAGATGCTTCACAAATAATTTTCTTCTGAAAAAGAAAAGAACTTAAAACTCTTCGCCAAAAACCTCCAATAAGTTCGAAACCCTTTATTTTTTTAAATATCGTTTGAACCTCTCAGTTTCGGGCTATTATTAAAATTGACCCCAATTTGCAAGTGCTAAAGCTCCGCTTGAGCAATGAGGTCGCAGCCTCGAATCCAGTACGAAGCGAAGAAAAAGATAAATTGAAAAGCCATATATTGAACTACTTTGCGCCAAATATTAATTTGCCGCCAGTAATTTATTTTACCTGTTCTTCAATTTCCGCACAACTATGTCTCCCTGCTTCGAAACCGCTGTTCTCGGTTCGTCGATCGCTTACCCTAACGCCGTCGTTTGGTCTGAAGAAAACTTGGTGGCGGTGGCTTCTGGCAATATCATTATAATTCTGGTAAGTTTTCTTTCCCGTCTTCATTTCAACGGTGACAATCTGCACTGATATAAGTTACGGGTTGTATGATCAACGTGATTATTTTTCGGAGTTCGGATGCTAGGTTTTAGTTGATCGACATTGTGTATATGGATTCTTCTTAATCGATTTGAGTTTGCTTGTTTAGAGTCCTGCTAATCCTGGAGTTCGAGGTGTAATCACTGTTCCATCCTGTAAACCCTTCCCCCTTGGTGTGATTGATGATGGAGGTATATTTTTTTATTCAAAACAAATCTAATAGTGTCAACTGTCAGTGCATTTCTCTTGCTTCCAAATTCGCTGTTTGTAGTTTTATCCTTTTGAGTAAGCGGCGTTGTTTTCATTTAATTTATGTGTTGCAATTGCTAATTTGATTTAGTACAGGGCCGGATTCGCTAAATGGATGCCTACTGCAATATCATATATCACGGGATAATCGTCCTTATGCTAGATCAATCTCTTGGTCTCCTACGGGTCTGGCTAATAATGCTGGGTACTAATATGATCTATTTTAACCCTGGGCTTTTCCGAGCGTGACATTTATAATTGCACACTTGGATCTAATTTTTGCATTTATTTTAAATAAATCAGTTGTTTGCTTGCTGTTTGCACTAGCGGGGGACGGGTAAAGCTCTACCGTTTTCCTTTCTGTGAGTTTTCTGTTGAGTGGATAGAGGTATGCAATTAATGAAACTTGGTTGCACTCTCCTTCTTTGATTGTTACCATTTACAGATCTTTGACAATGTAATGTTATTTCTAAGTACATTTGGTAAATCATAGTTTTTTACTCCAATATTAGTGAATCTTTTACTGCTTCACAAATTATAGGTTTTGGACATTTCTGAAATGCTGTACAAACATTTCAAGAATACCAACTTTGGGGAGTTTCAAATCGTGCCGGCAGGATATTATGATGTAAGTGGTTGTTTCTCTTTCTTTTTTGTTTTTGATGCCTGGCTTATGCTCCGATGGTATGTCCTACTTTACTATCCATTCACAGTTTCTCCTTGTTTCATTTGAGCTTCCTCTTATTCAGGTTATATCAAGACAAGATGATACAGATCATGAATTTGCTAGTGACAGACCAGCCTCTGGCTTGCGAAAGAATTCTAAACGTAGGAGACAAGATGCTGATAATGTGTGAACCATCTATTGACCTTATTCCTCATATCTAGTTATTCAGTATTCATTATACACTTTTGGATCAGTAACATGTCTAATACTTTATTTGTCTTCACTTGGAGATTCTTTCTATGTATCAAGATTCATTAGAACCATTTTTCTGAAGATTTCCTGTTATATCAGGTTGCAGTTAAAGATCCTGACGATTTGAGCAAAGAGAGCCTTTGGCAGATTGTTCCTTGCTCTGTTGATAAAGTGATTCCTCAAGAGAAAAAGAGTAGACACGTTAATCTTCCATTGATAACAGCAGAACAGTATGCTTCTCGTAATGAAATGCTGATGTCACTTACTGTTTCTTGGTCCCCATTGTTAGAGACATATGGGAATGGTTTTGATATTCCTAGTAACTCTTCCAAATGCTGTTCTATTCTTGCTGTTGGAGGGAAGTGTGGTAGAATTTCATTCTGGAGAATTCCCCGACCTAAGTGCTATTCAATTTATAACTCTAAGTTCTCAAATGAGGTTTCACTCGTTAGCATTTTGAAGGCACATGACACTTGGATCACTGCAATTTGTTGGGCTTTTTATGGGTCTAATGTTTCAGATGCCCAATTGATATTGGCTACGGGAAGTTCTGATGGTGGGTGAGTACTTTGCCCGCATATGGATTGAACACTTAATTTATAAGCAGAAATTTGGGCAGCATCCATACAATTTCCATGCGATATCTTCATGATAGAGCTTTTTTGAATTTTTATGGAAAATTCTAGTTATGGTTTTTAATTTATGGACTATATAGTTGAGGATTTCATATTTTGAGAAAACTATAACTATTTTGATTATTTCTACCATTCTTCTGTCCTAGAGTGAAGATATGGAGGGTAAATGGTGAAGAATTGCTAATGTCATCAGAAATCATCTACAATTCCTGTACATTGTTGAAAGAGGTTAACATGTTATTTCAATTTCTGGATTTTATCCTTTCAAATTGTTATGCAAAGAATTTTAATCAAATCTTTATATTAAAAATTAGTGATTTTTCCTGTAATTAGGTAATGACTGTTGATTCTGCAACAGTCTCTGTACTTGCACTTACTTTACCTTCACAATCACCATCAAAACTGCTCTTGGCTGCTGGCAAAGGTTCTGGATCGTTTGAATTGTGGACCCTTGACATGACCATCAACGAATTTGAAAAAGTTGGCTGTTATAATGCACATGATCGTATAGTAATTCCTTACTCTTGTACTCTTTTTTTGCCTCTTGATTGATCATTGAACATTAATCTATCTATCTTAAATATAAACATCAGGTTACAGGTTTAGCTTGGGCTTTTGATGGCCGATGTTTGTACAGCTGCAGCCAGGTATTACACTCATTGTTAGATGGTATTTCATGGCATATGTAGACCCATCTAAATTTGTGGGCCAAGTAGATTACGTTTGATTCTAGTGTCTATGAATCGTTACAGTGAGATATTCTGGAACGTTTTTCCATTTTATCAGAAGTTATCAGTTAATTTGAGTCAGTATGCATATATTGTTTCTCCTTAAAGATTTAATGCTGTATTGGTTCTATCAGTGATAGGACATTATGTTACTTTTGAGTTCTTTCTTCTATGCTCTCTTCTTGGTTGGGCATATCCAATTCCAGTGGTAGATAATGGGCATTCTTTTAAAAAATATTTTATGATGTAGCACATTCAACTATGAGTCGTTTTTTATGTAGACCCGTATAATACTCAAGCATTAATCACATATTGGTCAGGGTTTCAAGTGTTGCTTAAATCAGTCCTTGTCTATGCCCTGTGGTTAAAAGGAGTATTAGTTTAGCAGATTCTGTAAAACTGATTCTGCTAATTTGTCTTGCTTTACTTAATGCTTCTTGAGTTATATGAAGCTTTAAGTCAAGATAATGGCCATTGCCGCAAAGGCAAGAAAATCAATAATTCATTTACTTTTTGTTTTTCTTCAGGACAATTCTTTAAAGTGCTGGATTTTTGTTGGAGATTCTCTATGTGAAGTGTCTCTTCCCTTGAATTCTCCTGGTTTGAAGAGCTCCCCAGATGTATGATTTTCCCTATTTGATCCCATCATTTACAATTTTATTCTTGGACTAACAGGAAATCATGTACAGGTTCCTTGTGTATTTAACTCATGCTTTGGT
This sequence comes from Pogostemon cablin, assembly GCA_023678885.1. Classification (NCBI taxonomy): domain Eukaryota; kingdom Viridiplantae; phylum Streptophyta; class Magnoliopsida; order Lamiales; family Lamiaceae; genus Pogostemon; species Pogostemon cablin. The sequence goes on from CM042995.1 coordinate 31,051,286, forward strand.
CTGGCCATATCTCCTGGAAATTTGGCAATTGCGGTGGTATCATTTTTCATCTCCCCTATCGTTTCAGAAGATTTTTTGCAAATATAATCGTACTTTGTATTTTATTTACATGCCTGATTCTTACCCATTGTGAAATTCATCACTATGAAAATTTATGCTTCCACATGAGGCATTGGTAGCAACAATGGAAATGATAAACTGATGGAAACACCTGAAGTTATGGGACAAAGGTTTTTGACGATTTAAACGGATCACTAAATACGAAATTGTTTAAAAAATTTAGTCAATATGCAGAACAACATTGAAAATATAAGATCAGAAAAAACAGAAAAAATGTTTTTTGCTTACCTCCAATCAGAGGAATTATTCAAGAAAGTCCTTGAAGAAAACAAACTAGTGATTTGCCCATACAATTAGAAGACAATGATTTATGGTTCTATGTACAGATTTTCAGTCTATTTTTCAATTTTGCACAATGTGTTCGAAATCCTTCTTCATACTTTGAAGCTAAAACTATCATCATGTTAATATGCCGGTCCACACTCTGCCTATTTGGTTTTCATCTGTAGTTTCTGTTGTACACACTCCACTTCAGCATTAACTTAATCTTCCAAGCATCCTTCACAGCTCTTTTCTATTTGTTAACTTGTTTAACTTTAAGTTGATCTTTTCAGTATATGAACCTCTTACCTGGGCTTCACCGTTCGCCACTTCAGTAGCTCACCTGCCTTATGCAGTATAGGCGACATTATAGCTGTTGTATTGTATAGTATAGATGCATTGTGACTACGTATTGTATAGATGGTATTCCAGCAATTTTATTCAAATCCAGGTCTAAACAATTTGTTTTTCTTTTCAGGCTCGTGGATTTGATACTTATCTGTTAAATCCAATGTACCAGGGAAGGTGAGATTCCAGACATCCCCCCCCCCCCCCCCCCCCCCCCGCGTCTAGTTAATGGTCATTGTGTGCGTTGTGTCAATATGCTTCGAAATACAGCATGGTGAATCTCTTCCTTTTTTGCAAGATGTCAAGGATAAATGTTTATGCGATTAGTCTGCAAATAGTAGTTAACATGACCCTTATGGAATGCTGTTAATTAAGCTCACTGTTTTAAAGTATAGCAATTTCTGTTTCAAATTCTGGAGTAATGTAGAAACATCATAAAATTTTCAGATCTCATAAAGCAGCTGTTGAGTTCCTTTGGATTGGAGGGCAGCAACTGGACCTTTCCTCCTCTACCTGTAAGGAGATAAATAATTTCAATTTTCCTGGATTCCCTAAGAAAGAACTGATTTGGTGGGAGATGAATATATTGTGGTCTCTGAGTCAGTATGAAAATCCCAGTAGGCTTCTGAACATTTGGGATGTCGTGGCAGCTTTCCTGGCGTTCAAGCATTCTTCACCTGAGTATATAGAGCATATCCTATTGAAATGGTTGGCATCTTCTTTAAGGTCCCAATCTGGAATTTCTCCTACATTGTTTTTTGAATCCCTTGACTTGCCCAAGCTTTCTTCCCGTCAGTTGTACCTTATAAACATTATTAGCAGGCGTGTAATGCTAAAAGAAGATAATGTGGGTGTCAAAGAGCATAAGTTAGAAAAGTTAAATGATAGTAAAGAACAGTTAAATTTATGGATGGAGTTGCTATTGAGAAGTGAAAAGGAAATCTTGGAAAGGCTTGTCAGTTTTAGTTTTTCTGCCACATTAAATCTACTGTCTGATTCATCAACGGATTTCTCTCAAGATGAATGCTGGAGTCCTGAGGGATTGCCTCAAATGGAGCAGTGGGTTTCACAAAGTGGGAAAAATGTTAAGGCTCATTCTAAATTCCTTGCAGAAGAAATTGGAATGGTTGATAAGAGGTAATGGCATTCTCTGCATTTTCACTTCTCAATTTTTGCCGTTCACTCTTCTCTCTCAATGTATCTTGTTTTTTGTACCTTCTGTTTTCAAAATCTTTCTAGCTGTGTACCAAACTTAATCATTGGACACCTTGCAGAAAATTACTTTTTCTATGTTTTTGTATGCTCAATCTTTTACCCCAGACATCATTGTAATACTAATACCTTTTTTCTATGGTGTAATGTTTGTTTTTAGAGTTTAATGTTATCTCTTATAGTTATTTTTTTTGGGTTCAGGAGACTACAGAAAATATTTGGGTATGTAGTGGATGAGCGGTGCAATTTTTGTTCATCAGTTGTTCCTTTTGAATCAACAGAATATGCTATTTGCTCTGGAGTAAACTTAGAGGATGGAGTTAACCAGACACATAAGCTTGAAAGGTGTGCAGTTACTATGCAGATTCTTCCTACTAAACCCTCCTGGTATTGTATGTGTTGTCAAAGAAGGACCAGAAAGTTGGCACCTAGCATTTTGTTCAGTATGCCCAAATATCCTTCAGATTTCAAGTCTTTTCTAGTGTCTTCAGCTTACAAGGGAACCTCAACACCGTATTGTCCATATTGTGGATTACTTCTACAAAGATTACAACCAGAGTATTCTCTATCGCCATCTCCAGTTTAAAACAGTATTCCTACTTAATTGAAGTACGTTTTATGTTAAAGAGAAGCCCAACTCTTTATCTGGTGCATTGAATCAGTGACAAAAACTTGGTTTTGCATGCTAAAGAGCATTAGATATCTGTTGGGGTATTAAATGCACGATTGCATGTCAATGCAGAACATGTAAAGGCAACCTTTCTTGTATCCGCTGCTCAAAGGTACAACTCCAACGTTATCAGTGAAAATGAGTTTTTAACTTAGCTTTGGCATATGATCCGGTATGTGGATAGATACTCAAACTTTACTGTTACTGCAGGATTTTTCAGATTTGACCTCTCTTTTTGTCTTGCAACTGTCATATACTCATATTTGTTCAACTTGAAAACACTGAGTGTAGAACTCACAATGTTTGAAATCAATTTTTCAACATTCTTACAGATTCAACTCCAAAACTGCTGTGGGAGGATATGGAGCCTCACCTTCCATGTGTCTGTAATCATAGGATCATCGTGCTGATGGGAATACCTCTGTGTGATCTTCAATACGAAAACAGAGGGTGGTTCTATTTATTGGACTACCTTTGTGGCACAAGTGTCAGCTAATCTTGAGGCTCTTTAAGATACTCTCTATACTTTGAGTCCCATATACATCCTTTGTTCTTTTGGTTAATTTGATCTCAGTAATGCCAGCCGCATAAAATGAAAATATTATCATGAAGCTCTTATATGTTCAGGATGGATCACATTTGGCCCCTTATGTTTCAGGTGAAATTAGCATATCACCCATAGAGTTCTTTATTTTCAAGATTCACCCAAAAGGTGTGTTTCAAACTTCTACTTTATATTCTTTTTGGTCAACTGATTTTAATCATGAAAAGAGCTGGAGAGAGATAAGTCTTGTCTTTAGGTGGTAATTGCCATTCTTGTTCTAATCACACTAAGTTGAGATATCTTTGCATAATTTAGGGTCCTTGATCTAGATTTATGATTTAGCAGAACTGAGTTGAATTTGGTCAATGAATATGGTGTTAAACTTGAGTAGATTAGAATATACTATAAAATGTTGCATGGAGAAGGTTGCATCATTGAATATATTCTGTAAATGGAAAAGTATCACCTACCATCTACATTAGGAGAATATTCGAATTATAGTGTGGTTGGGTTCAGTTGCTGTTAGATATTTTTTTATAGCAGGTTGACAAATAAGTACTTGATTTACATTCAATTTTAGTGTGCTTATATACTGAGAACCTGATGGTTGAATCATTTAATTAGGGGGAATATAACTTCTGTAAGTTAGGTTGTTGTGATAGCTATTTGGTTGAGTTTATAGATTTATTAACATGAGTGGTTAGATTCATACAAAGTAAATATGCAGGTTAATAAACCTATTAATTGAGTGAAATAAGTTACGGAGTATTTTCTTAAATTTTCATTAATTCATGTGATTTTGTAACACACTTCAAGGTTGTATGCTATAGGGCCCCTGTTGTTTTTTTTTTTTTTTAATTAACGAGTCTAAAATAAAAGTCAGCATAATGGCAATTAGTGTGTGGATTCACTTATTTTTAATAATTAAATTTTGTTCCATTGGAATTTTAGTGAGACAACTATCAAAACACATAAACCTATTCGATATAAAGTATGGTGAAGTTTTTAAGTGGGATTTTTCACGAGTGTAAAATATATATGAAAAGATTCAATAGAATATACCACTCACGTCATACGTATATATAGGCCTTTAAAAATCATGGGAAAAGACAGTTGAATATAGATTATGTTGCTCTTAATTTGGGATTATATTTTAATAGTGCTCAATTTCAGGTACTAGCACTACATAAAACTTTGTAGTGGGATATGATAATCGCAATAAAGTTGCTTTCTCTACTATTCTAGCCTATTCATGTAGCATCATTGTAGGCTTTTTTTTTTTTTAATAGGAGTATTGTTTACAGATTAATACTAAGAAATTCGATTTACGAAAATACAAGAACCTCATTAAAAAAAAATCTTACGTATGACTCTGAACATCGTATTTGAATGATATACTAGTACGAGTGATTAAACACACTTACAAAAGTAGAAATAAAATATTTTACTAATTATCTTGCACAGGATGGATAGGCTTCCACCAAATAGCTACTATTATTCATTACTTTCGCGTAATAAATAAATTCATATTTATTACTTTTGTTTGTCCTAAAACAACATTCAAATAAGAATAAATCTTAAACTTTAAATCTCACAATAATTTTAATTTTAAAATTATCACTCGTTAGTTTATAATTTACATAATTTATTTTATAATTTATTTATTATTTAAAAATACGAAACTACCTCTTAAACAAATCAAAAATTAACTACTAGTATTTCATAATTTTGTATCCACAGTAACATTAAATTTTATTGTGGGAAGATGGAGTAATTAATTTGGTTCTTTCACTGCCCAATTGTCTGCTATAAGGCTTGGTGAAGTAGTTTTAGGGATATTGATAATTTATATCGCTAAAGCTTTCTTTTCTTGAATATTTTGGTTTTACTTTTACATTAGCTTCCAACCTTATTTATTTTCTTTTGAAATAAGATATATATGCATTTTTAAGTTAATGCATTAATTTATTAAAATCATCTTCTCAAGACACCCCCAATTTTTTATTTAATTTTTCAATTCCCAAATACCAAAAGAAAATACCCAATTATATTCCCACGTATATTCTTGGACTCCTATGAGATAATCTAACATGAGATAATTTGATTTCTATTAATTATAAAACACGTGTATATTAATTCTAGAACTATTTTATGACTCTACTTCTTGTTACATTGTTTCGTACAAAAAACTATCTTAACTATTGAAATTTGAATTCCATTAATTATAAAATATACGTGTCTATATTCAATTTAGAAGTATTTCATGACTCAACCTATATATATGTGGATAAGATAGATGCTTGTGGATATTCCATCAATTACAATTCACCTTATATAGCAACTATTAAAGCAACTGTTATATCATATATTTTTAAATAGAAGCATGTTTTGTGACATTTATTTCCCTTTCATCGACGCCCTTTCTCGTGCCATTTTAAAGATACGATATTAATTGCTCATCATCTTGACAAGTAATATCACCATTGGCTACATCTATTGAAATTAATTTCTCAAGAAGCCCAATAAAAAAATCCATATTTATCTACGGGTGAGATTAAAAGTTGTTAGACAAAGAGGGCCCACTTGAAAACAAAGTCTCCTCTCCTTAGGGGGGTGTGCATCGGAATCGAATTTGCAAAATCGAACACCGAAATAAAAAAATAAACACCACCAAACCGAAAACGAATAGATGGAGAAGCTGAACAAAACCGAACCGAAATTATCGGTTTGGTACGGTTTTAAAACCGATCAAATCGAATTGACTGGAAAAAAAAAAGTAGAAAATATCCAATAAAACAATCTTACAAAATAAAAACAAAACCTTATCAGATTAGTTTATAAAATATAAACTTAAACAAATACTGATGCTTACACAATTGTAAGAAGAGAAATACAAATTTTCACTTAATATTAACAAAGAAAAATAATAACAAAGCACAGAAGACTTAGAAATATTAACACAACACAGAAGAAAGTAGAAACCTTATCAAATTTTCAATCTAGTATCCAATTTTCTATTTGGTTACTAGATTACCACACTGTATATACAAAACATACTACTAGTATTGTCCATTAAAAATTTGGACCGCATTAAAGTGCAATAGAAATATGGGATATTGTACAATCTAAAAAAATAAAGGGAAATACACTAGAAAGATTTGAGGGGCAGATTTGAGAGGCCAGGAGAATACGGCCTATAGGACTTATGAAGAAGAGACAAGAATAAGATGGACGTCGGACCGCTGGGTGGGCGGCACGGTGAGGCATGTGGCGGTAGAGCAGGGTGCCGATGTAGAAGATGAGGCTGAGGGTGGGGATGCCATAACCGAGGCCCCAGCCGAGGTTCTCCTGGATGTAGACGACTAAGACGAGGGCGAGGGTGGCGAAGAGGGCGCCGGTGAAGGTCGAGATGTTCTGCTTCGTTCCTCCGGCGCCGATCGCGATGATGCAGTGGCCACTAGAGTCTGGCGGCGAGGGTGGAATCGCGGCCGAGTGGGGTGGTGGCGACTGGCGACTGGAGTGTGGCGGCGAGGCTGGGTGGTGGCGGCTGGAGTTTGGTAAAAAGGGTTTAGGGTTGGGTGAGGCTGGATTCGCAGCGGGCAGCGTGCCTGTGGGCTCTAAGTCTCCAATGTTGAAAAGAAATGAAATCAGGGCTAGGAAATTAGGGTTTTCCTATTTATATAGGATTAAATCGGTTCGCTTATCGGTTATTCAGTTTTCCAAACCCAAAAATCGAAATCGAACTGAATAACCGATTTTTTATTTTCTTAAAACCTAAATCGAATCGATTTTTAAAAAATCGAACCGAATTGATCGGTTTAGTTCGATCGGATAATTCGGTTTTAACCGATTTTTGCTCATCCCTACTCTCCTCACATTATGCTCGTATTTAAATATTGCATTTCACAAATGATAATTAATTAAGCTCCATCAAAGCTTAGTGGTCCACTAATTAACTATTTCTTAGTTGGTGGATATCATTAATTAATTTTAATGGAGTAGGCTAAATTATGTACGAAATGTTGTTATTAATTTTAAGTGACGTACATTGACGTGGTTGGTATAAAAGGGTAAATCGGAAACAAATTTGTAATTAATAAGTAATTTTTTTTTTCTTTTTGACATTCCCAATTCAAGATAAAATAAGATACGTGATAAGTTAGAGTTGAATTTTGTGTACGTAAAATATATTTACATTTACTGTTGGTGTGACGACCAATTTCCCACAAAAATATTAAAATTAGTTGTAAAGGAAAATTTTTAGATGAAACTAAAATAAACTTTTTAATATATTAGTAAAGATTTTTGACGTATCATAATTTAAATACATTGTAGCGACATTGTAGCGGAAGATTAAATTCTTTAATTTTTTTAAGACATAAATATGATAAAAAAAATATATCTTAATAAAATTACTTCAGATGAAATTTTAACTATGAAACAATCATATATCATAAATTACATCTTCACTCATTGCCTTTCTCCATACTTTATTTTAATCTGATAATTATTAACGAAAGGAATGAGCAAACACAATTCAGTAGATTTTTTTTTAATAAAGAATTAATGAAAGTGAGTTTGAATTATCCTCTATAAGTACTTTCACAACTTTATATTATTACATGATAATTAAAATTCACAATTTTTCATGACTTTCTTTTTCTATTTTCAATATTGATTTTGTAGACCGATTCATTTAAAAGAGATCATTCATGGATCTACCTACTATTACAAATACAACATTTGTCAAATAAGTATCTTATGAGAAATTTGAAACCATCGATACAAATACGTAAATTATGCTAAACTACAATTAATTAAAAGACTCGGTGACCAACGAGAGATTTTATTTTATATCTTAAAACGGACAAATCAACCACATTCAAGGAAAAATAAAAATATTTTGTTGGCTTGGTATAATTATGGAGTATATATATAGTAATAGTAGAGCCAAAAGTAGAAAAATGAGTAGGAATAACGAATAAAAACAACTCAAAAACAGCTAAACAAGGTTAAGAGTTTTGTTGTGTTTTATTATCTACTTTCTTTAATTAGGTTTAATCACATAATTAGAAACTTTCTTGATACCACCTAATCTCTCATTTCCAAGCCTTGACAATAATAAATACACACTCCTACATTGCCATAGCTACCCCATCCCCACCTTACCCCACTCAAATTAATTTTGAAATTTTGTTAAATATCTTTGCATGATTAAATATTATATATTTGGTAATTTAAGTGTCCAAAGTTAATTAGTCATTATTTATGCCAAATAAGAATGAATTGTTTCTATAAGAATGTTTGGTTCTAGCTTGAAAACGATTTTAGGTTTTGAAAACATATTTTAGTTGAGTTTTTTAAAGTTATACATCTCCACGTGCTGCAATTTGTTTTAATTCATTATTATTCACCTTTCTTTCAAACTATCTCATCAATTTTTTATTTTTTATTTTTTCATTTTTACTATTCTCATCTATTCTACTCCGTATGACATTAATTAACAATTCTTAGACATAAATCACTCATCTCTTACACATTTGATTTTATTTAAAGTTTATTTTAGCCTATAAAAAACTCAAAACAAATACATAGATTATTATCTTTTATTTTTTAAAAGTTTTAAGAATCGATTTTCAACATCCGCTAAATAAGAAATAAACATAGCCTAAACAAAACTGTGCAAGTACATGAATAAACAATTGTAAGAAAAAAGAGTGCGAAATTATTATTCATATATTTTAATTTTTATGCATGTTAACAGAAGAAAAAAGGTTAGTATGTTAATTACTAGCAAGTAAAAGAATTACGCACGAGATAAAACAAAGTTAGTAAGGTTGTAGTTATCAATCACGCGACACAAATCATTTAATTACTAGTTATTACCTTCTAATAAAGACAAATTAATATATCTATTTTATTGATGCTGATGTCCGACTTTGAAACGACGCCGTTTGTGTTGAACTAGGCACGTGTTCAATATTTACGAGCTTGAATACCTTTTTTTCCTAAATAAATTCTGTTAATACTCCAAATACTCCATGTTGAGGTAAACCGCAAATTATTGTATGGTTTCGAATCATTTATGGGGCATTTTATTTTTAATTTTTAAATCTTTTTATGTGGTTTATACTCTACTTGGTACATTCAAGTAGATGTAGGCATAATTTGATTATAATCGAAAAATCGATCCGATCGAACCAAATTTGAAATAGGATCCTGTTATTTTTATTTTTTTTAACCGATAATGAGTATAAATACATTTCTGATTCTTTTTATGTAAATAAAAAAAAATGTTCATTGTTCAACTTCGATTAAAGATTTATTTATTTGATAAAAAATAAAATAAAATAAAAGCGGTGGTAGTATGGTGCCACATCACTGATGCCTTTCTCAAGAAAAAATATAAATTGTCAGTGCTCAGTGTATAAAGACTGGGAGCATCTTATTATATTGACAAAAATGTCCTTCACAAAATGCCATTTTACACGTGGCACTTCTCTGCCCATTGCCTGCACGCGGAAAATAGTACAACCCCCACATCATTTAGTGGTAATGGCAAAAAGTGGCCACTATCCGTTAAGTGTAATTTTTAGTGGCCACATATGTTATACACAATTTTTTCTAGCCACTTTTAAAGGAATGGACCAAAATGCCCTTGAGAGGATCCACTTTTTAAATGTCTGAGGTCACTTTTTGACCAAAAAGTACAAAAGTACAATAATTTATTTTACAGTTTATTGAATGCATTAATTTGTTATCGGTATATGCCTCATGAATAAATTTTTTATTAAAATAAAAAAAGATGCATTAATTTTATTTGTATAATTATTTTAAATTTTTTCAGGAAATATTTTTTCGTTTTTTTTTTTTTAAAAATTAATTTTTTTTAATTTTTTTTGAAAAAAAAAATGTAGGCCGAATAGAACAAATTGTGTAGGCCGAATAGAACAAATTGTGTAGGCCGAATAGGCCGAATAGAAGAAATATTTTTTTAATTTTTTTAATTTTTTTTAATTTTTTTTTGAAAAAAAAAGTGTAGGCCGAATAGAACAAATTGTGTAGGCCGAATAGGCCGAATAGAAGAAATATTTTTTTAATTTTTTTTAATTTTTTTTTTGAAAAAAAAAGTGTAGGCCGAATAGAACAAATTGTGTAGGCCGAATAGAACAAATTGTGTAGGCCGAATAGGCCGAATAGAAGAAATATTTTTTTAATTTTTTTAATTTTTTTTTAATTTTTTTTTTGAAAAAAAAGTGTAGGCCGAATAGAACAAATTGTGTAGGCCGAATAGGCCGAATAGAAGAAATATTTTTTTAATTTTTTTAATTTTTTTAATTTTTTTTTTGAAAAAAAAAGTGTAGGCCGAATAGAACAAATTGTGTAGGCCGAATAGAACAAATTGTGTAGGCCGAATAGAAGAAATATTTTTTTAATTTTTTTTTTTGAAAAAAAAAAAGTGTAGGCCGAATAGAACAAATTGTGTAGGCCGAATAGAACAAATTGTGTAGGCCGAATAGGCCGAATAGAAGAAATATTTTTTTAATTTTTTTAAATTTTTTTAATTTTTTTTTTGAAAAAAAAGTGTGGGCCGAATAGAACAAATTGTGTAGGCTGAATAGAACAAATTGTGTAGGCCGAATAGAACAAATAATTTTTAATTTTTTTTTATTTTTTCTGGAAAAAAAATATTTACTATAATTTTAAATGTGGTCTCACCCACCCTATTTAATGCAGTCAACACTGACATAATCATATCCCCATTATTTTCGTCCTTTGGGTAACAGTTATGGGGTAATTTGGGGAATCCACCTGAGAGTGGCTAGTAAAAATTGGTTTTAAGAGATGTGGCTATTTTAAATTGTACTTTATCAAAAGTGGCCATTAAAAAATCGGACCCCATCATTTATGTCTTATGCTAATGGCTCATCCTAATCTTCTATGCATACATAATGTATGCATGTATATGTATGTATGGACAAAAACACAATATATTACTCCACTTTACTTTCTTAACAAATTAAACTTTTTTATTCTTAATTCCGTTTGTGATTTTTATAGTAAGTGTTGGATTTCTAAGGTATCTTGTTTTAGATTTTCATAAACTGAATATATATTTCCTTAGAGTAATAAATATTTTATGTTTAAGATATAGTATAATCGAATATTTCATTTAATATTAAAGTTAAGAATTTAGCTACTCTCTCCATTTGCCCGTAGAAGTATGCCTTTTTATCTCTATATTTACTACGTTTATACATTTGCCCATGTGATTCAATGTACTTTATTTTAAAATTTTATTTTCTACTTAGGTATATCTTTAAAATTGATTTGAATGTATGTATAAACTCGATTTATATTGAGTTAATAATGTTTCATGAGTCTTAATTTTTTTTTAAATAATAAAGTTTACACATTAATTATACTTAATTAAAGGTGCTTAATTATCTTTCAAATCATTTAGTTAAAATTAGGGGCCGATGTATTATAACTTAAGGAGGCTAGGTGAATTACCATATATCTCATTAAATTAATAAAAAATTAAGGCGATTCTCATTATTATTCTTTGTTTATGACATTTTTAATCCTTAATAATCCACATAACAATTATAATGAATCAAACACCCTATGGATGTGTAAAAATATTTATTTTAGTGAATTTTATCTCTTTAATTCAATCCTCTCTTAAAAAATAAAAAAGGTAATATAATTATATATATATAACCTCATTAGACTATTGATCGAAATTCAAAATTTATAAACTTTAACAAAATTATCCTTAGTTAAATTTCACTAATTTTGTTGAATTTCAAATTAACTATATTTTACCCTTTGTTTTCAAACTAAAGTAACCCTCAACAAACCTAAACTTTTATTTGTTCCCTCCCTACAATTCTAAGGTATCCATTTACTTTTTGCAGTGGATTAAATAGTATTATTATTATATGTAAAGTGGTAGTTGTATTAGAGGAAAGTGATGAGCCATATTGTGTACTTTTTTACTAAATAAGGAAAATAGATACATTTGAAGCGGACGCCAAAAATAGTAAAATGGATACCTTAGAAATGGACGGAGGGAGTAATTGATTTCAATACAATTGTAAAAGTTTTGAATTGGAAATGCTAGCTTATTACTCCCTCCGTCCCAACTTTAACTTCACATTTTCCGTTTTAGTCCCTTCCAAATTCAACTTCACACTTCCATAAAATGAAAAAGCAACTAACTAATATCCTTCTAACATCATTTAATTTTAAATTTGCCATCACTTTTTTAACACACATTACATATTTTATCATTTATTTATTACTAAAAATTATCATACTATCCCAAAGGTAAGTCAAAAAATAATTTTTCTCAAACTACATATTATTTAAATAAACGTGAAGATGAGTGAAGATGAATTTGGAAGGGAGTGAGTAATATATATTCCAATGAAGTAGAAAAATTTTAAACTTGAAAATGGATGATGGGACATAGTAAACATGATATGCTGTTAAACATGAATGCATACGTACATAGACACATAAATCTTAATGAGATGATCATCAATGATGCAGCCATGATTTCTTATTATTAGGCACATCAAATAATACATTATTAAATAGTGAGAGAGGGGTGATTGTAAAGTCAGCCAGCAGGTAGGGTCCCCTGTCCTAACCAAATATTGTCTCGTTAATAATGAGGCATTAGGTACTAGGATGGAAATTTGTAAATTTGTGGGCTTCTTATTTAATTAAATAGTGAATATATCTACAAACTTAATTACTGTATAATTGCTCTTTTTAAATAAAAATTTCAGTAAAAAATCATTAATGTTTCAAAGAAATACTTCTAAGCTACACCGTGAATATAAATTTCTCTCTTTTTTTTTCTTTTTTTTTTTCAATCCAGAAGGCTAATTATAATTTTGGGTATATTTTTTATTTTATTTTTTATTAGTTTAGAGTCGTATAATTTACGCCTAACTATAATGTTACATGTTGTATTTGATATAACAGAGAATTCATAAGATAAATTGAACCGACTCAGTGGATCAACTCAATCTTTATAAATAGACAAAAACTTGTGTGTCCGGCATACTTCGTGCGTTTTTAAAATTGTGTTAAATTGTATACTCTTTGGTATAAAGATGTGAACTCTTTATTCTCTGAAGAAAAATAAAAAATATTACTAATAAAAAGTGCATACCCTTTAAAACAAAATGATGTACCCTTACTAATTAAAGTGCATACCCTTTAAAACAAAATAACGTACACTTACTCATAATACTAAGAGAAAATGCCCTCTATTGCATTTCAAAATGCAAAAGTGCCCGGTTTGACTTTTAAAATGTAAAAGTGCCCACTTTTATACTTGAATGACCTTAATACCCTTATGTATTTTTTGGGCAATTGTACCTTAAGGGGGGTAATGATAATTTTAAGGGGGCAATTCATGAGGCAACAGAGGGGCAATTCACAAGGGAGCAATCGGTTTTCTAATCAATCAATAAGGGGGCAATTCACAAGGGGCCAATCGATCTTCTAATCAGTCAATAAGGGGGCAGTCGGTCTTCTAATCGATCAATAAGGGGGCAATCGGTCTTCTAATCGGTCAATCATTTAATGATCGATCTTCTAATCGGTCAATCATTTAATAATGGGTTTTCTGATCGGTCAATCATTTAATGATCGGTCTTCTGATCGATCAATAAGGGGGTAATCGGTTTTCTAATCGGTCAATCATTTAATGATTGACAAAATCAATGATTTTTTAAAAAAATTAAATATTTAATTTTAAATAAAAATAATAGGTCAAAGGGTATTAATGACAAATTGAATGAAAGTGGGCAGATTTGCTTTTTTAAAAAAAGGAAGTGAGCATTTTTTCTTGGTGATCTTTCATATAGGGCATAAATGCCTAGTCCCCTAATACTAAATTCTAAAGGCGAACGGTATGCCTCGGGTGCACGCAAGTCTTACTCTTATATAAATAAATAACGAAATTAAGTGTTCTTCCATGAATTAGTATTTTGGATTATGTGTTAAATGAATCAATTAATCTGATTGAAGTGGGATAATGTCCATATTAAAGAGGACATAATACTAAAATAATTATCTTACAACTCAAATTAATTACCTAATTAAAGATTGGATAATTTGAAGTGTGGTGATAAGATGACGATAATAATATGAATAATTAATTCTAAACATCTACGAATTATTTAATATTTGTATGTTTGCTAATGCTAACAATATTGACTTCTAAACAATTTAAATAAATACATTGAATAATGTATAAATTTTAATAAAATATTAATATCATTATTAATTTCCATTGCTACGTGCAAAATCTAGCCTTGTTCGGCATGAGCAATTTGAATTGATTTTGCCCATTTCATAAAAAAAACGTGTCAAGAAATTTATATTTATAAAATAATTATATATATATATATATATATATATATATATATATATATATATATATATATATATATATATATATATATATATATATATATATATATATATATATATATACTAGTATGGATCCCGTGTATTACACGGATTTTACAATTACAATTTTAAAAAGTATAATTCAAGTTTAATATAACTATTTATTCAACAATTTAAAAAATATAATTCAAGTTTAATATAATTATCTATTCAATTATAATTTGATATATAATTTAAATTGAAAAGTAAAATTCAATTTATATACTCTCAAATATGAACTTGCTTTCGTGGGTAAAGGCTTAATTTCATTATTAAATTGATTTACTAAAAATTTTTTAAAAAAATTAAATTAATTTTTCAAATTTTGTTATGTTGTTTCATAATTTAATTAATTTTAAAAATTTAAAATTTGTTAATTTAATCAAAAAAAATTATAATAAAGTTAATTAATTAATAAAAGATAAAAAAATCAATATAAATCAATTCGATAAAATAAATTTTTTTAACAAAAGTTTAAAAATTATAATATTAACCTTGAAAAAAATTTAATAACATAAATAAATAAAAAGATTAAAATATAATAAAAAAATTTAAAAGAAAACATAATTAAAATAATTTTTAAAAAATAAATAATTAAATGAAAGTTTGAAAAATCTAAAAGAATATTCATAAAATATATCAATAAAAAATTTAAAAAAAATAATGGATCATTTTCTTTAGAACTTTAGTAAAACTTGAAGAAATTTTGTTCTTTATGTATGTATAATGAATTAATAGAGTTTTATTTGTGCAGAGTGTATTGTTTACACCAAAATTCACATGAAAAAATAAAAAAAAAATAAACAATAAAAAATTTCAAATGAATACAAAAAAATAATTAAAAGATAATTAAAAATACAAAAAAAAAAACAACAAAATAACCAATAAAAAAATAATAACAAAAGAATTGATAACTTTATTTAGAAAGTAAAGATAATTTTTGTTCGTCTTGATAAATAATTTATGTCTTGATAAATAATTAATGCAAACTAATTAATAAAGAATTTTATTATATAGATGGAGAGAGATAATTTTTTTTATTCTTTTTATGTTTATAAATATGATTTGATTTGATTTTTATTTGATCTAATCATATAAATATTCAAATTTTAAAATAATTTATGTATTCTTCACAAAATATTAACTAGCAATTATTAAAATTAAAATTAATTCAGGTGATGAACATTATTAGAATTTTTTTTGTAAATTTAATCATAAAAATATTTTAATAACATTAAAAAATAAAATATTAAAAATTACGGCTAATTCTTGTGTAACCTTAAAATTATATAACCAAATATAGGGTGATTTTGAGATGCACATGGTGCATTGGTTTACAAGTTAAAATGAGAGAGTGGGTAGTTATTTTATTTAAAAAAAAATTATTTTACTTATTTAATGGTGGAGATTGAATTGTAAATTGATCTAATGGTTACAATTATCCAAGTACACCGGTGCATCCTAATTGGACTCTCAAAAATATAATATCCATTTAATTAAAAATTGCCGTTAAATATAAATAAATAATATTATTAAAAAAACTAATTGTCTACTCAGGTAGCTAGTTACTTCCATCCATTTTCTTTAATCAAATACATGTGGTATTAAACTATTAATATATGACCCAACTAAATAATTTAAAATAAATTATTTATTTATTTATTTATTTAATTAATTTTTTTTAAATACAATATAATTATTTTAATAAAACTTATAAGATTTGAATTGATCACTTACTCCTATAACTTTTTAAAAATATTTTTCATATTTTGAAAGAATACATGTTTTCTAATTTAAAATTTTCTTTAAAAATGTAAATAAATTAAAGAAATCAAAATAAAAGATATATAAAAATATTATTTTATTAAAATTAAATATTAATATGAATCAATACATAAACAGAAAGATTCTCTACTTATTTTTAAATAAGTATGAAATATAAATATTAATCTATTCAAATAAGATAAAAAAAAGTAATATTAGTTTTTTAAGATAAATATCAAATATATTAAAGATTATCTTTTATAAAAGATTTTAAGTTTTTAAATTTAAAATAGATGATAAAATTAAAATAATATATAATTTAATTAAATTAAATTAACCAAAATTGACATGATAAGACTTTTTTTAAAGAGAATTTTGAATTCCACACATTATTTTAAAATTAATTTAGTATGAAAATATTTTTTTAATTAAAAATGAAGAATGTAAAATTCAAATTAGCTAACAGCTAGCGTTGGTGAAGGCAATAATAAATTAGGGGACGTGGACATAATGTGAAAAGAGAGCAATAAAAAAATGAGTGAGGCTTACGCGCGCCCGGCGCATGAAAACACATTTCGTGCGCCTTTAGAAATTTAGTATTATGGGTAAGGGTACTTTGTCTTGGTCTAAAGGGTATACACTTTAATTAATAAAAGGTACACCATTTTGTTCTAAAAGGTATACACTTTTCATTAATATTTTTTTCTTTAAAAAATAAAGGGTATACATTTTTATACTAAAGGGTATACAATTTAACACAAAATTCTAAAGGCGCACGGAGTGTTGTCCATGCGCCAAGATACACGCAATAATTTTCTTTAGAAAATAATTGGCACACATCTGTATACTAAAGGGTATACAATTTAACACAAAATTCTAAAGGCGTACAGAATGTGGTCCGTGCACCCGAGTGCACAAGAGTTTTTGCCTATAAAATAAAATAAAATTATATGGAACTGATAGAAGTTTGGGTAATGCATGACATATGTTACTCCCTAAAAAGTAATAATAATAATAATGATAATAATAATAATAATAATAATAATAATAATAAATAATAATAATAATAATAATAATAATAAGGGTCACTTACTATTGGATACATAAAATAATGCATAATTGTTGTAAATTACATAACTCAAAGTACTATTACTCATACCTACACAATTATGATTGTGATACCATAAATACACCTATGTATTTGCACAATTTGTTTGCACAATTTGAATTTGCACAATTTGGTTTTGCACAATTTTATTTTTGCACATTTTAAATTCCTGCAGCAGGCGGCAACGGTCAACGGATGTCCGACAGGCGGTCAACGCCGATCAACGTGGGAGACGTTGGTCCGGTCACCGGTCAACGTCGATCAACGACTGTCCTGCCGCCGGTCTACGGCTATCCACCTGCGGTCAATGCCGATCTGGCGGGTGGGTGGGTGAGGGATAGAGTTGGTGATTTAAAAGTGTATGGGATTATAAGGTTATATTTGATATTTTACTTTAGTATTTTGCATGTGAGAGTAATTATTTGAATTCATTGTATCTCATAGTAATTTAGGTTAAAAGTGTGTATCTATTAGTGATTTTCCCTAATAATAATAATAATAATAATAATAATAATAATAATAATAATAATAATAATAATAAAATAATAATAATAATTCGAATTAAAAAAAAATAATAATTTAAAGAAAAATCATAAAAATTTTAATTAAAAAAATAATAAAACTAACAAAGAAAAAAATATCAACGTAATAAAAAGAAATCATGCATAAATTAATTAAATAAATTTGTAAAAGCAAGAAAAATAAAATTAATAACGTACAAAAATTGAAAAAAATTACATACTAATAATAATAAAAAAAGAATTAATACTAAAAAACAATTAAATAAAAAATATAATCATTACATACCAATAATTAAAAAATTAAATAAATAAAAACAAAAAATAATCAAAGGAGAATATAAAAATATAAAAGAAACAATAAGTAATCATAAAAAAAATAAGTTAATTTAAAAAAAATCAAAATATTATAAAATTACATGTTAATAATCTAAAGAAAAAAAGAAAAAAAATAAATAAATAATTAAAAAAAATATAAAAGAAAAAAATAAATGGATATCTTTCTTTAAGAAAGCTTTTGTTTATCGTGATGAATAAATTATGCGTGTAGAATGAATGAATAAAGAATTTTATTTATAGGTAGAGAGGGATAAATTTTTTAAATCTTATAATAGTAAATATATGTATTTATCTATATTATTTTTTAATTAATAGTGATTAGATAATATCATATCAATCTTAAAATAATATATGAATTCATCTACATTATCTTTTAAGTAATAATTAAATTAATTAAAAATTTTATTTTTAATTAAAAAATAAAATAATTAAGATTAATTATGATGATTACGACACCTCATTAAAATTAAACTCTCTTTTAATATATTAAAGTTATATGATAAATATTTATTAAACCAATAATAATAATAATAATACCAAAATTAAATCACAATTTAAATAAAACATTCATTAATTTAAATTGATTTATATTCTAATTATCTAATATAGATTTACACGTGTAAACGATATTAGGAAATGATTTCCATAATACATATAAAAGGTAATTAATATTTAAGTATAAAATTATAAAGTATATAATTGATGAAAAGTAAAAATTTTAGGAACTATTTCAAAAACAACTCATCTTATACAAATAAAAATTTACTTAATAATTTTTTTAATATAAAGTGATGATTAAGTAATTATTATTAAATAAATAAAAGTAAAACGATATTTACCCAAATTCTACTCTTTATCGGCTGATAATGTTACATTGTACAACTCTTCCCATACATATTTTTTTCCAAAAAAAAAAATTATGCCAATAAAATACCAAAATGAAATACTACAATAATTTAATATTTATTTTACAAAAATCAAACTAAAATAACCGTAATATAATTTTTTTTAATACATTTAAATTAGTGCAGCTAAATGCAGCATCTCGATTCTCGATTTTTGCATCATATTTTGTTGGGCATTGTGAAATGTGAACAAACAGAATTATCAAAACAAGAAAATAAGAATTAATTGGATTAAAAAATAAAAAAAATAAAGTTAAAATGGAAAAGCTAAAACGGACGATCCGAAGAAAAGAGAGAAAACCTCATTCGTTGTGTTTTTCTCTCTCTAAAACCCCCTTTCTTTCTCTCTCTAAATACATGTACTATTCATTTCTCTGTGTACATATCTTCTTCTTGCAGACTCAGTAAAATATTCTTGCAAATAGTATAAAATAAACGAAAAAAAAGGAAAAAGTTGTGTTCTGTTTTTGCCTCTCCTTTTCCTTTTTAATTCTCTTCTTCGTATCTTAGCTCACGATCTTCCAGTTTATTTGCTCAATGGACACCATTTAGGACTCAACCCACAGGTAAAAAAGCTCTGATTTTGTTTTGATTGATTTTTTCCCCCCTTCAAAACTGGATATTTACAGCTTTGATCCGTGCGCTTAATGAATTAAATTTTGGGTTTCCATTTTTTGTGTTGGTTTTTCACAGACTCGTGTAGAAAATAAAAATCGAGGAAAAAGAAGTGAGAAACGCGAGTATCGCGAAGGTTTTTGATCATGGCTGTGGTGGAAAATGCCGGGATTAACACGATTGCGTCATCGAATCGAGATACCCAACAGAACGACGTCGCTGCCGCCGCCGATCACCACCACCACCAGCAACAGTCGACGAAAGCCACCGCTAACAACCAAAAGTCAACAAAACCCGCTGATCAGAATTTCCACATGAATATATCCAACGGCCATCATCAGCTCCCCCTCAACGGAAACGGAGTGCCGATGGAAGAGAAAATTGATGGGAATGATGATGAAGGGGAGGGGTTTAAGAAGGAGATGAGAGATTTAGAAGAAATGCTCTCGAAGCTGAACCCAATGGCGAAGGAATTTGTACCGCCGTCGCTTTCCGCCTTTGGCAGTGGTGGGCTGCACAAGTTGTTGGTGGCGCCGCCACATGCTGTGGCGGCAGCGGCTGCGGGGCATTTTGGGTTTAATGCCAATGGTTTTGTGATGCAGCAGCATGTTAACTCAGGAGTCCCCACTGGGAATTCTTTTAGAAGGGTTGGTATTTTACGCAACAATTTCTTTAATCAATGATGTCATATATTTGTTTTTTTTCTCACATGGAGTCCTGATTCCTTTTGTTTTTTCATTTAGAATATCTCTTTTTTGTTGTTTGTATTGCAATGCTCATGTTTGATTCCACCGCTTGTTTGTTTGGTAAAAAGTTAATATTGGGCTATGGTTAAAGATTACTGGGGTTAAGTTGTATTTGTTGAAGTGCACTTGGTTTGGATATTGAAGAAGTGATCGTTTTTTGCTTTTAATTTAAGCCAGTTATGTCCACTATTACATATTTTTGTTCTGTGATTTTTCTTTTGTGTAAGGTTTTAGGATGCTATGCAGTATTAGTAATGGTTTGCTAATTTTCAGAAGAAGAATGGCTATATGAATGGAAAGCGGAAGGTGAATAGCCGAACGAGCATGGCTCAAAGGGAAGACGTGATTAGGAGGACAGTCTATGTTTCTGACATTGATCATCAAGTAATGAGAACCAGTTTTTCAGAAAATGTAATTTTAATCATATTTTTTAGCCTTGTATAAACTTTGGCTTTCTTGTGATAAATGTAGGTTACGGAAGAGCAACTTGCAGCACTTTTCATCGGTTGTGGACAGGTATAATTGTGATAGCCTTCAATCTCAAGGTTAATAACAACATCTACAACTCGGAAAAAATTATCTGATGTTATCTTTTTGGCTTGTTGATCATGACGAAGGTTGTGGACTGCCGTGTCTGTGGTGACCCTAATTCAGTTCTTCGTTTTGCCTTCATTGAATTCACTGATGAGGGTATGTAGATTGCTGGATTTTGGTTTTGTATTTTAAATATTTATGAATATCTCATACAAAATTGTTTCTCTTTGAACTTGCAGAAGGGGCAAGAAATGCTTTGAGTTTGGCTGGAACTATGCTTGGATATTATCCTGTGAGAGTTCTGCCTTCCAAAACTGCAATTGCTCCTGTTAACCCAACATTCTTGCCAAGGGTGAGAAATTAGTTTTTTTTCCTCTTTCTCTTTCTCTCTTATCATACCAA
This sequence comes from Pogostemon cablin, assembly GCA_023678885.1. Taxonomy (NCBI): domain Eukaryota; kingdom Viridiplantae; phylum Streptophyta; class Magnoliopsida; order Lamiales; family Lamiaceae; genus Pogostemon; species Pogostemon cablin. Next base: position 31,072,847 of record CM042995.1, read on the forward strand.
AGTGTTAACCCAACACTGAGCTCTACTTATTACAATGGGAGACTAATTGTTTATGTTCCGTGATCTAGTCTGAGGATGAAAGGGAGATGTGTGCAAGAACTATATATTGCACAAATATTGATAAGAAGGTAGTTATGGGATTTACATTGTCTTGAAATGTTGCATACTGAGCAATTTTATACATGCATGCATTATTTGTTGTTTGTTTGTTGCAGGTCACTCAATCTGACGTAAAACTCTTCTTTGAGTCTATTTGCGGAGAGGTTTGTAGCTGCTCGTGTGCTACCCCTGAATCCATTTCTAAAAATTTTGATTATTCATGGAGTGCATCTGTTGAATCAGGTTTATCGTTTGAGGTTGCTTGGTGATTATCATCATTCAACTCGTATAGCCTTCGTGGAGTTTGTAATGGTAAGAGCAAAGTCTTCTCTGTCACACTGTTTGACTTTGAATTTGTGTTTTAGCCATCACTTGACTTCTGATGCATGAAGATTTCAGAAATTCTTGCTAATACTCAAGTAGCCAGTAGAAAATTCTTTGTAAATGCTTGGTGTAACTCACAATATATTTAGCATCAAAATCTTTAGATGAAAAAATGTTAGATTTATCTGAGTGATTTTTCTTACCTATTAAATTTTGTCACACTCCAGGGATACTACATCATATATTTAGACATAAATTTATCCTGATCATGGTGAAATGATGCCCTCTCATTTATTCATGAACTGCTCTGTTTGCAGTTGATCTTATTAAGCTGATTAGTAAAAACCTTTTAGGATGCACCAGTTCATCGGCAGAGCATGCACTTTATCTTGTTTCCATGTTATCTGTAGCTAAAAATAAAATCATACAAAAATCATGATATTTTCTTACTAATATGGTTTAAGGAATTTTGCAAGTAGTGTACCTTCATGTACTTGAAAATATAATTTCTTTTGCATCCCGAACAAACTTTAATGTTACAGTTCTGTTCTAATTTATCTACTCAATCTTGAATTATATGTCTGTGCTAACTGAAAGACATTCAAATAGATACCTTCAACTCATGAAATTTATGTTGTTGATGCTCTACATTGTGTACATACATTTCATATTTTCCATTCTTTGCCTTTTTCTTCACCTTTCTAAAACAAATTATGAAGCTCAAAAGTGAATGTGAATGGTCACTGGTCAGTGAACAAATACCAATTCAACTGCACTCGCATTTAGTTATTTTTGTCTTTATTTGTATTTTGGGTATGTAATAGATGGAATAAAATGCTCATGGTGACTTTAGTAGATGCAATATTAATTTGTTCCAAAATACAAAAGTTTTACAGGCACAATCATGCTTTGTTTTCCCTGGTCAGAGAATATCATCTGAATATTTATAACATCACCCTGCACCTCTTTTTCTTTTTGTTCATTTTTATTTTAGGGATATCAGAGACTTGAAACAGGACTTGACTAATTTGCTGATGTACATCTCAAGTAAGAAGATATGCCATATCATAGCTTTTATCTAGTTACCACAAAAATTGAACTAGCATCCTTAAGTTTCTACGCTGGTCTTTGCAATGAATTTGCAATCCAGAATTTAACAAAACTCCAACTTTTTGTGTATTTTATAAAGTAACTTATATCTGCAGGGAGTACTTAATAGTGCTTTCAATGTGGCATTTGTGCCATGTCACCTTGGTAACAGAGTTATTTTGATAGGCATATTTGGTGATAATGGTTCTCAAAAGTATAAGATACAAGATATGTATTACTCGCTCTGCAGTGGCGTAAGATAGCACATATATTCCTTTTTTTTTTGTATTATTCTATTCAATTTTTACTTGTTCTCTTAGTTTCGTTACTCAACACCTTCGTGTTATTCATTGCATTTATTTATCACTTTATGAGATATAAATATAATATATAATTTTTGCATTTTCTGAACCTACAATTGGAATCAATATTCAGTGGTAACATATTTCTCTTTCGACAGGCTGAGAGTGCAATAGCAGCTCTGAACTGCAGCGGAGCAGTCTTGGGATCACTGCCTATAAGGTTTGAATTCCTTCTTTTTCAACTAGGATAGTACCAAAAACTACCCTTGAGATATATCCTGCATAAATACACACAAGAAAAAAAAATGAAAAATCTAAACCTTGTCTTTCCCTTGCTATTAAAAGCTCCTTAAATTTGTATGATTTTTAGAAATATTCCCTCAATATGTGCAATTTGTAAGCTAACAAACTTTCATGGTATTTGTGCTAGTCTTTGATAATGGTAGCTGTTCATTATTATTCAAATGTGCCACATATACTTGTCTCAGAAATGATTAATCTGAGATCTTTGCACTTGCACAGGGTAAGCCCATCAAAGACTCCCGTTCGACCGCGTGCACCCCGCCCAACTATGCACTAGGCTGCTCGATCCACCCCTTCTAAGCTGATGAGCACCCCCTATATAATATATATACATAGAAACTGATACTGGTAAAAGTACATGGTATCTATCTCGTTTAGTTTTTTTTTTTTCGCTGCTGTGTTGGCGTCTCTGCTGGTTATTTAAGATGGTATGGTTGCCTGTTAAGCTTGTAGAGAGTATATGACCATTTTCGAGGCTTAATTATGCTGCAGAGTATGTTATTCTTAGTAGGCTGTACCCTCCCTTTACTAGTACTCTTTCATGCTTTCTGACTTGAAAGTCGAAAGAAACTCGTTTCACGAATTCAATTGCTCTTCGTTTCTGTGTCTTCGATGTCTTCATCTACTGTTGTTGATGCGTATAAATTGTTTCCAGATTTTTATCGTATCGTGTTCGTGTTTGCTCTCCAGAAATGCAGCGAATGCTTAGCTCAGAGTGCTGGTTGAGATTAAGTTCTTGATTTCTGTATGCAATGGTGAGATTAAAGAAAAAAAGTAAAAAAATATTCATTATTATTGTGTACTAAATTGCTATCAATTTATTAATTGGTGATGGTGGGGTTGCATTCTAGTACTAAACTGTTGGGGACAAAGTGCTCATGTTTGTCTAAAATTCTGTGCATCTCTGCAACTTGAATCTGGCGAAGGACAAATTTGTTTAAATAAGGAATTTAAGGATTTGGTCAGGGATTTTTAATTAACAAATAATGGCTATTTAGATTTTGAATGTGATTGAAAAATAATAAAAAAGCATAATATTTTATACATTTGGGGCCTTCACTTGTTTCACAATCTACTTGATATCCATTTATTATTATTTCATCATATTATCTCATATCATCAGAGTAAACATTTTTGTTTATAATGCAGCTGGAATGAATTGAGTTACACACTGAATTGCTTGTTTGTTTATATATTTTATTAATTAAGAAAATAATTACTCCATTAATCATTTCAGTTACACTGGTCCCCTCGCTGTGTATATCAGTATAAAGCAAGCTGTGTATAATGAGTATTCTTAAAATACTCTATTCTATTTATTTGTGCTATCAATTATTTTAAGGGTGGGGTTATTGCCACCTGAAACATTACTAAGGACACTCGATTTTCAAAATAATTAGTAAAAATCTTATTATACCCCACCCCTAAACTTACGCCCACACCAATTCATCTAATTAATTTTAGTAAGTTCACTTATAATCATCACTAATTACACACAAAATTAATTATTATATATTAGGTTTTATTAATCTGCCTCTTTTGCAGAAGAACTACAACTCAAATTCAATACTGCAGCCCAGGTGGAATTAGAATTCAAAAGAAGAAACAAAAGATGTGAGGCAGTAGTAATATATTATCATGGCTTCATCAACACACGCAAACGGAGTATTTATACATACACGACTCAAATTGAAGAATTAAGAAATCAGATTTCTTAGAATTAACAAGTTTGATTTCTGATGGGTTATCGTCATTCATCATTATTTGTCCTATTTATTTATTATTATTTTTTAAAAAAATTTCTTACTTTCTTTTTTCAATTTTACATATGTTAATAGGCTATAGATGTCCTTGAGTGAAAACCATAGCCACATGACATGGGTTATCGTCTCCACGTTCATTACAACAAACTAAACTATTGAATTAAAAATAATGAGGAATTAGGGTTTGATAATTTCAAATCTAATTTTCTTTTTAATGTTGAAAAGTATTAATGTTTATGTATAGATATAACAATTGCAAATAATTTACTGGTATGATTTTAGGTTTTAAATTTTTTGTAGGTAGTTATAGTTTTGGGTAGACTTAGCAAAATTAATTGGATGAAACTAGTTTAGGTGTAAATTTAGAAGTGGGGTATAATAGGAGTTTCACTACTAATTTTTTTGAAAATTGGGTGCTTTTAATAGTGTTTTGGGAGGCGGCGCCCTTACTTTAATCACTTTATTCTTGAGCACCGTCTCTCAACTCTCAATAAACACTATTGAAAAAATGGTGTACCCCACCATTAGGGGCCCCCATCGCCCCTGCCCTGGGGATTGGTGGAGGAGGTAAATCGCAGGATGTGCCTCAAGTGGCTTATAGGGAGGGCTCACTGTTAAACTTGTGCTTGCAAGGGGCCAAATCTATGCCAAAGGCAGGATTCGAACCCCCACTCTGGGGCAACCAAGCTCAGCTGGAAGGCCTTTCCACCCTCCCCTCTACCACTTGAGCTATGCCCTGGGGGCCTCAATAAACACTATTGTAAGCATACAAGGTGGAGATTTGGCGACTTACACTTTATGTGAAATATCTTTAAATATTATTTTTTAAAAATAACAATAAAATTTTAATTAGAAAATGTATTAATATAATTATACAAACCCACTTATTATACGCATGGAGGATTAATTATTTCAGCAAAAAGTATCAATTCAATCTGGGAAAAAACTTGCGTTCCTCTATTGGACCATGCAACCATATCCGACCGTCTTAGAAAAAAATAGTATAAAAACTTGTATGAATTTTTTTATTCAAACGTTAATATTCATATTTCTAACGAACTCTTCCATTGAATAAATAATACCCTATAAATTAAAGTGTATATATACTTTAAAATAAAATATTACTATATCGTTATATGTCATCGCACAAGAGATAAACTCGACTGTCATGAAACGATGAATAAATAATTACCATTTAAAAATACTCATAAATTGTGGATTATAAGCAAAATTAGCTCTTCTCTCATTATTTTTTTAGCACAGTAACTCAAATAAAATAAATGTATATGTATAGATACAGAGGAAGAAGAATAAATAATCATAAGCCTATCACGAATTACGTAAAAAAGTGGGAAAATAGTGATGAAATGATTACAAATTGCAAAGTTTTGTGGAAAGACCAAATCTTTGTCTACTCATAAGTCATAATTATTGTCTCATCTTCTCCTCTTGTGTTAATGACAATCTTGTTTAGTGGACACCTCAGAAACCACCTAATACCTAATAATTCTTTTTTTTAATTTAGTTTTTTAATAAATGTTCTTAAACCAATCTAAATAATTCTTTTAGTCCGATAAAAAACCAAAGCATACCAAGATTTTGGTACCTAAAAGATTGCATGGCCCAACTGATCCTCTTCAACCTAAACCACATCATTACCAACTAAACCTTTGCATTGAAACCATCTGACGTACCAAAAACACTACTCCCTCCGTCCCCCGATGTATTTCACGTATTTGTGTGCGCGGAGTTTAAGAAAAATTTGACTTTTTAAGTATAAAGTAAGAAAGAGAATAAATATTTTAGTTAATTTAATGAAAAAGGTGTGTAAAGTTATTGGAATTGGTGAAAAAGTGAGTATTTTGTTGGGATATGTGTAAAAAGTAAGTATTATTATAGTGTATTCATTACCATTTTTAGTAAAAGTGAAGTGTGAAATACTTTGAGGGACGGATGGAAAAGGAAAGTGTGAAATACTTTGGGGGACGGAGGGAGTATATTAATTGATCTACTTGTTTATCATAATTAGAATCTTTTATTATATTTAAGTATTATTAAAATGTTATACTATTCAGCATATACTTACAACGCAATTTTTCGATATTGATAATAAGGCTTCCAATCATCAGTTTAATTTATATATTTATGAAACATAATGCAAAAATTTTTTAAAAGAATTTTTAGTTAATAGTTAAGAATCTCACTCTGAATCAACTATTCCACCATATAGCTAGTATTATCTCTGTATAATAATGTCTAGTGTAATTATTATTATTATTATTTTTGGATTGATGTTTAGTGTCTTGGGATCTTATTAATGGTTTTTATCGTATGTATCAGTTATTTTAAAACAAGATTATTAAATAAGAAATAAATTGGCAAGAGATTATAATTCATAAGGTAAAAACTTGTGTGCACCCTGGCACACGGGACACACCCCGTGCGTCTTTAGAATTTTGTGTTAAATTATATACCTTTTAATATAAAGATGTGTACCCTTTATTTTCTGAAGAAAAATAAAAAATATCAATAAAAGGTGTATATCTTTTAAAACAAAATGATATACCCTTACTAATTAAAGTGTATACCCTTTAAAACAAAATAATGTACTTTTACCCATAATACTAAATTCTAAAGGTGCACGGTGTATCCCATGCACGAAGTCTCACTCAATTCATAATTTAACATCTTCATGGGAATCAAATTAGGTTTTCAACACCATTAAAGAAAATAATAATACAATACTCTATGACCTTTTCATAATTTCAATTTCAACATTTCACTTCAATTTATATATATATATATATATATTTTTAAGGAATTTACACAAAACAAAGTAATATACTATCATCTTAGAATTCATACCCAATATTAATATAACTACTCACTATATATTAAAATATTATAAAAATATTATAGAGTATAATCTTTTAACTCCCTAAATATTAAAATAATGTATATATGGAGTATTTTTTAATTCCCATAAAAAAAATCTTGAACATTTATTCGGACGGACATAGGTATATAAATAAAATATCTGTCTCTATTTCCCTAATCTAATGTAAATGCAGTGAGATTCCCAATGAAGTATATTTATGGTTATAGGACCATCCTACGCATGAACCACTAGTACATTGTGCTTTAGGTACTTGTACAGTGAAGTCTACTAGGATGAGCCATCCCCATGCGCCATCATCCACTACTCAACCCCATTTGCATGCGTGTTGACTATTTATTAATTTAATATTAACATTTCACCACTTTTTCTTTTCCTCATATTAAAATCCAACCCCTTTTCCCTCAAATTCATGCCATTAACCATCAAACCAATTCATCATTTCATCTTTCTTCAATTTATAATGTCTCCAATCTTCACTCATTAACATCTCCAAACCCTAATTCTTGTCATAAATAAATCCCACAACACATCTCTCTCTCTCTCTCTCTCATGACAAGTAGTATGAGAAACTATTTTCTCACACTTTGCATACTAAAAAAACCATGCATCAGATTATCCATTTTCAGAAGCAAGAAAGTGTTGCAAGTGGTGAAAATGGATGGCACCATCATGGAGTTCAAATCACCACTTTTGGTGAAAGAATTGCTGTCCAAATTTGAAGGGTTTGGAGTGAAGTCATCAAGAAAATCCTCCAAGCTTCTTCCTCCATTTCTTGAACTTCAGATGGGAAGAATATACCATCTTCATCCCATCAAACCTCCTGATCACCCCAAGACTAACCATGCAGCTGATCAATCGACGTCGAAAGCCGACACGGCTGTGAAGAGGATTAAAGTTGTCATAACAAAGAAACAGCTGGAGGATCTGCTGTCCAAAAAGACATCAGTGGAGAAGATCATATTTGGGATTGATAAAGCGTGTTCGAATAGCTCTGGCTTGAACTGGAAACCCGCTCTAGTTTCCATTCCTGAAGAAGATGAGTTAATTGAATGTTGATGTTTAATTCGCAGAAATTAAGATTATTAATATGACTCTAACTGTGGGATTTAGATGGGAGGTACGATGATGACAGTACACTGATTGTGGGTTTTCTTTTGTGTGAATTTATGTTGTGTTGTTAAAGATCATAATCAGTTTAGTGTCATTATGATTTAGTTTAATTTAATTAGCAGATCATGTATATGAGATGAATGTTAATTTAGATTTTGTTATAGATGAAGTTATCTTTTCTCCTTGTGGGTTTCTTACCTAACTATTGAGAGGAGCAGATGATTAATTAATTTTTTTTCAATTAATTATTCTAATTTTAGTAATTTGTTTGTAATTTATTTGCAACCCTGACAAGTTTTTTTCCTTCAAGGGCTCCATCTCTTATAAATTCATGATTTTTTTCATATTTTAAAGTTGAGTTCTTTTTTTAATAACATAATTTATTTTTTTATTAGAAATCTCTATAGTCTAATAGCTATGAAATTCTATTTAAATAAAGTTCTTGGAGAAGCTTCTCTCCCTAAATTTTGACAATAAATTGAAATTGGAATTATAATAATGAGTAAACTTAAAATTTCTATACATTATATGATTAGATGTGTTCACTTAAAAAAGTGAATAAATAATACGATTAACTAGAACTATCGGATTCTTATCAATCTTCTTCAATAAACTACACTGTTCGAAGAAGTTGGGCCATTTATATTGGGCTTGGACCAGAACATGGCCCAACTGAAATTGAAATTCAGATTTGAGACAAATTGTTGACTTTCTAAGAAAATAGAGTTGATGTCTATACCATGTACAAAAATTTGATGTTGAATGGACGAGTTTGTTTGGTTATTTGAGTAATTTTTAAGGGTTTTTATATAAATTGCAACTTTTAATACAATCATATTAATTCGTAACTAAAAATGAAAAATATAAAAAAAAACTTGAGCATTTATTAAGGGCATAACAAGTTAACAACAAACGTGTAAATGTACATAACTAATTTGAACAGATCATGGAAATTTTGTTGGCTCATATTTAATTGAATTGAATAAGAGTGTAATAAAGTCATTTTAAATCTCATTAATTTAGAGCATCGGAAAACATCATAGCAGAAAAATTAATGGAGAACCATTATTTTTGGTTGTCGTGTTTTATTTGTTATTTTTTTTCCAGATTTTTTCGAATTTTTACCAGCTTATTATTCTTTCTTAATTTCTACATTTGTTGGCTCATATTTAATTGAAGTGAATAAGAGTGTAATAAAGTCATTTTAATACTCATTAATTTAGAGCATCAGAAAACATCATAGCAGAAAAATTAATGGAGAACCATTACTTTTGGTTGCCGTGTTTTTTTTTTTCAGTATTATTTTTTCGAATTTTTACCTTATTATTATTCTTTCTTAATTTCTACATTTTCAATATTATATAGGAGTATATATTAAGGTAAATACTTGTTTAAGACTGTCTTATGTACGGAAGAAATTAATTTCATGCATGAAACGAATAAAAAGTGATAAAAATAAGAGCATTTGATAACTCAATCATCTACAAGGAGAATATGAAGAGATGGCATGATGCTAAGGTAAAAGAGAAGGCGTTTGTTCCGAGGGACAAAGTTCTTGTATTCAATTCGAGACTTAAGTTGTTTCCCGGAAAGCTTAAGTCTAAATAGATGGGGTCATATGAAGTGCATGAAGTGTTGAGTGGATATATATTGAAGCTTAAGGGTCCAAATAATATAAGTGTCCAATTAATTATTTCATGAACGATTCGTAAAATAAAAATAAAGTGATACAAAAGTGATAATATATTTATTAAATGTGATAATTAATTGAAAGAAAAAATGAAATGATTTTACAAGGACGTAGCATTTTGATGATAATCTTAATTATGGGGATCAGTTCAACAACCTCACCATAATTCAGTCTTTATTCGACATCTTATGGTCAACGTTAATTATGCACATTTAATTTTGCCTACAATGGTTATGGTGGATGTATGTATTGCTATAACATCACAATTGATAAAACCCAAAATAAAAGTCATTCTTATCATGATTAGTTGTACAGTATCTTCCTCATGATTAATACTGTATAAAAATTATTACATGCTGCACAGTACTATATATCATACATCATACTATTATTACATAGTGTAGCTCGTTGACACATGTAATCAATCATAGATCTTACAATTAGGTAGGAAATTAATCGATAAATCGTATGATCTCATGTTGAGTAATCATGTTCCTCGTGTTTGAATTTGCAACTTTGAGTTTATTGGATTATTTTTCATCATGAGATCTAAGTTGCAACTTGTTTAATTAAATTTATGTGTGAATGATCTTACAAACTATAATAATGAGATCTAAGTTGAGTGATTATTATGATTTCATCTAATACTAGTATAGAGTGCTTTTAATTTCTATAAATTTATGTCTTGCGAGGCTATTTGTTTTTAAACTTTTTGGGTGGTAAAGAGTGTATTAGATGGACTAATGTGAGAAGAGTAAAACCTTTTTGGGTGGTGAAGAGTATATTAAGATGGACTAATGTGAAAAGAGTAAAAAGCTTTGATTCGATAGGCTCCCTCCGTCCCCTTCAAAAATGGTCTTTTTTTTTTTTGGCGTCTCATCCAAAAGTCCCCTTTTATTTTTTACACACATGGACTCACATACAGTCATTAATGCAATTAAAATATGGGGTCACACCCACACTCTCACTAATACAACTATTCATTATAAACTAAATAATAATACTCTTTAATTCATTAATAATACTCCTTAATTTATGTGAAAAAATAAAAGACTCTATTGGGACGGAGGGAGTATTAATTATCATTCATTCAGCTTTTAATCATACATGCCACACAAAACTTACTGCTATAATGTAAAAGTAAAAGAAAAGGAAAAGATTAATGAAGTGAAGAAATTTCATCGTTTTATTAATACTTTTAACTCATTGCCATAGTTGGCAGTAGGTTTATATTTAATTTTAAAATATGTATTTAAAAAAATAAAATAAACCATCATTCTTGTTAATCATAACAAATGAACAGCAATACTCTTGTTCATAATCTCTGCAAATGGCAATCCCCAGAACAGCAACATTCTATCCTACGTTTTCTCTGCCAAAATCATCAACTACCATGTGATCAACCCACTACTCTGTTTCTTAAAAAAGGATAAACCAATATTAATTAAATAACCATAATTTTGGCTTCTCGCATTTTTTTTTACAGCTTTCATCACTCTCGAGAAAGAAATCCACAACATATTCCTTCATGCTTGTCTCCAACTCCTCTCTCCCTCTCTGACACGTCCAATTTTCTTTATTCTTTAGTGTTTTACTCATCATATCTTCTTTTCCATTCTATAAGAAGCAGCATATAGGAAACGTCTCCATTCTTGCAACTGTGTCTTAAAAGTACGGTACTTTGATAGATACTGTTCCCTCTTTCAATGCTGTAAAGATTTAGCTATAGTTTTCCACTCCATATAATTATATTGTGAAAAACAAAGAAAATAAAAAAACACTGAACCCCATATTCTGATGGGAAAGAACAGTGGAAATTCTTGGTTTAGTGCAGTGAAAAAGGCTTTTAAGTCTCCCACAAACGATGAGAGGAAGAGGGATGACAGGGGAGAGGAAAATGAGGCGGAAGAAGATGCAAAGGTAGTGTGCTTATATATGGAATTAGAGTTTTCTTGGTTGTATTTTCATGCACTGAAAGTGTTTGTTAATTTTCGCAGAAGAGAGGGAAGAAGAGATGGATATTCCGTAGGCATAATTTCCCTCTGGAAACAACAATTCAGCATAGTGCTGCCAAGATTTGCAGTGGAGATGAAAACATGGTTAGAAAACAGGCAAAGTTGGAGAAGTGCTGTGTTTCTGATCAGCAAAGGCGTGCTATAGCAGTGGCTATGGCGACCACTGCTGCTGCTGAGGCTGCTGTGGCAACAGCACAAGCTGCTGTTGAGATTATTAGGCTCACTAAACCTTCCCTTTTGGTTAAAGAAGAGAAAGCTGCTGTTGTTATTCAGACAATCTTCAGAGGTTATCTGGTAATGTAGCATGTTTTGATGATACATTTTCTTGCATTCTCCTAATCTCCTGATTTACAGAAATTCTTGAATTCTTTTATATATACTGTATGTGTGTGTGTGTGTGTGTGTTTTGTAGATGCATGATGGTTGAAATGTTATGGCCAGTTTGGATCTTGTGTTAATTGGGAGACGATTTATGCCTTACGAATCTATGTTTGTTGAGAGAGTGGAAGGGTTTTTTTTTAATCATTTTTGCAAAGCAAGAATGAAGAGATTTATTTGCTGGGATGATTGTTTGATCATGGTTTTACATGTTAATTATATGATTGGTTGTATTTATTATGCACATTATATGGGAATCAATCCAGAATAAAGTAGTTTAATTGATCATGTAATTGGATTTTAAAGGCTAGAAGAGCTCTGTTGGCATTGAAGGGTGTAGTGAATCTGCAAGCCTTAATAAGAGGTCATAATGTCCGAAAACGGGCAAAAATGACACTCCAATGCATCCAATCTCTCGTTCGAGTTCAAGCTCTAGTCTGCGATCAACGTAGGAGGCTTTCGTGCGAAGCAACGAGCTTAGGTTCGATGTTCAGATTGGATGACAGTGGGAGAAAATCCAGTGTGAGTGCTAATATTACTAGTTACTACCCTTTAACATGCTTAGCAAATTTATATTCTTACTTGTTTTGATTATCTTGAGGTTGCAGTCAAGAAATGCAAGTAAATACATGAACAATGTGGTTGTTAATCCAACTGATCAACTCGAGGAAATTCATGCTCTAATACAGAAAGCTAAAGAATTCTCACTCAAACAAGGCAAGAATCTTGCACATGCCTTATCTGAACAGGTTTCAACATCTCTCTCATTGTTCTTGTTTCCTTTTCGAATCAGTACATCGTTTCGTTCCATTGAATAGCTCGTTTTTCAGGCGTGGGCTTCTGATGAGGATCGATACACAGAAGAATATCCATGTTCAGACAGGGAAAGAATCCATCCAAGGTTTAGAAAGGATGGCAACTTATGCAACCAAAGGGATCATCTAATTAGGACTGTTGAAGTTGACACATCTAGACCTCACTCATACAAAACATGGGATCAAAGTCATCACGATCCATCGTTTTTCTCCGGAAAACGCATCAATCTCTTAGCTCAGTCACCCAAAACTCCATCATCATCATCATCCAAGATAAAGTCCTTCTCCAGCAGCCCTTGTAGGCATCAATCTGCGGCTGAGACGCCTACTTCGCGCTTGTTTTTCTCCCACAGAATGAGCATGAGTGAGAACTCTTGCCCCTTGCCTCGACCAAACTACATGGCAGCCACTGCATCAGCCATGGCTCGAGTAAGGCCACACAGCACGCCTCGGTTGAGGCCTTCAAGTCCCAGTCGAGAGCTAACCAGTTCAGCTAAGAAACGACTTTCGTTCCCTGTTCATGATGAGCAGAGTTCTGATAAGCCCTATTATGCCACAGAATAAGATCATTTTGTCTTTGTCAACATTCGAGAACCTAGTTCTTGGTGAATCAGCTGATAGAATGTTATCAATTCTATCCATTTTCTTTAGTTCTTTATTGTAAATCTTGATCATCTTCCCAAATTAAACACTACGTGTGACATATATTTAATGAGATCATTACTACACATGTTTTGTGTTTTAGAAGTGCAGAAATGAAAAATATGATTGGATTTGTAATAGAGGAATCAAATCGAAGTAAACAGGAGACAGATATTCCGTGGCAAATCATTAGAGAACTAAAAAAGTGAGTTGAGTGTATAATACAAAATCTGTACTTTATGCATACTATAGGCTATATAGGTAGATAAATTTTTTTATATTGAAATATTGCATCATACATAAAAAGAAGTTAAAATATACACTTTATATTAGTGGATTCCTTAATATACAACTTTAATGTAGCACTATAATGTCTTTCACGTTATCCTACAGTCATGTAGCTCGGCTTTTAGGACAAACTTGGATATTATTAAATTATATCTCTACTAACTAATATAGCATCCACAATAGCTTTTTTAAATCAAACAAAAATTAATCTCTCCCCTCCACATAAATTCATAGAATCATAATCTCCAGATCATTATTTAATTACTTAATTCACTCGCATTCATTCCATATAGAACCTACTATTCATTTATTTATCTATTTATTAAATAAGAGAAAAAAGAAAAAATTGTATACCATTGGTCCATTGTGATGCTTTTACATGAGAGAGGAATACAACATGAACTTACTAATTAGTTTGAATTAAAAAAAATTGTACTCCTCTCCCAGCAAACTCTTTCGCTTTTTCTTCATTTATTTGTTCATTAAACTTTTCATTCTTAAAAAATAATAAAAGTTTCAAAATATATAACATCTTATTATATTATATTTCAAAAATGTCTCTTTAATTTTTCTCCTGATTTTAATTTTACTATTTTAAAAATATCTCTTTAATTTTTCTCCTCTTTTTAATTTTACTATATTTAAAAAGCAATAGACCCTCCAATAATAGATCATTTTAAGACTATTTTCAATTTAAAATCTAAAAATGTTTATTTATCAATTTTATTGATTACAATTTCGACCAAAAAGTGGATAGAATATCACTAGAGATTGTAGTGACTGCTAAGTGGAATAACGTCGGGAGGTTAGACACAATTCCTAATATTATTGTATTTGTTTGACGTGTTATCCATGACATCTTACCGACCTCTATTAATCTTACGAGTCGTTTCATTGATATTAACCCAATGTGCATGAGATGTGGTATTGATATTGAAACTGTAGAACATGCATTGAAAGATTGTAGTCAGATTCATGGCTTCTGGTTGAACTCTCCTTTTGCAAAATACCTGACGGAGGAGCCGATAAAAGAATGGATTGTACACTTGATGAAGATCTTAAATGAGGAGGAGAGAAGCTTACTAGCTACTATGCTTTGGTCTATTTGGTAGGGGCAGAACGAGTTTGTCTTCCCAGGAAAAGAGCTCTCATTGGATGAATTACAACATAGAGTTACAGCTCATCGCCAGCAATATATGGAAGCATGTAAGATGTATGGGATTAAGGAAAAGACAAACAACGAAGATGTTCGATGGAAGCCTCCTATTGGCATTGGCGTTGGAGAGGGGTATTGACATTGCTATGGAACGTGGTTGCAATGAGATCATGTTGGAGTCAGATTCTCAAATTGTTGTCAACTCACTCCTCAATCAATTTCCAAATTTTACCTATCTAGGCAGGATCTTACGCAATATTAGAAGGAAAGCTTCACGATAAGAGACGTTTCCTACAGTTGGACAAGACGAAAAGGCAATGGTGTTGCTCATGCCCTAGCTTTATATGCCTTTTCTTGTATTTCTCCTTTCTTTTCTAGTAATATTCCTGTTGTAGTTGTAAACTCTATTGCGGTAGACATGCACCCCGGTTTGGAACTGCCGGTTCCGATTCTGAACCGGCGGTTCCGATTCCAAGGTAGGGGGAACCGGAATCGAATCGTGGTATGAAGGTTTTGGTTCCGGAACCGACGGTTCCGCTTTCGGTTCGGAACCATCGGTTCCGGTTTTATTTTTTTTTTTGGGTTTTAAGCGTAAAAAGTAAAAAAAAATTGAAAAACCGGCGGTTCGAACCGGAACCGCATATTTTTTTCCCAAATATGAGGAACCGGAACCGAACCTTCCTTAGCCAGTTCTGGTTTTTTTTGGCCGGTTCCGGAACCGGCAGTTCCCCGGTTCGAACCGCCGGTTCCGGTTTTTTGGTGCATGTCTATGTTGCGGCCGACTTTCTGGCTTTTTAATGCAGCCTTTGCTTGTTTTCAAAAAAAAAAATCACTAGAGTACTTAAAAATCAATAAAATTGGATAAAATATTAACTTTTCTTAAGCTCACATATACTAGTTAATTGATACTGTAAGAAAAAAATAGATGAAGGGCCCAAATGAAAAAAAAAAAAAACTTAAATTAGGGTCCAATTTGATCCTAATAAGAAGAGGTCCAAATTAACCCTTCTCCCAAAAAATTAAATCACCGATCACAGAAATTTCGAGTAGCCATGCCTAACCCTAAGGTGTTCTTCGATATGACCGTCGGTGGGGCACCAGCCGGCCGGATCATCATGGAGCTCTACGCCGACGTCGTTCCGCGGACAGCGGAAAATTTCCGCGCACTCTGCACTGGCGAGAAGGGCATCGGTAAATCTAAGAAGCCTCTCCACTTCAAAGGATCGACCTTCCACCGTGTGATCCCTAATTTCATGTGTCAGGGAGGCGATTTCACCGCGGGGAATGGAACAGGAGGAGAGTCGATTTACGGAGCGAAGTTCGCCGATGAGAATTTCGTGAAGAAGCACACGGGACCGGGTGTTCTGTCCATGGCGAACGCCGGACCGGGCACCAACGGGTCGCAGTTCTTCATCTGCACTGCGAAGACGGAGTGGCTCGACGGGAAGCACGTTGTGTTTGGACAGGTGATCGAGGGATACGAAGTCGTGAAGGCGATCGAGAAGGTCGGATCTGGCAGTGGAAGGTGCTCGAAGCCGGTGGTGATCGCTGACTGCGGTCAACTCTCTTAGATCTATCCCTTCATGATCTGTTGTGTTATAGATCTGATGATCATCTGTCCTTAAAATTCACTGTTTGATTGAACCACTGGATTTTCTTAATGGAGTGAGATTAATCTTTGAATATGGTGGATCTTCTAAAGTTTAACCAAGTCATTATACTCCTACGAATTTGGGGTTTTGGCTTGAGTACAAAATTATTTTAAAACTTTTAGTTTGATTGAAGAAAAAAAGTGTGATGAAAATAATTTTCTAAAAAAATCTCAATCGACTTTCAGTAAATTCGGAGTATTTTTTACGCTACAATTTCTTCTTAATTATTTCAGTTTATTAGAAATTAATCTATATTCCTTTTTTTTATTAGCTTAAATCTCAAGAATTATTTTTTTTGATTTTTCGTAGGAAGTTTGTTTACGGGCTGCTTCCAATTCAAGGCTCCGTGTAATGGAAACAACTTAATAGTTTCAAGCCCAATAAAAATGGGCCATAAGCCCATCAATTAGATAATAGAAGGTATTACAATAATGTATACATTTAATTCGAACTTATGAACACAGTACTGTTACACATAATTGCGCTTAATCAGGTTTGATTTCATTCTAAACTCATTCATTATAAGTTATTTTATGGTCTTAAACATTTACTAAAAATAAAGGAAATTACATATAATTGCACTTAATCAGGTTTGATTTCATTCTAAACCCATTTATTAAAAGCAAGGCGTCCAACGGATCACAATTTAAGGAAAATGTGGGTTATAATATCCCATTAAACTAATAAAAAATTAAAATAATTTTCATATTTCCCATGAAAATAATAAAAAAAATTAAACAGTTTTCATATTAACTTCTTATTTTTAACATTTTCAAACTTTATTAACTTATCTAATAATTTTAATGAAACAATTGGCCTACAAATGTCATAGTAGTATACTGGTAAGCTTACATTAAACTCCTCTGAATCTAATCATTAAGGAGTACATATAATAAATAACATGGGTCATACTGTATTTTATCTTGTAGTTTATATTTTATTTTAATAATGATTTATTTTTAAGAATTTAGTATTAATTTTTAGATAGAATTATCATAAACTAATTTTTTTTAAAAAAAAATAATTAGATGCAATCGGTTGCACCATAGTTGTGCTACTAAAAAAAATGACTCATGATTCATGAACCACAAGGATTTAAATTTGTAAGCAAGAAATCTACCACAAGGATTGTAAATTTGTGAGCAAGAAATCTTTTTGTGGGTGGAGGGGACCAGCTCCATGAGTATTGTTTTTTTCTAACGAATTACAATCCCCAACCGAACGACTGTAACACCAATCTTTTCCACACACCCAACTCTTTTTTTCATCAAGATTTCCCTATTTTGAATCATGACAATATATATATATATATATATATATATTCAATCACCCCTCTTTTTCTCCCCCATACTTGTATCTTCAATTGTCTATTTCTTAGGGGGGGGGGGGAATCTTCATCCATCCTAAAAGAGCTTTCATGCTACTATTTAAACGATGAAAATTCAATTGATAGGAAAGGAGTAGTAATAATTCATATGTACCATCTCTAATTCAGATTAAATTGGACCCCACCAACCACAACCATTTAACGTACGATAATCTAAATTGAACCATCAAATCTAAAACTACAACTAATATAACTACTCAATAGTAGTAAATAAATGTAAGCACAATTAATTAATCTTAGGTGAAATCTTGAAAGGAGTGATAATACGATCGTATTGAGGAGAGAGAGAGAGAGAGAGAGAGAATTCGAACATCAAAGATATTTGTCGACAAAAGAAAAGGACATTGCCCCACTACCAAATAAGATAATTTGCCAGACTTGGAGATGACAGAATGTCCTCAACCATTTTCTCACCTCACTCTTTCCAAACACAAACCCCCCACATTTTCTTTTAACAATCATATCATAATCATCACATTTTAAATACGATTAAATTCATTAATTAAAGATTATGCAATTTCAAAACATGTGACTCAACTTTCTTGAAATCAACTCAAAAAAAAAAAAAACATTTGATCAATTAGAGAACATCATCAACCTCCGATTAATTGAGCCACCGGAATGCAACTTCCGATATCGGAGCCGGGAAAGTCGGGCTGTTGCAAACGCTGCAGTCGGAGTGCGAAAACAACGTCCGATGAAGAACTCCGGTGGGTGATGAAACGGTGGTCGCCACCGTGCTGATGGAGTCGTGTGGCGACGCCGGATTCTTGCAGCCCCAGGCGGGCAGCGCCTCCGCGAGGGGCCCGCCTAGGGCGAAAGGCTCCCAGTAACCGGCGTCGTGGCATCTCGAGTCTCGATCGTCGCAGCAGTTATGAACTCCGGCCATTTCTTGATCGGAGATGCTGCCGGAAGCCATGGCGATCGACAGATTGAGCGAAGGGGAGAGGTTTTCGGGCTCTTTCGGCCCGGTGGTCTCGACGTTGCCATTTTCGATCGACCAAGCGTCGATGAAGCTGAATGGAGGGACGATTTCAGAGGGTGCATAACTGGAATACGACAGCATGTTTAATGGACTCTGATTCACATAATCTTGATGGAAAAGTGAAGCAGCTGAATCATAAATCGAACACCCCTCGTTTGAAAACCCCATGTTTGTTTCGATCAAACGCTGCCATTTCTGCTCAGTGTCCATAATCAAGCTCAAATCCCTACAAAATTCACACTACAATCAAGAACCCTAAAAAAACACCAAACATAAAACAAACAAACAGACAACAAACTGACCTTGTAGAAGAAGGTGTATTTGAGAGATTCAGATCACTTTTAGGATTGAAAAGCAAAAGGGGCTTCTCATTGGGTGCAGCAGTAGAGTTGGGAAGATTATTGGTCTGTTCGATTCGAGTTCTTTTGTTGTTTTCACCATTAACGTTCTTATCTTCCACAGGCTTTCTTGAACGGGGGCGCCCTCTGTGCAAATGGCGCTCGCAGTATTTCTGATGGGGAGCTACATCTTTCGAACACCTCCATTTCTTTCCATCTGTTCTCTTACATCTACCAGGCTCTGGATCTCCATTCTTCGAGTATCTAACGCTGTACATAGCTTCAGAAAACATACAGCTCATCAGTGTGACTCAAATGTAGCTCTTATCTAAGAGCTTCAGAGATTCATTTACTTACATGAGAGAGAAGAATCTACAGCAGAAGGTGGAAAATTTCTTGAGAGTGGGAAGAGAAGATCAGGAGGAACAGGAATGGAAGAGATCATGTATTTATAAATCATAGCTTGTCTTTCTAACTCTCTCCATTGAGCAGATGTGAAGGGAAACGTTAAACTGGTGGCCATTAATCCTTCTGCCATAACTTCACAAAGCACAATTAAAAACCAGTCAAAATTGCAGTGACATTTCTCTTTCTCTTTCTACCCAACATTTAATTCAATCTTGTTTTCCCAATAAATCTGCAACAAGAGAGAAGAAGAACAGAGAGAGAGAGAGAGTTAATTTTACCTGGGGATTTGAATGGGGTGGTGGTGGTGGTGGAATGAGGAGCAGCAAAAATGTCAAAAAGCTGCGAATTAGTACTAAAATTTTCAGCACCAAGACGAGAGGTTGAGACACTATCAAAGTACATATGGCCCACCACCTCGTTAGCTCCGCCGCTATTACTACCAGTGGGCCCTCCGCCACCACCTCCGCCGTCGAATCGACGGCCCATCATCCGAATCTTCGACGGAAATTCCTCCACAGCACTGTGCAACTTGGTCGAACCAACATCCTCGTCACTGTTTGATGATTTCTTGTCGGAGATGCTACGCCCACTCCTACGACTGGCTTCTTTTTCCATATCAGTCATTCCTTAAATGGCAAAAATCACCTTTATCGGGATAACCACTGAAATACCAAAGAGGAAGCTAGAAAAAAGGGGCGGAAAACGATAAACCCTAAAAAAAATTCGAAGAAAGAATTGGGCACCGTGGAGTGTGTGTCGTTGATCAGTATCTCAATTCTAGGTTTTATATATGGAATTAGTGGAAGAGAAATGGATTAGACTGAAAGGGGAATGGAGGTGGGGCTGAGGGTGGAATTTACTAGTAATAGTTTTGCCGCCATTCTCGGCCTGTGTTTGCTTCCGTGCTTCCAACATTCGCACCGTTGGAGGATAAGACACGAACCAAATAAGAAATCTCCTTCTTCCTATCTCTCTCTTCTACTTTCTCTCTCTAGTTATTGCGGTATCTATCCTTTGCTGGAGCTTTGAGAACCGCATTTCTTCCCACAAATTGTTTTTTAATAATAATAATCGTAATTATGAATATACGTGGACAATCACCTCCACAGTAACCTCATATTATAATTATTAAATCATGAGACATTATCCAATATGTAAATTTAAGAAATTGATGTGTCAATATGTAAATTTAAGAAATTGATGTGTCGGTTGGGCATGTGTATCTTCATTGTAAAATGGAGAAGTCTAATACAAGTCATCATTGTGATGACTAAAATATAGCACTAAATTTTATGTTGATAATTGTTAAATTATTAAAGTATTTAAATAATGAATTAAATTATAATTATAATATATTTTAGTAATAAATCTACCTGTGACCATCTCAACCTCTAAATCGTTAAGGGAGATTTATAATTTATGGAGTAGCATTATACTTAGAGTGCGGTGTTGAGAATTTAAATTATTAAATCAGTGGGTGTATAAATTCTAAATATTCTTGAAGATCTAAGGATGACCCATAGATTTGTGGGGAGATAAATGAATGAATAATACTAAATAGTATGATTCGGGAAATTTAAATAATTCTTCCTCTATACCGTACCCACATGATATTTATTTATTAAGAAACTAACACAAAATTAATGAAGATGATCCGTAATTTATTTTCAAAATATATAAAGGCAAAAGCTCCTGTGCGCCCGGGGACACGGAAAGATGCTCCGTGTCCCCATGTGAACACAACCCTCCCCTCCAATCCTATTTAAACATGTGTATTGCTAGGGGTTTAAATGGTAAAGGAGCATGAAAATTGTAAAGGTGAACGGAATGTGCTCCGTGCGCCCGGGTGCACAGGAGCCTCACTCATATATAAATATTGGTTAAATAAACGTACTTGAAGTTGAATTAATAGGAGCGAGCAAGTTTTGCCCATCCTCCCATAAATATTTGCACTAGGGGCGGATTTATGTGGAACAGCCTCGGGCTCCAAAAATCCATTATATTATGTATAAATAATTTATATTTTTAAATTTAATTCAATCCAAAAATATTTTAAGCATCCAAATAAAATTAAAAAAGAAATATATCTTCTCAAATTATATATATTCTATGAGCCCATTATAATAAATATTAAAATTTAGTTTATTTTCCGTCCACTTTTAAGAAGGTGATTCGTTTGTGTATGCATATATATATATATATATATGGATTTTTAGATCCGCCACTGGTTTGCACCCTACTTTATGCACAGATATTAAAAAAGTAATTACTTTTAGGGGTATTATGGTATTTTTGGTAATAAATAAAAGATAAAATATGTTAGATGTGTTAGGTGAGTGATTTTTTTTTAATAAAGTGTATGTGGAAGGGTGGTTGTGTTTAACTTTTGACTTTTTTTAGAAATGTGCAAACTTTTGTAGGATAACAAAAAATAGAAAGTGTATCATTTGAAATGAGACGGATGGAGTAATTCTTTTATATTCAAATTTTCATAAAAAAAATTAACACAAAATTCAACAAAAAAAAATATATACATCTTTATTTATTAATAGTATATAATGTTTTTATTTATAAATATATAAGTTTTTTAAAGTGTGTGTACAATTTACCGAATGCACCGGATAATTTGTCTTATGATTATATAGTTACATATAAGAATTTATCAAATTCAATTAAAATTATGTTTTGATATCGTGATCAAATGTATAAATCACTTAAAACTATATATCATCACATCACATTATAAGTAATAATCTCTTCATCCCAAAAAGTTATTAATACTTATATTTTCATATTATTTTATAAAAAGTTTTCTATTTTTAAAAATAGTTTTTTTTAAGTAATTGAAAAGTACAAAGTATGTTAGTCAATAAGGTGGTAATGACAATTTTTTTAAAAAATAAATTTTATTGAGGAATTATTCATTTAAATTCTTATTTAATTTTTTAAATGTAAATATTTCTTTTGTTAAACTCAAATAAAAAATATAAATTATAGAGAGTACAGAATATTAATTGTCATACATCTTTATTTATGTTATAATAATAGTAATATATAGTACAAAAAATTTAAAATATTAAAATTGTACTAGGGATACCTATGCACTAAGTAGAGGATTGAATTCATATTCCATATTTGATTGGTGCTTTCTTTGGTGTTTCATCATTAATAAAAAGAACATACCTTACAAATAAATTATTAAACTCTTGGACATTTTGTGTTAATTTGGAAAAGGATCATTACACCGTGCTAGGAATGTTAAACGGGCTGGACCTGAACCTACAGGGCCAGACCTATAGGGCTACGGGCTAAACGGGCCACGGGTTAAGCGATCTATGTTAGACGGGCCGTCATTTATGCGAACCTAACCCTAACTCTAGCTGGCTCTTTATAAGTAATTATGTCACTCTTTGATTAGATACTCTAATATCTTAAAAATGAAGTAATGTATATATTGTAAAGAATTAAATTGTATGTTTTCATATTAATTGGGTTACTCTTTAAAAAAAATTAGGTTACTCTTTATGAAAATTAAGGTTACTCTTTGATTTAATAATCCAATTCTTTAAAAATGAAAGTATGTATTATGAAGAATTAACTTGTATGTTTTCATATTAATTGGGTTACTCTTTATAAATAATTAAGTTATTTTTTATAAAAAATTAGGTTACTCTTTAATTTTGATATTCTAATTTTTTTAAAAATGAAGTCATGCATTGTGAAGAATTAAATTGTATGTTTTCATATTGATTTGGTTACTCTTTATAAATAATTAGATTACTCTTTATAAAGAATTAGGTTACTCTTTAAAATTTATTAGATTACTCTTTAAAATTTATTAGATTACTCTTTATAATAAATTAGATCTCTCTTAATTTTAAACTTTGATTTTTTAACAATAAAGTCTTTAGAGTGCCACAACTTTAGTGCACCAATCCATGATCGACACCTTGCGAAAAGTAAAGAAAATAATTTTAGAGTGAAAATAGTAAAAGTGAAAGACAAACTCACACCACCTACAGTTCAATCTTCACATATCTCTCCTCGAAACGGACCACTAACGGGTCGGTGAATAAAAAAAATAAATAAATATTAATTTAATTTGAAACATAAATAAATATTAAAAATACATCAAATGTTGTTCTAACATTAATAATGAACTATAAATTTATAAGTTTATACGTAAAAAATAAATAAATAATTTTAGAATTCCAAATACGTTAATATTATTTGTGAATTAAGAAAGTTTATTTTCAATATTACTTTTTAAAATGTCTCACATACTTTATTCTTAAATTATTTTATTTTAAAATGACAAACCAACAAAAATATAGTAAGTTAGAGGGTATTAAATTACTATTAGATATAATTATCAATAGAAATTATTTGTTAACATAAAAAATTATTATTAATTTTAATAATTAAAGTATATTATTAATTAATTTTTATTATAAAAAATTTAATCGGGCTAACCGGGCCAACCCTATTAACCTACGGGCTAGCCCTATAGGGCCACGGGCTAATCGGTCCGGACCAAAAAGGACCTGATTTAAACGGGCCACTACTTATACAAACCTAAACCTATATTTTTGCGAGTTAAACGGGCCGGACCTACGATCCCTAATCGTATTAACATCTCTACACTGTGTCAATCATTTAAAAAGTTGAATACAAAATGAAAAACTATATTAGAATATATGATTCGGTGTTCTAAAGTAGTACTCCATTCGTCTCACGAATACATGCGTATTTGATGTCACAAAGGTTAAGGAAAGTAAATTTTTATTGTAATGATGTAAGAAAGAGAAAGAATATTTCGGACAGTTAAATAGAATAAAGTGAGTATATGATATAATTGACTTTAATTAGATTGTGTGTAAAGAAATATGATATTTTTTAATATTATACTCCCTCCGTCCAGGAGATATTGAGGTATTTTTTTGGGCACGGAGATTAAGGAGTATAATAATTTAATGTAGAGTGAAGTGAGAGAAATAATATTTAATGTGTAGTGGATAGTTGTATTAGTGGTGAGTGTGATGTGTGTGTGAGCCAATAAATAAATAAATTGTTTTTGTGTGGGTTCCATATTTTTAAAAAGAAAATATGTCAATTTCTGTGGGACAACCCAAAAAGAAAAATGTGTCAATATCTTTAGGACGGAGGGAGTAGTATTGTAAGATTATTAATATTATTTATTATTTTCAATTTTAAGATGTGCAAATATATTTGAAACAGATCAATATAGAAAGTATGTAAATATTTTGGAACGGAAGAGTACTTAGATTTGAGTAGGAAATAAGAAATTTAAATTTAAATATAAAATTAGATGAATTTAATAATTTTAAAAATCGTGTTAATTTACGTTTGTTTTAAAATTTAAGTACTCCCTCCGTCTCGCACTAAGGGTGCATTTTGCTTTTTTGCACGTAAATTAAGGAGTATTATTATTTAATGTGTAGTGAATAGTTGTATTAGTGGGAGTGAGGACCCATGTTTTAATTGTATTAGTGGGTATTAGTGGGAGTGAGGACCCATGTTTTAATTGTATTAGTGGGTGAGTGTGGGACCCATGTATATAAAAATAATAGAGAACCCTTTGGGTGGGACGACTAAAATGAAAAAAAGAGACACTTGGTGTGTGACGGATTGGAGTATAATGGATTATATTAAATCAATGAATAATAGTAGGGGTTAATGTGTGTGTGAGGGAATAGGATATAGTATGCCTATGAGATATAAGATTTTTATAATTTGATTTTACTAAATTGATTATAGGTATCCTGCACAAAATAGTAAAGGACAACAAAAAGATGAAAAGAATCGTATAAAGTAATTTCTAATTATTTTCTCCATTAGATTTGAAATCAGCTAATCAGAAACACTCTAAGATTGGAGAAAAAAAAATTGGTTTAAAAGAAGATGTTTATTTATTTATTTTCTTTTAAGGATGTGACCCATATATATGCACAAAGAAATAGTGGAAAATTTGGACATTCTTGTCGGAATTGATAACTTACGTTTGAAATGGAGGGTTTTGGAATTATTTTAATATTCATAACAGCAAAATTATTGTAGTTGTTTGGATGATTGATATGAAATAATTTCATTTAAAATTTTAAATCTAAGAAAGCTTTAAAAAAATCAAAAGTTTTTGTTTTTTAGTATTTTTTATTTATTTTGGTGTTAAAGATTATATTTTGATATTTCACATTATATTATTATTTTTAAAAAAATATATATAAAGAGTTTCTTTTTGGTCAAAATTAACTAGTGATGTTCATTCCACTCCCAATTCATATGATGAATCCATTTTCAAATTGACTTTGTTATATCATTGTAAGAATAAATGACATTAAAACTTTAACCTATTATGTAGTAGAATTAAAATTAGAGGAAGCCATTAATGCTTTATTTGTACTTATGTGAAAGTCATTAAAATTATGATTGATTGTCACATAGTTGAAACTATCAAAAGGAAATTGAATGTGATGTTGACAAGTCATGGAAAGTAATGTTGAAATGACAAAGGAAAAGAATAGCATTTTTTTATACCACTCAACTTCTAAATAATGCCCTTTTTGATTGGACCTCATTTCAACTTGAGATAAGGGATAAAAAGGGAAATCAATTCCATATTTCTTTACTCTATTAGGTAACCATTATTCTATCATATAGTATTATCCAATTAATTAAAAAAAGGGGTTTTTTTCTTTATCAATTTTGTGAATATAGATGGAAATGGTGTTACTATTATTAAATGTGCATTTTCAATTGGTAAATTTATTTATAAAACAATATGGGACAGTATGGGGGTTAGATATTGGGAGAAAAAGAGAAGAGTGGGACTCATTAATTAATTATGGGGATGGGGTGGGGGGTGGGGGTGGGGGTGTTTAGGGGTGGTGGAGGGTGGGGGGAGAGACAGCTGTGGAATGATATAGAATAGATGGCATGTCCAGATCACATGCATAGCAAGACAATTCTGCCCCCATAATTTCTATGTGATATTTTCTTTTGTATTTTTTGGGTGGGTATTTTACAATATTGCCCTTATTATTTCTTCTTTATTTTATTATTATTTAGAGGTGAATATTTTCTTTTAATTT
This sequence comes from Pogostemon cablin, assembly GCA_023678885.1. Taxonomy (NCBI): domain Eukaryota; kingdom Viridiplantae; phylum Streptophyta; class Magnoliopsida; order Lamiales; family Lamiaceae; genus Pogostemon; species Pogostemon cablin. Next base: position 31,099,599 of record CM042995.1, read on the forward strand.
AATATTGTACGATCGCTCTCATTTACTGCTTATGGACAAGGGAGACATCTCCTTGTGAACATTCACATCATTTAATTTACCTTATTAATTAATAAAAAATTTTATATGAAAACAATGAAATATTATAAGGGTAAATTAAATTCAAATGTATTTCGGTTATGAATTAATTTATTATTTTTTGAATTAGATGATAAATCTAAATCTATTTTTTAAAAATCAACATTGTTACTTGGGTAATCTTTGTAGAGGTGCTAAAAATTAGACAAATGCTTCATTTATACTTTTCACTTTTCAATATGATAATTATTCATCAATCAATAAAATAAAATAAAACAAAAATAAAAGGTATCGCTTCGCCTAATTACACGCATGATACTTTACTTATTTATTTGTCTAATTATACTTTTCTGCCCATCCCAAAAATAATAAAAGTTTTTGAAATAATATATATATATATATATATATATATATATATTACTATTTTCATTTAATACACATCACTTACATTATTTATTTATTTTGTGAAAGGATTACATCACCCTCAAAAATTAATAAATTTGGCCAATAAAATAATATCTTTTAAATTTCTTATTCAAGAAAAGACAGAAAGTAAAAACTCTGTTGAAATGTAGAAAGTATTTGAGTGAGATTCAAAATAGTTATATGAAACTTGAGTCACTTTATTTACCACTCTATTTATTAAAATATTATGATTAATTTGGAATACTGAATGTTATGTGTATTATATCTCTATGCCTAATAGGCCGAAAACCCAACAAGCTAGTGTATTAGGAGGAAGAGGCCCAGCTATAAGGAGGTCCAAGAAGGAGAAGAATAACAAATCAGGGGTTGACAACAACCTAAACGAGAAGGCCCAGGCCCAAAAGACACACCTTGGAGAAGAACTGAGAAGAGGTCCAAAAGATGAGCCCATTATCAAGGGCCGGGGAGGCCCAAAAAGATAAGACCAGGAAAGGGCCAAAGAGCAGAAAGCCCACTGAAAGGATAAAGGGCCGTGACCCCTCGGCAGATTACCCCAACTCCAAAGCCGATGGGGACATCCAGGAGTACGGATGAATACCAGAGCCTCAGAAGCCGACCCATCCGAGAGGGAGAGGAATATCAGAACTGTTGGGTAAAGTACAGACACAACTATGAGAACGGCTAGTAGTGACTGGCAAAAAGACAAGAATAACGGTAAGAAGGGATGTCTTGGACAGCACTCTTATACTAGAAGACAACAACCACAGGCAAGTCTCTCTTTGTTCCACTAATGGGGAGCAAGCAAAGGACAAGTAAAGACCTGCTGTACTCTGTAAGACATCTGGTGGCTCTCTACACCAGCGGCGAAAAGTCGTCAATGTACCAGCAACCTCCATTGATGGATGTTTGTCTTCATTCAGGTGGCACGACGAGATTGGAAAATCGTTAGGGTTTTGTTGGTAGTATAAATAGCTTCTCTCACAAGAGAGAGGCAGATTATGTATTCTCACTTTAGACATTGCACTTGTAATTGGAAAAGGGTATGAGTATTGTTCTAAGGGGGAATAATAAAATATCGGTTAAGACTTTTTGGTGGAATTCCCCTATCTCTCCTATTTTTATGTGTTGTTATGTTTGATTGTGATCGTTCTTAGTTCTGTTAAGCACTTTCTCATTACCTTTTAATCTCCAAGTTAACAAACTAAGAACATACATCAACCCTGAATACATAACTATAAATAATATTATCATTCAATTATAATATTTATGCATTTTTATTTTAGAATTTCATCGTATGATTTACATTTTCTTTTTTACTTCATTCGTCTTAGCACAACTTTCACACTTACTATGTAAATTACAAAGAGATGTGAAAGTCGTATTGGGACAGAAGGAGTTGGCCCGCACTATGTTTCTATAAAATCCACAAACAATATTAATATAACTATCCATTATATATTAAAATATTTTTTACTATAAATTAAAATAATACTTCCTCCATCTGCCCAATAGGTATACATTTACTTTTTGCACGTGGATTAAGAAGTATTATTATTTAATGTGTACTAGATAGTTGTATTAGTGAAGTGTGTGGTTTCATATATTAAATGTATTAGTGATGTGTGTGGGTCCCATGTGTTTTGGAGATAGCGAGATTTTACTCCTCCTCTAATGGTGTTATGATGTGGCTGTTTAAGGATTATCGTTACTAATGTATCATAAAATAGAGTGATGGCTCAAGGTTTCCTCCCGGCTCATTGTGCCTTTGGGAGGAAAAAAATTTAGTGTCATTTTCGTTAGGAGCAAACTCCTTATAATGAACGTGGTTGTCGTCATCCGTATCTTAAGATCTTGTGACATGTCACATCACTTTAATTATATACACTGTAGGCATTAAATGCTTAGCCACACGAGGCTATTGAAAAAATATTTTAGGATATCTCCTATATATGAATCTTAAGGGATATCCACGTAGCTTTTAGAGTGGCCAGCGCATGTGGCCAAGTGGGGAGATTGAGGGCTCGTCTAGGTTGAACGCGTGGGCGTCCGTGCTCGGCTACACAGTTGTTGAGGGCCCTTTCTTCGTGGCCCAACGATTGCATGGGGAGCAGTACCTTTGGGTCCAATCGGATGTAACCCATATTCTTCTTTTAGGGGCCCAGTATATTGGGCCCTACCACGTGTTTAAAAAGGAAAATATACTCCCTCCGTCCCGAAAAAAATTGCGCCCCTCTTTTCGGCATGGAGATTAAGAAAATGATGACTTTTAGGTGTATAATGGTATTTTTTTATAATAAATAAATGATAAAGTATGTTAGGTAGATATGATTTTTTTGTAAATAAAGTATATGGGGAAGGATGATTGTTTTTTACTTTTTGTTTTTTTTGGAATGTGCAAACTTTTGTGGGACAACCCAAAATGAAAAGTGTGCCATCTGAAAGGAGACGGAAGGAGTATATTTTTGGTGCGGATGCCCAAAATAATATACATTTCCGGCGGATGGAGGAAGTATATTCCTTAATTGTAGTAAAAAAAGGTAAAGGTAAATATTCGTCTACTATATTCCTCAGTTCATACAAAATATCTAAACACTCGGACGAGAGCGAAAGAGTATAAAATATACTCCCTCCGTCCCACCCAAATAACATCATTTTACTATATTGGACGTCCCATTCAAATTTCAACATTCCTCTTTTAGTAAAAAGGGTCCACCAATGGCCCACCACTACCCATCACATCTCTCTAATACACCTAATCACTTTACATAAAATAATAATACTCTTTAATTTACGTGCAAAAAGCAAATGTATCTCTTTGGGCGGGACGGAGAGAGTACATCATTGAAATAAATTACTCCCTCCGTCCCGGGTATTTTTACCCGTTTGTACGGGCACGGTGATTAAGACGTTTTATTTTTTTAATATATAATGTAAGAGAAAGTAGGGATAAATTAATAATTTAAAAAGAAAAAGTAAATAAAGTTATTGAGAATGATGAATAAAGTGTAAAAAAGTAATTAAAGTTGTTGGGATTGTAAAAAGTAGGTAATAAAATATTATGTATTTTTGCCAAAAATGGAATGAGTAAAAATACGTGGGACACCCCAAAATGGAAAGTGGGTAAAAATACGTGGGACGGAGGGAGTATTATTATTGTTTAATGTAATTACTAAAATTTGCAATCTTTATCCTATGTATGTACATTTACGAATTTAACCTTAAAGCTTTGGAGAAGATAATAGCGCTATTGAAATCGAACATCATTGAGAGAGAGAGAGAGAGAGAGAGAGGGAGAGAGTGGGGGAAGAAGTTGTGCCTCCAAGTAAGGAACAAGAGAATAATTACAAAATGGGGCCACCTACTGTGGATTCGTTTTGCGATTCGAAAGCTACCACCCCCGAGGAAACCACTCTCTCTCCCTATTTACTAATCTATCCCTCTCCCCAATTATTCATCCCATATATACTTTCTACAATCTACATGAGGTAATACACACAATAATTGGGCTTGTCGGCTTCTTTGGTAAACTCGTTGAAAGAATGGGCTAGTGGACTTCTTGGGTCAAGCCCAATTCTAATCTTATGAAAAGGCAATACTGGGTTATATGGGCTTGTTAGTGAACCTGGGCTACAATTTATCTTCCGCTCCCTATCTTGTCATTCTTTAAGGCCTCTAGAAAGGTAATGAAGTACCTTCGTCTTTCGTTGTTTCCTTCAAATTTCTGGTACCTAATTTATTTATTCATTTATTTTGTGTGGTGCTTGTGTCATTGAGGTGGTCTTTTGAATAATAAGTCTACTTCTGAAAATTTTGCTTGTATAGTTTTATTTGTAAAATTGAATTATGAATGCTCTAACTTTCACTTAGGATAAAATATGATCCCTAAAAGAAAGAAAGTTCCAGTAATGGTTCAAACACAACTAAAAAAAGAAAAAAAGAAAAAGTAGAAAGTTTTCGGGTTCAACATTTTAAAACATGCGGGTAGGGTCAACAAAGAATAAGTCCAAAATGAGATAGTATAATACTAATAAAAGAAAAAGTTCAAAGAAAAAAGATTGCAACAATATTTGCAGTCCACACCGTGGGCTGAAAAACAAACCACACATCTAGTAAGCCTCCTTAAGCACCAACCAATTTAAAAAATAATCGCCACGTGGGAATGTGCATATTTGACGTCAACAAATGTATAATTACACTATAGCATACACCCATTCCTAATATTAAATTCACAATTTCCTTATTCCCAAGCGTAACAAAATAAAATTCACCCCTAAAAAAAATCAATTCAAAATCTCAAAAGTATATACTTTAATTTTTAAATTGCTATCACATTTTACTACACCTAACATATTTTATAATTACATTATTTATTAACTAAAATATCATATTATCCTTATAATTAATAAAATTAATCAAAATACAGCTTTTTTCAAAATGTGGTACAATAAAGATAAATCTAAATATTGGATGGGAGGAGTATTATTTTATGAAAAATATTATAATAAAAACATGTTAGAAAATGGACTGCAGTTTAATATACTTATTTATTACTCCATATTTTAAAAGTTGTTAGGGGGCATGAAACTTATGGCATATTTGTTACCTTAAACATTTGTTGGGCGGTTGCATCTTTTTCCAAGCACCAATAATATATTAATATATCCTTAACTAATTCCACTATTCCTTTTCTTCAATTCAAGGCCACTCCTTCAATAAACTATTTCCAGAAAACTAAAAGAATCACACCTTCCACCTCTGTTTATCTCCATCAAGATCCTGATCAAATCACATCATCCAACGGCTGACAAATCTTGGGCTGTCGTCTTAGATTCAAGTGCCAACATTACTCTACTCAAAGAAGCTCAACCATCTCGGAGAACAGTCTGTAAGATGTTGATTCTGTTTCTGAACAATGTTCTTTTCTCTGTTATCCTGTTTTCAGTCCCATCTACTTCTACTTCACAGCCTCAAGAAGCTTTATATCTTCTCCGATTTCGAAACAGTTTACCAGAAGCTTCTAGATTTCTCCTGAAATGGAACCAAACATCATCATTTTCTGCTCACTGTAAATGGTCTGGTGTTTCTTGCTACTCTGACCAAGATTTCAGAGTTCAATCATTGAATTTATCCGACTTTGGTCTCTCTGGGATTTTAGAGAAATCTGTTTCCAATCTGTGTCACCTTTCTAATTTGACCATTCTTGATCTTAGCAGCAATAATTTCACCGGAAATATTCCTTCTGAGCTCGGAAACTGTACCCAACTCAGTATCCTTTTTCTCTACAAAAATGGCCTAAGGGGTCGAATCCCACCCGAGATTTTCAAACCGGGTAGGCTTCAGCAGCTTGACTTTGGGTTTAACCGACTATCCGACCCGATTCCAAAGGAGGTAGGCCTCTGCAGTAATCTTGAATATGTTGGACTGGATCACAATTTCCTGAATGGAGAAGTTCCAAGCGAACTATTTTCTCTGCCAAATTTGAGTTTTCTTTCGTTGAGCACGAATAATCTCACTGGATCACCGCCTGATTTACCTCCAAGGTGTTCTCTTGCTGATCTTTTTATACATCATAATTTATTTCATGGTTCTTTACCACTGTCTCTGAGCAACTGTCATAACCTCAGTATTCTCCATGCTTCTTACAATAACCTTGGAGGAGTATTACCAAAGTTCTTCTTTCGGGGCTTGAGGAAACTTGAACAGTTATATCTTGACAACAATAAGTTCGAAGGTGAAATCCCAGCTTCTTTATGGGGTCTTAGAAATCTAAAAGAGCTCATTTTTACAAACAACAGGTTCAATGGGAGTGTACCTGAGGATATCATACGAACCACCAGCCTGACTTATGTCGACTTATCTGGAAATAGATTAACGGGTCGCATTCCCACTTCAGTTGGTAGCCTCAGAAACTTGGAATACCTGTATCTCTTCAAAAATATGTTTACTGGTCCTCTACCTCCAGAAATAGGACACTGTAGCTCTCTACTTGAACTCAGACTACAAGAAAACCAGATCAGTGGAGTTCTTCCTTCTGAAATTTGTGGTCTTCAGAGCTTACAAGTTCTTCATAGTTACAACAATGAGATTGAGGGTCCTATACTGCCCTGTATAGACAATATGACCTATCTTCAGGAGTTGGCTCTGTACAGCAATAGATTGACAGGCAAAATACCATCTGGTGTTAGTAATTTAACACGCTTGACATTTCTTTTGTTGGCTGACAATAATCTCACCGGAGAGGTTCCATTTGATTTGGGGATGAACATTCCTAGTTTAGTTACGTTGGATCTAACAGGAAATCGCCTCACTGGAGTTATTCCTAGAGGCATATGTTCTGGAGATAGCCTTTTGGTTTTGACTCTTGGTTACAATCTATTTACAGGCAGTTTTCCCACAGACATCATCATCAAATGCAGGTCTCTGACCAGGTTGATCCTCGAGAATAATCTATTGCAAGGAAGTCTACCAGATGACATGGAAATGAGTTCAAGCGTATCTTACTTTAATATTCGGAGGAACTCGTTTGATGGAAGAATTCCGAGGGTACTTGGTCGGTGGAGCAATCTCTCAATGATTGATCTTTCAGAGAATCAATTTTCAGGCTCAATACCTCATGAATTGGGAAGTCTTCAACATCTTGAAGTTTTGAGGATTTCTTCTAACATAATAACAGGAGAAATTCCTCCCGAGCTGGCTCTTTGTCCAAGAATTACAGAGCTAGATATTAGCAAGAACAATCTTACAGGAGTTATCCCATCTGAGATAATGTCATCCTCAACTCTGAAAATCATTCGGCTCCAAGAGAATGAATTGAAAGCTGAGATTCCCGACTCATTTACGAGCAGCCAAAGTCTGCAAGAGCTGCAGCTTGGGAAGAACTTGCTTGAAGGAACTATTCCATGCAGTTTGAGTAAAGTTCAACATTTAAGTTCTAGTTTGAACCTTAGTATTAACCGGCTCTCTGGAGAAATCCCCAAATGCATCGGCAATTTAAACAAGTTGGAGATTCTTGATATCTCAAGCAACAATTTCTCAGGTGAAATACCATCAGAAACAAACAATATGGCCTCACTTTCTTTTGTGAACATATCTTTCAATCAACTCTCTGGCCATATCCCAGCTGCTTGGGCAAAATTATTGAACTCACATCCCGGTTCATCTCTTGGAAATCCAAGACTGTGCTCAGAAGCAGACAGTACCCATGACTGTGGCAGTCTCCGGAAATCCCATTCAGAAGGCTTGATCATTGCTGGTGTAATAACTGGATCTGTTCTCTTGATAGCATGCCTTCTTGCTGCAACATATAAGCGTATTTGGCAACTTCCATCATCATCACCACCTAATCAATCACTGGTGTACCATCATTCACTTAGTGAAGACTTACCAAAAGATCTAAGTTTTGATGACATTCTTCGTGCAACTGAAGGATGGAATGATAAGTATGTGATTGGAAGAGGCAAGCATGGAACTGTATACAGAACAGAATCAGTGAGATCAAGAAAGCATTGGGCAGTTAAAAAGGTGGATCTATCGGAGACAAATCCCAATGCGGAAATGAGAACATTGAGTTTAGTCAGACACCGAAATGTGCTGAGAATGGGAGGATACAGTATCAGAAATGGATTTGGGTTCATTGTTACAGAATACATGCCTGAGGGTACTCTTTATAATCTACTGCACCAGAGGACACCTCAGGTAGCTTTGAACTGGGAAACACGATATCATATTGCCCTTGGAATAGCTCAAGGCTTGTCGTATCTTCACCATGACTGTGTGCCTCAAATCATCCACAGAGACATCAAATCAAGCAACATATTATTGGACTCTGAACTTGAACCAAAGATTGGAGATTTTGGGGCAGCAAGGTTGAATTCTGATGGTGATGAAAGCCCCACAGCTTCTGCAATTGTTGGAACACTTGGCTATATAGCGCCAGGTAAGCAGCATCTACCTACAAATTGTTCAATGTGATTTATCTCAAATTTCTAAAACCTGAAACTCTCTGTTTTACCATGTCAGAAAACGCATACTCAACAAAATTGACAGATAAATGCGATGTATACAGCTATGGAGTAATTCTACTGGAGCTTCTTTGCAGAAAATTACCTGTAGATCCCAGCTTTGAAGAAGGGTTAGATATTGTATCCTGGGCAAAGAAGATTGTACAGGATTGCAAAGATTGCTTTTGCTGCATGGATGCAGAAGTCAAGCACTGGGAAATAGAGGATCAGCAAGAAGCAAAGATGATGATGGATCTTCCTTTACAATGTACTGAAATGGTTCCAGATATCAGGCCCTCGATGAGAAGTATAGTGTCATCTCTTCTTAAGTTGAGTTCTCAATGATAAGTGTCGTTGGTATCACCTCAAAATGGAGCTACTTCGCCATTTAAATCTTCTGCAAAGATGAGAGTGTCGGATAGTTTTCCAGATGAAAGGTCAGATTTCCGTGACGCTGACAAATTGTGACATCTTATATACCTGTAAAATAAAACATGCAAATTTAGTTGAGCCAAACACTAAATAGATTATCTCTTGCATCAAATATTTAGGCTTAATTTGAGCGTTTCTAGGTATAAGTTCCGAAAATATACCTAATGAGTGTATACTGTATTTGCTGAAGCTCTTGGTACTGGACTAGATTTATCAAACGGCCGTAACACAAATATTATGCAAACAATCTCATAATTCCATGCATGTATAGGAATGTAGCTCCCAGTCTTTTTTAAGAGGTTTCTAACAATATATCCAAGAAAAAAAAAAAGGCAAGAAATAAAATGTATCAAAGGTTTACAATAAAATGGAATTACACAAGAAATAATTCCTCTATCACCCTGTACATACTAACAAAAAGGTAAGTTGAAAATGAAAAATTTAATCTATATGTACTTGATATTGTGGCCGAGGAGGAAATGCACACTATCAGGCCATTAGATTAGCCAGTTTTAACTTTAGCTTCAAGTTACCAGCTTGAACTAATACTTCTTGTTTAGATGGATCCACTTTAAGAACTGTCGCTTTCTTATTGAGAGAGGGTACATTCACCGTGTCACCAACCTTTGGAAGCTTAGGCTTCTTCTCTGCAATGTCTGGCAAAATAAGAACAGAATGAAAATTGTGGGATTTCATAATAACTAAACAGAAATCATGAGATTCTGGGATGAAGTGATGCTTTGATCTGTTTACCTGCAATTGACTGCTTCGTATTCCTCACAGAAATCAGAGACTCTGTGGTTGAAAAAGTTTCATTTTCATCTACAGCAGTATGTTGAAGTATCTGTTTTGAAGCATGACTATCCGTATCTGCTTTTATTTGTTTGGGCAGTTGACGAGGAACTGATCTATATTCCCTAACTTTCTTATGAATGATTGAACGTGCAGAAGCTGCTATCTTGGATATTTCTTGCACCATTCTGTATTTTTCCTTCGCGCCATGTTCCTTGATTCTATTTCTGGCAGAGAGTAGACTCTGATGAAGCTTCTTTGAGAGCCTGAATCAAAAGAAAATCATTACTCTATACCAATCAAATATAGAATATCCCTGTCAAGGGATCTAATGAGATTCCTCACAAATTTCATAGCGAAAGATAAGACAAGTTTGGGAAGGAATATTTCCAAACACTACCAGTTACATTACTAAAACCGATGATAGCAAAGTGCAATAAACAGTAATTTGGCCCAAGACTCTCAAGTAAAAGGGATACAAGTTTGCGAGTTGACCATATCTTGTCTAGCGAAAAGGTGTTACTATTAAAGAACCCAACCCAAGAATTTCTACATAAAAAAGATTCTCACCTCAGGTAGTCCTTCGCTTCAAGAAATTTTTCACGGTAATCCTGCTTGAATCTCTCCATATCAAGTATCACCTACTAAATTGCAACGAAATTTGTCAGACTATAGTGGACTGTTTGAAAAATATGATAAAACAGAGTAAGGGATTGTCTTAAATAGATTTACTAGTATCTGAACACATTCTAGCAGTCGTGGATACCCAAGCTACCTTTTTAATTATCAAAGTTGTGAATTGTGATTAAGGAGCAGCAAAAAATAACATCTTAGGATATAACTAGTAGGATTAAGGCAAAAGAAAATTCGAGTGACAGCAACAAGAGCTAGCATTGCATCAGGTGCAAATTGAAAATCATCTGTGGAAAATGACCTTTAGAAGAGTGAAGCTTAAATTTATAGATTGAGTACGGGCAACTAATATTAAAATGTGGACTGAAACAAATTTAAATACCTCATTGATTTCCGCACTAGCTGCTCCATATAGCTTGCGCGCATCACTCAAAATTTCAACAGGTAGTCCAAGCCTCTCAGCGATATTAATTGCATTTGAGCGTCCTACAGTCGAAAACAAAATACGTTAGCAGGGATCTTCACAATGAAATTTAGAAGGCAAGAATACAAATTAGTGACTGATATCAGAAGCTTAACACAACCAATAAGATATGGCAACACAGAATAAGTGGTTACAAGTATAATGTGTTGTATATATCCAAAACCAAAATTCGGCAAATAAGCCAACAGCCAATTAGATTTCAAAAAACCTGGTACTCCCCAGAGGATCCTGTACGTGGGTTTCAAGTTCACGTCATCAAACTCCATGCAAGCATTTTCAAAGGCATTATTGCTGCCATAGGTGTAGTAACAAATCATTATTTTATATGTCAGCCTCAAGTGTCATTTAGATGTTTCACTTTGTCATAAACTACCTGTATTTAAGAGTTTTAAGTTCTCCATGATGTGTAGTTGCTATTGTCAACAAGGCACCGGATTCAGCAAATGATTCCAGCAATGACATCCCCAGGGCAGCTCCTTCTAGAGGATTCGTCCCAGCGCCAACCTAAAAATGTTGATTGGGATCCCTAATTAAGTGGTATACTATCACCAAATTTTGTTTCAATCATATCACATTTGTTTTGTTAAATTATAAACCCACATTTTATGTCATAGACTGCAAAATATACCCAAATTTTAGGTGCAAAATATTTTATAGCTCATTAAAGTAAAGAGTACAATCTTAAAGTCCATACTTCATCCAACAGCACCAATGATAGATTTGTCGATAGGCTCTTGATTTCCTGCAAGATTTACAGAAAAAACCAAAATGTGACTCTTAAAAAGAAAAAGGATCACAAAACTGTGAGAATTGATCAACTTTACGTAGCTGTTCATTAAACATTTCAATATCATACACAAATTTTGATTTCAAAGTTGTTAAATCTGACTTTTGGTACATCAACACATGGGTACAATTCAACAGAACTACAACTTCACATCAAAGAATAAAAATCATGCCAACCACCTTTTAATTTCCGAATCTGGTTACACATAAAAGATGAAGAATTTTCCGATAATCCCACTTATATGTCACAGAAAAGGAGCAGCATCTTATGAGCTTACACTAATTTGTTTGAGATGGCCAGAGAAGGTAGATAAAGATTGAGACAGAGATTGTTCATCACCAATGTCAGCAAGTATAAAATCAAACCAGGGGATTGTTGCTGGTTCTGAAGCCAAGACATATAGACCTGGAATATTTTCCATCAAAATGTAGGAAGATTAGACCTTCATGTGAAACTAGATGTCATGAGAAAAATATGTCATCACATCTTTGAAATCACAGGTACGACAATATATGATGCAATAGTAAAGGCATAATGACTTCGAAAAAAATCATTGCAAAATGAATAAATTCATAGATATAGGTTCCCAATGTACGTGATCGCCATCATCAATCCCCATTTCCCTAATTACTAACATCAGAGATACATATATTTCTTCTCCAAGTTGCATAATCCTTCAGCATACTATCACTTAATCCAAGATCTAAAAGTTTCTTCATTAGCACAAAATTCATTCAAGCGCCTATTCCTCCTGTGCCTCCAATAACCTGTCAATCTAAGATTTGTCAAATTGGAGCCATTGCATTTATAGTCCTGCTAATTGAATGCACATCCAATTCGTTAAAGTCCCACCCCTCCTTCCAAGCCTTCTACTAACCTGTCAATTTAAGATCTGTGACATTGAACCACAGCATTTATGTTCCTGCTAATTGAGTGCAAATCCAATTCATTCATCTCCTGGCACTTGGTGTAGCTGAGCTGATGGTGCATCACCACCAAATATATATATATATATATATATATATATATATATATATATATATATATATATATTAAATTTTAAATAAAATTAAAAATAATTGCCCTGGTCATACCAGCAGGCAGCGGGTTACAGTATCTTTTCTTTTTTCAGTTAATATGTGGACAAAAAGAGAGAATTACAAAGCTAACCTGATTTTGCCATCATAGCAGCCAATCCAACAGTTTTCAGGCAAATGGTTTTGCCCCCAGTATTGGGGCCAGTTATAACCAAAACTCTAGTATTCTGTGATATAAATATGTCGAAGGGAACTGGAATTTCTTGTTTTAACTTAGAAACCTGAAATAAGGACGTATGTTAAAATCAATGATCTGCAGAGACTAATATCTTATAACATTGAGAAACTTTCAAACTGAAGTGTAATTGACCTTCATTTCCAAAGATGATACATTCAAACTTTTTTCATCCTTCCATTTTGCAGTTCCTCCAAACTGTTTTTTCCTCAGGATTTCCTAGCCAAAAAAATAAAAAATTCCATTTCATTAGAAGATACATGCATGAGGAGGCCGTCTTAATGGAAGGGATCAAAACATGCTCCAATATAAACTGAAACAGCTAATATATAGAACATTAACTTTATACATAACATGAGATCTAAAAATAAGGATAAAAATATGATGATACTTAATTAAATAATTATTTTAATGGTAGCGACGTGCTAATGGTAATTCCAGATGACAGATGCTCTGCAACAAGCTCAGTAATAAAAAATCTTACTTACATCCTCTTTGTTATATTCCATCACCCTCTGTTGCATACATATAAGCTGATTGTTCTTTGCATGTGTATTAATAAATTTTGGGAACACGAATAAATAAATCAATTTTCCCATATTTAATAGTGATAGATTGTGTACTGCAAAAATAATGCTAAGTGTTTTTAGTATTTCATAAGGATTTGAAAGTCCATTATCCATTTAGCTTGAAAGCAAAGGAGAGATGTTTTTCAGATTCTTTTCTTCATGTCCTGCGTACAAATAAGGAATGAAAAAACGTAGTTACAAATAAAGTGTGACATACAGCATTTGCATTACTGAGATCCTTCATGGCCATCTGCAAACTGTGACGATGCTGTTGAAGCAATAATGGATGATGAGCTTTGGGTAGGCATAAAGTCCATTTCTTTCGAGTGAGTCGTGGTATTAATGATACTTCCTCCTCTGCTGATGTTTCAGCATCAGTTGTGCTATCATTATCTTGTGGTAAGTACAAATCTGGCCATGTACCTTCAAAAGAAAGACTGTATCTGGCTCTAGCATTGATCTGTGTCACATTGTGAATATGAATCCAAAGCTACCCATTTAGATGTATACATAGAGCAATAATGTGGTAATATTATATCTTGGTACTCCAAGCACATGTAGCTAATGTAGTAAACATATTAAATGGAAACTTTTCCATACACGAACTATCAAATGGCAACAATCCTTTGCAAAACACAGTATTAAAATCATGTAGGGGGACGCTAACCGAACCTTTTAGGCAATTTCCACTTATCATTTATTGAGTAAGACCATAACTGATCATTAACATCAAGCGATGCAAAAAGCCATTTACTCATGTCTTCATTACCACATAAATGTTGCATTTTTAGTTAGAGCTAGTGTTCAAAGAACTAATTTCAAGCAGAGTAGGTCATAATTAGTAGCGCCAAAAAAGTTCAATATAGAATATAATAATGGGCACTCTGATTTGTACCATGTCTATTTGAATCATGCTGTTGAGTACATTTTCAATGTCATTCACATCCATTTGCATCTGCACAATAAATAGAAAGTAAACTAGACTGATCGTTTTAAGTTCAGATACAAGAAAAGAGAAGTGGCGCAACAAAAATTCCACCTTCTTTGTTATTTTTAGAAGCACCTCATCCTCAGCCTTTGCCACTGTAATCCTCGCTTGTTGCAGCTCATCATTAAGTGGGACAGCAGAGAGTGGTTCTACTAGGCTGCCTGATCCTGAACCACTACAGTAAAGTATTATTTCTCTCAGGAAAATTTGAAGTATAAGAATAGCAGCAGATTGAAAAAATTCATGACTTCAAAATAACTTATCCTGAGTCTTTGAGGCAGAGTAATAGAAACTCAAATGCATCTGAAATTGTTATGTTAAATGGAAAAGAATTCCGACCTTCAACATGAAACTGAAATAAACTGCTGGCTTTGATATGAAGCAATGTTTTTCCAAACAATTATGAAGCGAAAAAAGTTCCACAAGATCAATATGGCAAAACTTTTCTTTCAAAATATTTCAACATACTAGAACAAAAAGTGCAAAGATTCCTTGTTATTATCAATTTAAACTTCATAATTAATATGACGTTGACATGGAAGAACGTGGACATAGATACTCCGATGCTTCTTTAAAGTGAAACGGTTTCCTCTTAAAGCATAATCTTAAAAAATTCGAACTGAAATAGTCTCTTTGCAGTAGAATTACATCACCATTGCCATGACTTCTAAAGCAAACAAATTTTTTAAAAAAATATGAAGTATATCATATAGAGATTTAGCAATATAGGTTTCCAAATCATCTTGTACACATTGAATTGAAAACATTAGAAGAGGTCGACGCACCTTGCCATCAATAATCCCTCAAAAGTAGGACGTGTCTGAGATCCATACTTTAAACACCATCTGCCATCAATGTTACATATTTCCTATACAGTGAAAGAAAGAAAAAATTTTAATTTATTCAATATTCACTACAAAAGACTTCTGCAATTACACATTAATGGAAACTATGTTAAAAAGGATGAACACAATGGTAAACCATACATTTAAAAGAAATTAACAGCTCACCAGATTCAATGATGCCTCTTTTGTTTCATTTCTAACCATACTTTCCATCAATTGGTACAACTGAAATGTAAGACAATAAAAAAGAAGCAATCAGGAACCCCCAAAGAAACCCTGCCAGCAACCAAATGATTAATAGCCAACTTCATGTGCAAATACATAGAGGCATCCAAGCTCATCAAATTCACGTAGTCCAGGCCAATATTATTAAGTTATCATAGCACAATATATATACACACACATCTTTACCTTTCTCTCAAGACTCCGCACTTGGCCACGTGCATTTTGCAAGTTTGCACTCTAACAAGAAAATCCCATTAATCAATCTAAGGGTATGTGGAAAAAATAAAAAATAGGTGGTGCAATAATTAACCAACCGCAGAATCTTTCACTGAGCCATCTTCATCTACAAGTTGCTCAATAAACTTAATCAGAGGCTGACTAATTACTAATTCCATAATCTGCAACATAACTATAAAGAATAAGGAATATTTCTATACCAAATAACAATCAACAGTAATTACTAAATGCTATTATAGTCATTCAAAAAATTATAATACCACTTCTGATAGAGGCATAAACCTCCTAAACCAATCTGAATCTTCCTTTATTGCAGCTTTGACATTTAGCTGCAGTGCTTCTGCAAATTGAAGCAGAGCCACAAGTGCCATTGCTTCACTCCCACTCACAGGAAACCCCCTCCGAGCACGTTTTGTCCCAGTTTCCACCTTCATCAAATGAGAGGATGATTTTCACAGAACATTATTTGTTTTACATGGAGTATATAGCAAAGCTAAATAGAAAATTATGTCAGCATATACATTTCCAGAATAAAAATGAGTAAATAAGAGATGAAATAGAATAAAGATTAATAAAAATCCCATTATAGTTGCATTTTCTTCTCATTCCAAGCATATATCTTATACACAAAGAGCAAATTAAACTGAGGCATTGAAGATAGTTGGAATGAATATAATACCAAAATAACATCGATGCCAGTGAATTCTATCATGGCTCCATAATTTTGCATCTCCACAGCTGCTTTGGTCTCATCCAGAAGCCTTAAGCTGACTTCGTAAGATTTATCTAAATCCCATAGTTGCTCCTGTCATTGATGAAAAGATGCAATGGAAAGTAGAAATTGATTACTAGAAAAATCGACACAAGCAAGAAAACACAGGACACATCTAATTATACGAAGCGGCGGCGTAGTTGCAAAGGATATGATTGGTATCGAAGTAGAAACAACACAGAACTCACCACCGGAGTAGGCATTCAGTTATAATCAGAAGGAACAAATATTCAATACAAGTCACATAAATACTGTGCAGTGATGGTAATATGCAGAGACCTTAGTCGCTTGTTTTCCGAGTGAAGTTCCGGCGAAGGAAGCGACGCAATCACAGAGCTGATCCCATTGCAAAACTCGTAGGCTATCAAGAACCACAGATGGATAGTTACCGCTCAAGCTATTGTTTCCGGAAACTGCTGCTGCTACTACAAGTTTCCGGCTAAAATTTCCAGGAACATTGAGCCGAAATTGAATAAATTGTACGGCGGAGGTGGTGCCAGCGGCGGCGGCGGTTGCTGTAGTGGTTCCGAAACTTGTGAAAGGAATCAGCGAGCGGGAAAAGTTGTAAAGAAGGGGCATGGTGCATGTGGAAACGGTGGAAATTGAGGATGAATTGATCAATGGAGGGAATTTAATTTGGATTGGGCTGAAGAATACAAGAACAAGATGACACCTGACCTTTTTATTCTTCCTTTCTTTGTCATCCCTTTATTTTGTTAATATTTCGCTCCACTCACCTAAATGAAAATAATTACACTTGTATCCTACTAGAACCAAATTTTCTGAAAATCATTGGTTTTTCTTATAATCTGGTGAACTAATGAGAATCAATTTCAGTACACAAATCAAGCATTCATATTCGAAAAAACTCAGAGCAATTCCAATAGTGAAATGGAAAGAACAAGTTAACAAAACTTACAAGAATCTTGGCGCGCGATAACAATAGAAATAAGCATAAATCTCCTTGAAAAAGAAATCCCGAGCTGATCCAGTATACTCGTATGTATAAAGAAACGCTTAAGCCCAATAGTAAGCCCTTTTCTTTCATGGATCTTGGCCTTTTACAGTTGGCCCCATTTATTGTGATGATTAATGGGCCTTATTTAAGGTCCGTAGGTTGGAATCTTGACTTTTTACAGTTGTATTTGGATCCGAATCGCCTCTTTACAAAATTATAAAATATGACCGTTGTAATATTAATTAGGGCCGTTGAAATCTTGAATTTGCAGCGATTCTTCTTTCCATATTTATAGAATTTGACATTTGGGGCATTATTGTCAACTAGTTTGCTTAGGGTTTAAGACAAAAAGAAGTGTTAAGTTATAATAATAATATCAGTATATCACCCCAATTTTACTGCCAAAACGAGCTTTTAGAAAACAATTTTAAATCGAATACATAGTAGTTTGGTTTTGATTAAAATGGAACGCGTAGAAATTATGTAAACTGAAATGGAACGAAGGAGCACGTATATATTACCAAAAGAATATAAAGGATTCAAGTTGTTTTTGAATTTGATGAGTTGATAAAAACAGCATATTTCTGCAACTTGAGAGTGAGAGAGGTAGCCTATATCTTGGAATGGCATCTTATGCTGCTCTACTTTCTCTTACACACACCATACACCAAATCACCAATCATCCTCGTCCCCCAATTACTCTCCACAAAAAACAGGTGGACTCTCTCATGGAAATTGTTACATTCTTACAAGATTTTCTTCAACGTTATTCCACCGAAGACAACGGCGACTTGGAGGGCCGTATCGCCATTGCAGCATATGCATCTGAGGATGCAATCGAATCCCATGTAGTGGATCAAATTCATGCTAGATCCACAAGTCTTGTCGAAACGATCAGTTCCGTTGACTTTTATGGAGGTCTGGAGAGAGTCAAACAAGACCTGGATTTGATCAGAAAAGAGGTAATGGAGATCATTAAACACAAGATGGGAGCTCAACGAATTGAACAGCTTCATAGGAACTCTTCATTTTCCACTGCTTCCACGTGGCAGAGCACCCCCATGGCTGAGTTTGATGATGTCTTCTTAACTCAGGTTTTGGATAAGCTCACAGGGCAGCCATTTGATCTCCAGATCATCTGTATTGTTGGGATGGGTGGAATCGGTAAGACTACTCTTGCTCGAAGTATTTACTCGAATTCACTAATCGTCCAACATTTTGACATTCTTGCTTGGGCTACAATTTCCCAAGGCTATAGTTGTAGAGAGATTCTTTCACAACTTCTCTGTCAAATAACCAGCAAGAATGATTTTGATTTTGGTGAGATGAGTGAAGATGATTTAGGAGAAACACTACACAAGTACTTATGGGGTAGAAGGTTTCTAATAGTTATGG
Source organism: Pogostemon cablin (assembly GCA_023678885.1). Classification (NCBI taxonomy): domain Eukaryota; kingdom Viridiplantae; phylum Streptophyta; class Magnoliopsida; order Lamiales; family Lamiaceae; genus Pogostemon; species Pogostemon cablin. The sequence goes on from CM042995.1 coordinate 31,118,471, forward strand.
ATGACATGTGGAGTACTTGGGATAGAGTTAGATATTTCTTTCCAGACAATTACATCGGAAGTAGAATCATGATAACCACTAGACTAACAAATTTGGCTTCTCAGTTGTGCAATTCTCATGACTTTCATATGAGTTTCTTAGCTGATGATAAGAGCTGGAATCTTCTTTGTGATATTGTGTTTGGCAAAGAACAGAGGTGCCCTGTTGAATTGGAGGAAGTTGGAAAGGAGATTGCAAGAAAATGCAGAGGGCTTCCTCTGTCCCTAGTTGTGATTGGAGGGCTATTGAGAAAATCCAACCCCACCCCACCCTTTTGGGAACACACTTTACAAAATCTAAATTCAGTCATAAATTTAGAGAACGATGAATATTGCTTGCAAGTATTGCGCACGAGTTATAAGGACTTGCCTGTACATCTAAGGCCATGTTTCTTGTACATTGGAGTCTTTCCTGAAGACGGTAAAATTCGTGTGTCAAGACTAGTAAGATTGTGGGTTGCCGAAGGATTTCTGAGACCAATTGATGGCAAAAGGTTAGAAGAAGTAGCCGAAGAGTACTTGAAGGAACTCGTCGACAGAAATCTCATTCTAGTTGAGGAGTTTCGTTGGAATGGAAAAGCAAAAGTATGCAAAATCCATGATCTCTTGAGGGATCTCTGCTTAAGAGAAGCTAAAAAACATAGGTTTCTTGGTACACTCAACATTACAGATGACACATGTATTGAACCACGTATTTGTATCCCTCAAATCCTTCATGTATTGACAGCTGCATCCCTCGTCCGATCGGTGCCTCTGACGAGGGGCTTTCTAGAACCTTCTGCAACATTACATTCTAGATTGGTGAGGGTGTACAGATACTCTGAAGGGGGTGTCATAAACTTAAATTCTTCACAAGTTATATTCCAGCAAGCTAACTTGAGGTACCTTTCTCTAAAATTTGATCCCACTTCATTATCAAGGTTTACTTCTCTCTGCTCTCTTCTTTGGAATCTACAAACACTTAAGGTTGTCATTCCTATCTTATTATGGGAGCCTGTAATAGCACCACCTGAAATTTGGGAGATGTGTCATCTTAGACATGCATTGCTTCGTGGGGTTCAACTTCCTGATCCTCCCAATGCACATGCTAACGTTGTCCTATTGAAAAACTTGCACACACTTTCGTATGTTAAGAATTTCAAGTGTCCTGAAGAAGTGGTCAAGAGAATCCCAAATATCAACACTTTGAAAGTACAATATTTTACGGATAGATTAGTACAGGACGAAGGCTACTTGACTAACTTGTGTCTCAACAATCTAGGCCATCTACTAAAACTCGAATCCTTAAACCTCTTCATTTGCTTCAGTAGGAAGTTGGTGAAGGACATCACCTTCCCTCATTCTCTCAAGAAATTGAGTTTAAGTGGCACCATGCTCGATTGGGAGGAGGTGACAACGAAGATAGGTTCGTTGCCACTTCTTGAATATCTCAAACTAAGTTCAGATGCATGCAGGGGACCAACGTGGGCAACAATCGAAGGGCAATTCTGCAACCTCAAAATCTTGAAAATTGGTAGTAGCTTTCAACTCTTTGATCTCACGTATTGGGAAATGGACGACTCCCACTTTCCTCGCCTCGAGCACCTCTTTCTCGAGTATTTACTCAACTTGAAGGAGGTTCCATCGAGCATAGGAGACATACCAACTTTGAAGTCAATTAACTTGATATGGTGTAGCAAATCTGCTGATGATTCTGCTAGAAGAATAAAAGAGGAGCAAGAGGGTTATGGGAATGAAGATCTTCAAGTTATAATTGATAGTAGTAGGATGTAGTTATACCTCACATGTAAGAATTCTTTTCTAGCTCCTATTTTCAGTCTTTCTTCCAAGTCACTACTCACTAGTATCCTTTATTAATCATAATATTATACTATTATTAAAAGAAATAAAAAGAAAATATTATACTATCATTCTGCAACCTAATTTCCAGCAATGTCGCCTCAGCCTTCAAGTACTCCAAATAAAACAGTAAATTGGATTCCAATAAATTAACAGATCACTCTTAAAAAAGAGAATTTGATATCATTTTCTTTCTATAGTATCAATTTGTATAGGAGTTAGGTATTCTTTATCTTTTTACTCTTAAAAAGTTGAATTAAATTCAAATTAATGATGAACTAGATACCAGATCATATAGATACATTTCCACACCCACCACACAACATATCTCTTCACTTAAGTGAGAAGAAGAAAAGTTCCCTGAGATGGCAGCCGCTTATGCAGCTGTTCTTTCTCTAATGCAAACCACTAATCACCTCCGGATTCATCCTCGCCCTTCCATTTCTCTGCAACCACAACATCTTCACCTTCTTACCCAAAACCTCACTTTCTTGCAAGATTTTCTCGAACATTATTCCAGCGAAGATGACAAAGACTTGGAGAGCCGTATCACCCATGCAGCTCATGAAGCAGAAGATCTAATCGAAACCCATATAGTCGATCAAATTCACGCTATATCAACCAGTCATGGCGAAGCTATCAGGTTTACTGATTTTGATGTAGAGCTAGAGAGGATGATACTCCACTTGGATTTGATCAAGAAACAGGCCATGGAGAAGATGGGTGCCCCACCCCCCCTTCATGAGAAGCTTCACAGAAATTCAATAACACCTGCTAGAGCTCCCACGCGGCAGATCAGCACAAAGCCCAAGTTGGATGATGCCTTGGTTATTCAACTCTTGGATGAGCTCACCGGGCATAGAAAGACATCTTGAGATCATCTCAATTGTCGGAATGGGTGGAATCGGTAAGACTACTTTAACTAGAAATATTTACCAAAATTCACTTATTGTCCAACACTTTGACTTTCTTGCCTGGGTTTACGGTTTCTCAAGAATTTAGTGCTACACAAATTCTCTTACAAATCCTTGGTATTGAAAAAAAAGGGAATGATTTGAGTGATCATGACTTAGGAGAACTACTACACAAAAAACTATGTGGGAGGAGGTATTTGATTGTGATGGATGACTTATGGAGCATTGAGGCTTGGTATAAAATCAAGTTGTTTCTTCCGGAATACAACAATGGAAGTAGAATCATGACGACCACAAGGCTCTCTAATTTGGCTCTTGAGTTGAGTGGTTCTTGATAAGCATGACAGTCATCCCTGTTAGCATGTTAGTTACATTAGATCATACGTAATTATCTGTTGTTTGTTAGATGTAGATATATGTTGTTATGCATAGGATTTGTACATGTATTCTTCTATATATTCCATACAATGAAGCATATCACACTTGTGGTGAACATTATATTAATCCTTCATGGTATCAGAGCACACATGGTCCTTCTTTTTCGAGTTTTTCTGCAGCCCATATGGCTATCACTCCATTGTCAAAGCTGCATGATCTACTCTCACAAGCAGAGAGTTTCTCTCTCTTTCAAGAATCATTGGACACTTCTGGCACTACTGTGGCCTTTGCCGCACATTGCCACTCTCCATCGCAGACATCCTCTCACAACCAATCTAATTCACGTGGTCATGGATACTCACAATATCGACGCCGGGGTAGAGGCCATTTTGCCACATACTGTCGTGAACGATACAAGCAGCAAGACTCACATTCCAATTCTTCTCATTCTGGAAATTTGGCTCAAGCCTTTGCTACAAATTGTGAAATCTCTCCTCGCTCCGCCTCAGATTGGTATATGGACACGGGTGCCTCAGCACACATGGTTTCTAACCCAACAACTCTGGACTCTTATGAGCCATACACAGGCAGTGATCGTGTGGTAGTTGGTAACGGTGCTTCTATCCCTATCTCTCATACTGGTCACTTAAATTTGTCTAGCAATGTCAAATTATTGGATGTCCTAATTGTCCCGCATATTACCAAAAATTTGTTATCCATTAGCAAATTGACAAATGATTTGCCAGTAAATATTTTATTCTCTAATGATATATTTACTGTTCAGAATCGACACACCAAGGAAATTTTAGCAAAAGGCAGGCGTGAAAATGGGCTCTACATCTTGGATCAATGTCATTCTGCTTTGGCTACATCCCTAACATCCAGCCGTTTGCGTGCTTCTTTTGAGTTGTGGCATGCTCGCCTTGGACATGTCTCATTTGATGTTATTTCTATTTTAAATAAATTGGGGCGTTTAAGTGTTACCTCTTTATTGCCGAAGCCATCTTTATGTGCTTCCTGTCAGACTGCTAAAAGTACTCGTTTGCCATTTCATGTCAATAATAAGAGTGCTTTTCATGTGCTAGACTTAATTCATTATGATTTATGGGGACCTGCCCCCGTATGTTCCACTTCTGGTTTTCACTATTATGTTATATTCATCGATGACTATTCTCGATTCACTTGGATGTTTTCATTGCATGGCAAGTATGAATTTTTTGATGCTCTATCTAAATTCCATGCTTTTGTCACGAATCAATTCTCGTGTTCTATTAAAAGATTTCAAAGTGATGGTGGGGCTGAATTCACGAACAAGAAAGTGCAAGATTTCTTAACACAAAATGGCATCCATCACACGATGTCGTGTCCTTATACTCCATCTCAGAATGGTCGAGCTGAACGTAAATATTGTCACGTAACAGAAACGGGTCTTGCAATGATGTTTCATGCTCATGCTCCTGCTTCATTATGGGTAGATTCTTTCATGACTGCAGTATACATAATTAATCGGGTGCCATCTCCAGTGTTAAGGGGTACTCTCCATATGAACTCATATATAATTGCTCTCCAAATTTTGAAAATTTTCACCCATTTGGATGCAGGGTTTACCCAGGTTTGCGTGATTATGCGTCAAACAAGTTCTCTCCACGAAGCTTGCCATGCATATTTATTGGGTTCAACAACACTTATAAAGGGTTTCGGTGACTCGATCCTTCTGATAATGCTTCTTCGATGTCGGCAACTCATGATCAATTAGCTCAAGTGGAAACTCAATTACAGGAAACTCAGTTGGCCCCATTACAAGAATTCGATCATGTGCCACATCATCCCATGACTATCCGTTCCAAAGCTGGCATTTTCAAGCCAAGATACATTGCAGATGTTGCAACATCCGTAAGTTTTCCCTCGTTATTGAGTGTCACAGAACCTAAATGATTCAAATCAGCTGTCAAACATCCACACTGGGTTGCTGCAATGGATGAAGAGATTGCTGCTCTTCGAATATTTTGCGGCCTAATTTCCAAGAAGGTTGAAAAAGAAAAGGTGTCAAAAACCTTATTTTCCAAGCAGAACGGGCGATCTTTAATAAACAGAAAATTGACTGTTCAATAAAATTAGCTGATCATACCATTATTAAGTAACTTTACTTTTTTTTTTTGAAAAGTTAAATTAAGTTCATACTCCCTCCGTCCCGGAAAACCTTTCACGTTTACTGTTCCACGTTGTTTAAGAGAATGTGTACTTTTTTTGACCAACTTTATTGATTTTGGAAGGTATTGTAGTATTTTTAGGTAATAAAAAAGTTTAAGTAATGATATGTGTGTGAAAAAGGAGTGTCAAATTTGAAATTAAATTAAATTTTGAGATTGTTAGATAAAGTGATGTTTCCTTTTTTGGGATGTGAAAGGTTTTGTGGGACAAACTAATGAGGAAAGTGTGAAAAGTTTTTTGGGACGAATGGAGTATTAAATATAGGTATTCTTTATCTTATCTTATTAACTTTTGAAAAGTTAAATCAAAATAAAATTAATGTAAGTATTCTTTATCATTTTCACTTTGGAAAAGTTTTTTCTTTTGAGAGCTTTTACTTTTGAAAAGTAAAATCAAATTCGTATTAGTGATTAAGTAGAGCCTATTATTCATCCTTTTGCACCACCACCTCTTCCATCCACTTCAGAGGGAGAAAAAAGAAGAAAGGTTCCTTGAGATGGTGAGCGCATATGCAGCTGTGCTCTCTCTAAAGCAAACCATTAATCACCTCCAGATTGATCCTCGCCCTCCCATTTCTCTACAACCACATCTTCACCCTCTCACCCAAAAACTCACTTTCTTGCAAGACTCTCGAGAACGTTATTCCAGCGAAGATAACAAAGACTTGGAGAGCCGTATCACCCATGCAGCTCATGACGCAGAATCCCATATTGTAGATCAAATTCATGCTAGATCAACCAGTCATGGCGAAGCTATCAGTTCCACTGATTTTGATCTACAGCTAGAGAGGATGATGCTCCACTTGGATTCGATCAAGAAACAAGCCATGGAGAAGATCCACCCCCTCGTCATGATCACAGAAATTCTTCTGCTTCGGTAAGACCTGCTGGAGCTCGCACGCGGCAGATCAGCACAAAGGCCGAGTTTGATGATGCTTGGTTATTCAACTCTTGGATGAGCTCACCGGAGAAAGAAAGAATCTTGAAATCATCTCAATTGTTGGAATGGGGTAAGACTACTCTGGCTACAAATATTTACCAAAATCCACTTATTCAACAACACTTTGTTCATCTTGCGTGGGTTACTGTCTCTCAAGTGTATAGAGCAAAGGGAGTGATTTGAGTGATCATGAATTAGGAGATATATTACATAAAAAACTATGGGGTATTTGATTGTGATGGATGACATGGTATAAAGTTAAGTTGTTTCTTCCCGATGGCAACAATGGAAGTAGAATCATGACAACCACTAGGCTTTCTAATTTGGCTCATGAGTTGAGTGATTTTGATCATGTCTTTCCAATGAAGTTTCTTGATGACGATAAGAGTTGGGATCTGCTTCGAGAAGTTGTGTTTGGCACTGAAGATTGGCCTACTGAACTGGAGAGTATTGGAAAGAAGATTGCAAGAAGTTGTAGGGGGCTTCCGTTGTCAATTGCTGTGATTGGAGGGCTTCTAGCAAAATCTGACGTATCAAGAGAGTATTGGGAGTATACTTTAGAGAATTTGAGTTCAATCATAAATTTGGACAACGAGGAACATTGCTTACAAATATGGAACGCCGTATTTGTTCCTTGATGCCTTGGAATCTGCATCATCGACTCGTTCTTTGTTGTCTGTTAAGTATCATCGTCAACTTTTTCAATCAGGTAACTTTAGATTGTTGAGGATATATATTGGCTGGGATGATGAAGATAGTGAGGGTGATGATGAAGATAGTGCGGATGATTCTCTTATCCATACCATTAATAAAATTATTGCTTGCCGATCAAAAAAAAAAGATAGTGATTTCCAGAAAGCTAACTTGCGCTTGTTTTATCTAGAAATTGATTTGGATGGAATATCTAGATTTCCTTTTTCTTGAGTAGAGTCTGCCAGAAGAATAAAAGAGGAGCAAAGCCATTGTGGGAATGAAGACCTTCAACTTATAATTGATCATGGTATGCTACCATTTTCAAACTTTACCACTCTTTCTTTACAAGATTCACCCTAGCTCTTTCTTTCAACTCATATTTCCTTTTCAATCATGCCTAAACTCTAATTATGAATATGAAATCTTCTACACTTAGCGTTGAAATATTATGACAAAAAAATAATAAGTAAATTGTCAATGGTAATACATGGCTTGTTTATCAGCCTATCAAATAATGAGTCTAGTAACTGCACACTTAAGTTTGAGCAACTAAATAACTTTTCAAGCATCTTTAAACTTCCAATTTTAATTTACTGAAATCTATGAGAGTAAATTCATGTAATACCTTTCACTAATCTGCAACCACATTCTTATACTTATTTAGAAGAAGATCAAAGTGTGGTGTCATAATTGGAAGAAACCGAAGGTATAGCATTCGGGGAAAGGGACGATGAAGAACATCAACAAGTCTGAGGAAGAAGAAAACGATTCCGTTGTCTTAGAATCTGATGAAGAAGAGAAAACGATAATTTGGTATTTGCTTCAAACTATTAGACGAATATTACTGTGTTTGGTTTGGCACCACAAGCCAAAGGCTTTTTCTTTTTTCTTTTGGATTTAGAAACCTCATTTTTAAATTAATCAGTTTGTATACATATTTTATTAATATTTTTTCTTATTCAACCTAAGATAGCCTGCAAGTGATTTCCACAGAACCTGTCAGATTTATCAACATGTAATTTAATTATTTAATATTAATTCAGATGATGATAATATACGGTATATACTACAATTACTTCACTCGCATGATCCTCTTGCTGTCTTGCATTATTTTTTTGCAGATCCATCTTTAGTAATTTCTCTCTTTCAAAAGTTTTTAGCTGTTCTTTCAGGAAAACTTTTCAGTATTTCCAAAAGAATCATTCAATTGAGATACATGTTGAAGAGCAACGCCGACCTCCGGAATAATCTAGAATGATCTAGATAATTTTAGAACCACGAAGAAGAGTTGTGATGGTTCTGGATAATGACCTTCTAGCATGGCAGCTGGATGATAGTTTGCAGTAGAATAGCTAATAGTTCTAGGTAGCAGTTGATGACCGACAATCTAGAATCATCTACTAATTACTATAAATAGACATCATATGTCATTTGTGAATGTAAGCCCAAAAAGATAGTAAAAGTGCTTAGTGAGAGAGTGTATAAGCAAGAAAAGTAAGACTAAGAGTGCACAAGTGAGTGTAAGAAAGATACTAAAACATAGGAGTGAGCAGAGCGTGTCTTGAGTGTTAGAGAAGTATATTGTAAAATATTTTGTGAGTTACTTTCCCAACCCATCGATCGATTCTACAATACATTCTAAATCTTCCTCCTCTACTATTATCTCTGTTTTCTACCACCGAGGCTTTTATTACAGAAAATTATTTTTATTACAAATTACAAGTGATATAAAAATTGGACTTCATTCCCATTGTCCTCTTGCTCCTTCTTTATTCTATTTGCAGAATCATCCACAAATTTGCTACAACCATGCAACTGAATACACTTGAGTGTTGGTATGTCTCCCATACTCAAAGGAATCTCCTCCAACTTCAATAACCCTGCAAGACAAAGTTGCTCAAGGCGAGGAACTCCCAGTGTTCCAGATCACAACACTCCATTATTTTCAAGAATTTGAGGTTGCAGAACTGCCCTTCCACTGTTGTCCACTTGGAACCCCTGCATGCATCTGAACTGAGTTTGAGATACTCAAGAAAGGGCAACGAACCTATCTTTGTCATCAACTCTTCCCACTCAAGCATGGTGCCACGTAAAGTCAGCTTCTTGAGGGAACTTGGAAAGGTGAGGTTCTTACTCATTGATCACAAGTGAGATCAAAGACAATATAAAGATTAAGACATTCGAGGTTGTGTAGATGACCAAGATTGTTGAGACATAAATTAAGCCACTCTTCTTCCTCAAATCTTGTGTATTGGAATTTGAGGGACTTGATGTTAGGGACTCTCTTGACCACCTCTTCACTACACTTGAAATTTTCGACACACGAAAGCGTGTGTAAGTATTCCAACACGAAGCTGTCTTCGTCCGATGGAGGATCAGGTAGTTGAAACCCCACAAGTTTGGCATATCTAAGTAGAGCCATCTCCCATATTTCAAATGGTGCTATTAAAGACTCCCAAGAAATGTCAACTATAACAATCTGTAGATTCCAAAAGATTGACCATGAAAAATGAAATCTTGATACTGCATCCAAATCAAATTCAAGAAAAAGGCACCTCAAGTTAGCTTTCTGAAAAACAGCTTCTGCACTGCTCAACTATTAAGTTAGATAGCCTAGTGGTTATCATTATTCTACTTCCATTGTTGTTATCAGGAAGAAAGAATTTAACTTTATGCCAAGCGTCAATTCTCCATATGTCATCCATCACGATCAAATACCTTTTGCCCCATAGTTTTTTGTGTAATCTTTCTCCTAATTCATCTTCACTCATCTCACTGCCTTTGCTTTCATCATCACAAAGCAGTTGTAGAAGAATTTGTGTCCCGTTGTACGCTTGTGAAATCGTAACCCAAGCAAGAATGTCAAAATGTTGTACAACAAGTTGATTTTTGTATATGGTTTTAGCAAGAGTAGTCTTACCGATTCCACCCATTCCGACCGCTGAAATGGTCTGGAGATTCTGTTGTTGTCCGGTGAGTTTATCCAAAAGTTGAGTAATCCAGGCTTCATCAAACCCCACCATTGTGTGGACCTGCCGCGTGGATGAAGGCCGTAAGGAAGCAGCAGATTTTCTGTGGAGCTTCTGATCATGATATATCATCTCCGATGCCACTATCTTGATCGAATGCAAGTCGTGTATCACTCTGTCCAACTCTTGATGAAACTCTGTGGAGCTGTTGCTTTTGCAATGGCTGGTGGATCGAGAATGAATTTGCCCGACTATATGGGATTCGATCACATCTTCTGCTGCCTGAGCCGCATCTGTGATGCGGCTTTCCAGCTCTTGGTCTTCCAATCTGGGATAACGTTCAAGAAAATCTTGTAAGAAAGTGAGATTATGGATGAGAGGGTGGAGGTGTTTTTGTTGTAAAGAGATGGGAGGGTGGGGATGAATTTGGATGTGATTAATGGTGTGCATGAGGGAGAGCAGAGCTGCATATGCTGCCATGAAAGTGAACCTTTCTTCTCTCTCCAGAGTTGAAGAAATTTGAAGTTTGTGCTGTGCAAATTGGTGAACGTCACATTATATCCATAATTTTGGGTTGGATATCACTAATTCAACAATCCATCCTTTATTTTTCAAACCAACAAACTAATTACATTCTGGTCAATTATTGTGGCTTGAGATTAATTTTGTTTCACATGTAGTGAAAATCATGGGTTGGCATTGTCACAAATCACTCAGATATTGTAAATGCTCCATTATATATATCAATATGAAAATCTCTCTCTCCCTTCTTTTATCTACCATTTATAGACAGTGAAAGAGGAGCAAGAATAACATAGAAGCACATTGAATATAATGATATTGCTCTACCAACATGAGGCTGTTGTCTTACTATTCGTTCATCAATCAAGAGTTTATTAATCGTTTAACTTTGTTACATGGGATTATCCACAACAGGCTGCACAGATTTGTACAAAAGCCAAGGGAGGGAGAGACTTCAAACACTTGACATCAAGGCTATACAATACACACCAAGTAATTAAAATGACAATAAAGTTTCACAAGATTTGTTACTGCTGCCAATTTGCTGAAGCTAATGGATTAGAATACGTCAATTTACAATGTTGTAAAGGTTTATCATAGCATGGTTAGATGGTTTTTTCTAGAACTAATGCCATTTTGCATTGACCAGTTTGTTGCTGAATGCCATGCGGATGCCCAATCAATCAGTTTCATCCTCCCAGTCTTAGATAACTCGGTCCCACTCTGAGACAGATAGACCTTCTTCTTCTTTCTCCTCCCATTCCGACACAGCTTCATCTTCTTCTTCCTCCCCTGCTTCTTTCACTGTACGATCTTCTGCTTTAAAAAAACGGAAAGTTTAATGATGCTCGAAAGCTTATGTAGTGGCTCAAAATTAAGCATGTCATTACTATAATCACCAATCAAGTTACTACCAACTTCATCTGATGGAATTATTAAACTTAAGTGTAATAATTTCAAGCTCTAGTGTGGTTTTTAAAGTTATCCCTAGATTTTAAACAGTTCAATTAGAAAGAAGAATAGTATATAGGAGGTGTGATCTTACCTTGAATCTGAAATTGAAGGAGCTCATTCCCATAATCCTCCTGCTCCTGTTTTATTCTTCTTGCAGAATCTACGACAGGTTGTCCACAATAACACAACTCAATACACTTGAGTGTTGGTATGTCTCCGATACAAGAAGGAATCTCCAATTTTGGCATGCCGAAAAGATAAAGCCTCACTAGACATGGAAAGTGGGTGTCCTCAGTCTCCCAGCATTCCAGATCAGAACAGTAAAAAATATTCAAGAATCTGAGGCTGCTGAATTGTCCTTCAATGGTTTCCCACTTGGATCCCCTGCAGGCATCTTTATTTAATTTGAGACATTGAAGAAGGGGCAATGAACCTATCTTTGTCGTCAACTCCTCCCAAGTGAGCATTGTGCCTTGTAAAGTCAGCTTCTTGAGGGAGTGTGGCAAGGCTAGGTTCTGACTCACAAGCATTTGTTGTTGGGGAGTGAGATCGAATACAATGTAAAGGCTAAAGGATTTGAGCTTTGATAGATGATCAAGATTGGTGAAACTTAAATTAGGCACCTCATCTTCCTCCTCATAAAACAATTTCAACTTGTTCATATTCGGGATTCTCTCAACCACCTCTTTGCTACACTTGAAATTATTGATACCCTCGAGCGTGTGTAAGTTGTCCAAGACAAAGTGGTGTGGAGGATCAGGGAGTTGAAACCCCAGGAGTAAGGCATGTCTGAGCAGAGCCATCTCCCATATTTCAGATGGTGCTGTTTTGGACTCCGAGGTAACAGTAAGGCTGACAATCTGCAGATTCCAAAACTTGGACAGTGCAAAAGGCATTCTAAAGTGTGCAAACAGATCATTAACTAACATAAGGCACCTCAAGTTCACTTTCTGGAATACTACTTCTGCATAACTAATAATGTCACTTTCTTCACCATCTTCATCAATCTGGTTCATATATATCCTCAACAATCTAAAATTACCTGATTGTAAAAGTTGAGGACAGTAACTTAAAGGTATCAAAGTACGAGGTATTAATGCAGATTCCAGGGCATGAAGGAGTTGGGAGGAATATGCCTCGTCTTCGCTAACACGTATACAAATACGACGTTCCATATTTATGTCCTCTTGAATGTTGGCATCCCCTGCCCTTTGTATACAAAGAAACCTTTCTTCTTTACCTACTCTTAAGCATAGATCCAGCAAAAGATCATGAATTTTGCATTTTTTTACTTCCCCATTCCAACGAAACTCCTCAACTAAAATGAGATTTCTGTCTATGAGTTCCTTCAAGTACTCCTCCGCAACTTCTTCCACGCATTTGCCATCCACTGGTCTGAGAAAACCTTCAGCAATCCACCACTTGATGAGATAAGACACCGGGATCTCTTCATCTTCTACAAAAATTCCCATGTATAGAAAACATGGTTTTAGATGCATCGGCAGTTCTTTATAACTCGTTTCTAATATTTGTAAGCAATGTTGGTTGTCATCCAAATTTATGATTGAACTTAAATTCTCTAAAGTATATTCCCAATACTCTTTTGTAGACTCGGATTTCGCTAGAAGTCCACCAATCACAACTATGGACAATGGAAGCCCTCTACAGTTTCTTGCAATCTCCTTTCCAATATTCTCCAACTCCGATGGGCAATCTACTGTTTCAAACACAATTTCACGAAGCAGATCCCAACTCTTATCATCATTGAGAAACTTCATTTGAAACACATGATCAGAACCACTCAACTCAAGAGCCAAATTAGAAAGCCTAGTGGTTGTCATGATTCTACTTCCATTGTTGCAATCAGCAAGAAACAACTTAACTTTATACCAGGCCTCAATGCTCCATATGTCATCCATCACAATCAAATACCTCCTACCCCATAGTTTTTTGTGTAATATATCTCCTAATTCATGATCAATCAATTCACTCCCTTTGCTCTCATCACAGAGAGCTTGTAAAAGAATTTGCGGCCCACTATAAACTTGAGAAACAGTAACCCACGCAAGATAATCAAAGTGTTGTTGAATAAGTGGATTTTGGTAAATATTTCTAGCCAGAGTAGTCTTACCGATTCCGCCCATTCCAACAATTGAGATGATTTCGAGATTCTTTCGTCGCCCGGTGAGCTCATCCAAGAGTTGAATAATCATGGCATCATCAAACCCAGCCTTAATGCTGATCTGGCGCTTGAAAGCAGGTCTCACTGAAGCAACAGAATCTGAAGAATTTCTATGGAGCTTCTCTTTACTTAGGGCACCCATCTTCACCATGGCCAGTTCCTTTACCAAACCCAAGTCGTGTATCATTCTCTCTAGCTCCAGATTAAAATTACTGGAACTGATAGCTTCCCCATGACTGGTGTATCCAGCCTGAATTCGATCGACTACATGTGATTCGATCAGATCTTCTGCTGCATAAGCTGCAGCAGTGATGCGTCCCTCCAATACGACGTCGTCTTGGGTGTAGCAGCGCTCTAGAAAATCCTGCAAGAAGGTGAGGTTTTGGTTGAGAAGGTGAAGATGTTGTTGTTGAAGAGAAATTGGGGGGCGAGGATGAATCCGGAGGTGATTAATTGTCTGCATCAGGGAAAGCACAGCTGCATACGCCGCCGCCATGGAAGGGAAACTTCTCTTCTCTCTCTACCTCTAGAATTGAAGAGATATGGTATGAGTGCTCTAGAATTGAAGAGATATGGTATGAGTGGATGAATGGATGATTATAATATTATTAAAAATGCAATTTATTCACCTTAAATTTGGATTTACTCCCATTGTTTCTTCCTTCGTCAAAAAAGGGGGCGGCAATAGATGAATAACAGAGCATTTTAGGGTTCAGGGTTTTGGCAAACGTTTAACAATGGCTTTCACAATTGCCATTGTTAAACCTTCTTCGTTCATATGTGAAAGTGCTGAAGGGGAGACACCGTGAATTAAATTGAGTTTGCGATGGGCCAAAAATGACGTAAGCTTAAAAAGCAGAACAGAGTATAAAAATGTGTATATCAATGTCTTGACATAAAGGATGTCGAGACACAGAATACAACACTATGCACAGCGGAATAAAAAGATAAGAAACCAGAATTAATTTTCTCACAAGTCTTACGACTTGTGATGCCTTCACCGGCGAAAATAACTTTCTTATTAAAACCTCAAGACAATTACAAAAATAAATCACGAAAAACAAATACGAAAACAAATTCTATTCTAAATCCTTAGACATAGGATTCACAGAAGGAATATCAAGAATGATATCCAACGCAAAGAATACAAAGTAAAACTAAAGGCTCTCAATGTGTAATCTCTAAATCTCGGTATTCTCCTCTATCAAAGTGAAAAGATAACGATCCTTTTATAGGAGTAAAAATCCTTGCTCTCCAAGCAGATCATTCCACGTTCTGCATTCCTTGGAGATCAAGTTCTTCTCCCACGTACTCCACGTTCTTCATTCCTTACTTGATGACCAATTCCTTACTTGATGACCAAGAAGAAGATGCTATCTTAAGTTTCCCACGTTCTCTATTCACGTTCTTCTCTCCTGCAAGAGAAATAACAGAAAGACTTTTTCTTTCCTAATAAATAGGAACTACCTAAACACACGTTAATTAATTAAATAAATTAACTAAAGATTAGGAAAAAGCAAAACAATTCAAATTTGGAAATTGAATAAATCAATTTCCAACAATCTCCCCCATTTTGCGTTTCCTAAAAAGAATTAAAAATCACGAAGATAAACTTTTCACAGAAAAAAAATACATTCTCCCCCATAATAAAAATAACACATACTCCCCCATAATAAAAATAATATATTCTCCCCCATAAAATCATGCAACTAAAATATACTCCTAAAATATCATCAAAAATTTAACCTGAGGAGCAATTCAAAACACGGTAGCTGGCAGCAAACCAAATCAAAAGACAAACGGCAAAACCAACTCCAGACTTAAATGAACATCAAACATTTTCTCAGCATTAGTCATCAAAACCACATGTCCACAACATTTATCTCAATCATCAGAACCACCTTGCATCTCTGTCAACATTAAAACTCATCTCCATGTTTACCAGGACCAGCATATTAACATCTTCATTTTTACTCGGATCAGACATAAACAACACCATCTCCCCCATGATTTTTACGTAACAAACTTCGTAGAAGTTGTTGGCGAAGAAACAACACATGTCTGAGGAAGAGTAATACGGTACAAATGATCCCTTTTCAGCAGAGATGACAGAATCTCAAATCATCAATGGATGAAAAGCTTGTATTGAGAGTTTAGATGAAACATTTGGATGTTAGAGCATTCAAAATCAGAGATGATGAAAACATTGAGATGTCGAGACATTCCAAATCAAAGATGATGAAAACATTGATATGTCGGGACATTCTAAATTAGAGAAATTAAATGGCATACTGAACAATCGAAGTCAGGAGAAAGATTAACAGATCGCTGTTTATACGGGAGGAGCGGAATGGAGGAAAGATAGGGATTAGAACGAGGAAATCACAGCTTGGGTGACAGAATTTACGATCATTATTAACTGATCGGTATTCATGTTGGGAGAGGAAAAAAAACGTGTGAATACGCAAGAAGGAATAAGAGAACATCTTAACTATTTAAATATGGTAATAAAAGAGGATAAATATCAAAAATATCTCAACAATATCAACAATATCCTAAAAATAAGGATAAATATCAATGCACTTAATTCTTAAACACCACATAGATTTTTTTTAAAAAATTAAGATCACAAAATAAATAGCCGTAAATAGATAAACCATGACTAAATCATCAGTTAAATTTTAAATTTCAATGGTGACACCCATTTATTTTTATCCGATTTTTTTTTTTTTTTTTTTTTTGGAAAAATTAAAATATTCAATTTACCACCTTTTGAAAAGAAAGCATCGTCGTAGCCACCGCCGTGCCCCTAGTTACTCAGTGATAAACGAATATAGATGTACTTTCTCATCACCTTTTGAAAAGAATGCATCGTCGTAGCCACCGCCGTGCACCTAGTTACTCAGTGACAAGATTATACACCCTTTCTTTTCCTTATTATATTTATTAATTAGCAATCACCTTTCGACTTGGTGTTTTATTGCTAATAATTTTTTTTTAATCGGATTCTTTCAGGATTGGGTAGTCGACGCATGAAATTATAAATTCAAAAAATAATCACGTCAAGGTTAACAACAGATAAGGATAAAAGAAATAAATTTTTTTTTTAAAAAAAATCGTAGGAAAAAAAAAATTAAAAATCAGGATTAAAAAAAAAAATCAAATTTTACAAAGGCCAAGAGATTTTTTAAGATTTGAAAACCTTTGAAAATCTAACGCCTTAGTAAAAATATCTGCAAGTTGGTGCTCAGTGTGAATGTAATCTAACGTAATTATATTTTTTTCTACTAAATCCCGAATAAAGTGGTGTCTAATACTTATATGCTTTGTACGACTATGTTGTACTGGATTTTTTGAGATATCTATCGCACTTGTATTATCACATAAAATAGTAAGAGTGTCAGATGCGTACCCATAGTCTGCAATCATTTGTTTCAACCAAAGTAGTTGAGTACAGCAGCTTCCAGTAGCTACGTATTCAGCTTCTGCAGTAGATAAAGAGACGCAATTCTGCTTTCTACTATGCCATGACACCAAATTATTTCCAAGGAAGACACATCCACCACTTGTACTCTTTCTATCATCTGCATCTCCTGCCCAATCGGAGTCACTGTAACCCACCAAATTCATATTAGTATCCTTTGTGTACCACAATCCAAGATCTTGTGTTCCCGCAATGTATCGTATGATACGTTTAACAGCATTCAAATGGGACAATTTAGGATCAGCCTGGTATCTAGCACACAAACAAACACTAAACATTATATCAGGTCGGCTAGCTGTAAGGTAAAGAAGACTACCTATCATGGATCGATATAGAGTGTTGTCAACATCATCTCCAATATTCTCCCTGCACAATTTCTGCGATGATCCTATGGGTGTTTTCATATGTTTAGCAGATTCAAGACCAAAACGAGACACAAGATTTTTAGCATACTTACTCTGAGAAATAAATATACCATCATGCATCTGTTTTATTTGCAAGCCAAGAAAGAAGTTCAATTCACCAACCATGCTCATTTCAAATGTTGAAGACATTGACTTCACAAACTTATCAAGTAACAAATCAGAAGTAGAACCAAATACGATATCATCTACATAAACTTGAGCAATAACTAAATGATCATATTTATGCATGATAAACAAAGTACGATCAACTTCTCCTCTAACAAAACCATATTCAAGAAGAAATTCAGTGAGTCTCCCGTACCAAGCTCTAGGAGCTTGTTTCAATCCATATAAGGCTTTTTTCAATTTATAAACATGCGATGGATATGTGGGATTTTCAAAACCTTTAGGTTGAGCAACATAAACTTCTTCATTCAAAATGCCATTTAAAAATGCACCTTTAACATCCATCTGATGCAATTTTATACCAATGTAACAAGCAATTGCAAGTAACAAACGAATTGACTCAATCCGAGCTACAGGAGCAAAGGTCTCATCATAGTCAACCCCCTCAACCTGTGTATAGCCTTGAGCTACCAATCGAGCCTTATTACGAACAATATTTCCAAACTCATCAGTTTTATTTTTAAAAATCCATTTTGTGCCAATCACATTCAAATCAGGTGTTCTAGGAACTAAATCCCAAACATCATTCCTTGAAAACTGATTTAATTCATCATGCATAGCATTTATCCAACAATCATCTAGCAAAGCTTCATTTACATTCCTAGGTTCTAGAGATGAAATGTAGCATTCAAAATTTATTTTACTGCACATAGATGACATACAAGAAAATTTTACCATATCTCTGTAATTGACACGGTCTTTTTGCCTTGTCGTCACTCCAGCTGATGAGTCTCCAATTATCTGAGTGGTAGGATGGTTTTTCTGAGCTCTTCTGGATGGTTCGACTGTTCTTTTGGAAGTGTCGCCAACTGCATCAGATTCAGATTCTGTTTCTGAATCCGTCATGTTCTGTGTCCTGCTAGGTGTCGTGACATCTGGTGACTGACCTGTCGTGTTCGATGTCCTTTTTGATGTCGTGACACCTGGTGACAGATTTATATCAGCTTCTGATGCGGGACTTTCTGTTACGTCAAGTAATCCAGAGATGTCATCTTCTTTAGTTTTACCTGCAATATCAGAAAAATCATCGAAGACAATATTCACAGATTCTTGAATAGTACGCAACCTCAAGTTAAAAACTCTATATGCTCTACTATTAAGAGAATATCCTAGAAAAATTCCCTTATCACTTTTTGAATCAAACTTTGCTCGTTGATCTCTATCATTTAACACATAACATACACATCCAAAAACATGAAAGTATTTAAGATTGGGTTTTCTTCCATTTAAAATTTCATATGATGTCATCATACTCCCCGATCTTATATACGTTCGATTAGATATGTAACATGACGTGTTAAGAGCTTCAGCCCAAAATCTTTTAGAAAGATGTTTAGAACTTAGCATAACTCGAGCCATTTCCTGTAAAGTTCTATTTTTCCTTTCGGCAACCCCATTCTGTTGAGGCGTCTTAGGAGCAGAGAACTCATGTAAAATTCCTTTTCTATCACAAAAAGAAGAAAAAAGAGAATTTTCAAATTCTTTACCATGGTCAGAACGAATTCTAGCAATTTTGACATTGTAAGACGTTCTAAACTTTTTGTACAAGTTCCTAAATGACTCATAAGTATTCGATTTTTCACGTAAAAATTCAATCCATGTAAATCGTGAAAAATCATCTACTAAGACAAATGAATATCTCTTTCTACCAAGACTCTCAACTTCGATAGGTCCCATAAGGTCCATATGAAGAAGTTCAAAACATTTTGATGTTCCAGAATGTTGAGACATCTTATGTGATACTCGAGTTTGTTTTCCCTTTTGACATGTACCACACACCATATTATCATTTTGACTCAAAGAAGGTAGACCACGAACTATATCAAATTTTGCAAGTTTCAAAAGATTTTTAAAATTAACATGACCAAGTTTTTGATGCCATAAGACAATGTCATCAACATGCACATTGTATGCAACAAATCTGGTTTCAACCAAATAACAGTTATCGATAGATCTCTTACCTGTCATGACACAAGAATTAGAATCATCAAAAACTTCACATGAATCTTTGTTGAACTGGACACGCAAATTATCATCACACAGTTGACTAATACTAATCAAATTTGCACGTAAACCTTCAACTAGAAACACATTATGCAATTTTGGAAAACCTTCAAGATTCAAAATACCTTTTCCAGTGATTTTACCTTTTGCTCCGCCTCCATAGGTAACCTTACCTCCATCAAATTCTTCGAAATCAATCAAATTCTCTCTTGTACCTGTCATATGGCGAGAACAGCCGCTATCGAAGTACCAAGATCCTGCAATACTACTACTTAAAGAAGTGTAAACGACATTGCATTTTAGATCATATTTACGAATCCATTTGAGTTTATTCTTAGGATGTGGAGCAGAATGTGAAGACACTGGAGACGACATTTTATTAGATTGCATATCTTCTTTCATTTTATAGCAAAAAGGACGTATATGACCTCTAACAAAGCAGTAATGACAGATGTAATGCCTTTTCCTAACTCTTTTCCTTTTTGGAGTAGTATCTTTCTTTTGAACATCAGTCAATATTTCAGGTTTGACAAAATTCACAGGTTTACTACCATCAACATATAAGTTAGGAAATACTTTTTCAGGACTGAAACCTAAACCTGCCTTACTAGATTGACCAAAAGACAATGCTTCAGTTAGAGTATACTTACCTTTATTCAATCTGTCAAAGGTTTGGGTAGCTTCTTCAAGCTTCTTTTTCACAGTGCTCAATTCCATGTCCTTCTTAGTGAGAGAAACTTCCAGACGAGTGGTCACCACTTTAAGTTCATCATTTTCCTTTGAAATCGAATCAATGATTTTGCATTGATCCTTCCACTTCCCAAGAAGTTCATCATACAGAACTTTGAGTTCATTGATAACTTGCAGGGCTTCATCATTCACCTCAAATGTATCTTCTGTCACAGAAACAACAGATGAATTAAAACAGTTCATACGATTAAAATTTTTATCAGAATACCTGTTTGATGTCGTGACAGATGTTACGACATCGCTGCAGTCATCATCAGAACTGATACTATCATCGATGGTGGCAAATAGTATATTCTGATCAAAATTTTCAGGTTCGGATCCATCATCATCACTCCAGGTGGTATTCAGATTCATCTTCCTTCTCCTTAGAGTATTTGCGCATTCTTTAGCAAAATGCCCAAATCCATGACAAGCTCTACATTGAATTGAATCCATGTCATTCATTTCAATTTGACTGCTTGGAGGATACCAGCTTGTCCTTTTTGAAGAACCAGGGTCAGATTGTGACTTCTGCAGGCCTCTCACCGGTGTATACCTCTTTGTCTGATGTGGTGCAGGAGGTGCTGAAGACACTTGAGGAGAGTTGTTAATCTGGATGCGCGGTTTTACGCTGCTGCGATTTTGTTTATTCATCTTCTTGATGATTGTGTTAAATTTTTTTGTTAGCAACACAACATTCGCACATCCTTCATCCAACAACTCTATCTCATCGACTTCTTCTTCTACAAAACTTTCTTCTTTCACAGGTGTGTAAGATTCAGTTTGTAGAGCAAGATTCTTCCCTGTATGAAACGTGTGTGGAGAATTAAGATGAACCTGTTTATGCCCAAAGTTAAGTTCATAGGTCTTCAAGATACTCATCAATTCTCCTAGAGGGAGAGTTGCAGTATCTCTTGCTTCTTCAATAGCAGAGACCTTAATATGAAATCTCTCTGGAAGTGATCGCAAGACTTTACTGACAAGTCGTTCATTGCTGATCGGATCTCCCAAAGTTTGAGCTTCATTTGCAATATCGAAAATCTTTTCATTGTATGAAGATATTGATTCATCTTCATCCATACGAAGATTTTCAAACATGGTTGTGAGATATCT
The DNA here is from genome assembly GCA_023678885.1 of Pogostemon cablin. Taxonomy (NCBI): domain Eukaryota; kingdom Viridiplantae; phylum Streptophyta; class Magnoliopsida; order Lamiales; family Lamiaceae; genus Pogostemon; species Pogostemon cablin. The sequence goes on from CM042995.1 coordinate 31,140,030, forward strand.
CATTTTAGATTTTCGAACACTCTCAGAACCCTCACAATGTTCTTGTAAGATTTCCCATGCATCTTTTGCAGAGACGCAATTGGTAATCATCTTGAACATGACTACATCAACAGATGAAAAAATAGCATTTAAAGCTCTTGAATTGTAATTTCCAAGTTGAGTTTCTTCTGGAGTCCATTCTCCTTCAGGTTTAATGATTGTATCATTATCCGCATCGATTATTCGAGGAGGACTCCAACCATTAACAACCGAACGCCAAGCTCTTTCATCAATTGATTTGATGTGAGTTCGCATTCGCACCTTCCACATGGAATAATTAGTTCCATCAAGAATTGGAGGGCGTAAAATAGAAGAAACGGAATAATCCATAATTTAAACACAGGAAAAAAAAGGATCTGCACTTAGTATAAATCAAGTGTAGGCTCTGATACCAATTGAGAGTGCTGAGGGGGAGACACCGTGAATTAAATTGAGTTTGCGATGGGCCAAAAATGACGTAAGCTTAAAAAGCAGAACAGAGTATAAAAATGTGTATATCAATGTCTTGACATAAAGGATGTCGAGACACAGAATACAACACTATGCACAGCGGAATAAAAAGATAAGAAACCAGAATTAATTTTCTCACAAGTCTTACGACTTGTGATGCCTTCACCTGCGAAAATAACTTTCTTATTAAAACCTCAAGACAATTACAAAAATAAATCACGAAAAACAAATACGAAAACAAATTCTATTCTAAATCCTTAGACATAGGATTCACAGAAGGAATATCAAGAATGATATCCAACGCAAAGAATACAAAGTAAAACTAAAGGCTCTCAATGTGTAATCTCTAAATCTCGGTATTCTCCTCTATCAAAGTGAAAAGATAACGATCCTTTTATAGCAGTAAAAATCCTTGCTCTCCAAGCAGATCATTCCACGTTCTGCATTCCTTGGAGATCAAGTTCTTCTCCCACGTACTCCACGTTCTTCATTCCTTACTTGATGACCAATTCCTTACTTGATGACCAAGAAGAAGATGCTATCTTAAGTTTCCCACGTTCTCTATTCACGTTCTTCTCTCCTGCAAGAGAAATAACAGAAAGACTTTTTCTTTCCTAATAAATAGGAACTACCTAAACACACGTTAATTAATTAAATAAATTAACTAAAGATTAGGAAAAAGCAAAACAATTCAAATTTGGAAATTGAATAAATCAATTTCCAACAATATGCTCTGTTAAAGGAATATTATTTCACTAAATTTTTAATCTCGTTATATAACTGAGACATTATATACCCTGTCAAAACGGGTTGGCCCGCAGGCTGGCCCGCCCCCCTCTAAAAAAGGCGGGTTGGACCGTAAAATTTGCAGCCCGTTTGGAGGCGGGCCTAAACGAGCTGGCCCAAATGGGGGCGGGCCTAGGCGGGCTCAACCCAAATATGGTGGGTTGGCCCGTTTGGGCCCGCCATAATTTTTTTTTTTGCTATTGATCTAGTATATTCCAAATATTTATTGTTTCTTCTTTTAATCATTTTTTAAATAATAAATTAAATTATAAGATGAATATACTACTTACTCCTGTTTTGTAACGTAGATTAGTATACAAAAAATTCGTAAATAAATTTAAGTCATAATTTTTTAAATTTGGATTTATTTTTAATTTTTGAAATTTTAATATATAAATGTATATATGGATTAAGCAAATGCAAATAATAAATACTTAAGATATCTAATCCTTTGAAGATTGACGAGAATATAATTGATCAACATGAAAATTGAAATGTTTATATTATGATGTTATATTTGATGAGTCTTAAAAACAACTTTATAATTATGTTTTGAGTTTTGTGATTGACCTTTAAAACTAGTAAATTTTTTGTGATTTAATTTGTGTTATTTGAGGATAATTAGACGTACATTGTTTTATTTATATATAGTTAGTAAACTTTATGTTGTTGATTAATGATCTTTATTTATGTTTAATTGTTCATGAGGCTATTTTGTAAAATCTATATTTATATTTTAATGATCTAATTGACATTATAGTATTTTGTAAGAGCTTCCATCATTTTAATATTTCATTTTCAAATAATAAAAATTATATTAACATCGTAAAAAAAAAAAAAAAGTTGGCCCGCCATAACCCGCAATCCACCTCTAAATGGGTTGAGTTTCATATTTCGGGCCCGCAACTCACCTAGGTCCACCCCGCCAAAGCCCACCAAATGGCGAGTTGAGGCAGGTTTTGGGCCGGCCTGCCCCGCCGGCCCGTTTTGACACCTATTATACCGATGATAAATTTACCGTTGGAGTCATGGTGATAACAGATATCAACAGTCAGATTTTCGGATCATTAAGCAGAATGTTAGGAGGCCCAATCATCTGGTAGTTTCAGATAAATGGGCCGTTTGGCTGTAAGATTTGTTGAGAAAAGCCCAATCATCTGAGGTTATATTTATTGGGCCATCGATGGATTTTGATGATTTTAAAAGAGGCCTGGTGCATTCTCAATTCTTGTAATTAAAAAAAAATTTAAAAAAAAGGTAGTAATTGATGAATAATGGCATTAGATTCTATTTTGGCAATTTTTGTAGTTTCTTATCCTTCCACTTTCCAATTTTAGTCCTATTTAGAATAATTGTTCATAATAAAAATTCTTTTATTTTTCTATTTCCTAATTTTATTACTTTGTAGGATGTCTAATAACATTGAATTCTTATGAATTTTGAATTTTTAACATTAGATATATAATATTCAACATCACATCTATAATTTTAGATTATCGTTACTACTTATATTAGTATAACTTTATGAAAATAAAATGTTATTTTCATCCTTCATAAATCTTAAAACATAGGAGTATATAGATTTCAAGAAACAAGAGAAATTTGGTAACCAAATAAACCAAGACATTGAAGAATATTTTGAAAAAAGTCAGGAATTGTTGGAGTAGAAAACATGTCATTAACTACTTGACTTGTATATTTATGAATTCTTTTACTACAATTGATATCATCATGTCCCATCACCCACCCACCCACGCATAACAATTTTATAAATTTATTTATGTTAAATTTGGTCAAATATATGTAATGTAACACACGAATTTGTATGATTCGAGTTATGGTAAGTTACGGAAATTTGTTTACACATTCAATAAAGTATCACTCTTTTATATGATAATAAAGTATTATTTTTTTAAAATAAAAATAGTAGTATTACTTTGATATTGGATAAATTATAATTAACTTTAAAAAAAAATAACATGCGACATTTCAAAAAATAACATCAACATTTGTAAGAAATTAAGAATAATACTTTTACGAGTGAGCCATCTACAACCGGTTTAATGAGACTTTGTTTAAAGTAGTAATACATATCTATTTGGAAATAAATAATTAAGGTTCGATTAAATTAAAAGGGCAAAATGATAATATACTGTTTACTTGGATAAAATCTACATTGGTGGATAATACTGTGTTTTTACTCAAATAAATAAATAAAATTAAAATTGCTAGTGGATTTGGAAGTCAAAAGGGAATTTAAGTGCACCAAATGATGATAATTGTGATGATAAGTGTGGAAAATTGTGAAGTATGGATAGGATATTGTTTTCAGAATATAAATTTAAAGGGGTAAAATTGATCTAATTGCACATAACGATTTCAATATTAATTCTATAGACAAATTTTCAGTTTACTTGGGTGTAGTATTATTATTTAATCTTGTACTTTAAGATTTATTCCAAACATAGGATTTATTACATTTTATAGTTAATTCATTTAAAAATAAATTATCACAGCTTCAAATATATGAACATATAGTATTACTATTTTATTCTTTTAATGTAGGATTTATCTATTTCCATTATTCATTGGTTTATAACATTGTCTTTTTAAAAATTTTATTGTCAATTCAAGCAAAATTAAGCATTTAAATAAATGTATGTATAAAACACTCATTCTAACTATAATAATTAATCAAAATTAAGCATTTAAATATATAAAACACTCATTCTAATTATAATAATTTGGTTGGAGTAGTTGAGGGCCAAAGTAATTAATCAAAATATTAATAACCACTACTTTTGGAGCATGGGGCTCAAAATATATCAATGTTGGTGGGCATGTGAATGGAATATTAATGAAATGGTTCCCACTTTTATATGTGGGGGGAGAATTAAAGTTTATAAATGATTAATTTTAAAGCAAAAACCAGCTGTTCATATCTCCCCCACCCCCCACACCAAAAAAATTATAAACATTTATTATATTAAATTGTCACATGTATTTGTAGTCATGAGATTACATGCTTAAAATATTTTAATCCAAATATTTGTTATATAAATTTAGTATTCAAATATTATTAGTATTTAACTTTATTTGGGACCCACAAAAAAATTGAAAATTCATTCATAGTAAATTTTCTATAATCTACGTACCAATTTCAGTAATTTGCATCTCTTTACAACAAACTATTACCCTTAAAAAAAAATAAGAAAAAAAACTAATATAATAATTGGCTTGTCAAACATAATCCGATTTCATATACTCCATGACTTAATCTCACGCACATTCAATTGAAATTCTAAATTAGAAGTTTCAAAGAAGATGATATTTCTTTATCATTTGAGTTGCTCTGTGGGATCCACGGCTCAAAAATTGTGAACTCTATTTGGCCAGATAAATAAAAATAATTAAAAGGATTTTTCGTAAACCCATTTAAAATTCGACTAATTTAACTTATAATATGTGAATATGACAAAATAATGTAACCTCCAAAACAAATCTATCTATACAAGAGCATACCCAACTCTCACCTGAAAAAAAAAAAAAAAAAAAAAAGAATAAAAATTATGCTTATTATAAAAAGACAAAAGTGGATTTACAATTTGACACTGGGACCCACATTTTTAATCTACGTTGTTCATAATTACGCTTAATCATCATGCTTCAAGATATTATAATAAATAAAATCTCCAGTTACAAATAATGGATACATCACTTTTTTTTTTATTATTATTGTATATTATACGTGTAATATTAGTATTCACTGTTCAAAACAGAAAATAAAATTAAATATAATATATATATATATATATATATATATATATATATATATATATATATATATATATATATTCTAGTGGCTCGCTAGATCACCTTTACGTGGATATCTTAATTTTGCTTCGTTTATATTCGATATATTTTACGAGATTGTCAAAGGTGAAATGTTTTTGTAATTAGGATGAGCGTTAATGGATATACATACGTGAAGAAAATAAATTCCACAAAAAATAATCAGGAATAATTATATTTAAAAGTATAGTAGACGATATACTTCAAAGTAAACACATTAATATAATGAAAAAAAAATTATACGGAAATAAATATGGAATTCAGTATTATCGTGTCACATGTTAATCGCGAAATACATGGAATGATAAAATATTCATTAAAAATCCACTGAATAAAGATCAAACTAGATTAGATTAACTTTAGTCACAGAATATACGGGAAATATAAAATATTAATTCAAAATCCAGTGAAAAAAGATCAAACCATAACATTAATAATAATTAATAGTTAGAAATATTTCATTAAGAATAATAATTTCACACAAGAATTCTTTGTATTTTAATAATTAATTAGAAGTATTTCTGCTTGCCTTAATTAGAATTCATTATGAATACAAGGAAACGAAACCCAAAAATTTAGTGAAAATAAAAAGAATTTCTGTAAAAATTCTTGTTCCCTACATAATAATTAAGGAATTAATAATTTAAACTAATATATGAAAGTTAGTGAAGATAAAGCGATATTTTGACTGATTAAATAAAAGGTAAAACAATCAAAATTCTAGAAAATAGAACAAAAACAATACCAGGATAATTTGAAGAGATTACAGCAAATCAGATATCAACCACCAATTACAGAAACACGCGATAAGCATCAAGCCTTGAAGCACAAAAAGTGATGGTTGTGGTGGTGGTGGTGCGACGTCGTTTCCTTATCAATTAAACCACGGACATGGCAGAATTCCTCCACGTGGCAAGGGATATTGATGGGACCTTTCTGATCAAAACCGTACTCTTCCTCCGCCCCCTTAAGCAGCTGCGTAAACAGCGGATGGTTGACGTACACCACCGGAATCACAAATCGCTGCTGCTCCGCCCCTTGCCCCACCGTCACCGCCAAGCATCCCTTCGGAATACTCCTTTTCCCGCCGCCGCCGCCGGTGTGGTGATGGTGGAAATGAATGTGCGGCATGTGTAAGTGAAGATTAACCATATGACCAGCTGGTTTTAGATCGCCGCTTTCCGTTATACTACACCGATTCATGTGTATATACAACGACCGACGATTGACGAACTCTCGCTGTAATTCTATGTACAAACAGCAGAAAAGGGCAAAAAAAAATTTGAAATTCGATCAATTGACGCTAGAAGAAGGAGAAAGGCCAAGGATCTGATGCCGATATGGCGAGTTTGAAGAGATTTAACGCCGAGTCGGTGAGAGATCTAGGGATATTGCTCATGATATTTGATTATACCAACACTGAAAAGCATATGAAAAGGATTTTCTAATCGAAGAGGGATTTCGAGAAGGAAAAATGAAGGCTGAATTGTGCTTATATAGAGATATATGTATATATGTATACAGAACTACTGTGTGTGTGCGTTTGTGTGTGAATCCGTAGGGTTTGTTACGGTGTGGATTTCTCAGTTTATACGCCAAGGCTCTATCTTTCTTGCTGGGTTTCTCTAGAGGCGGTAGGACTGGGCTGGGCTGTAGCGAGCCGAGGAGGGTAAATTGGGAATTTCGTAGTCGGTGTGCGATGTAAATAGTAATTTTAATTATTAATTATTATAATTATAATTAGATAATTCATAATCTTCATATTTTAAGCAATAAAAATCTGTAATTACTGCTCAATGCCGTAATTATAGATACGTAATTACAGATTATGTACGACTTAAGGATAATTGGAAAATTAATTACGAGATTATGATTTGAAATTTTATACTAATCTGGTCGATATCCTTTCATTAGTGGGACTTAAATTTACCCTTATTGTTATAACTACATTGCTAAAATTCCGATGATAATGTTAACAATTTATTCATTCATTTAGAAAAATACCAAAATTACAATAAAATTAAGATTGATAATGAATTTTTTGAATTGTTCTCCGAACGAAAAGGGTAGTAAAATCCATCCAAATTAAAATTCCATTCAATAATTTATTCACTTACCTATTTACGTTAATTTAATTAATTAATGATTTATTCACTTACCTATTTTCTATATATTTTTATATAAAATTATTAAATGAGGTATTGGTTCGTAAAAAATTATCAGGATGCAACTAACATTCTACTATATATTACGTTTATTTTATTATTATTACAAGTATATATATTAATTTAATTAATTAATACATCATGCTCGGTTATATTCGTCGAGATGAATAATTAACTTATAATAATCACAAACCTTATCTTTGGACACAATTCCAAGGGTTAAGAGTGGCCTGGTTGTTGCCCAAACGTTTTTATTAAAAAAAAAGAATTTAAATTATAAGAAATAGTAATAAATAAATTCGAAAGCAAGAGTAAAACTAACAATTTAAAGATTCATTAATATCATGTGTGAAGGGTGCAACTAGTTCCCATAACATGTGAAAATTATCAAAACCTATAAGGGCACAAATTGCCCATTTGACTAAGTTAGAGGGCAATGCTTTTTAATTTTTATTTTATGAAATCAATAAATATAATTGAATTATTAGAATAAATAAATAAATACAAATAGCAATAAATAATTTCATGTACAAGATCGTGGGTAACTGTGGGACCATTTTGCCCATTGAAAAGATAACGCTTCAAATCATATATGGTACATAATAAATCCAGTACTAAAATATCATCAGCTATTATCGATTGCAATTAATGCTAATTAATGATAAAAGACATGATTTTAATTAGAGATATTTTATTTTATTTTTTTCTAATTAATTTGCGATTTGATTTATACAAAATATTTCATCAGATTTTCTCACGTAAATTTCGTAAATTAATATTTGAATTCAGTTAATTAGACTTTTAATCATGATCTAGATATTTCTTGTGTAGTTTGACTTATTTATCTTATTATTTAATTAAGTAAAACGTGATCTCCTGATCCTTTTAGAGCAATTTATTATTAGTGGATTCATTATTTTTATTCTTTTAATATGATAAATATCCGAAGTATAATTCCATATATTTCGTAATTTGGTCAATCAATCTAACTTTTGTTATTCCCCCATAGGAAGTGTTTCTACATGTTTCCATTTTGAAATATTCACAATTTAATAAAATTTAAATTTTATTTATTTAGTCAATGAAAAATGACGTGGCCTACTGACATGTTTTTTGCAACAATATATTCTGCGTGGTGGGGACAATTTGTTCGTGATTATTATGATAAGAATTAAGAGGAGATGCAAATTGGTGTATATGATAATTTTTAATTATAAATTCGTAATTTCGGTTACTACATTCAAAAGTTCAATAAATTCAAAATAAATTTATGGGATGGGTTAATTAATTATAAATACGTGAATTAACAACCTAATTATTAATAAATACATTAATCTAATATAATTACGGTAGATACATAATGATTTTTTTTCCTCCCAACATTAATCTAATATAATTACTGTAGATACATAATGATTTTTTTTCCTCCCAACATTACCCTTGTTTACAACGTTTAATATTCAACGTTTATACGGAACAATAATTTAATTGAACACTAATGTGCCACTTTTGAAAGTAGCAATTACTCAGAGGCGATAATGAAGACCAACCTCTTCAGCCGTCGCAGGGAGCTCTTTTAATCATTGAATCCGAGAAGATAAAGTTAATGCTGGCGAGTTGCATACTATTCATATATTAATCGCGCTAATTGCACGACGCAAAATATTGTTTAAAGAATGGAAGTAACACGCTGTCGCCTCCCCCGATCCTCCTTGCCTTGAAGAGGGATTTTCGCATATATATTTAAATAACATTAACAAATTTAAAGAAATCAAAGATTTGAAGTCTAACGTGGTCTTCTTTTCCTGCAAATTATGTTACTATACATTGGTGTGCATTAGTATTTTTGTTATTGTATATTGGTGTACATTAGTAATTTTATTATGTACGCATGTTTTTGTTATTGTACATTGGTGTACATTAGTGTTTTTGTTATTGTACACTAGTGTATATTAGTAATTTTGTTATTATACATTGATGTACACTGTGTGTGCTTGTCCACGTTGTTGAGAGAATTAAGGAGAGATTTCAGGAACAAACATTTATTCTGTTGATGTACACTGATGTACACTAGTATGGTACTCATCACTTGTCGATTTTAGGAGAGAATTTAGCTGATGTACACTAGTATGGTACTCATTTCTTGTCGATTTTAGGAGAGAATTTAGGAATAAACGGGCTTACTATTTATCTCTCCTGTCACGTTTTTCTATTTCTCTCTCCAGATGCACGCTAATGTACGCGGACGTACACTTATATAATCCTAATCCATCGAGATTTTAGAAAAAAATTATTTTCCTAAATCTCTCTCCGGTCAATTTTATTTGTTCCTCTATCTAAATGCACGACAATGTACATATTTAGAATTTAGAAAAAATTCTATGCACGCCACTATACAGTTTTCGAGGGAAGGAATTTAGGAAAAAATTCAATTTCCTAATTCTCTCGGTGGTCGACGAACTCTAGTGTACAGAACTCTAGTGTACAGAAATTAGGTTGGAAAGAAATTTAGGAAAAAATACGCCACTGTATAGCTTTTGAGAGAAGGAATTTAAGAAAAAAATCAAATTTCAAATTATATCTATGGTCGAAGCACGAAACAAATCAATTTACTAATTATCTCATCTACATATACACTATGTATATTTACATAAATAATTTATTCATTTTTTTCTTCTAAAAAATTATTTATCTTTAATGAGTGCACATTGTTGTATATACAAATAAATACTTAATCGTGATTTTTGTTAATTTTTAACACAATGCACATTGATGTTCAATAAGTATGGGTAATATAAGAAAAATAAAATTTAATTTTGTATCTTTGCGTAATTTTTAGTAATATATGTTTTGTATTTAATATTTATTAACCCTAAATTTATATATAACAATATTTAATAACCTGAAAAATTAATGATCATAACTTCATTCCGCATAGCACGTTATTAATTCGTTGATGGAAAAAATATTATGTTTGGGAAAAAAAATTCTCATTTAAATTATCAAAATTTATCACTTAATTTAAAAAATAAAAAAATTTTATGTTTGGAAAAAAAATTCTCATTTAAATTATCAAAATTTATCACTTAATTTAAAAAATAAAAAATAAAAGTCGAAATCTATCTGCCGCTTGACAACCTAACCTATGATTTGTCAAACAAATAAAATACGATGAATTATTATGCTAGAAAACGTCAAGCAAGAATGATTTGCGCAACTGACGTCATATGATGTCAGCGAGGGGGATCAGCCAACGGCAGGAGGGGAGCCTGTAATTTGCATAAATAATTATTAAATAGTTAAAGAAAATCCCAATGATAAAAAGATTAAAGCAATTCGCTTTTGGGAAAATCTAATTTGGCCCGCAAGTGACGCTCCAGATGGGCCACACCCCAGATTAGATGCACAGGGCAATAACACCACCTTCAATCATGGCCGTCCATTTTGTTGACTTCTGATCAATACATTTAATATACTGTTGACTGGTATACTCTAGTTGTAATAAATAGGTATACATACTTATTGTTATATATATGTATATATTACACCAATTCATTTGATATAATTGGTTTAAAAATGTTTGAAAAAGTCTATTGGGGAATGTTATTTATGTGAAAACATATTATAAAGGGAGTAATGTTATTTTATGTATATTCGGCAGTTGTATCAAGGGATGTGATGGGTAATTGTAGACCCTTTTTACTGAAAGAAGACAATGAGAATTCTTTGAATGGAATGTCCAATATAGTCTAATGGGAATCTTGTGGCTGAATAGAGGAAGTACGTGTCATAATATAATCATTAAATAATTAGAATATGTTATTAATAGTTAAAATGTTTTTTAATTAATATGATAAATAATGTATTAAAGTATAATATTACGGTGTTATAATATAATTTAATTTAATTTAATATAACATAATTTAAGTAATATATTAAGTATACTTATATAATAAGTACTTCCTCTCATCCAAACTAACCGTTTACAATTGTTTTTTTATTCGTAGATTAATGGATGCAATATTTCAACATGAGAAATTGTATTATTTGAATAGCTATTATTTGGGGGCACTCTATAATAATTAATCATAGTAAGATTAAGAACATCATGTGTATTAACATGTTATTAATTATAATTAATACATAATAATGTTTTCTGTAATTAATGTTTTACGTTTCATAAGCACAAACCTTTTCATGCTTGTGGAGAAATTATTAAATTTCAAATTATTATTCAAGAAATATTTTCATTTGTATATTTATTTATTATAATTATAATTCTCTTTGAAATTTCATCTCCCAATTAAATGGGATCATAAATGATCAGTTTACAGTAATCTTGCTTGCTCAAGGAGATGAATTCTATAACAATATAATTAAAGTAATTTTCAATTTCATTGATTGATAAATACAAAATAGCATTAAAATTAAGTAATATAATCATTTCAACAAACAAAGAAAACGATAATCTACCTTATGTTAGGTAAGATTGTACTAATTCAATATTATTAAGGACGCATGCTCCATATCCACTATAGTGCAAGATTTAATTTCTTTAATATTTTTTAAAAATAAAATATTGCATAATTTGTAGTAGTATTTAATTATGACGATTAATCAATTATAAATTTCCACTAAGAACGTATATATTAGGTGAATATATATAGCTCCAGGTTCATGATGAACTAAAAAATAAATATTACACTCTCCAATCAATTCAAAAATATCAATTTTATTATTTTGGGTTACCCATACAAAGAGGTGTTACTTTTTTTCTTTTTAGTCCTATACATGGATCATCACATTTCTCTAATACTATTATCCACTACAATTAAAATAATAATACTCTTTAAATTATTTGAAAAAATAAATGGATATATTTGAACTATTTTGAGGGAGTAAAATAAATTTTTTATCATATGCACGCCTCTAACATCATTAATTCATTAAAGCTATAAAATATTATATATTTTGTAAATATTTATCTTATGGTATATCATACAAAAGTGGAATAACAAAGCTGAAGGATGAATAGGATTTCCCTTGGTCACTTTTTTATATTAAAGTGAATGATTAGAAGTCAATAATTACTAGATTGTGTTCAAAATATACAATTAACTAGCACTATCACCAGCACCACTTTTATTGGAGAATATAATATATATATATATATATATATATATATATATATATATATATATATATATATATATAATTCCCATTGGCCTCCTTTATTTATATCACACTCCAAACTAAACATGTGAAAACGCTTCTTTTTTTTTCTTTCTTTTTTTTCCCTTTAAATTTTACTACAATTTAATAAAAAAAGAAACGACGTCGCTTTTAAAAATGACAAATCATGTGTTGAATCATGAGATGAGAGATTCAATTCATACGAACAAGGTCTCAAAATTTGATACAGTATTAATTTTGGGTACAGGATTAATAAAATATACTCATATATTAGCTTAGTTTACTTTCTAATTAAAACTTCATTTTAAGAAGTGGATGATAAAAATATCTTTTCTTAATTTTCTATTTTCTCGAATAATTTTGGTCAGAAAACTTTTGAAATGTTTTGAATATATCACCGATAAACTCACAAGACGGAATTTACAGATTCAAGCAATTAATGGGCCAATACTTGGGCCCAGCTGAGTTAAAAAGCATTGATTCTAAAGTGTTATTTTATTTTGGCCCAACTGGATCAGCCCAGAATATTGTGATTTAGGACCAAATACAAAAATTACGAGTCAGTACAGCCAATCCTAAAACTTGATCTGTATTGAATTTAATGAACTGGATTTTAATTTGTAAACTAGAATTCTGTTTAAGTTAATTGAATTCTAAATTTGATTTGTAAAACTAAATATCTAGCCTATATTCTTGTTCAACTATTTTTTAAGAGGCACTCTCTTGTGAAACGAGGATAAATTATATTCTAAACCACAAGGGTAAAATTATAATTATATCCTAAACTCTAAGATTTAAACATATCTTAAACCACAAGAGTGAAAATTATAATTATATACCTAAACTTAAATAAATAAAATAAACAAAAAAAGGATTTAAGTTAATATGTCGGAGAGGATTCAGACGGAAAAACTCCGACCGCAAGTTAGTTATGATTTCTAAATGAATTTATGCATGAATGAATATGAGGATGTAAGTATGAATGCATGTACGAATGAATGAAAAAATATGAATTAAGTTAAAAAAATAAAATACCTCCCCTCTAGCTTCTTTCTTTGTCTTTGCTTCCTTTACTCCTCGTGGAAATCATAACCTACAAACGAAAAAAAGATTATCTAAATGAAAATGTCTTAAGAAGTACATATTAGATTAGGAAATTACCTACGAAAATCAGCATTCCTATTACAATTCAATAGAAAACCTGCAAAACAAAAACCTATGCCAGAGAGGATTCCGACGGAAAAACTCTGACGGTCAAGTTAGTTAGGAATTTTAAAAGAAATTATGTATGAATGAATTAGAGAATGTAAGTATGAATGTGTGTATATATGAATGCATGAACAAAATACAAAGCAAGTAAGAAAATAAAATACATCTCATCTAGCTTCTTCCTTTACATTTGCTTCATTTACTCCTCGTGGCAACCATGACCAACAAACAAAAAAAAGATAATCGAAATAAAAATTTGTTAAAAAGTAAATATTGGATTAGGGAATTACCTTAAAAAACCAGCAATACTATTAAAATTAAATAGTAAACCTGCAAAACAGAAAACAATGCCGGAGAGGATTCCGGCAGATAAATTCTGACGGTCAAGTTAGTTATGAATTCTAAAAGAAGTTATGTATGAATAAATGAGAGAATGCAAGCATGAATGCATGTACGAAGGAATGACAAAAATACGAAGTAAGAACTAAATAAATAATAAACCTCCCTTCTAGCTTCTTCCATTGCCTTTACTTCCTTTACTACTCGTGGCAATCAAGACCTACAAACGAAAAAAATATTTTCTAAATAAAAACGTGTTAAAAAGTACGTATTGGCTTAAGGAATTACCATCGAAAATCAGCAATCCTATTAAAATCAAATAGTAAACTTGCAAAAGAAAAAACTATGCCAGACAGGATTTCGGCGGAAAAATTCCGACGATCAAGTTAGTATGAGTTCTAAATGAATTTATGTATGAATGAATATGAGAATGTAAGTATGTATGCATGTACGAATGAATGAAAAAAATACGAAGTAATTAAATACTCCCTCCGTCCTACATATTTTTACGCACTTTACATTTTGGGATGTCATACGTATTTTTATCAATTCCATTAATGGTAAAAATACATAATATTTTATTACATACTTTTTACAATCTCAACAACTTTAATTACTTTTTACACTTTATTAATCATTTCCAACAACTTTATTTACTTTTTTTAAAATTTCTAATTTTTCCCTACTTTTTCTTATATTTTATATTAAAAAAATAAAACGTCTTAATCTCCGTGCCCGTACAAATGAGTAAAAATACTTGGGACGGAGGGAATAAATAAAATACTTCCCTTCTAGCTCCTTTCTTTTCCTTTGCTTCCTTTACTCCTCGTGGCAACCATGACCTACAAACGAAAAAAAGATTTTCTAAATGAAAATGTCTTATAAAGTAAATATTGGCTTAAGGAATTACCTTTGAAAATCAGTAATCCTTTTAAAATCCAATAGTAAACCTGCAAAACAAAAAAACAACGTCGGAGAGTAATCCGGCTAAAAATCTCCGACGGTCAAGTTAGTTATGAATTCTACAAGAATTTATGTATGAATGTATGTATGCATGCATGTACGAATGCATGGAAAAAAATTAAGTAAAATGCATGGAAAAAAATTAAGTAAGTTAATAAATAAAATACCTTCGTTCTAGCTTCTTCCTTTGCCCTTGTTTCCTTTACTCCTCATGGCAATCTTGACCTACAAACGAAAAAAAGAATTTCTAAATGATGATTTCTTAAAAAGTAAATATTGGCTTAAGGAATTACCTTTGAAAATCAGCAATCCTTTTAAAATCCAATAGTAAACCTGCAAAACAAAAAACTATGCCGGAGAGGAATCCAGTGAAAAAACTCCGACGATCAAGTTAGTTATGAATTCAAAAAAATTTATGCATGAATGAATGAGAGAGTGAAAGATGAATGCATGTATGCATGTACGAATGCATGAAAAATACGAAGTAAGTTAATAAATAAAAACCCTCCATTCTAGCTTCTTCCTTTGCCCTTGTTACCTTTACTTCTCGTGGCAACCATGAGCTACAAATGAAAAAAAGAATTTCTAAATAATAATGTCTTAAAAAGGCATATTAGATTAGGAAATTACCTTCGAAAATCAACAATCCTATTAAAATCCAATGGTAACCTGCAAAACAAAAAATTATGCTGGAGAGGATTCCAGAGAAAAAACTCTGACGGTCAAGTTAGTTATGAATTCTAAAAGAATTTATATATGAATAAATGAGAGAATGCAAGTATGAATGCATGAATGCATGTACGAATGAATGAAAAAAATACGAAGCAAGTTAATAAATAGGGGACGGCTATTTGCTTCCCCGAAAATATTAAATATACCCCAAAAAATTTAAACTAAATTAATGAGACTAAAATACCCTTACGAAAAATGTGTTTATAATATCTTTACTATTCATACCCCAAAACTACTAAATATACCCCATTCATTAAACCCTAGCTTAATCAATTAAAATATCTTGCATTATTGGTGGAATTCATAACTGGTGAAATTTAAACTCATCAAAGCCTTAGAATGCTGTATTTTCACTATGCTTAGAAGGAAACTATCCGCTGTGATTATCGATGGCTTCTGTTTGCCTAATCCACAGACAGAATGTGGCCATATGTCCAGGAGCCATGAGTGGACCAAGAAATGAGGTTGATCCAAAAATCACGACTTCACCCCCATTTCTGGTGGAGCAATCTATGCAACTAATACGTTGCATAATCCTCAACAACAAAGTATACCAACAACTATAACAAAACCTCTGAGGCGGACGGTAGTAGCAGGCTTGTTCTTATTCCTATCATCTGCAAGTGTAGTGATATGAATTCAAGAATCCAAGCGAAACGTAAAATTAAAACCAAGTGCAGTACCTTAATGAGAGGGTAGGATAAGATTTGAATAGGCACCACTGCAGTTACGAAGGTGAGTACGACCTTTCTATAGCAACCTAGCATATCCAACAAGGAAGTGTGTATTTGGGGTTGAATCTTGAAGCTGTGAATGTAGTTGGAGGGAATGAGATAGGGCAGTAGTGGAAGGATGTTGTAGGAAAAGAACATGAAAATAAATAAAGGTATGAGAATAGAGAAGAAAATCGGATTTGGGAGCAGAGTAGTAGAACCATAATCCCTCTGCGGATGTGAAGTTTCTTCCAAGAGAAGCTAAATATTGATTCAAAGCTACCAATAATGCAAGATATTTTAATTGATTAAGCTAAGTTTAATGAATGGGGTATATTAAGTAGTTATGGAATATGAATAGTAAAGATATTATACACATTTTTTATAAGGGTATTATACTAGTTTAGTTTAAATTTTTATGTGGTACATTTAGTATTTTCGGGAGTGCAAATAGCCGCCACCTAATAAATAAAATACCTCATTTCTAGCATCTTCCTTTGCCTTTGCTTCCTTTACTCCTCGTGGCAACCATGACCTACAAACGAAAAAAAGATTTTCTATATGAAAATGCCTTATAAAGTAAATTTTGACTTAAGAAATTACCTTTGAAAATCAGAAATCCTTTTAAAATCCAATAGTAAACCTGCAAAACAAAAAACTATGCCGAATAGGATTCCCGCGGAAAAACTCCTACGGTCAAGTTAGTTATGAACTTTTAAAGAATTTATATATGAATAAGTGAGAGAATGCAAGTATAAATGCATATATACATGTAAGAATGAATAAAAAAAATACGAAGCAAGTTAATAAATAAAATACATCCCTTGTAGCTTCTTCCTTTGCCTTTGCTTCCTTTACTCCTCGTGGCAACCATGACCTACAAACGAAAAAAAGATTTTCTAAATGAAAATATTTTATAAAGTAAATTTTAGAAATAATAAACGTAGCGAACCTGAACGGGCGAGGAGGGGGAGGCGATACATCGCCTCAAACGTTATTCGAGGTCGGAACTGAAATCCCGCAAAACAGATTAAAAGCAAAATTCAGAAGTGAAGTGTAAAAACAATAAACGTAGCGAACCTGAACGAGCAAGGAGGGATAGGCGATGCATCGCCTAGAATGTTCTTCGAGGTTGGAACTGAAAACCTTCAAAATAGATTGAAATCAAAAGTCAGAAGTGAAGTGTAGAAACAATAAATGTAGCTAACCTAAACGAGCGAGGAAGGGTAGGAGATGCATCGCCTCGAATGTTCTTCGAGGTCGTAATCAAAAACTTACAAAATAGATTAAAATCCAAAGTCAGAAGTGAAGTTTAGAAATAATAAACGTAGCGAACCCAAACGAGCGAGGAGGGGGATGCCATGCATTGCCTGGAACATTTTTCTAGGTCGAAACTGAAAACTTACAAAAAATTTAAAAGCAAAAGTCAGAAGTGAAGTGTAGAAATAATAAACGTAGCGAACCTGAATGAACGAGGAGGAAGAGACGATGCATCGCCTCGAACGTTCTTCGAGGTCAGAACCAAAAACCTACAAAATATATTGAAATCAAAAGTCAAAAGTGAAGTGTAGAAACAATAAACATAGCTAACCTGAACGAGTGAGGAGGGCTCGAACGTTCTTCGAGGTCGTTACCGAAAACCTACAAAATAGATTGAAATCAAAAGTCAGAAGTGAAGTGTAGAAATAATAAATATAGCGAACCTAAACGAGCGAGGAGGGGGAGGCGACGCATCGACTTGAACGTTCTTGAAGGTCGGAACCGAAAACCTATAAAACAAATTGAAATCAAAAGTCAGAAGTGAAATGTAGAAACAATAAAAGTACCGAACCTGAACGAGTGAGGAGGGGAGACAATGCATTGCCTCGAACGTTCTTCGAGGTTGGAACCGAAAACCTACAAAATAGATTGAAATCCAAAGTCAGAAGTGAAGTGTAGAAATAATAAACGTAGCAAACCCGAACGAGCGAGGAGAAGGAGGCGATACATCGCCTCGAACGTTTTTTAGGTCGGAAGTGAAATCCCACAAAACAGATTAAAAGCAAAAGTCAGAAATGAAGTGTAGAAATAATAAATGTAGCGAACCCGAATGAGCGAGGAGGGGGAGACGACGCTTCGACTTGAATGTTCTTGGAGGTTGGAACTAAGAACTTACAAAAAAAATTAAAAGCAAAAGTCAGAAGTGAAGTATAGAAACAATAAATGTAGCAAACTTGAACGAGCGAGGAGGGAGAGGCGACGCATCAACTTGAACATTCTTGGAGGTCGGAACCGAAAACCTATAAAATAGATTGAAATCAAAAGTCAGAAGTGAAGTGTAGAAACAATAAACGTAGCTAACCTGAACGAGCGAGAAGGGGGAGACAATGCATCGTCTCGAATGTTTTTCGAGGTCAGAACCGAAAACCTACAAACAGATTGAAATCCAAAGTCAGAAGTGAAGTGTAGAAACAATAAACGTAGCGAACTCGAACGAGCGAGGAGGGAGATGCGATGCATCGTCTCGAATGTTTTTCTAGGTCAGAACAGAAAACTTACAAAATAAATTAAAAGCAAAAGTAAGAAGTGAAGTGTAGAAATAATAAACGTAACGAACCAGAACGAGCGAGGAGGGGGAGGCGATGCATCGCCTCGAACGTTCTTTGAGGTCAAAACTGAAAACCTACAAAACATATTGAAATCAAAAGTCAGAAGTAAAGTGTAGAAACAATAAACGTAGCTAACCTAAACAAGTGAGGCAGGCTCGAACGTTCTTCGAGGTCATTATCGAAAACCTACAAAACAGATTGAAATCAAAAGTCAAAAGTGAAGTGTGGAAACAATAATTATAGTGAACCTGAACGAGCGAGGAGGGGGAGGCGACGCATCTACTTGAACGTTCTTGGAGGTCAGAACCGAAAATCTATAAAACAGATTGAAATCAAAAGTCAGAAGTGAAATGTAGAAATAATAAACATACGGAACCTGAACGAGTGAGGAGGGGAGACAATGCATTGTCTCGAACGTTCTTCGAAGTTGGAATCGAAAATTTACAAAATAGATTAAAATCAAAAGTCAGAAGTGAAGTGTAGAAATAATAAACGTAGCTAACCTGAACGAGCGAGGAAGGGGAGGCGATGCATCACCTCGAACGTTCTTCAAGGTCGAAACCTAAAACCTATAAAACAGATTGAAATCCAAAGTCAGAAGTGAAGTGTAGAAACAATAAACGTAGCGAACCCGAACGAGCGAGGAGGGGGATGCGATGCATCGCCTCGAACATTTTTTTAGGTCGGAATTAAAAACTTACAAAAAAAATTAAAAGCAAAAGTCAAAAGTGAAGTATAGAAACAATAAACGTAGCGAACCTGAACGAGCAAGGAGGGAGAGGAGATGCATCACCTCGAACGTTCTTCGAGGTCAGAATCGAAAACCTACAAAACAGATTTAAGTCAAAAGTCAGAAGTGAAGTGTAGAAAAAATAAACGTAGCTAACCTGAATGAGTGAGGAGGGCTTGGACATTCTTCGAGGTCGTTACCAAAAACCTACAAAACAGATTGAAATCCAAAGTCAGAAGTGAAGTGTAGAAATAATAAATGTAGCAAACCTGAACGAGCGAGGAAGGGGAGGCGACGCATCGACTTGAACGTTCTTGGAGGTTGGAACCGAAAACCTATAAAACAGATTGAAATCAAAAGTCAGAAGTTAAATGTGGAAACAATAAACATACCTAATCTGAACGAGCGAGGAGGGGGAGATAATGCATTGCCTCGAACTTTCTTCGAGGTTGGAACCGAAAACCTACAAAATAGATTGAAATCCAAAGTCAGAAGTGAAGTGTAGAAATAATAAACGTAGCGTACCCGAACGAGCGAGGAAGGGGAGGCGATACATTGCCTCAAACGTTTTTTGAGGTCGGAACTGAAATCCCACAAAAGAGATTAAAAGCAAAAGTTAGAAGTGAAGTGTAGAAACAATAAATGTAGCGAACCCGAACGAGCGAGGAGGGAAAGGCGACGCATCGACTTGAATGTTCTTGGAGGTCGAAACTGAAAACTTACAAAAAAAATTAAAAGCAAAAATCATAAGTGAAATATAGAAATAATAAACGTAGCGAACCTGAACGAGCGAGGAGGGAGAGGCGATGCATCACCTCGAATGTTCTTCGAGGTCAGAAACAAAAACCTACAAAATAGATTTAAGTCAAAAGTCAGATGTAAAGTGTAGAAAAAATAAACGTAGCTAACCTGAACGAGTGAGGAGGGGGAGGTGACACATCGACTTGAACGTTCTTGGAGGTCGGAACCGAAAACCTATAAAACAGATTGAAATCAAAAGTCAGAAGTAAAATATAGAAACAATAAATGTACCGAACCTAAACGAGCGAGAAGGGAGAGGCAATACATTGCCTCGAATGTTCTTCGAGGTCGGAACCGAAAATCTACAAAATAGATTGAAATCTAAAGTCAGAAAATAAACGTTGCTAACCTGAACGAGCGGGGAGGGGGAGGCGATGCATCACCTCGAACGTTCTTTGAGGTCGTAATCGAAAACCTACAAAACATATTGAAATCCAAAGTCAAAAGTGAAGTATATAAACAATAAACGTAGCGAACCCGAACGAGTGAAGAGGGGGAGACGATGTATCGTCTTGAACGTTCTTCGAGATCGGAACCAAAAACCTACAAAACAGATTGAAATCAAAAGTCAGAAGTAAATAGTAGAAACAATAAATGTAGCGAACCTGAACGAGCGAGGAGGGGGCGACGATGCATCGCCTCGAACGTTCTTTGAGATCGGAATCGAAAACCTACAAAACAAATTGAAATCAAAAGTCAGAAGTGAAGTGTAAAAATAATAAACTTAATGAACCTGAACGAGCCAGGAAGGGAAGGCGATGCATCGCCTCAATCATTTTTCGAGGTCCGAATCGAAAACCTACAAAATAGATTAAAACCAAAATTTAGAAGTGAAGTGTAGAAATAATAAACGTAGCGAACCTGAACGAGTGAGGAGGGGGAGGCGATGCATCGCCTCGAACGTTCTTCGAGATCGGAACCAAAAATCTACAAAACAGATTGAAATCAAAAGTCAGAAGTAAATAGTAGAAACAATAAACGTAGCGAACCTGAACGAACTGTATCACTACGATTTAATGCACAAACATACCCAAATTCATTAAAAAATGATTAAAAAATGATTTATAGAAAAATAGTGAATTGAGATTAGCATCATCTTGTACGATTCTGTAGTAAATCTAAGCGTAGATTGGATACTGTGCAAATTCCACTAATTGATGGATTGATAACAAATTCCACTAATTAAAGGATTGATAACAAATCCCCCTAATTAAGGGATTGATGATAAACAAGGCATATTAATAATTAAGAGGGCAATATGGATATTCTATTGTTTAATTTTGTATCGTATAATAATTAAAATTTAGAGGGTGTTTGTTTGGTGGGTTTTAAGGGGTGGAATGGAATGAGTTTAAAAATTAGTGTTTGGTTGAACACTGTAATTTCCATGAACATTGTTTTTATATCCATAAAGTGGGGAATCCTCATCCCTCACCAATTTGACTACTTCCACTGTCATTCCTTACCAAATATGTAATTTTATTTATTTTATTAATCTTCTCTCTAATAAATATTTTTTAATAATAAAAAGATAATAAAATAATAAAAAGTTGTTATTCTTCAAAATAAAAATTATTAAAAAAAATTGATTCCATTCCAAAAGATATTATAAGCAAACCAAACAAAATTAATGATAATGATAATGATTCCTATTATAAACCAAATATCATAATTTTAGAAATCATACCCTTTACCATCACTCACTACTATCATTATTATTACCATTCTAATTCCTTTCGATTAACCAAATAGCCCATTAGGCTTGTATCTCCTAGTAATAATAAGATATATATTGCACCTAAAAGTAAGTCTCCCTAAAAGTAATATTACTTTTCATTTAAAAATATTATTCTTTAAAATATTAGTTATTATCTTTGTTTCAAAAAATTTATAATTTATCATGCATAATAGTAATAGAGTGTTAATTTTTGTATTGAATAATAATAGTTTTTCTATATTAAAGAATAACATGATAAAAAATTGACGACACCAATGTTCCTTGTCCTTGGTGGTTATAGGTTGGGTTTTCAACCTTGGAGGTCAAGGGTTCTAACAATGGTGGCCATAAAAAGAAAAAGAATAATTAAGGTATTCTAAAATACCTTCTTTTTTTAAAAATAATTTACGTACATATATATTTCTATGCAAACGACTGTGGATGCCTCTTCGTTTTTTTTTCTAAAAGTGTTAACTTTTAAAAAATTGAGGTATTTCTTCTAAAAGTATTTGAGTGACACTTCTCTCCAAAGAGATAAAAATATTATATATATTAGTATTATATATTTATACATAATTACTTTTTTTTTCAAAAGGTATTATTCATTAAAATGTGGATTACTACTCTTTTTAAGGAGCTATAATTTATTATGCATGTTAGGAATGGAGTACTAATTTTTGTTCTCAAGAATAACAATTTTTTTTATATTAAAGAATAAAATTTTATCATTTAAAAAAAAAAGAAAAGATAAAATAACTTTCGTGCGCCAAAATACAAATATTTGCTCTGTCCCTTTAAGTGCATGGTGCCTTCAAATCCGATTCTTTAATTAGTGTTAAGTATCGTAAGTTTAAATATAAAAACTTATACTACATTTTTATTCTTTTGAAAAAAAAATCTTATTCAAATGTTAATACTCCCTCCGTCCCAGAATTTTTTGCACACTAAGTATTATTCATATTTCAACTGACTTTTTCATTAAAGAAATAATACTCTTATATATTAAAGTGTACATTTTTAAAAGTAAAAAAAATGTTATATTCTTAAACTTCTTGTGCACCCGTACTCATAAGAGACCCACCCTTTGCTAATTTGCTAATTACATAATATTAGGGAAAAAAAAGAAAAACCATTTTCATAATTTTCGAACAAGAGTTCATGAATGTTTAATCACTTAATTATTCTTTCGTACCCAATAAGTTATGAAATTAGACAACACAACAATAACTTTGCCAATCTCAGCTACACTTATCTACACCACTTCATCATTGATCAGTAAAATTAATCCAGCTAATTAATTTTACCTCCTTATCCATCAACTCCAGTGAAAGCGTCATGTATAAGAAAACGTGTTTTTCACATCAAACTTTATGCCAATGACATAAAGTCGTGAAACAATTTCAGCCGTTTAATCTTTGATGCAATTCTCTTTTATAATTTATAACCCACAAACATAAATTTACACGGAACTTCAGCTTCTCATTCGTTGACATGTAGATATTGCTTTTCAGTATTATCATTTATCAAATATTTAAAATTTGTGGATATTTATCATTTCATTATATTATTATGATGGATATAAACACAATCTCATACAATTGTGGACATATTATTTAGCTTTTGATGACTAATTTTTGTATTTACTCATTTGAAATTGTTTTTCATCACTTATTTACCAAATAGAGTATAATTTTGTATATGTATCTTGCTCACTCCTAATTGTTATTAGGCAAAAGCTCCTGTGCGCCCGGGGACACGGAAAGATGCTCCGTGTCCCCGTGTGAACACAGTCTCTCCTCCAATCATATTTAAACCTATATATTGCTAGGGATTTAAATTATAAAGGGACATGAAAATTGTAAAGGCGCACGGAATTTGCTCCGTGCGCCCGGGTGCACAGGAGCCTCACTCTTGTTATTATCTTCATATTTTTCGTGTTTGTCTATTACGTAATTAATATTACAGCTGAAAAGAAAATCATATCATTTCAAACTTTAAAATACTCCATAATTCTAAAAATACCGCCCACCCCTAACATTCATGAAATATTTTAAAGAATATTATTTTATTTGTTAGTTAAAATACTATTACCCCTAAAAAAATAAAATTAATTAAAATTTAATTTTTCTTAAACTACTCATTTACGTGTTGAAGGAAGTACGTATTTAATAAGCATCCTAATGAGTATCCTGCAGCCCTTTCTAGCAATGTATGTGTGTTATTAACAATAATCTTCCATAATTAAAATAATTTTAAAATAACATTTTATATAATTAATTAATTTGGAAGCGATTAAAATATTAAAATAAAATTAAATCGAATAGTGCCAAATTAATAAGGTATTGCATAATTTCGTTTGGAGTCTCATTTTCATTGTCTACGGATTGTGGGATTTCTTTTTCTTCTCTTTCTTTCCAATGTTTTTCACAAGCATCACTTTCATTATATCTTAAAGCAGTAATGATCTAATTTATCTTGATCCTACTCACTAAAAAAATGTTTATAATTAAAAATAAATAAAAAGATATCTTTCTCTAATCACAACAAAGTATATTGATGAAAAACACCTATCAAGAAATTTATATCACTTTATTTTTTTCAACAGCATCCAAACATATTTTCTTTATTAATGTTACCGTTGTGTTTCAGAGATTTAAGCAAGTCACAATCGTGTGTGTATATATATATATATATATATATATATATATATATATATATATATATATATATATATATATATATATACTAGTACGCATGCTACGCGGGATTATAAAAATTTTATTTTACGTTTGAAATATTTTATTTAATAAATATAAATGTATTTACTTCCTCCGTCCCAACTTCAACTTCACACTTTTCGTTTTAATTCGTTCCAAATTCAACTTCACACTTCCATAAAAAGAAAAAAACAACTAACTAATATCCCTCTAACATATTTTAATTTCAAAATTGACATTACTTTTTTAACACATATAACATACTTTATCATTTATTTATTACCCAAAAATTTCATACTACCCCCAAAAGTAAGTCAAAAAGTGACTTTTCTTAAATTCCGTATCTACAATAAACGTAAAGATGAATTTGAGATGGAGTGAGTATATACTAAGTCAACTTTACATCTTTAATAAAAATAAAATAAAATAAATTTTTTAGTTCTTAATCTATTTCTTTTCAAATACCCCATAAATAGCAGGGTCTCTTTTTATTTTATAATACCTCGGAAGCTAATGAAACTATTTTAGTAAAATTGAATTGTCTCAATTATCAGGGGATTGCACCAAAAATTCGAATTCAACCAATTATGTGCTTCAATATAATTACCAGGGGTAAGCACTATAGCATGTTTTCAATACTCAGCAGTACACATATTGTATGTTTTATTTTGTTTATATATTTATTACATTCTTCTAATTTGAATTACTCAAACGTACACATTTTGTCATTTTTGTTCGTTACAATATCAAGTGTACATTTCCCTTTTTGGAACTCATACAAAATATTTTATATCTCCATAGGGTCCATACAATAATACAACTACCCACTTTACATTAAAATATTATACTTACTTTTACGACATATTAAAATATTATATCACTAAATTCACGTAAAAAAACAAACGCTCATGTTTCTGTAGGACAGAGAGAGTATTAATTGATATCCTATATGCCTAAAACTTGTGTGCCTCGAGGACACCGCCCAAATACCCTTTATATTAAATGGTATACCCTTTAGTATAAGGGCATGCATATTTTATTTCCTGAAAAAAAACTTTAATAAAAGTGTATACTCTTTAATACAAAATATTTTATCCTTATTAATTAAAGTGTATACCCTTTAAAACAAAATATCGTATCTGTATACACCTTGAGCATCTGGGGACACAAGAGACCAACTCATCCTATATACTCATGGATATGTATTTAGAAATTACCTTTTCTATAACAAATTATCTAAATTTAATTTAATTATATATGCATTTTTCTTAATAGATGTATTATTTTTTGAGTGAGGCTTGCATGCATCCGGGCGCACGAGAACACATTCCGTGCGCCTTTAGAAATTAGTATTATGGGTAAGGGTACATTGCTTTGGTCTAAAGGGTATACACTTTAATTAATAAAAGGTACACCATTTTATTCTAAAGGGTATACACTTTTCATTAATATTTTTTTTTCTTTAGAAAATAAAAGGTACATATTTTTATACTAAAGGGTATACAATTTAACACAAAATTCTAAAGCCGCACGGAATATTGTCCGTGCGCCCAGATACACACAATAGTTTTCTTTAGAAAATAAAGGGTACACATCTTTATACTAAAGGGTATACAATTTAACACAAAATTCTAAAGTCGCACGAAATGTGATCCGTGCGCCCGGGTGCACAGAAGTTTTTGCCTTATTTTTTTATATTTAGTTGTAACATTAATTAATTTTATATAATAAAAATTGTGTTAATTTTAATTATACATATTTATAACTAATTGCATTAATTTTAATTTAGTTGCAAATTTTATTAGTGAATAATTTACTAATGTATAAATCTAAGTGCACGAATATTAATAGTTGCAAACCGATCCCCATGATATTTTGCAAATTTAAATTAAATACAAATTTTGTTTTAGTTATAAATTATTTTATAAATTTTAATAGAATAAAATAAATATTAAATTATAATACTATCTCGGTTTACTTTTAAATTGCACACTTTTCATTTTGATCGTCTCACAAAAATTTACAATTTCATAAAAGGGAAATAAAATAAAATAAAAAACACCCTTCACGATTAAAAAAACTAACATTACCTAACATGTTTTTACCATTTAGTTATAGCAAAATAGCATAATACTCCTAAAAAAACTACTTTTCTTAATGTCCATATTTGGTAAGGCGTGCAATCCTTTAAAAGACAGGGGGATTCAGGGAGTGTGTTTTTATTATATAAATATATAGAATAAAATAACATTAAAATGAATTCCATTATAAAATTATTATATGTCAAATTTAATGGAGTATTTATTTAATCTTTTTAAATAAGAAATTATATAATATACGTAAAAAAAATCTCATTTACCACGATTTCTTTCTTATATTATGATGAATAATTACATGCGTGAAGGGAACGAATAAATAAATAATAGTATTTGTTGATGATTAAATTTGATTTTTTATTTAATCTTATCAAATCCGTATTCGAATGTTAAAGTAAATTTATGTATTTATTATTAAATTTTAATTTTAATTAGTAAATCTCTTTATCTCTTAATCAAATAATAAATAGTATAAATAATATTAAATAATATATATATATATATATATATATATATATATATATATGTAATTTTAATTATATATATGAATAGATATCATCTACTAAGTAAAATAAATTTATTAATTTAGATATGTTCATAAAACAATTATTAAAACTTAAGAATAATTAAAATTAAAATTTATGTACATAATTAAGAATAATTTTAGATGAATATCATAAAAAAAATATAGTAAAAAAAAGTGTATTTATCGACTAAAGAAAATATTATAACAAAAATAATAATATATATGTAATAAAAGAAATAATATAAAAAGAATTTAAAAATATATAATAATAAAGAAGGAAGTTACAAATTTACGTATAAATTTGGCTAAAAAATTCAAAATAAATAAAAATAAATAAATTTATTATACGTATTAATTAAAATAAATTAAAATATAAACTTAAAAGATAAAAGATATGGAAAGATCTAGTATATATTTGATTGTTGAATAAAAAAATATAAAGAAATTAATATAAGTAATCAAAAGAATTTAAAAAAAATAAAAAATATGAATTGGTCGATGTAAGAAAAAATCGTACAAAAATCAATACATGTATTATTTGAAAGAAATAAAAAAATTACAAAAGCACACATAAATTTGACTAACAAAATTTAAAATAAATAAATAATAAATAAATTTGACCCGTTTACATATATTAATCAAAAGAAATCCATGTATTAATAATGATAAATAAAATATAAAAGAAATAGAGAGTTTGGGGTTCAATAGAGAAATTTATAAAGAATCAAAAGAAATAACAAAAAAAAAACACTGTGAATTGATAAAATATTATAACAAAATTGATAAAAAAAAATCACATACCATTGATTCTTTAAGATGGGGAGAAACCTTTAAATAATTTGTGTGTTTGAAGTGAGTAGACAACTATATTTATAGATGTAGGGGAAATTAATTTAGATTTGATCACATCATATTCAAATCTTAAAATATTTACATGTATTTATTTTTATTAAATTTTAAATTTGAATAATAATAAATATATTATCTACGCAAGATATATATGTATATATGAAAATATATTTCCTACTAAATAATATAAATAAATAAAAATAATAAATATAATTAATAATTAAAAAATCAACAAAAATTCTGAGGTGACACCTCATCAAAAGTAAACTCTCCTTTAGTATATTAAAGATATATATATATATATATATATATATATATATATATATATATATATATATATATATATATATATATATATAGTTCAATGTTAACATACTCCGTTAAGTTTAAATTAAGTTGATTATTAATTTAAAAAACAACCCACAAGCTCACACATGTCTATAATTTGCAATGTGTCCACTTCAAGTTTAAGGGATTATAAAATGTTTAATTTGTTAGTTTAGGTGGCGAAGTGCAATAACTAAAATTTTATAAGTAAGCTGCATGAAGGGTTTCAATGAGCATTAAAATTAATTTGTTAGTTAAAAAAAAAGTTTATTAGAGTAGAAAATAACCAAATGGCCTCTTTAAGTTTTAAACACTTGAAGAAATTAATATGGTAATTCACATTGAGACGGTAATTTTGTGAGATATGTTATGAGACAAATAAATTCGTTGTTAAAATATGATTATTATATAGGTAAATTATATTAATTTATAGTGAAAATATATTTTTTTAAAGTACAATGAATAATGAATTAAAATATATTTTTAAAGTATTATAGTATGATTTACTACAAACATACTTTAATTATTAATAAGCATACTTTACCTATATAATAACTAAACGGTAATAATTAATAGATTCGTTACGTCTCAAATATACCCGTATAATAACTAAACTGTAATAATTAATCGATTCGTTCTGTCTCAAATATACCCGTATCATATGAGAATATCCCATGGTAATTAATATGGATATATAGAGTTCAACCATGCACACTAGCAATTATTAATTAGCAATATCTTAAAATTATAATTTGATTTTACCTTGGATGTTCTTTGATTAAAATAGTTTTTTTTTTTACTTTATTAAATTATTGTAAATTTCATACTCCATTAATATAGCTATATTGCAGTGTTATTCAAAATACGTATAATTAAATATTCATTTTGATTTAAAAAATGAATTAAAAATCACTTTTGATTTTATATTTTTTTCAAATAATAACCACCATACTCCCTCCTTCCCACTTAAAGGGTTCATTTTTGCCATTTTGGACGTCTCACCCAAAGGGTTCCCGTTCCTTTTTTACACACATGAGATCCACACATCTCCTTTAATACAATTAAAATATAGATCCATACTTCAACTAATACAACTATCCACTGCATATTAAATAATAATACTCTTAATCCATATGCTAAAAAGCAAAAACAACCCTTTAGGCGGGACGAAGGGAGTATGCCATAACAAAAATATACTAACGTGTACTCCTATATAAACATAATATTGGTAATGATGACTAGTACAGTGGAGGTGTTTGTGTGGTATTGGGACCCCGATCTTCTCCCGTACGAGAGGAAATTGACCCCTCATTGCAGCATGCTACAGTGAAATCACTGTAGTGTGATACAGTGTGAGGAAATTAAGGTAAAGTATAGGAGAGGATCCACGCGCTCTATGTGATGGAGAAATGTTAATCATAGCCGTGTAAAACAAAAATTAGGGATGTCATTATCAAATTGAATTAATTTACGGCTTTTATTGGAGTGACTTCACACCTACAACAAAACACGCCTTATTTCTTCATATATTCCGGCGCCATTGTTCCCTAGACAACGACTGTTCTCCCATCACCTCAGGGTCACAAAAGTCATTTCGTATCATTCCTCATGAAAATCGTCTTATGTATTTTTTTATTTTATTTTTATTCTACAACAAACTTCAAATCTTCCACTACAAGAAATATAATTTTTACCCTCATTTTATTTACCCACACATACATTGTGCAAGAATTTACTCACACATAATTGAAACTTGTGTGAAGAATAATTTAAGCAAGAATATTTTATTTTTCTTTGTACGTAATATGTGTTGAAATCTAATATATGAAATTTTTTTAATTTTTTAATGACGTGGCACAAGGATGAAATAAATTTTTTTCAAAAATTTAAAAGTAGGTGACAATATAAAATACCATATATAGATTATCTAAAGAAAAAAATAGAAGAAGAAATGAATATTGTCGTAAATCTCTCAATCAGTGGAGATTTCTTCCACAATTTCTAAATTACCATACTCAACTCACGTACAATTTATAATTAATTGAGATTTCTTCCACAATAAAATAACGTCCTATTAATTTTGAAGCAATGGATTGTGATTTCCATATATTCAAATCATAAGGAAATTTTGAGCGGTATAAAATTACATCTTTTTGCCAGTGTGTCATTCTCCAACGCCAATTCTTAGTGGCTGCAATTTTCGCACTACACGAATCTCTGATCTTATTGCCATGGTTACCATATCGTGCTCTTTTTTTGATTAAACGGTTGGAATCCTACTATTTTTCTACCTTCCAATCCTCTTAATTCTGTTGGTATTTTTAGTGTTTCTAATTAAATAGTAAATAAAAATAAATGGGAAAAAAAATAAAAATTAGATTTGATATTATAAAGTTTCAACACATTCAGGAAATTTCTCTTTTCATTTTCTTCTCATGTAAAACTTTAGTTCAAAAATTCAAACCTTTTCAATTTGGATAATCAATCTCTGGTTGATGAATATATTTTGGTTTATTTATTTAATTTTATTGGATCATTGGATGATCCATTTGAGGTGGGTTCGTAAGTTATTGTTGTAATGTGCGTTGAAACTTCTTGTTTAAAGTAACTTTCAGTATTAAAGTATTGTGTCTTAATTCTTGTGTTAATTTAGAGCAATGATGTATCCATATTTTATTTTTTATTTTTTAATTTAAAAATGATGAAATCATTTGAGCGAGCATGATTTACATTTTCTATTAAGAACATTATTCTAGGTGTTATATCTTGAGTAAGAAAATAGGAGCAGTAGTATTGTATTATTAGTGTTATGTCTTTGTTAAGAAAGAACATGTAGGTGCACTTGTATATTATGTTTAATAATTTCACGAATGTTATACTACTTGAATTGTGTTTACATTTGGGAGGGAGGACATTTGGCATCATATAGAATTAAGGAAATGAAAGATAAATTTCTAAACCATTTTATAATTAAATTGAAAAGTGATAACATATTTACTTAAAAGTTATAATTAATTAAGTAAAGTAAAAAAAATTACAATGAGATCTTCTCACACCAAGTGTTAATTCATACAAATAAAGTACATTAATAAAAAATATTAAACTCCTTAACTCTAATACAAATCCTAAACTTAAAATTATTATAAATACAAATATTCTTGTAGCTAATTATAAAAAATATAAAAATACGTATTCTAAAAATATTATAAAAATATAAGCACGTAATATTTAATTACTATATGCTAATATAATATAATTAGTTAATGTGATTATCTATTGAAATGAATAAGTATAGTTATATAAAACTAATTTACAAAATATTAATTAATAAATTATCTCTTTTAAATAACATTTGGTTCATTGATATCAAATTTGTGAAATACCTTAGAAAAAATAGAGGTGAAATTACAATTATATCCTAACAATTATTATTGAATCAAATGGTTAAATAATAAACCCTAAGAGTAAAATAGCATACAAGATACAAATTTAAAACTTACAATAAAGTATAAATGTAATATTGCAATTATGCCTTATAAATTTATTTTAATTACTGATGTTGGGATGATTATTTAATTTTTAATACTTTGCACAATAGATTTTTATTATCTTGAAAATATATAAAAATTATATCGAAATTAAATAATTGGTGGAGAAGATGACCCAATCATGGCTAAGGATAAATGTCCTGATGAAGTTAACCAAGAGGAGTGGAATTATCAGGTGTGATCTATGAATGGATCCTACATATCTGGTAATGTATAGAAATTTAATTAAGATATACTCATTTTTTCTCACCTTGATAATTATTACTTATTTTTGTTTGATATATTAGAAAAAATCTATGCAGAATGTCGAAGCTCGCATGTGGGTCAAAGACAACCACACATCACCATATTGCATGAGGCGCTAATTTACATGCAACGACAGGCCATATCGATTGAAAAATGTATTGATTGAAAATGGTATGATACCTCCGTCATGTTCACGCGTGCCATTAGATCTAAGTACTGGTCCATCTTGTGTTAGTACATAAAATGATCAACTACCAGACAATGAAGATTTATGTTGAATTAATTTGACTACTAGCTTTGTTATGAATTGTTTGAATACTTCCATCTTTTATCAATATCATTTACTGAATTATAAATGTTGATATTTTTGTTTATTATTTAAATAAAAATCGTTTAATTTTTCATATGCTTTCCGCATGTTTCTTTAGATGCCAAATTATAATTTTGACTCACAATTAAATCAAACGTTTAGCTACATTTATTGTTTAAATTCAATCGCACATAGATTAAATTTTTAACTACACTAAGATTTGATTTTTACCCACATATCAACTTATTTTTCACCCACACATAATATTAACAATTACCCACACTTATATACATTTTTTGCTCATACAAAAAAATTGAATTTTAACCACACTTAGTTGGCATGACACGTCATCTTCCAACTAAGTAATTATATTACATGTAAGCGTCCAAATCAACATCCATGTCAATGCCACGTCAGCATATACATCCGAATTCTAGATGATGGAAACCATTTACCAACACATATTTGAAATATTTCCCACGCACGCATGTGTGGCTAAAAATTTGACGTTTACCATCACATACTTTTAAGTGTGTGGAAAGAGTATTAGCTATATTTAAATAGCCACACTTGATTTACACTTATTTATGTATAGGGAAAACGCATTACCCACACATACTTGATCATTACCCACATTTAATATGTGGGGCTAAAAACTGAATTTCTTGTAATGCTCATTAAAGAATAATACTTTTATTCAATAATTTTTATTAAAAATATATATTATATTAAAACTATCACCCCTCTAGGCTCTAACATTAACATATTTTATTTAAAATATTTTATCAGACCTTTTATTTATTATTAAATAATATTAAAATACCTAAAAATAATAAAATTGATCATTAAAATAATATATAAAATAATGTAGGAGAGTTAGTGGGAGTTATATTCAAACTACCCCTGGTCAATCAGTCAAATCTACTAATGCCATATGGTAAGTGCATTACTTGATTTAATTTTAATTTAAATTTTAAATATTAGGTAAAAAATTATTATTAATATTTTTCAGATGTACTATAAATTAAAATGATAATGATCAAATCAGAGACACTCATGTTATCTGACTAATATGTGCCATGAGTTCTCAAGTTCATGGATTTGGATTATTTCTATTCCATTAATCTCATATATGGATCATATTCTGGTTGAAAAAATATCCATGAGAACATTGGAGAAAAATTAACAAATACATAAAATACCCAATAATACAAAAATATTCTTAATTAACATTCTGTAAGAGATTAATTGAAGCTCAAATTTTATGTAGTGTTTTCTATCCATCCCATCAAAATAATTTTCCATCAAAACCTGTATTCATTAAGTTAGTTGGATACAAAAGGAATTAATAAAACAATTAGCTAGTGATTTGATGTTTAAATTTTTAATAATGATTAATACATCTTTATCATCATTAGTGAGCCTTGATCGATTTTAAGTGGGACTTTTCCTTTTTATAAATTAAAGAAATCCGACCTCAGTGTTATAAGCTAATGATAATTAAATTAATTAATCTAAAAATAATAGTTATGATGGTTTAATATTGTAATTTTCTTAATCCTTCAGAAAAAGTGGATACAAATTATTATTTCGTTAGAAATTTAAATTATAAATTATAAATAAGATTAAAAAAATTAATCTCAAAGATCGTCAAACATTACAACATTTCAATTAATTAATAATTATCGAGTTTTTAATTACGTGTTGATTTTGATTTGTAATAATTTTACTCATTAATAAAGACAATAATTCCATAAATGTGTTTCTCTTTGTCGTTATCAGGCAACGTCTGTGCTCCTAGTATTCTCCAAAAATGATTACTTTTTTGCAATATAAAACATTTAATTACAAAATTGTACTCCACTAATTACGCCCATTAAAACATCGGAATTATTATTGAATAAAAATAATCAAACATAATATGATCATCAAAACTAAAATTATTAACTCTTCTCATAAAATTCCATGCAATAGTTGATGCAATAAACACACATAATTGTTTGTCGTTTAGTATAACATTAAAATTGGACATTCTAAAGCTCTTTATATTAACAAGATATCATTTTCTATATTAGAATATATGGAGATAGAGACAAACAACTATTATTTGTGCATACTATGTTAGGATAATTACATAATAATTGACTATATCACTAGCCACCAAATTAAATAATAATTTAAAAATTCCATTATTTGGAGATAAGTGTTGGAAATTTTTAATTTCCATTATAATCTAATTGTGTGCAATATATTATTATACAATTATATTAAATAGTATTTAATTATTTTATTGACTTAATTAAGTGATCCAATTAAGGTGACAAGTTCATGAACTATAATAATAAATAATATGAGCCAATTGAGTAGATACCAATACTACATAACTAAGGTGATTATGGGTGGCCCAGTTGTGTAGTATATAAAGGCTCACAGGTTATGATCCGATACACTAAGCCGCACATGATCTTCCCTTCTCCCCATCGGGAAGAATTACTATGGTCTCCATAAGGAATAATGAGGCTCATAATACCTACCGATTCTCGAGTTCGTGTTCCGCCTAGAGGACCAATGAATCAAGGTACGCTTCCGTATTATAATTTTAGATCTCAGTTTATCATAATAGAGTTTCAAATTTTAGGACTTATGGATTTATTTCTTACCATAAGTACTAAAACGCGAAGGTACGAGATTTCAATTGCCATGAATTATCGGAAGGTAACAAGTTGATCTCATGTAAATAAATTTTAAGTGTAATTAAATTCCACACTGCAAAATATAAATCTAAATTAAATATAAATTATAGTTAGGGTACTGCAACTTAATTTTAAAAAACGTCACAGAAAATTGTAAAATTAATCCTATAATTTAAATTATAAAAGTAGCTCTTTATTGAGAAACTTTCTTGTGAGACATGTTATTTGGAAGACGGGTGTGAGACGGGTCGATCCATCTTTAAAGTATGCTTGTAGTAATAAAGTATGCTTATTTGTAGTTAAAGTATGTCAATAATAAATTATATTATAACACGCTGAAATCATACTTTAATGCAAATTCAGTATATTTTAAAAAATATACTTTAACAACCATTAAACATACTTTATCTAAATAATAGATATACTTTAACACGTCTCACAAACCGTCTCATATAAATAGCATCTCACAAGAGGAATTTGTCTATCTTTTTACCTTATCAATTTTGATCATTTAAATATTTTTATTGTAAAATTAGTCCTATAACTTTTAAGTTACATAGCAGTTTTGATTCTTAATTAAATTATAGCAGTTTGATTAAAATTAAAAGCGATACTATTGCGACCCGAAAGATTGCTCAAGGCATCCAATTATTTAAATAAATAAGTATGAAAAGACTATAATACCCCAAGTCTAAATTCACACCCCAAAATCAAAAAATTAAAAAAAATCCTAAAATTAAAAAAGGCAATTATCAGCGGTTGCAATTCAACTAACAATTGTGAATTATGATTTCATGGATTTAAACGACAAAAGAAGAAGAACCATATATGATGCTGCAAATTAATAATTTTCTTAAATTTGAGAAATTATTTTCTAAACCATAAAGGAAACTGGTTGCTGCTTTTATATTTCCAGAAAATGTTATTACGATTTGATTTCATTCTACTTATTTTCTTCTTTTCCTTGATATCGTTATTTTGCCTGCATTAATGGAGTTTAATACGTGAGAATTCAAGTGCATTTGGGTGTGAATAGCAATTAAAATTTTGAATTATTAATTTTAGAATTTGAAAGTTTAATTTTGAACAAAGGTTATCATAGTCTTTTCGTATATATTTTTTTTAATAGTTGGATGTCTTCAACAATCTTTCGGGTGGCAATAGTGTCACCCTAAAATTAAAACTGCATAAAAATGAAAAGTAATAGGATTAATTTTGAAACAAAATAAATAAAAGACAAAAACAATAAAAAAATATTTTAAAATACAAATCTAATTTTACAATTTTCACAAAATTGCCACGTGGGAAACAAATGGAAAGCATCTAGGCAAGAGTTCATGTCAAAAGGCCCACAACTTTAGCAACTTATTGACTAAACTGCACCTTGTGAACAGCACCATTTTTTCTTTAAATTTAATCTATTTAATACTAGTATATATAACATTATTTATTATTTATTTATTTATTTATTTATTTATCATTATCACTATTTTAAAAATCCTATATAAGTTTCTAGAAATTATTACTCCATGTCACATAAACATAATCACTATGTTTATAGACTTAAGTGGGCTCATCAATTTAATTATTTAAACATTTAATCATTATACATAATCAATAGTATTAAAATATAACAGTAGATCAAAAGCAAACACTCCTATATATTATTAACTCATCTTTCCTTAACTCAAGGAACCACACAAATGGTGTCCGAGTCACAGTAACATGGAATCGGCAGACAACTCATCAAGCCCTCAACAAACTGAGTCATCCCAATCCCATGAAGAGATCACGACAGCAAAAGACAAATCCAAGAATCATCCTCGCAGGTTTACAGACGACCAAATCAAATCACTTGAATCCATTTTCAAGCAAGAAACAAAGCTTGATCCCAGAAAGAAACTGCAGGTTGCAAGAGATCTTGGCCTGCAGCCTCGTCAAGTAGCCATCTGGTTTCAAAATAAGAGAGCTCGATGGAAATCGAAGCAAATCGAGCACGAGTACAACGTGCTGAGATCGAACTACAACACTCTTTCGACCCGATTCGAACACTTGAAGTGCGAAAAACTGTCTCTGCAAATGCAGGTTCAATTTTAGTCCTATAACTCCTACTGTTTTTTGGTTAATTGTAAAAGAAATCATGAACTTTACTCGTATTGCAAATTAATTCTCATCTTTGAGAAATTACAATAAAATCAACACATTTAAATATTGTTGCAAAACGTACCAAATTTTTCAAAAAAGAACGCACTTTTAATCACAAATTGAGTCTGTTTTATAACAATACTCAAGAGGGTTTTTTTTTTCCTTTTAATTTCTCTGAAATGATCCGAATTAATTTGTAATAAGAGTAAAGTTGGTTTTTTTTCCAATTAACCCATTTTCTTTTAGTTCCACTAAACTTCGGTATTTTTTTGTAAATGTTATTGACTAAAAATAAAATTTAAGTTAATAAAAATTACTGTACTAGAATTGGTATTAACTCTTGCAAATTTTGATTAATCCTATGATGACTGATCATATGTTGTTGCAGTTGCAGGAGCTGAGTGATCTAGTTAAGAATCTTGAGAACGTGGATTCGGGCGAAAACCCGAATAGCTCAGCTGAAGAAATGGATCAGAAGATGATTGCAGATTACTTGGAGGAGAGGGAAGAACTTATGAAGTGGGTTGAAGAAGAAGAAGAGAGAGAAGTGATCAGCCAAACATGGCGCAATCTCTCAACAGTTGGGCTGTTAGATCAGTCATCAAACTGGTGGGAAAGTTAGATACATGAATCTGTATGTCATTAACATAAGTTAGGAATCTGTGGGTGCTGTTTGGTTGGATGATAATTAACTGAGTTGCAGAGTGATTCAAGATTGAAGCAGAATATTTAGAAATTATGATCAGATATGCTATACTCCAAACGTCCCGCAATAATGGTGCATTTTGCTTTTTTGTATGTAGATTAAGGAGGATTATTATTTAATGTATAGTGGGTAGTTGTATTAATGGAAGTGTGGATCCCATGTTTTAATTGTATTAGTGGGTGAGTGTGGGACCATGTGTATAAAAAAAGAAAGGGAACCCTTTAGGTGGAACGATCAAAGTAGAAAAAAGAGACCCTTGGTGCGAGACGGAGAAATAAATTGCTATTTAGATTGATTTGATTACATTATAGTATGGGATAATATATTAATATTGATTGATTAATTGTGTGTTTGTAGTGATTGCAATATTAGTATATATTATTGTTAAATTTCAGCTTTTAATGATCACTGTTTCTGAGTTCATCTTCTATGGCTCTTTTATGGCTTCAGTATGATTGAAAAGCTTTTAGGCTCTAGCTTTTAATTCGAGTTCAAAAGCTTTGCTACTTTTGACTTTTTTTTTAATTGATGGACATGGGGCCAATTAATTAGTTAAGTAATTAATCCAGACTTTTCTTATTATTTCCAGGATAAGATAAGTTTAATTAAATGCTGATGTTGCAGTGATGTTAATCTAAGTTTTAAACTATTGTATTCATTTATTAGTAGTTAGGAGTGACAATTTTTTGTCCTAGGATATTTGTCATTTTAAAATTAAGAAAACTTTTATAAGAAATTTAATTTTTCAATAGTTTTAAAAATTCATACAAAAAGTGATAGCAGGGAGTGTGATATCGGTGACATGTATAGTTATACATATATTAGTAAATAAAATAAAATGTGTATAATCACATGTATAATTGCGTGTAGAGTTGCAGTGTAGTAGTTGTGGAAAAAGTGGCAAACTATAATTAATTATGTTCAAAATTAAAAAAATGTGACATTTTTATAAAAGAAATTATAATGAGTGATATTTTTTCAAAATAATAAATTATTAAAAGGGATATTTTTGCTGATACCCAAAAATCTATTTGAAAACATGAAAATTAATCTTTTAATTTGATGAATTCATGTTTATTTACAATGAAACCAAATTGTTTAAAAGAAAAGGTAAAAATAGAATTTAACTCGATTTTAAAGGAGTAATTAACCTTCCTTCTCTTATCCATCTTCAAAGGCACCAGTCTGAGAAGCAGCAGCAATCGCAGAAAACTATGGCGCTCTCAATTTCATATTTTGCGCCTACTGCGTATGTTAGCTGCTCCACCTCTTCTCCTAACTCCACATTTTCCTCCCCTTCCCTTCTCAAAAATATTAAATTCCCTCGCTTCTGGCCATGGCAAAAGGTAATCAATTCTCCTCCATAGCTGGATTTTTTTCGTGTTATTGTTTAGTACTTTCATTTTTCCCGAGTCGGATTTCAAATTTCGTGGGTTTTGATTAGAATTTCTTAATTATGAATTCACTTGAGTTGTATCGTTAGATCATACTTATATAGGGTAAATGTGGTTGGCAGATTAAGATTGGGCCTCTGAGTGTATCTCCAATGGGGTTTGGAACATGGGCTTGGGGTAATCAGCTGTTATGGGGTTATCAAGAATCCATGGACAGTGAGCTTCAGCAGATTTTTAATCTTGCTGTTGAGAATGGGATTAATTTGTTTGATACAGCTGATTCTTATGGCACTGGGAAGTTGAATGGACAAAGTGAGAAGCTTCTCGGGAAGTTTATCCGCGAACTTCCAGGTTGATTTCTTTTCCGCTGTTGATTTAATATAATGTTACTAGGACATGATTTTTGGTTGTTTATGGATTGTTAGAAGGTTTCTTTTCTTGTTCTTGTGAGGTTATATTTGAAATAATTTGAAATTTTGGTACCTGAGGTTGGTGTAGATTGATTGATCATGGTGATTTTTTAGGTTGGCTTTCAAATACATGCACTAGATCAGAACATCTTGTTCTCTTTTGTGAATGCTAAGCATTACACTGTAGATTCTTGAATGTTGACACTACATTCTCTGTTTGAGTGGTGTGATTGAGGTTGGTGTAGATTGATTGATCATGGTGATTTTTTAGGTTGGCTTTCAAATACATGCACTAGATCAAAACATCTTGTTCTCTTTTGTGAATGCTAAGCATTACACTGTAGATTCTTGAATGTTGACACTACATTCTCTGTTTGAGTGGTGTGATTGAGGTACATTGCCTGTAGAGATTATTTAGCTTAGGCTTTGGAATACATACTTCAGATCAATAGATCTTCATCTACTCTTGTGAATGAATGCTTGATTGTATCTTTAAAGATTTCCGAAAATTCACTGAAATATCTGGCCTACTAGCTTAAGTTGAATGTCTTGGACCATATGGAGGTATGAGTCTGAATTGAAAGATATTTTGTGAATTTTCAGCATTTGATAGACGTACCTCAGCATTTTAGTAGGAAATGTGTTCTTGTCATATTGTTGATTCAATATTTTTATTGCCTGTATGCAAGGAAATAAGCAGGTGCAGGATAGTATTGTGATTGCTACGAAATTTGCTGCATACCCGTGGCGCTTAACACCTAATCAATTTGTGGATGCTTGCAAGTATGGATCTTCTTGATTTCCAATATAGCATTTCTCTTTATGTTTTAGAGCATGTATGAGCTCATATTCTCATCTTCTGTGAAAATTAGGAATAACTAAACGTCCTATAATCTCGATTTCTCAGTTACATAGATGTTTATTAGATTTCGGGTTTCAGTTCCTCTTTAGATAGAACTCAACTTGAGCAAATCGGGATTGGACAACTACACTGGTCGACAGCAAATTATGCTCCTCTGCAAGAGCGAGCTCTTTGGGACGGTTTAGTGGCAATGTATGACAAGGTTATTGTGAACTTATTTTATATTGGCCAGTAAAAACTCGTGCAATGATTTAGTTGCACTCTGTAAGGTTTCTTGTTTTTTCATCTCCAAAATTATCTAGCTGCTCTTCCCCATGGAATATAATGTGGTACAGGGTTTAGTTCGAGCAGTTGGTGTGAGCAATTACGGACCAAGGCAGCTACTGAAAATTTACAATTATCTTAAGGCCCGAGGTGTGCCCCTCTGCTCTGCTCAGGTGATAATTTTTCTCATCTTAGAATATGTGTAAAGTAATCAAGCTCTTGATTCGAGCAAGTTTCTAATATTTAAGGCAAGTTAACGAGTTTGAATTTTAAATTATACTATTCTTGAAAGAGAACATGTCTATCCTTTTGATCGGTGTGTGAGTTTCGTGGGTAAATCTCTTATTTTAAGTTTATGAATAGGTTCAATTTTCACTGCTGAGCATTGGAAA
Organism: Pogostemon cablin; assembly: GCA_023678885.1. Taxonomy (NCBI): domain Eukaryota; kingdom Viridiplantae; phylum Streptophyta; class Magnoliopsida; order Lamiales; family Lamiaceae; genus Pogostemon; species Pogostemon cablin. The sequence continues at coordinate 31,181,792 of CM042995.1, forward strand.
AGAACAGAAAGAGATCAAAGATATATGCGACTCTCTGGGGATTCGAGTAATCGCTTACAGTCCTTTAGGGCTTGGCATGCTTACGGGGAAGTATACGCCTTCAAATCTTCCATCTGGACCGCGGTACATCCGAGTTATATGTACTTTACACACTCTACAATCGTAGAACGAATTTGATTGTCTTTAGCTAATCAGTGTAAATGCTTATATAGGGGGTTTCTATTCCGACAAATTTTACCAGGACTTGAGCCTCTACTGGATTCTCTTAAAGAAATTGCGCAAAAAAGGCGCAAAACAGTATCTCAGGTTATACTCCTTTCTTTCACGTGTGAGTGATGGGAGTAGGTTGTAACCATTTAAGTTTGTTCGTATGATGAAGGCCTCTGGTACCAGGTTGCAATAAACTGGTGCATCAGTAAAGGAACCATTCCGATTCCGGGAGTAAAGACAATAAAACAGGCTGAGGATAACTTGGGTGCCATAGGTTGGCAACTCAGTTCAGATGAGTTGCTGCAGTTAGAATCTGCAGCCAGTGAGTCGCCCCGCAAAATGATACAGAACATCTTTCAAACGAGGTGATAATACCACCTATTCTTTTGACATTAACTTATTTTCTTTACTTGTCTCTTAGTAGGCAGTAGCTAACACCATACATAGTTCTTCCATATGAAGAAACTGAAGATAATTTTGACTCTATCTATGCAACAAATAAATTGTAGGTAACTGAAGCAACAATCAAACTAGGACCGAGCAGGATTCAATTCGCTCCTAACTAGTTCATCGTTGTGCCAGCAGTTAACGTTTCATGTAGTGTAGACGCTGGATATGTTGCATACATGACTCATTAATGACTATTGTTCAACAGAGCTGGAAAAGGTCAACTTTCATTGCTCAAATCAGTTCATATGCTGTCCCAAGAATTGCTCAATCGAGCTCTAATGCAGTATTTGGCTAGTTTACTACACCTATCCTGTTACCCTAGTAAACAGGCTGATTTAGACGGAAAAAAAAAAATCTTAAACAAACACAAGTGTGTTCAAACTTATGACCATCTAGCTTGTGCTAATCAAGTATTTTTGATAAAATTATACATCCTACAAACATGAGCACCATTAGAAGCAACATCACAACATAGATGGCGTTTCGGACTTCCTTTAATTCCGAGGTTAATAAATCAAGGCAAATGGCAAACCTGAATGGTTAGAAGTGTAGCTAAAAAGCGGTAGCTCAAACCATGCACATTCATAATTAATAGATATTATACTAAAAAAAGACTGCCAATTAGCAAGAACACAACACAGGTATCATAATTCATACGAAATGCCATCAATAGAAGAAACACCATAAGTAAAATTCAATTCAGCAATACTAAGTTGCAAATCAACAACTGGAAAGAGCTTTCATTTGTTTCAATGTCTACTAGAAAACAGCAACAAAACTGGGTTTGAGATATAATGTAAAGGGGCAATATGAGCAAAGGACAAGCAATCCAACCAACAGTCTACTTGATTTTCTTCTTTGGCCTCAACTGCAAAAGAGAAAAAAGATTATGTAAATAAGAACAGTTTGAGATAGTAAAGAGCAGGCATCTGCTATAGATAGGTTAGAGTAAAAACCTGGTTGCTGTGTCCACACTTCTTCTTGCGGCAGTTGACGGCACGAGGGTGCAAGCGAGCATAGCATCTACATCAGAATTACAAGTATTAACATCACTAACCAAAAATGAATGTAGAACATGATGATTACACCAATCCAAGTTATTCAGTAGCAAACTTAACAAGTCACTTGCAATCAAATGGGAATTCAGTGTTGCAAGTAGAAAACTGTAGAAAATCCCAAATACAATTACCATTCATAAAGATTTTCAATTTGTAAACATAGTCGGATCAAATGTCTTCTACATCAAAATTAAGTAAATACACATGCTCTTTCATAACATTAATCAATTTCCAAAATAAGAAACATCATATGCATTCCCCAAAATCAGTTTGCTCATCAACAATCCGAAAAATATTTAAAGCTTTGTATGGAACAATGTAAGACAATCATACCAGAAAACATCGAAATATGGGATAATCGAGCAATAAAGTACAATAAATAAACTTACTTGCGGCAAATCGTCTTATCCTGGTTGTACTTCCTAGCCAGTGCCATGAGCGACGGCTCAATGATACCACCCCTGAGCCTCAGAACCAAATGCAGGGTCGATTCTACAATATTCATTGCCCATTAGCTGACAGCAACGTCATAATTGAAAACAAACCAGTTTAATTTAAATAAACAAATACCTTTCTGGATGTTGTAATCAGCAAGTGTCCGGCCATCTTCAAGCTGCTTTCCGGCGAAAATCAAACGCTGCTGATCCGGCGGGATTCCTAAATAATATCACAGACGAATCCCACGTTATTCCAAAGACTAAATCGTCTCTTCCAATTAAAAAGGTGAAACCCTAAAAACACGATAGGGTTAACACAAACAAACATAAATTCGCATACCTTCCTTGTCCTGAATCTTGGTTTTGACATTGTCGATGGTGTCGCTCGATTCGACCTCGAGCGTGATGGTTTTTCCGGTGAGGGTTTTGACAAAGATCTGCATTTTTTCTGACGGCGCTTTGACAGTAGCCAAATAATGGGGAGGCAAGCCTTCTTTATATGCTTCTCTATTAGGGTTTTGGAGTTGCTGGCCTATACGACGTCGTTCCTATTTAGTATTGAAAAAATTTATTTATAGAAAAGAAAACAAATCGAATTAAATAATTTATTCTTTACCAATATCAAATAGAATTAAATAAAATTATTTCTTGTCTATTCATATTAAGTATCCATATCCACATGAATCCAAGCTTTTTAGAAACCACTTTGGAGGCCATTAATGGTGAATTTTAGATGGCAAGCTATGCAGCTCTGCTTTCTCTGATGCACACTATTAATCACATCCAGAATCACCCTCGGCCTCCCATTTCTATCCTCGAAAAACAGCTCCACTCCCTCATGGAACACATTAAGTTCTTACAAAGATTTCTTGAAAGTTATTCGACCAACGGCGGGGAAGAAGACGACGACAGCTTGGAGAGCAGGGTGGCCTCTGCAGCTCATGCAGCTGAAGATGTAATCGAATCCCATATAGCCAGTCAAATTCATGGTGGATCAAACATGAGTGCCGTTTACTTTGGTCAACGTCTAGAAAGAGTGATACAAGACATGGATTTGATCAAAAAAGAGGTGATGGAGATCATGACAGGGAAAATCATAGGATGTTCTTCCTCCACGTGGCAGAGCAGCACCATGGTTGATCTTAATGATGTCTTAGTGACTGATGTTGCTGATAGGCTTCCCGGAGAACAATCTGATCTCCACATAATTCCCATTGATGGAATGGATGCAGTTCTTGATAAGCTCACAGGACAACCGTCGAATCTCCTGATCATTCCGGTTATTGGAATGGGTGGAATCGGTAAGACTTCGCTTGCTAGAAACATTTATTCTAGTCCACTTATTGTCCAACGTTTTGACATTCTTGTGTGGGTTACAGTTTCTCAAAACTATAGTGGGAGGGATATTCTATTACAGCTTCTTGTAAATGAGATCATAGGGAGTGAGAGTGAAGATGAATTGGGAGAAAGAGTACACAAAAAGTTATATGGCAGGAGGTATCTGATTGTAATGGATGATATATGGAGTATCGAGGCTTGGCATAAAGTCAAGTTTTTCCTTCCAGACAACAACAATAGCAGTAGAATAATGATGACTACTAGGATGTCAAATTTGGCTTATGAGTTGAGTGATTCTTATGTCTTCCAAATGAAATTTTTAGATGAGGATAGGAGTTGGGACTTGTTTTGCAAAATTGTGTTTGGTAATGTAGATTGCCTGACTGAATTGGAAGAAATTGGAAAGAAGATAATGAGATGTTGTAGAGGTCTTCCTTTGTCAATAGTTGTGATAGGAGGACTTTTAGCAAAATCCAACATGACACATGAATATTGGGAGCATACTTTAAAAAATCTAAGCTCAGTTGTAAATTTGGAGAACAATGAACATTGCTTACAAGTACTTGGCACTAGTTTTAAAGAGTTGCCAATTCATTTGAAGGCATGTTTTTTGTACATGGGAAATTTTCGAGAAGATTGCATAATTAGTGTGTCAGAGCTCATCAAATTGTGGGTCGCAGAAGGAATTCTAAGACCAATTGATGATAGAAGTTTAGAAGAAGCTGCACAAGTGTACTTAAAGGAACTCGTCGACAGAAATCTCATTTTGGTACATAAATTGCGTTGGAATGGGGAAGTAAAATTATGCAAAATTCATGATCTCTTGAGAGATCTATGCTTAAGAGAAGCTAAAAAACAGAAGTTGAGTTGTGTCTTAAGTCGTACCGATCATGAACCTTCATCATCACTCAGTTTTAGGTTGTCGAGGGTGTATTCAAATCACTTTGTTACATCCTCGACTCCTGCGAAAACACAAGCTAACTTGCGGTACTACTGTGGTGGTCAACTGTCTAGCAGATTTCCTGCTTCATGTTCTATCTGTTGGAATCTGCAAACTCTTAAAATTCAACTTCCTTATAACTTGAATACTACTATTTTTGCAATATGGGGGTTACCTCTACTGAGGCATGTCATGTTCAACGCACTCCGGCTCACAGATCCTCCTCATTGTGCGGAAGCCAACTTCGTGTTGAACTACATGCAGACGCTGTCGCGCGTAAGAAACTTCAAGTTCAGCAAAGAGGCCATTAAAAGAATGCCGAATATCAGGACACTTAAATTACTTTACTACATAACAGATGAAGTTGGGGAGGAAGAAGAGTTGCCTAATTTCTATCTAAGCAATCTTGGTGAACTTGGACAGCTCCAATGCCTTAACCTTATGTGCAACGAATACGACGTCATTTCTCATCCTGAAACGTTTAGCAACTTCACCTTCCCTGATTCACTCAAGAAGCTAACTCTGCATGGCACCCTGTTCCTTTGGGAGGACGTGACCTCAGTGATAGGCTCATTGCCTCATCTTGAATTCCTCAAACTGTCTGCACATTCCTGCACGGGGCTGGAGTGGGAGACATCTGAAGGGGGATTCTGCAATCTCAAATTCTTGCTGATTGAAATGTGTTCTTTTATCAAGAATTGGAAGACGGAGGACACCCACTTTCCATGCCTCGAGCACCTTGTTCTTCGAGACTTAAGAGTCTTGGAGGAGATTCCTTCGAGTATAGGAGATATAATGACGTTGCAGTCGGTTTTGTTGGAACGTTGTAGCGAAGCTGCCTCAGATTCTGCACTAAGGATCAAAGAGGAGCAAGAGGAGCTTGGGAATGTAGACCTCAAAGTTCACATTGGTAAGAAATAAACCTTTCATGTTACTCCCAAAAAATAAATCTTATGTGCATAGTATTCCCAAATATTTTTGTTTTTTTACAGTAAAAGTCGAAGGCAATACAGAAAGACACGAAGCTTAAGACGTGATGCAACAACTACAGCCTCCTAGTCCTAAGCATGCAATTGGCTACTCTATATATATATATACTAGATTTAAAACGTGCGTTGCACGTTAGTACTTTGTAATATATACACTTGTTAATTGTATATGAAATTAAAATATAATACTTATTCCGACCTATAAACAAATTCATACTTTTTATTTTTAACTATTATTCATTTACAACTCACACAACTTACTTTATAATTTATTTATTTATTTATTATTACTTAAAAACACCAAACTATCTTTAAAAGTAAATCAAAAGACAATTTTTTCTTAAACTCTATACCTACCGTAACCGTGAACTTCTTTTTGGAATAGAAGTAGTATGTATTTAATAGTTGTATAGTTTTTTTTTCTCTTTCTCATTTCATCATTCATTTCTATATTCCACATTTTTCATTGAAATAAAAAATATTTTTTAGTATAAAATTTAAAAAAAATTATTAAAAAGAATTATAACATTCTGATTTTTAATCTAAAAATTAATAAAATTTAATAGATAAAAGATTTTAAATATTAAAACAAAAAAATACTTAAATTAATAAAAAGGTCATTTTATACGGTAAAATCATCATTATAATGAATGACTTTACGATATTACTTTTATAGTTGATGACTTTACTACGTGTTATACAAAGTCACCATTATAAATAGACTTTACTTATCTTTGTAAAGATTTTTAGTTGTTATATAGTTTAATAAATATTTTTGAAATCATGCATATTTTATTAAATTTTCCATATCTTACTAATTAATATTAATTAATTAATTAATTAATATTTTAGGTAAATCGGTAAATAATGAAATATATAAAATATGGTAAAGAATTGTGTGAGACCATCTCATGTAAGGGCTTACGTAATACAGATAAAAAGTGATACATTTTATAAAGAAAAATTATACTAAACTAATGAAAGATGATAATGTTATTTTATGAACAATTTATATTATAAATGAAAGTGATAACATTTTAAAGCAAAAATTATAAAAAAAAAATTATTGTAAAATTGTCTCACACGCAAGACTTACCCATAAAAAATATATAGTGGTTCAAAAATGTTTTGCAATTTTTGTAGAAGATGCAAAATAGTTAATTATTTATAAAATTTTATATTAACAAAATATTAATAATTTTCGTAATTAGTTGTTATAAAGCTTTCAAAGTATAATAAAATAGAAGATATCAAATAATTAAAAGGTTCGTGCATTTAATAATAAAACAATAAAACAAAACAAAACTTTCTAACTTATTATTAGTTATAATACTAAGTTCTTGTTCTTACTAATTGAAGTGAATATTTAAAGATATTAATGTGGATACATTGAATGTTTGAAATAAAATGAAATTTGATTTTTTTTAAAATTTGTTACATATCAAAATCTTTAAATATAATGTTTCATCTCTTGCTTAATTGATTAAAAGTTAATATAATATGGTAAATATAAAGATACATATATTATTATTATTTAAAAAAAAGATAATCAAAAAATTTAAAGTAATGCAATAAAACGTCTTGCTTAAGGGTAGGTCTTGCGTGAGACCGTCTCACGTGAAACTATTTTTCACTTTTTAAAATAGTTATCACTTTCGCTATAAATCGTTATCACTATCGCTATAAAATGTTATCACTTTTTATTTACACTATTATCACTTTTACTGATTTATTATCACTTTCCTTCAGAAAAGTTATCACTTTCTGACCGTCTCATGTCACTTTCACATAAGCCTTTACGTGAGATGATCTCACACAAGTCTTTACCCTTGCTTAATTGATTCCAAGTTAATATAATATGGTAAATATAAGAAATAATTACTGATAGGTACACACTTTGTACCCCTAATTACTACTAGATACATTGATTTAAAATAATTACTCCCTCCGTCCCCCAAAGTATTTCACACTTTCCTTTTTCATCCGTCCCTCAAAGTATTTCACACTTCACTTTTACTAAAAATGGTAATGAATACACTATAATAATACCTACTTTTTACACATATCCCAACAAAATACTCACTTTTTGAACTTAGTCTCAATTTTGGTACAAATTGATAAGAGTAAGCGTACTCTATCGTTGTGTGTAGACGTGGTGACCAAGTGCAAAATTTATAATATCGAACCCAAGGGAGAAAGTGTATGTATCCGTATTCGAAAGATGTTTCACTCTAGAAGGACTAATCAATAAAGAAGAGGTTGAATTACACTACAATCTAACTAAGAAAGCAATTAAAGATAGAACATGTACAAATGAGATGGATGATGGGTGAAGGTGAACAATCTAAGAAGTATGCAAGGCTAACAACATTCATGGAAAAGGTATATATAGACTCACACACACACATGCATTGGTGATCTTCATGTTATGATATTAAGGACACTCAAAGAGTGTTTCCAATCCTCACTATTCCTATAGGTACTTACGGATATTAATATACCGGTATAGAGATATTATCACGAAGAATTTTCTCTAGTAGGTAGGGACGTTTTCCTAGTGTTCCCTTTCTAAGGTCAAGTGAGAATTAGCTTGGTTCCCCTCATCATATCAAACACTTTCACAAGTAATTATCAATAATGTCCTATCATGAGGTTCTAAGCACATGAAGGTTATGGCCAAACTCCCCACATACTTAACATAGTCATCTCATGCAATCAATGATTCAATTAAACCACTAAACATAATATTGGAATGACCATCCTAACACTATGAATAGAGAATCTAATCACACAAATCATACATAAAATGAGAATAAGCATTCATGATAGAAAATATTCATACAGTCAATTCATCGAACATGTGGTGTGCAAAATCTACATTATCCTTCACCAATCATATTGCTAGCCTCACATGAGGACTAGCCAATATAAATCATTACAAAATCAATATAATCCATGGCATGCTCCAATTGAGCTAAATAATGAAGAAAACAACAAATCAAAGGTTGATGGGCTTCCCTTTTTAAGATGGCCTTCTCTTCCTTCAACATGCTCCAATCTTCACTCCTTGATGTTCTTCCCTTCTTAGATTGGTGGATTAGTGGAATGGATGGATGGATGTGAGAAATCAAGAGGAATTGGTGATGAAAATGGAGGAATGGATGATGAAAATGGAGGAATGGATGATGGATGGATGGAGAGGGTGTGTGTGCAACCCAAAACCCTCAAAATCTGCCTCAAGTGGTGATATTGGGGGTATTTATACCCCCTCTACACACTTGGAAATCGCACAAAGGTGTAAAACGCGATTTTAGGCCAAGTGCAAGAAAACACGGGCGTGTTTTCCTGCATCTGCCCGTGTTTTCTTGCAATTTTTCAGCTTTCTGTAAGTTTTTGCACATGCAGAAAAACACGGGCACTGCATAAAAACACGAGCGTGTTTTTATGCATTTTGACTAATTCTTCATTTTCTTCAACTTTCTCCTTTCTTCATGCTTTTTATCACCATTTATCCTCATAATCACCTATTCAAAGACATGAAAATCATCATCATCAATTTTCCAAAATACAATATAAAAAAATACAAAAATACGAAATAAAAAGACGAAAACACACACAAAAATGACACAAAATCTAGGTGAAAATAGCGATGATCAACCCCCCAAACTTAAAGTGTTGCTCGTCCCCGAGCAACGAAAATGACAAATCAAGAGGAGAAATTTTCACCTAGGAAAAGACCTAATGAATATAAGTAATAACACATCAATATCAATAAGAATAACAACTTATGCTAAGTCATCCTACAACATTAAACTCATGACATAAGGAATTAACAAGTTCAATCACAAGAGAATAAAGTGTAATATAGTCCTTTTTGGTCCAAGCCTCACATAGGTCACTCTTTCAAGTAAGGTAACAACACTCATCAATCGATTGGCTCGACTCGCTATAAGCTTGCTCGTGGACTACATTCACAAACCACCAAAGTTTCAATTAATGATCAAAAAGGTCTTTAATTAGGATGTAATGATAGGCTCTTTGGTATGGTAGGAAGAATATAGATAATAGTAACTAATCAAGTGTAAGTAATCGAAGAGGTAGCTACTTTCTTCCATTCCTCCACTCTTCTTTTCTTCCTTTTTTATCTTTGTTGGTCACAAGCACTTTTCATCATCTTTATCCTATGAATCGAGCTCCTCATGATGCATGCTTCCTTTCTTTGAACTTTTATTTTCTTGAGCATCTTGTTGTTGCTTTGCTCATTCTCTTGTTTTTAGGTTGCATGTGCATTCTTGCTTGTGCTCTTTTCATCCTTTTTCTTACTTGTTTACCATTTTCTTTCTTTTTTTGTTATCTCATCAAATATTTCTAGCCACCACCTCCTCAATTACTCACACAAAAGGGTACATATATAAGGCTCATGTGGGTAATCAAGGGTTGTTAAGTGCTAAATTCATAAGAAATAGGCTTATAAGCTCAAAGTGGTTGACTAGGGATGATGTTCGCGGTATGAAAATATTTGGCAATGACTATAAATGACAAGGATGGCCTTAGATCATATCATTAATCACCACTAATCGGGCTCGTTCCTATAGTCCTTGAGCAAGTTCTAACTTATCAAACACAATCGATCCACTCATGAAGAAATACCATGTATGCACGGTTGAGGCTCAAATGCTCACAAGCTTATGCTCGGACCTTAAGGACTTATTACACCACATTCATCTCAAAATTGAACAAGTTAAGTAAAACATGTCACAATTTGAAAGTGTAGAGATTCTTAATCATAATTTGTCATCACTTATCACAACAACATGTCATCACTCATATTCAATAAAACGACTCACGACATCCCAAAACAAGCCACCAAACAACCTATACAAGAATAAAAATACAAACAAAACACATAAATAAAGACTCACCAAACAAGAAACAATACACAAACACATAACATGCATACACGAAAATTCCATCCACCAAGAGAAAATTAAGCACATATCCTCAATCATCCAACATGTAAGCTCACGAATTTGCCACCTTATTCAAAAATAAGAAAAACTAAAGCAAGTAAACTACCTAAATAAAGCAAGTAAACCTCCCAAGATACATAACAAATGAAGTAGCATACCAATCCAATCAAATTCATTTCAAAATCATGTATATGCTAAGAAAATAGAAATGATGAGTAGTAAAGTGAACTCCCTGAAAAAGGCATCCGGAGGTGGAAATGGCTAACACGAGCTTCCGAATTGCATGCACAACGAATCTCGACATTAATTTCCGGGCTCAATTCATGCTTCCACTACGCTTCATGTATGCTCAACAACTCATCAACACCATTAGCACAACAATTGCTAGCAAAAAATAAACTCGCATGCACTTCAACACAACCAAACGATCCAAAATCATACCAATACTCATGAGAAAATTTTTAAAATTTACCCAATTTTACAAGAAGATCTCTCAATCATCATAATAAGCACACTCAAGTGGTGAGTCACACCACGCACTCTCCCCCCAAACTTAAATCGAAACAAGTTGAGAATTAAGTTTGCAAAAGATGTTGGGACTTACCATTGTAGTTTTCAACAATAAGCTTCTTGTAGAGAAGTATATGCATCACAACGATTCAAGGTATGTCCACCACGCACTATCCCCCTAAACTTAAAGTAAAATAAGATTTGAATTTTAAGTTTGCAAGAAGTGGTGAGATTTACCTTCACACTTCAAATCAAGCACTTCTCGTATCATCAATATACATTTTCCTTACGAGCACAATCAACCTACACACCAAAAATGCCAGAAAACTAAATCAAAGCAATTAAGTGAAAGCATTAAAATAAACGATGGGTTGCCTCCCATCTAGCGCTAAGTTTAACGTCTTCAAGCCGGACGCATAATTAAACTTTTAAGCTCCACAAAAATTCATCGCATCAACATCCTTCATCTTCACTTTAAACTTTCTTTTTGCTCTCTTCTTGTCCGTTATGACCTTATCCCCCTTCCTACTAACAAGAATTGACATTCCGTGAGAGTCATAGAACGAACACTTCTTTTTCCTACATGAGAAACAATCTTCTTCTTTGTCGAGTTTCCATTCAATATCCGAAGCTTCATCCCTATCAAATTCAACATAAGAAAGATTAGACTTTTCAATTTTCACATAATTTTCCACAATAGGAATCAAAGCTTCTAAGTAATAAGATTGTTCAATCTTCTCAAACTCATCCGGAGGCACATTTGGGGGCTTAAGATATGACTCATCCTTTCCTCCTTGATGGCATGATAGTAATTCACTCTCGTCCTCCGAGCTCAATGAGACCTCCTCCTTTTCTTCATCTTCACTAGATCTTTCGATTGTAAAGAAATTTTTCCCAAGAGTAAGCGGGACTCGAGGCTCCGCTTCCACACCAAGTACCACAAAATTAACCGAGAAGACCATCTCATTCACCTTAACCACAACGTCTTCAACCTTTCCAAAAGGTAAAATAAAAGATCCATTTTTACCCTTAAGACATGTTGTGGTTGGCTTGAGTTTCCCCATATCAAGGCTTCTATAAGTAGAATAAGGCATTACATTTTCAATTATCTCCAAGTCACACCTTGCATTAAGAGTTCCTTTTCCTTCTATTTCACAAGGCATTACATCCTTTCCAAGGTCCTCCACTTTCATGGAATACTCTTCATGCATAGATTTGACCTCTTCATTTTTCACCTTACTCTCCTCCATCTTCTTCTTTTTCAATGCAATGTAACTCTTAAACTCTTCTATCTTTTCTTCTTTAACACATCTTTGAGGAAAAGGAATAGGATAAGGAGTAATCGGAATGCCCCAATAATCACTTTCAAACTTTTCTACATACATTTCTTCTTTCGGCACTCTTTCCTTCTTCATTCTCCATTTTAACTTGCGCTCAACCTCTTTTCCTTCTACACATATTTCTCCAACCAAATTTACCTCTTTCTTTTCTTTCTTAGCCTTTAAGAGCTCTTCATCACTCGAGTCTTTATTATCCCCCGAACATTCTTCTACCTCTAACTCTTCTTCAGTCTTCTCATCAAAATTCTCCATTTCGCGAAGAGTGTTCCGTTCACTTATCATTAGACTCATTCGACTCTCTAGGGCCTCAAGTCTCCTATCATTTTCTTCTTCCTCTTTCTTCCTCTCTTCTCGTCTTTCTTCAAGCATTTTCATCATTTGATTTAATTGATCTTGTAAGGAAGGTCTGCTTTCATCGTATGGTGGACACCCTTCTTGGAAATTCTCTTGAACATACTCGTTTTGCATACACGCTGCATTCCCCATTTGATAATTGGGCATGCTCCACACTTGTCCACTATTAAAGTTGGAAGTAGGCATTGAATAGACATTTTGAGACTGATAGTTTGAAAGGCTTGGTTGAATGCTTGTAGAGAAGAAATGATTGTAAGAACTTGATGGAGTGTAAGTGTATCCTTGGTATGATTGGCATGTACTCTCATTATAAGCTCGTTGCCATCCCCCATTTCCTCCATTATTGTAGAATTGGTCAATGTTCATCATCTCTTCAAGGGACCTTCTACAACTCCTCTACACTTGCTATTTTTGGTTTTGCTTCTTCTCCCCTTCTTTCAAGGTTGATGTACCTATCAAGAAGAACAAGTAAGAACAAAATTTTTCAAAACAAATATAAAAGCAAAAATAAAAAAAATATCCTAAGTAAAGCTAACAAATCCAAACACGTTACACCGAAGCCTTTCTCCCCGGCAACGGCGCCATGAACTTAGTCTCAATTTTGGTACAAATTGATAAGAGTAAGCGTACTCTATCGTTGTGTGTAGACGTGGTGACCAAGTGCAAAATTTATAATATCGAACCCAAGGGAGAAAGTGTATGTATCCGTATTCGAAAGATGTTTCACTCTAGAAGGACTAATCAATAAAGAAGAGGTTGAATTACACTACAATCTAACTAAGAAAGCAATTAAAGATAGAACATGTACAAATGAGATGGATGATGGGTGAAGGTGAACAATCTAAGAAGTATGCAAGGCTAACAACATTCATGGAAAAGGTATATATAGACTCACACACACACATGCATTGGTGATCTTCATGTTATGATATTAAGGACACTCAAAGAGTGTTTCCAATCCTCACTATTCCTATAGGTACTTACGGATATTAATATACCGGTATAGAGATATTATCACGAAGAATTTTCTCTAGTAGGTAGGGACGTTTTCCTAGTGTTCCCTTTCTAAGGTCAAGTGAGAATTAGCTTGGTTCCCCTCATCATATCAAACACTTTCACAAGTAATTATCAATAATGTCCTATCATGAGGTTCTAAGCACATGAAGGTTATGGCCAAACTCCCCACATACTTAACATAGTCATCTCATGCAATCAATGATTCAATTAAACCACTAAACATAATATTGGAATGACCATCCTAACACTATGAATAGAGAATCTAATCACACAAATCATACATAAAATGAGAATAAGCATTCATGATAGAAAATATTCATACAGTCAATTCATCGAACATGTGGTGTGCAAAATCTACATTATCCTTCACCAATCATATTGCTAGCCTCACATGAGGACTAGCCAATATAAATCATTACAAAATCAATATAATCCATGGCATGCTCCAATTGAGCTAAATAATGAAGAAAACAACAAATCAAAGGTTGATGGGCTTCCCTTTTTAAGATGGCCTTCTCTTCCTTCAACATGCTCCAATCTTCACTCCTTGATGTTCTTCCCTTCTTAGATTGGTGGATTAGTGGAATGGATGGATGGATGTGAGAAATCAAGAGGAATTGGTGATGAAAATGGAGGAATGGATGATGAAAATGGAGGAATGGATGATGGATGGATGGAGAGGGTGTGTGTGCAACCCAAAACCCTCAAAATCTGCCTCAAGTGGTGATATTGGGGGTATTTATACCCCCTCTACACACTTGGAAATCGCACAAAGGTGTAAAACGCGATTTTAGGCCAAGTGCAAGAAAACACGGGCGTGTTTTCCTGCATCTGCCCGTGTTTTCTTGCAATTTTTCAGCTTTCTGTAAGTTTTTGCACATGCAGAAAAACACGGGCACTGCATAAAAACACGAGCGTGTTTTTATGCATTTTGACTAATTCTTCATTTTCTTCAACTTTCTCCTTTCTTCATGCTTTTTATCACCATTTATCCTCATAATCACCTATTCAAAGACATGAAAATCATCATCATCAATTTTCCAAAATACAATATAAAAAAATACAAAAATACGAAATAAAAAGACGAAAACACACACAAAAATGACACAAAATCTAGGTGAAAATAGCGATGATCACTTTTTCACCCATTCCAATAACTTTACATACCTTTTTCATTAAATTAACTAAAATATTTATTCTCTTTCTTACTTTATACTTAAAAAGTCAAAATTTTCTTAAACTCCGCGCACACAAATACGTGAAATACATCAGGGGACGGAGGGAGTATTATTTAATACAAAATATTAAAGTAAAATACCAAATATACCCCTAACCCATATACCTTTAAAACACTAACCCCAACCTCCACCCACCACCGGACCACCGCTGCCGCTGCCGGACCGCCGCCGCCGCCGCCGGCGAAGCTCCGGCGGCCGATCGCATGAAAATCTGTTCGTCAAAAAAAAAAAAAAAAAAAAAAAAACTGGTCGCCGGAAAGCTGCCGCGCCGCCGCCGCCGGAGCTCCAGCAGCCGGTCGCCGGAAAAACTGTTCGTCCAAAAAAAAAAAAAAACTGGTCGCCGGAAAAACTGCCGCCGCCGGAAAAGCTGCCGGACCGCCGCCGCCGGACCACCACATTTTTTTGCTGCACACACTTTTTTTTCCTGCACACACTTTTTTTGCTGCACACACTTTGCTGCACATGAACTTTTGCTGCACACAATATTTATGTGCAGCACATTAATAGGGGTAATATTGGAATATCACTATATATTTTTGTACCTAGTAGTAATACTTTTGTATGTTTGTATCTCATAGTAATTTAGGGTTTTTTTGTGTACCTAGTAGTAATCCTCCCTAAATATAAAAATACATATATTATTATTTAAAAAAAAACTTCATTATAAAATTTAAAGTAATGCAATAAAATGTCTATATATTTTAAGATGATTTAATTTCTTCACAAAACCCACCCCAATGTAGTACAATAATATTTAATTTATGTATTCATATTACTTTTTCTGAATTCATTGTTTTTTAAAGTTAAAAGGGCGTGTGTATTATATTATAGTTAAATATAGCTAATAAATTATAAACATAAATAATTTCTTTAACTTACTCATAGATAATAAAATATATAATAATTAAAAAATTAAACTTTGCGTACGTTAATATATTATTGTTATTATGATGATTAATAAATGATTGATTATTTAATTATAATAATGTTAATAATAAATTTCTATTAAAGAGAATAAAATTAATTTTTTTTAATCTTTTTATGGTAGGTATTTAGATGTTCCTCCTGATTATACTCTTAATTTAATTAGTAATTTGAACAAAATTATAATATAAATTTCAGAACAATAATATTACCGTTATTTTAATATTTGTTAGAGACATTTACATTTATATATATTTTTAAATGTATTATTTAAACAAATTATTATTAATTTAATAATTTTATTTTTATTAATTATGAACCTTAAAATTCACTCTCTTAAACTTTTCAATTATTATATCACAGGGCTAATTATTTAATTTTTTGAATTTTTTATTACAATATATTATATCAAATAATACGAAAATTACATTAAAACAACAAATAAAAGAAATATAACTAATAAAATTACATATGGTTCATCAACTACGGCAAAAAAATAAACTTTTTATGGATGTAATCACCAAACAAGCACATTGGATGAATAGGTATAGAGGTGTAAGAGAAAAACAAAAATTACACAACTCTTTCGTTTTGCAATCTGATTCGAAAATGCCCCGCTTCCTCTTCATTTCAATTTTGTCTGCTTATTTCAATTAAATTTGTGAAATTCTCCTTTCTATTGGATACACTGTAGTCGTCGTTTCTTTTTATGATGCCGTATCCGACTACATCTCGATTTCCCTCTCATCTAACCGAGTAGCTGTGAAGCTCTTCATTACTATTGAGAATTCGTTCTTGAATTGCACCTCCGACGAACCCATTATCATCGTTGAAGGCAACTCCACAATTTATAATGTTTAATTTGTCTTTTCATATTATTTGAATTTATGAATTCATTAATGTGATCATATGAAAAGGTTAATTATAATAATATTAATAATAATAATAATAAGTATAAAATTGATTTAATATTGATTATGATAAATATGAAGAGTCATTATTTATTAAGATATAATGAATATAAATAATTAAATTATTAGTATTATATATCATTAATAGATGAAAGGGTAAAGATGTGTAATTAAAAAAAATAAGAAGGGATATAATTGAAAAAAAAGTTTCTCATATCCTTCCCACTTTGAATATATTAAGATTAGGATTATTATTATGATTATAATAATTAAGAAGATGAATAGCCATGGTAAACACAAAAAAAATTAATGGATTAATGCATGTAGAAACTCAAATAAATATCTTAACAATTAATAGGATATAAATTAATGATAAGAGTAAAAATGTAGTAAAGAAAAATAAGTAAGGGTAAAGCTGGAAAAAAATGTTAACACTTAGAAAGACACTTTTAATATATTATGATATATATATATATATATATTAAGTTATCACCATTTTTCCCACTCCTATTAAATTTTATTAATACATCTCTTATTGCAGAATTAGATGAGTGATACATGTGCTTGCAAAAGAAAAATTCTCGACATTTTCTCTTATGGTTAACATTTCTTTTAAAGTAGATTTGATCTCTTTTCTATGTGTCATTTACTTAATTATTTTATTTTTCTAAATTAAGCTCATCCGCTCTTTTAAGGAGACTACACTCAGTTTTATAATTTTTTACTTTTTGATGAGATATATGCAACAAATAATAATGCTAATAATAATAGACTTGAAATGTCTTTGGGACAATTGAGCAAACCTTGTTCACGGTGGAGTTATTGGGTTCATCCTTGTCTCCTTTTCTCATTTGAATGACAGGGTAGTTTGGATGATCATTGCACCAAGATTAAAGAGAAAAATAAAAAATTATAAGTCAACGAGCTAAGAAAAATAACTTGCATTCAACTAAATAATCATATAGAAAGTGAGCATCTCGACAGAACATATTCCCAATATGTTGTTAGCAGGCTTTATGAAATCACTGCACCATTTTATTCATGTCTGCAATTTGTTAGAGAGGAGAGAGGTTGTTTGAGATGGCATCTTATGCAGCTCTGCTTTCTCTAATGAACACCATTCACCAGTTCAAGAATCATCCTTGCCCTCCCTTTTCCCTCAGCCAAAAACAGGTGGACTCTCTCATGGAAAATGTCACTCTCTTGCAAGATTTTCTTGAACGTTATTACAGCAGCAGTGACAGCAAAGTAGTCGACTACTTGGAGAACCGCATCGCCCGTGCTGCTTATACAGCGGAAAATGTTATGGAACCCCATGTGATGCATCAAATTCATGGTGGATCCTCAAGTCATGGCGTCAACATCCGTCCCATTGACTTGCATCAAGGTCTAGAGAGAGTGATAGCAGACATGGATGAGATCAGGAGAGAGGTGACAGAGATCATTAATAAGACAAGATCAAGGATGACAAAAATCATCATCTGCCAAGGATTTCTTCAGTTTGTGCAACTTCAATGGGGCAAAATAGTGATGAGGTGGTTCTTGATGATGTCTTAACTGATGAGGTTTCGGTGCAAGGTGTAGAGAGAGTGATAGCAGATTTAAAGGAAACCAGAGAGGTGATGGAGCATGCCAAATATCATCTGCCAAGATTTTCTTCAGCTTATACATCTTCAACAGGGCAAAATAGTGATAGGGTGGTTTTTGATGATGTCTTTACTGATGGAGTTTTGGATAAGCTCACCGGACAACCATGTAATCTCGAAATAATAACCATTGTTGGAATGGGTGGAATCGGTAAGACTACAGTTGCTAGAGTTATTTATGGAAATCCTCTTACTGTCCAACACTTTGATATTCTTGCTTGGGTTACAGTTTGTCAAGAGTATAGTCTGAAAGAAATTTTACAAGTTCTTTGTCTGGAAACCAAAGCGAGCAAAGATGATTTAAGAGAGAAGACAGAAGACGAAGTAGGAGTAATACTATACAAACACTTGTGGCGTAGGAGGTATCTGATTGTAATGGATGATATATGGAGTACTGATGCTTGGGATGGTATTAAATCATTCTTTCCAAATAACAACAATGGAAGTAGAATCATGACAACGACTAGACTATCACATTTAGCATTCCAGTTAAGTCGTCATTCTCACATATTTCAAATGAAGTTTCTGGATGTGGATAAGAGTTGGAATCTCCTCAGTGAAGTGGTATTTGGCAAGAAGGGTTGCCCACCTGATTTGGAGAACATTGGAAGAGAGATAGCTAAAAATTGCAAAGGACTTCCTTTGTCAATATTGGTGATTGGAGGAGTTCTAAGAAGATCCAATATGAGACAAGAATACTGGCTGTACACTTTACAAAATTTAAACTCACTCATAAATTTGCAGAACAACCAACATTGTTTGCAAATACTGCACACCAGTTATAAGGAGCTACCAATATATCTAAAGCCATGTTTTCTGTACATGGGAGTTTTTCCTGAGGATGCCAATATCCATGTGTCCCAAGTCATCAAATTGTGGGTTGCTGAAGGAATTGTGAAGCCCATTGATGACAGAAGCTTAGAAGAAGTAGCAGAAGATTACTTTAAAGAACTTGTTGACAGGAATCTCATCTTCACAAGTAAAATGAGCAGGAGTGGGAAAGCAAAAGTGTGCAAGATTCATGATCTCTTGAGAGATTTATGCTTAAGAGAAGCACGAAACAAAAGCTCTTTTGCGTGGTAAAGAAGCAGAAATTCAACATGCTACCAGGCATAAATATTGCTCACCTTCTCATAAACAGAACAGGAGCATATCCCTTTCATGTTATGCAATCTGCATCATTCTTCCACTCATTGCTCTTGAGATTCCGAACGCACGAACTTCTGGCCTACTCGTTGCTGAGGGTATGCTCCAAGCGGGGTGGATATGAATTATACAATCGCCGTGCCACACCTACATACTCCGAAAATGCCATTTTCCAGCAAGCTAACCTGAGCTACCTTTCTTTAGAGTTGGACAATTTGAATGCAATATCAAGATTCTCTTCCAGCTCTCTTATTCTATGGAATGTAAAGATACTTAAGATTGCTGTTCCCCTATTTAAATCATGGGAGCCTATATTAGCACCATCCCAACTTTGGGAGATGCCATTACTTAGGCATGCCTTGCTTGGTGGGCTTCAAATTCCAGACCCCATTGGACACAAATTTGTGATGGAAAATCTACAGACACTATCACATATAAGGAATTTCAAGTGTACTGAAGATGTGGTAAAGAGAATCCCCAATATCAAGAAACTGAAGTTGGTATATAGAAGAGGTGAGGAAGAAGAGTTGCCAAATATGCATCTCAACAATCTTGCTCTTCTAACAAAACTCGACACTTTAGTCTTCACCTTGGCTTTCATGGCATTCCTGGTCAAGTGGATAGCCTAGTGTGGGATATCACCCTCCCACATTCCCTCAAGAAGCTGAGTTTATGCGGCACCATGCTCAGTTGGGACGAGTTGACGACGAAGGTAGGTTCTTTGCCTCTCCTTCAAGTTCTCAAGCTTGGTTGGGATGCATGCAGGGGACCCTACTGGGAAACAGCTGAAGGCCAATTCTGCAGCTTAAATTTCTTGCTAATTGATGACATGTATGGCAATCTGAGATATTGGATGACTGACAGCGCCCACTTTCCTCGCCTTGAGATGCTTCATCTTCAATATTTTCGACACTTGGAGGAGATTCCTTGGAGCATAGGAGACATACTTACACTGCAGTTGATTCGATTGGAAGGTTGTAGCGAAACTGTGCAAGATTCTGCGTATAAGCTTAGAGAGGAACAAGAGCAGATTGGCAATGAACACCTTCAAGTTCTAAGTTGTAAGGATAGAATTTGGTGTGTCATAGTACTTCTTTTTTCGCCCACCGGATGTCCTGTTACATGATTTACATCTACTGTACTCGTTAGACGAGTGCCACAAGAGAAAGAATCTAAACATTGCCTTAGATTTATGCTTTTTCTCGTATTGCTCAACCAAAAGTGTGATACAAAAGATGTAATATCAATGTATAACAAAACATGCAGATGGTTTTCTCTACTCTAGCAAGTCTCACCAAAATTTCATTTTCTTGTAGATCCTCCAGAGTGTCCGCTACGAGGATGGGAATAAAAAGTAAGAAGTTGAATTTGTATGGAACTAGCATTGATTTTATAAAAATGTCCAACTCAATACAACAAAATAGTTTATAATTTATTATGAAAAATTAAGGCCGGCACATCTAGTGCATATCGTGCGGTTGGCAAATCTTCATATGCAATCTGTTATTTTCGGACATCACTAGAAAGAAAAAAACTCAGTATTTTCCAATGGCTGCATATGCAGCTCTGGTTTCTCTAATGCAAATCATTACGCAGATTAAGAATCATCCTCACCCTCCATTTTCCCTCGACGAAGATCTGACAAACTCACTCATGAAAAACATTACTCTCTTGCAAACTTTCCTTGAACATACTTCCAGCAAAGAAGACAATGAGTTGGAGAGTCACATTGTGGATGCAGCTTATGCAGCAGAAGACATAATCGAATCCCACATAGTCGATCAAATTCATGCTGGATCGAACATCAGCACCGTTGACTTGTATCAAGGACTAGAGAGGGTGATACAAGACATGGAACATTTGATCAAGAATGAGATCAAGGGAGCCCCACATCATGATCAGCTCCAAATAAGTTCTTCAGTTAGTACTGCTTCAATAAGTCCTGCTTCCACGTGGCATTGCGACCCTGCGGCTAAGTTTGATGATGTCTTGATCCATGAGGTTTTGGATAAGCTCACTGGAACACAGTGTGAGCTGCACATCATCCAGATTGTTGGAATGGGTGGAATCGGTAAGACTACCTTGGCTAGAAATATTTACTCGAATACACTAACTGTCCAATACTTCGACATTCTTGCTTGGGTTACGATCTCTCAAGAGTGTGACAGGGGAAACACTCTACGAGTTCTTTGTCAAGAAATCAAAGGGAGCAGCTATGATTCGAGCCAGATGAGTGAGTATGAAATAGGAGAAAGAGTTCGAAAAGAATTATGGGATAGGAGATATCTGATTGTAATGGATGATATATGAAGTGTTGAGGCTTGGGATAAAATTAAGCATTTTTTTCCGGATAACAATAATGGAAGTAGAATCTTGATCACTACTAGACTATCAAATTTGGCTTTCGATTTAAGTGGTTCTCACACCTTCCAAATGAACTTCTTGGATGATGATGAGAGTTGGAATCTCCTTTCTGAATTGTGTTTTGCAAAGAAATAGGTTGTCCTATTGAGTTGGAGAATGTTGGAATGGAGATTGCAAGAAACTGTAGAGGGCTTCCTCTGTCAATAGTTGTAATTGGAGGACTTTTAAAAGAGCCCAAGATTACACTTGGATTTTGGGAGTACACTTTGCAAAACTTAAAATCACTCATGCATTCGAGTAGTGATGAGCATTGTTTGCAGATACTGTGCACGAGCTATAAGGAGTTGCCGATACATTTGAAGCCATGTTTTTTGCACATGGGAATATTTCCAGAAGACGAAGAAATATGTGTTACTGACCTCATCAGATTGTGGGTTGCTGAGGGAATTCTGAGACCAGTTGAAGACAAAATGTTAGAAGAAGCTGCAGAAGGGTACTTAAAAGAACTAATTGACAGAAATCTCATTATAGTTGAGGAGTTTCGTTGGAATGGAAAAGCAAAAGTATGCAAAGTTCATGATCTGCTGAGGGATCTAAGCTTAAGAGAAGCTCAAAAACACAGGTTTCTTAGCATAATCAATCAATATTCCAACTTTCCTCTAGGCGTAAATATGGAAAGACGTTTTTGTATTACCAGAGATGCACTAGATAAACATTGCCCACAAGTTTTTCGAGCATTTGAATATGCATCATTAGCCCGTTCTTTGCCTTTGATGAGGGGCTCATACGAAACTTCAGCATTATTTGGATCAAGATTGTTGAGGGTATATAGGTCTCTTTATGGGAGTGTTAAAGACTTCAGTTGTGTAGAAGGTGTTTTCCAGCAAGCTAACTTGAGGTACCTTTCTGTTAAATTTGATTTCCATGCATTGTCGTGTTTCACTTCTTTGTGCTCTCTAGTCTGGAACCTACAAACACTCAAGGTTTCTGTTCCCCTCTTCTCCTGGGACCCTATAACAGCACCATCGAAAATTTGGGAGATGCCTCTGCTTAGGCATGCCATACTAGTCGGGTTTCAACTCGTTGATCCTCCGTATAAAGAAGACTAGTTTGTCTTGAAAAACTTACAAACACTGTCCCGTGTAAGGTTTTTCAAGTGTAGCGAAGAGGTGGTTGAGAGAATCCCAAATATCAGGACCCTTAAACTTGAGTACTCAAGAGTAGGATTTGTGGAGGAAGAAGGGTGGCCTGATATGTGTCTCAATAATCTTGGTCGTCTTCAAAAACTCGAATCCTTAAACCTTAACATGATTTGTCTCAGTAGAGAATTCGTGCAGAACATAACATTTCCAAACTCTCTAAAGAAGTTGAGTTTAAGTGGCACTGAGCTCAGTTGGGATGAGTTGACGACAAAGATAGGCTCGTTGTCTTGTCTTGAGTTTCTTAGACTAAGTTTGGATGCCTGCAGGGGTCTGAACTGGACTACCCTCGAAGGGCAGTTCTGCAGCCTAAAGTTCTTGAGAATGGGAAGTGCTTTCTAAGCCTTGATCTCAAGTACTGGGAGACGGACAACACCTACTTTCCTCGTCTTGAGCACCTTTTTCTTGATCATTTACAAGAACTAGAGGAGATCCCTTCAAGTATAGGAGATATACCCACGCTCAAGTTGATTCGGTTAGTAGGATGTAGTGAATTAGCTGAGGATTCCGCAAGACGAATAAAAGAGGAGCAAGAAGATTATGGCAATGAAGTCCTTCAAGTTTTAATCGGTATGATTTGAATCTCAACATTCATTTATCTTTAAAGATTTAAGTTCTATTCTAACAACATTTCATTTTCTACCAAATTACCATCTGATATTTTCTACCAATTTATTGATGCAGATGAATATTAGTTCACCAGGAGTAAACATAATAGCAGCAACTTTCATTCCTCAATGTTTCCAGGTTTAAGTTATGAGGCAAAATAGTCCTTCCTTTCTAGTTAAATTCTCATGTTCTAAAACTAGTTGGTAATTATTTTTTACTTAAATATTAAAACTAATGAACAACCACGTGAAATAAACATCTAACAACTTAAATTTTTTTAGAACATAGTTTTGTGGTCAGTTTTAGTCACAATGACTCTAACGTAACCCAACTAAGAGGTGATGGATCAAAGGAGGAAATGCATCAAAGAAAAGATAGATTTTCATTGCTCATTCCTGTATTTTTCATAGATTGTTTGTTACATCATTCTTTCGCCTCTCCTTCTATATGGGAATTGATTCCTCTCTTTCCTTCTAGATTGTTCCTTCTAATCAATGATTGACAAGTGTCCTATTCCAGAATCATCCCCTAACAGATTTGATGCCTTTTTGGTGCTCTTATACCTCATTGGTTGATATGGAATCCTTGCCTAACAAACAATTGGGGACCACTATATCATATCCTTATTATTATCCCTGTTCTTATACTGTCATTCTTCACCATGATCTTCGGAGACTAGGGGTTATTTCCTGGGTTTAACCAGTGGTTATTCACTGGTTTGTGCTCTTGATTATCCTCTGGATAAAAGAGATAGACCTGGGTTCATTTCGCCTTCTCCCGTCCCTTGGGCCTGCGCTATTGGGCTTTTTTAATATCTAGAATTGGGCCAAGCATTTCTCCCATAACACATAGTGACCCAGAGAAGATAGAAAGAAAGAATATTAAATGAGAGAATCTTTATTAGTATTCAAACTATGTTAGCCAGCATTGTTGTTTATCATCTTCAAGACTCCACTACGCAATTATTTCTGCAACTTCAGAGATAGAGATAGAGAGATTTATTTTGAGATGGTAGCTTATGCAGCTCTGCTTTCTGTAATGCAAACCATTAATCACATCCAGAATCATCCTCACCCTCCAATTTCTTTCGACCAAGAACAGCTTCGCTCTCTCACCCAAAACCTCACTTTCTTGCAAGATTTTCTCGAACATTATTCCACCCAAGAACACGAAGAATTGGAGGGCCGTATAGCAGATGCAGCTTAAGCAGCAGAAGATGTAATCGAAACCCATATTATCGATCAAATCCATGCTGGATCCATTAGTCATGCCAAAGTCAACACTTCCGTTGACTTTTATCAAGAGCTGGAGAGAGTGATAGAAGGCACGAACATGATCAAGAAAGAGGTGATGAAGATCAATAAGAAAAATATTGGTGCCCGACATCGTGACCAGCTCCTAACAAATGCTTCCCTAAGAATGCAGAGCATCACCAAGGCGGAATTTGATGATTCCTTGATGAATAAAGTTTTGGATAAGCTCACGGGACAACAATGCAGTCTCCAAATCATCTCAATTGTTGGAATGGGCGGGATTGGTAAGACTACTCTTGCTAGAAATATTTACTCAAATCCACTCATTCTCCAACTCTTATGAATCAACCAAAAACACTTACGTTTTTTTACTCTATTGATTGAAGCTTATGATCACACACTCACACTTATGAATGAATTAAAGAACAACAAACAAGTATAGTGGTTCGGCTAGATGAAGCCTACATCCACTCTCAAAGGTGTTTGAATCTTATTGATGATACAACTTGATGAGAGAAAACTGAAAAAAAAACTGAAAATGATCACTCACTTAACTAAACCTTAAATTGCCTCTTCTCTTTTATAGAAGGATGATCACTTGCAGATGATGTAATCTGCACGACTGTGTGTTTGTTAGTTGGTTAGATGGAATCTTCAACTGCCAAACTCCCTCAGCTATTCTTCCTTCCATCTGATTAACCAACCCTCAACCATTTGATCATTCAAGTAATCTAATGGTCCATCCTTGAGCCAACTCATCAATCCTTATCTTTTGTTTGATTTACTAGCTTCACTAATCTCCTCCTTCCACGTATGAGATACTTATCATACACACAAATCTGCCATGCATGCATGTGTCTATACTTCCTAACAATTCTCCACCTTATAGACACTGCAACATCTCAATAAGACTCAAAACACCCCACCCTGCTGTTTTAAGGGTACATCCACCCATTCTCTTCTTTTATTGCATATTGAACAAGGTTTTACACAACTCAAACTTGAGAGTTGGCAGTGCCTTGGTCAATACATCAGCTGGATTTTCTGCAGTGTTGATTTTCTTTACTGCAACAATCCCCTTTTCAACCATATCTCTTATGAAGTAAAGCCTTACATCAATGTGCTTTGTTCTCTCATGATATCCCTGATGTTTAGATAGATGGAGAGCACTTTGATTATCACAAAATACTTCAAAATCTTCTTGCTGAATCCCAAATTCCTTCAAGATTCCTGTCAACCAAATACCTTCTTTCACAGCTTCTGTGAGTGCCACATACTCAGCCTCTGTAGTAGACAATGCTACCACATGTTGATGTGTAGCTTTCCAATTAATAGTTGTACCAAACATGTTAAATACATAACCTGTCAGTGACTTTCTTGAATCAAGATTTGCAGCATAGTTTGCATCAACATATCCCACAATTGCTTGATTACAATCCTTCCTTCTCTGAAACTTTAAACCTACTGATGCTGATCCTTTAATGTACCTCAAAGCCCATTTCACTGATTCCCAATGCATTAATCCTGGTTTACTCATGAACCTGCTGATCAGACTCATTACATATGCTAAGTTTGGTCTACAGCACACCATTGAGTATATTAAACTTCCAACTGCACTTGCATATGGCATTCTGTTCATTATTGCCCTTTCTCCATCTGTCTTTGGGCTATCTTGTAGTGACAGTCTCAGACCTTGCTTTGTTGGTACTAAAACTGACTTACACTGATCCATATTATATCTCTTCAAGACCTTAACCAAGTAGGACTCTTGATTCAACAGCAAAATACCTGTTGATCTATCTATTTTGATTTGCATACCTAGTATAACACTTGCTTCTCCAAGATCCTTCATCTCAAACTCCTTTCTCAGCACTTCTTTTGCTGTGTTTATACCTGTAATATTCTTACATGCAATCAGAATATCATCTACATATAGCAATAGGTAGGTGAAATTTCCTTCTTTATTCTTTATATATACACAGCTGTCATGCAAGCTCCTATCAAAACCATTTGATGTTATGTATTCATCAAACCTCAAGTACCACTGCCTATGACTTTGTTTAAGCCCATACAGAGACTTAACTAGCTTGCATGCCTTGTTTCCTGATCTATCAATATTCACCCCTTCAGGCACTTGCATATATATGTCTTCTTCAAGATTACCATGTAAAAATGTAGTAGTGACATCCATCTGATGCAATTCAAGGTCAAACTGAGTCACTATAGCAAGTAAGATCCTAATGGAACAATGCTTCACAACTGGGGAGAAGATCTCATTGTAATCAACACCCTCCTTCTGTGAAAATCCTTTTGCAACTAGTCTTGCTTTGTATCTAAATCCACCTTCTTTACTTGTTACTGGTTTTCTTTTGAATAACCACTTACATCCAACAAGCTTCTGATCTGTTGGTTTATCAACAAGTATCCATGTATTGTTCTTCTCCAAAGATAGTAACTCATCTTCCATAGCAGCTAACCACTTATCACTCTCAGTGTTGGAAATTGCTTCTGAGTATGATCTAGGCTCATACATTTCAATATCTGTGGCTACAAACAATGCATAGGACACAACATCAGCTTTTATATACCTAACAGGAGCTCTTACCTGCCTCCTCAATCTATCCCTAACTAACTGATAGCTACTCAATGATCTTCTTTCAGCTGATGTTTGACCCTCTTCTGATGTTGATGTGTTTTGATCCCTTACTTGTTGTTTCTTATCTGTTTCAAGCTCCACCTCAAGCTCAACATTATCTGTATCAGAAACTATACCAGCTGCTCTTTCAATTAAATGCATTTTCTTCTCAATGAAACTTACATCTCTACTAATAAGAAACTTATTTGCCTCATAACACCACAACTTGTAACCTTTTGTCTCTTTGGGATATCCAACAAGTACACATTTAATGGCTCTTGGATCTAACTTATCATGTTTCTGATGTGCATAGGATTGGCAGCCTATAACCCTGAGATGATCATAACTAGGAGGCTTTCCAGACCATATTTCCTCAGGAGTTTTAAGCTTGATTGCTGCTGATGGACATATGTTAATGAGATAAGCAGCAGTAGTTACTAGTTCACCCCAGAATCCCTTAGTGAATCCACCACTTCTCAGCAGACACCTTACCCTTTCAAGTAAAGTTTGATTCATTCTTTCTGCCACCCCATTTTGTTGAGGTGTACCTAGGACAGTCCTGTGCCTCTTGATACCTTTCTCTTGACAATAATTGTTGAACTCTTGTGATACAAATTCTAATCCATTGTCAGTCCTCAAACATTTAAGCTTGCACTCTGTCTGATTTTCAACTTCAGTAAGCCATGTCTTAAATGCTGTCAGTGTCTCATCTTTTATTTTTAAGATCCTTACCCACAACTTTCTTGAGTAGTCATCAATGAAGGTTATAAAGTATCTTCCACCTCCCATAGTTGTAGTCTTGGATGGCCCCCATAAATCTGAGTGAATATACTCCAGTCTTGACTTAGTGTTGTGCTCTGCAGGGCCAAACTTACTCCTTTTAAACTTGCCAAGTATGCAAGCCTCACACTGATCCAACACAACATATGAGCTAAGATTTAATAAACCATGTCTAGCCAACTCTTGTAATCCCCTTTCACTTACATGAGCAAGTCTCTCATGCCATAGTAATACTTCATCTTTTTCTTGTAATGTATTGATCTGTCCAGTGATGACAGATCCCTCAAGAAAATACAGATCATTTTTCTTGATTCCCCTTATCACAACTTTAGATTCTTTTAAGACAGTGAGTATTCCATTCTTACGCCTACTTTCATATCCTAATGTATCCAACACACCAAGAGATATCAGATTTCTCCTTAAGCTAGGCACATATCTCACTTTATTCAGCAATTTGACAGATCCATCAAACATTTTCATCTTAATGGAACCTATGCCTTCAATATTACATGTTTGATCATTTCCTAAAAGGACAGACCCCTCATTAAATTCAGTTAACTCACTGAACCATTCTTTAATGGATGTCATATGAAAAGTACATCCAGAGTCTAAAACCCATTCTTCTGAAATAGAATCAGATACTACAGACAATGCCTCAATAACATCATTCTTAGGTTGAATGTCAGTTACCTGATTTGCATGGTTCTTCTTATTATCAGCTTTTTCTGCAATTTTCTTGGCCACCATTGCCTTTCACTTGAAACACTATTTCTTGTAGTGCACAGGTTTGTTGCAATGGAATCAATTATTGTTATCTTCATCTGTTGAAAAACTCTGAGACTTAGCAAGCTTCTTCTTGTCAAAACTGACCTTCTTATTGTTATTGCTCCAGGTTCCTTGCTTCTTGGCAACCAATACTTCACCACTAACCTGTACATCTGGATTCTTGTGTAATATTTTTGCTCTCAAGGCAAGTTGTACTTGATCTAGAGTAATTGTCTCATTATTACCAAACAGCAGTGTATCCCTTAATCCTTCAAATGATGAAGGAAGGGCTGACAGTAGAATAACAGCCTTATCTTCTGTATGCAGGGCTACATCTATATTTTCTAGATCATCAATTATCCTATTGAACTCATCTAACTGCCCAAGAATTGATTTCTCTTCTGTAATCTTGAAGGAATACAAATTCTGTTTCTTATACAATCTATTAGCAAGAGTCTTAACCATGTAAAGTTCTTCTAACCTTTGCCAAATACCTCTGGCTGTGGTTTCTTTTGCAATCTCCCTTAGGGCCTTATCTCCCAAACACAGAATGATGGCACTTCGAGCCTTGGATTGCTGATCTTGTTATGCCGCTTGTGCTACTGCATCAACCGCCACTGCTTGATTATCCGGTAGTGGTTTGATAGCATCTGAAAGACCTTGTTGAATGAGGATGGCCTCCATCTTCATACGCCACAAGCTGAAGTCTGACTTTTCTGTAAACTTCTCCACATCGAACTTTGTTGTAACCATGATGATCTTCTTCTTCAATCAGATGGCAGCAACTTCTTTTCCCACAGTCGGCGCCACTTCTTATGAATCAACCAAAAACACTTACGTTTTTTACTCTATTGATTGAAGCTTATGATCACACACTCACACTTATGAATGAATTAAAGAACAACAAGCAAGTATAGTGGTTCGGCTAGATGAAGCCTACATCCACTCTCAAAGGTGTTTGAATTTTATTGATGATACAACTTGAGGAGAGAAAACTGAAAAAAAAAAATGAAAATGATCACTCACTTAACTAAACCCTAAATTGCCTCTTCTCTTTTATAGAAGGATGATAACTTGTAGATGATGTAATCTGCACGGCTGTGTGTTTGTTAGTCGGTTAGATGGAATCTTCAACTGCCAAACTCCCTCAGCTATTCTTCCTTCCATCTGATCAACCAACCCTCAACCATTTGATCATTCAAGTAATCTAATGGTCCATCCTTGAGCCAACTCATCAATCCTTATCTTATGTTTGATTTACTAGCTTCACTAAACTCCTCCTTCCACATATGAGATACTTATCATACACACAAATGTGCCATGCATGCATGTGTCTATACTTCCTAACACCAACATTTTGACATTCTTGTTTGGTTTACAATTTCGCAAGAGTGTAGTGGCCTAGAGATTCTTCTCCAAGTTCTCTCTGAGAAAAATAAAGGAATTGGGATGAGTGAATACAAATTAGGAGAAAGAGTGCATAAAAAATTATGGGGTAGGAGATATTTGATTGTGATGGATGACATATGGAGTTATGAACTTTGGGATAAAGTTAAAATCTTCTTTCCAGACAACAATAATGGAAGTAGAATTGTGATAACCACTAGGCTCTCTTATTTGGCTAACAAACTAAGTGGTTCTCATGTCCTACAATCGAGTTTTCTCAATGAGGAGAAGAGTTGGGATATGCTTTGTGAAATTGTGTTTGGCAAAGAGTTAGGTTGCCCTAATGAATTGGTGAGTGTAGGGAAGGAGATTGCTAGAAATTGCAGGGGACTTCCTTTGTCAATAGTAGTGATTGGAGGACTTTAAAAAAAATCCAGCAGGACGGAAGCGTATTGGAGATATACTTTAGAAAATGTGAACTCACTTATATATTTGGAGAATGATGAATATTGTTTGCATTTACCAGGTGCAAGTTATAAAGAGTTGCCAATACATTTAAAGCCTTGTTTTCTATACATTGGAGTTTTTCCAAAAGATTATAAGATCCATGTGTTGGACCTAGTCAGATTGTTGGTTGCCGAAGGGATTGTGAGGCCAATTGATGGCAAAAGGTTGGAAGAAGTTGCGGAAGAGTATGTGAAGGAACTTATTGACAGAAATCTCATTTTAGCTCTTGAAAGGCGCTGGAATGGCAAAGCAAAATTTTGCAAAATTCATGATCTCCTCAGAGATCTATGCTTACGAGAAGCTCAAAAGCATAGGTTTCTTTTTATTTTAGATCAGTATATCAACTTTCCGAGAAAGCATATGTTTCTTAGTATGCTAAATCAGCATGATCATTATGTCAAATACCCGCGAGTCATGAGAATGGAACGACGTATTTGTATTAATAAATACATGCTGGGAGAACATCATCCGGAGATCATTGGTGCCATGAAATCTGCTGCATCACTTGCCCGTTCTTTGATTTCAACAAGGGACGGATTTGATCCAACAACATTAGTTAACGCTCGACTGATGAGGGTGTATAGATTTTCAACCCGAGGCAGTTCATTGGATGGCTATGCCACTGATATAGGTTGTATATTCGAGCAAGTTAACTTGAGGTACATTTCTGTAAAATCTTTAACAGAATCAATTTCATGTTCTCTCCTATGGAATGTGCAGACAATCGAGGTAGACGTTTCCTTTTCAAGAATGGCCCCCCCACCTTTTGAAATTTGGAAGATGCCTCTGCTTAGGCATGCCAAACTAGGTGGGCATCAACTCTCGGACCCTCCACAAGGGGAAGACAATGGTGTTATGAAAAACTTGCAGACCCTTTCGCGTGTAAGGGATTTTAATTGTAGTGAAGAGGTGGTCAAGAGAACACCGAATATCACAAGGCTGAAATTCAAAAGTATAATTGATTTCAGGGAACTGTTGCCTAATCTATGTCTCAACAATCTCGATGATCTGCAAAAGCTCGAATCCTTTAATCTTGAAGTTGACCTTCCTAGCTTCTTTGATCAAGAAATGGTTGACAACTTGAAGTTCTCAAACTTAAATTCGGATCATTCAAAGGACACAAGTGGGAAACAGTTGAAGGGCAGTTCTGCAGCCTCAAATTCTTACAAATTCAGTTGTGTCCTAATCTCAAGTACTGGGACTTTCCATGCCTTGAGCACCTTTTTCTTGACCGTTTACGAGAATTGGAGGAGATCCCTTCGAGTATTGGGGACATTCCAACGCTCAAGTCGATTCAATTGGTAGGATGTAACAGATTTGCTCAAGAATCTGCAGAGAGAATAAAAGAAGAGCAAGAGGATAATGGGAATGATGAGCTTAAAGTTTTGATCAATATTCAATAGGACTGGACGTAAGCGTTTGAATTTTATGCATATCTATATTTTATTGGAAAAAGTCTGGTATAAATAAGTGCTCCATATTTTTATCATAGATTAATTTGAATCAACCTCCAACTCATATATGTTGATTTTTTTAATATTTTTTGACAGAATATTCAATATTATATGTTGATTAAAATTGAACAAGTGGCTTTGTATAAAGTAAGCTAATTATACTGCACTCGGGGATGAGCCCTATCTGGTGCACCAATTTTAAAAAACGTAAAAAAATATAAATAAAACCATATACAATTATGAACAAAAATGTATACAATTTAATTGTTAGTTTTTTTAATGAAAAATTGAGTGTAAAAAAATATACAATTATTAAAAAACATGTATATACTATTGAATAAAAAGTTATACATATATGGATGCTAGTTTTTTTTAGTGAAAAACTTAGTGTGAAAAAAATATATAATTATTAAGAAACACGTATATAAAATATAATAATTTGTATACGAAATAGAATAAAATATTATACATATATGGTGCACCTTGCACCGATGAACCTAATATCAACTCATAAAGTAAAATAAACTCATTGTGCTATAAAAATACTTGACAAAGACTATTGAGACCTACACTAGTTTCTTTATTTGTGGTTCATTTTAGATAATTATTATAATTATTATTATTATTTAACTATGTAAAAAAGATATATGTAATAATAATGTGTTAAAATATACTCCATCCGTCCGCCCGAAAGAGGGTCTTTTTTCCATTTTGGTCGTCCATTCCAAAGAGAGTCATTTCTTTTTTTACACACATGGGACCCACACACCCACTAATACAACTAAAATATGGGCTCCACACTCCCATTAATACAACTACCCACTACACATTAAATAATAATACTCCTTAATCAACGTGCACAAAAGCAAAATGCCCTCTTTCGGGCGAACGGAGGGAGTAGTACTTACAGCTAGATTGGTATGACTGAATTGAGTAACAGGGGAATGGAATGAACTTATGAATGAAATAGTAATGGGAATGGAATGATTAAATTTTTTTTTATCAAGATTGATATCGTTCAGGAATAACTCAAGTAATAGAATTTGTATTCCTTAATAATTTCAATCTCATTAATAGTATTTTTATAATATTACATTTAAATTTAATTTATTTAAAATATTAAATTAATTAAAATTTTAATGAAGATTTTATATATTTTATAATTATAGAAAAATATTAAATTATAAATAAAATAAAATATTAATATTTTTAAAATATTAATAAAATTTAAAATACAAATAAAAAATTTTATATATATTAAAAGATATTAAACTATGTATAAAAAATATATTTATATTTATATTACATGTATATATTCAATTTAATTAATAATATTAATTTTTTATATATAATTTACTAATTTTTATTTTGAATAAATATTACTAAAATAATTATATACATTTATATTTAAAATTTTTAAGAATTTAATTTAATTATTTATTTTTTTATCGATTTGACTATATAAAAATATTTAATTTTTTATTTAGGTTTTAAATGATTTATATTTTATTTTTTATTAAATAATATAATAAAAATAATTTTAATAAATATTACATGTTAAGTAGAAAAATAGTAACATATTTATAATTATATAAATAAAAATATTGTATAAATTAAAAGAATATTATTTATAATTATATATATATATATGTGTGTGTGTGTGTGTGTGTGTGTGAGGGTGGGGTATATATATATATATGTGTGAGTGTGTGTGAGGGTAGGGGAATGAGGGAATAGAATGAGCAATACTAGGGGTGATCACGGTGCGGTTTGGGTGATTTTTCGACGAAATTTAAATTATCTTGCTATGGCGGTTCGGTTTTATGTTTAATTTTAAACCACGATTTTTCCACTATAATTTATCATGCGGTTTTTTGCGGTTTGACGGTCGGTGTTGGTGGTTTAGCGATTTTTCTAATAACATAGTGTATAACAATACAAATAACATAAAACATATAGATAAATGTTATTTTAGTAGCCTATAATGATAATTACAATATATATTATTCTACAATAGTCTAAAAAAATAATTTTCTAATAGTAATAACTTGTTTGCTATTTTATACTTATAGTATCTCATTCTAATTACAAATTGAAATGTCACTATTTATTTGAAAGATAGATTATCATGAATATTTTTTTAAAACCATCAATATTTGTTAGAAAATTTGACAATTATAAAATTTACAAAGAATATATATTTAAAGAGTATAACAAGTTGAGATTCTAAAATTTAAATAAGTTTAAATCACATACATATTTGTACATATACATGTAAATATATGGATTATATATAAGGCGGTGCGGTGCAATTTTAAGAAAAAATCAAAATTGCACCGTTATGGCGGTTCGATTTTGTCTAATATAATTTAACCGCGGTTTACACAAAGATATCATTAGTGGCGGTGCAATTTGGTGCGGCTCGGGCGATTTGAGCTGTTTTAAAAATTTTATGCTCACCTCTAAGCAATACCATGGGGTGGGAGAAATGATCATTCCCACATGTAACACAATACACATTCCTTTGAAATCGTGAATCATATTATTAAAAACATATCAATCACAGAAATGAGAATAGAATTAGAAATGACGATTCAATTCTCACTCATCCCATCGTACCAATCACACCCTTACTACTATGAGAAATGAGATATGAATAATAATCCACTAATTAAGAACATAGAAAATACTAGGTGGTTTATCAACACTCGAATAATTTTGAAAACCCAAAATCGGTCTTTAAACCACAGATAAACATAACCTTAATAATAATTTGTTCTTAGGGGTGAGTCTTGTGATCTTAAGGGTGAATCTTGTGCGAACATTGTTTTATATACATTCTCCCTATTTAAAAATTGGCAAAGACTAGAATACAACTATCCTACCAATTTCAAAATGTACAACCTCCTTTCTTCACCTTAAATGTGTGTTTTTCTTTCTATTTTTTTTTTCTTTTTTTTGTTTTTTATTTATTTAATTTTAGGGATATAATTGTAATTTTACCCTTGTGATTTAGGATAAAATTTATTCTTAGAGTTTAGGGTATAATTGTAATTTTACCCTTGTGGTTTAGGGTATAATTTATCCCTAGGGTTTAGGGTATAATTGTAATTTTACCCTTGTGGTTTAGGGGAACTTTATCCATAGGGTTTAGTGTATAATTGTAATTTTACCATTATGGTTTAGGATATAATTTATCCCTAGGGTTTAGGGTATAATTGTAATTTTACCCTTGTGGTTTAGGGTATAATTTATTCCTATTATTTAGGGTTTAAGGTATAATAGTCATTTAAATAAAATAAATTTACACAAAAAAATTAAAAACAACATTAATGAAGGAGCATGAATTAATTAAGAAGAGTGGAGACAAAGGTGTACCAATTGAATGGATGTGCCTCAAGTGGCTTATAGAGAGAGCTCACTGTTAAACTTGTGCTTGCAATGGGCCAAATCCATGTCAAATGCAGGATTCGAACCCCACCCTACAGCAACCAAGTTCAATTGGAATGTCTTTCTATCCTCTCCACCACTTGAGGGGGCAAATTACTCCATATACTAGTTCATACACAAGGTTTGACGTTCTTATCATGATACCAAAAAGATAAATGCATAAAGCGTTATTCCAATTAAAAAAGAACGCACTTATCTCACATTTGAGGAAAAATCGTCAATCTCTACCAGTACAGCATTGGTCAAGAATCTATTAAACTTGTCTATAGTAATCGTACTTTGTGAGCCAGTTTTCTTGTTTATCATCACCACAAACTCTACTCAACAATTATTTCTGCAACTCGAGAGAGAGATTTTAGATGGCAGCTTATGCAGCTCTTCTTTCTGTAATGCAAACCATTGATCACATCCAGAATCATCCTCACCCTCTCATTTCTTTCGACGAAGAACAGCTTCACTCTCTCACTCAAAACCTCACTTTCTTGCAAGATTTTCTTGAACGTTATTCCACCCAAGAACACGAAGAATTGGAGGACTTTATTGCAGATGCAGCTTATGCAGCAGAAGATGTAATCGAAACCCATATTGTCGATCAAATCCATTCTGGATCCACTGCTCGGGCCAAGAACCCTACTTCCGTTGACTTTTATGTAAAATTGGACAGAGTGATTAAAGACATGGATTTGATCAAGAATGAGGTGATGAAGATCGATCAACAGAAGATAATTGAAGCCCCACATCATCATCAGCTCCAAATTAATTCTTCAGTAAGAATGCAGAGCAAAACAATTGCAGAATTTGATGATTCCTTGATGAATGAAGTTTTGGATAAGCTCACGGGGCAAAAATGCAGTCTCCAAGTCATCTCAATTGTTGGAATGGGCGGGATTGGTAAGACTACTCTTGCTAGAAATATTTACTTAAGTCCACTCATTCTCCAACATTTTGACATTCTTGCTTGGGTTACAATCTCTCAAGAGTGTAGTGGGACAGAGATTCTTCTGCAAGTTCTCTGTGAAAATAGCAAAGGAAGTGAGATGGATGAAAACAAATTAGGAGACAGAGTGCATAAAAAACTATGGGGTAGGAGGTTCTTGATTGTAATGGATGATATATGGAGTATTCAACCTTGGGATAGAGTTAAGTTCTTCTTTCCTGATAATGATAATGGAAGTAGAATCATGATAACCACTAGACTATCAAAATTGGCTTTGAATTTGAGTGGTTCTCACATCTTTCAATTGAGTTTTCTTGATGTGGAAAAAAGTTGGGATCTACTTTGCAAGATTGTGTTTGGGAAAGAATTAGGATGCCCCGTAGAATTGGTGAGCATAGGGAGGGAGATTGCTAGAAATTGCAGAGGGCTTCCTTTATCATTAGTAGTGATGGGAGGACTTTTAAAGAGAACCAGCATGACTAAAGTGAATTGGAGATATATTCTAGAAAACTTAAATTCACTCATAAATTTAGATGACGATGAGTATTGCTTACACATATTGGGAGCAAGTTATTAAGAGTTGCCAATACATTTAAAACCATGTTTTCTATACTTGGGTGTTTTTCCTGAAGATCATAAAATCCATGTATTAGACCTCATCAGAATGTGGGTTGCAGAAGGAATTTTGAGACCAATTGATGGGAAAAGTTTAGAAGAAGCTGGGGAAGAGTATGTGAAGGAACTTTTGGACAGAAATCTCATCTTAGCTCATGAAAGTCGCTGGAATGGCGAAGTAAAATTTTGCAAAATTCATGATCTTCTAAGAGATTTATGTGTACGAGAAGCTCAAAAGCATAGGTTTCTTTGCATAATGGATCAGCATAATCGTTATGTCAAGAATCCACATGGCATGAGTATGGAGCGCCGCATTTCTATTAATAAAACACCTCCAGTACTGGAGTATGACTCGAAAAACTTTCATGTCATGGAATTTGCATCGCTTGCCCGTTCTTTGGTTTCAGTAGATCTTATAGCATCATTTAGATCTGAATTGATGAGGGTATGCCGATTTTCAACGGGTGGTTTTTCTGATGTGCATACCAGCAACTTATTATTCGAGCATGTTAACTTGAGGTACATTTGTATAAATCTTTTACTGCTCCATTTTCATGTTCTCTCCTTTGGAATATACAGACACTTGAGGTGAACGTATACTTTTCTAGAATGTTAACTCCACCGTTTAACATTTGGAAAATGCCTCTGTTATGGCATGCCAAACTAGACGGGCTTGATCTCATGGATCCTCCCAAGGGGGAGGGCACCTTTGTTTTGAAGAACTTGCAGACGTTGTCGAAGGTAAGTTCCGAGTGTAGTGAAGAGATGGTTAAGAGAATCCCAAATGTGAGGAGGCTGAAACTTAAATGTATAATGTTTGATTTTGATAAAGTGCTTCCTAATTCGCGTCTCATCAGTTTTGGAGATCTAACGAAACTCGAATCCCTCAATCTTGAAGTTCCCCATGGACACTTATATTTAGATGATGAAACAATGGATAGTTTACATGAAGAAATAAGCCATATGTCGCAGCATAACATCACGTTTCCACATTCACTCAGGAAGCTGAGTTTACGGGGCACAATGTTCGATTGGGAGGAGTTGACGATGAAGATAGGTCCATTACCCCATCTTGAAGTTCTTAAACTGAAATCTAGAGCATGCGGAGGAGAGAAATGGGAAACAGAAGAGGGGCAATTCTGCAGCCTCAAGTTCTTGCAAATTCAACTGTGTCCTAGTTTGAAATACTGGGAGACTGATGGCTCCCACTTTCCACGCCTCGAGCACCTTATTCTTGATCGTTTACAGGAACTGGAGGAGATCCCTTCGAGCTTAGGAGACATTCCGATGCTCAAGTCCATTGAACTTGTGGGCTGTAGCAAATCCGCCGCGGAATCTGCAAGGAGAATAAAAGAGGAGCAAGAGGAGAATGGGAATGATGAGCTTCAAGTTTTGCTTGATAAGTTTAGATCAAATAGATAGTATGTTATGTACTCCCTCCGTCCCCTTGAAAGGTATCCGTTGAAATTTTGCATGTGGATTAAAGAGTATAATAATTTAATGTATAGTAAGGTGAGAGAATTAATATTTTAATGTGTAGTTGGTAGTTGTATTAGTGTTGAGTGTGGGTCATGTGTAGTGGTTGTAGGTCACATCAATCCAAAAAGGAAAATGGATAATTTGTAATGGGACGGATCAAAATGAAAAAATAGATATGTATCAAGGGGACGGGGGAAGTATGTCTGTTAAAGTCCCAAAGGCCAAATGTGTGTAATGATGTATCATCTGCCTTAAACATGGCTCTTTTTTATATGCCATTACATGAATTCTTTTCAACCCCATAATAGTATGTAACTATCACCTCACTACAATTCTTTTCATGTATTAATTAATTGTAGTGATATGTACTCCCTTAATATAAAAACCTTGATCACTAGTTAATATGCCATGAAACTATATTTTGTTTTCTTATTTTGATGGCACAAAGAAAAATCATATACGAAGGAGATATAAATTTGCTATTAATTTGGCAACTACGTTGATTGCTTCCTTAATTCCGAATAATTCATGTCAAAACCTCTTCTTTTTACTTTAATTTAATTATTATGATAACCACTTGTAAACTATTTATTCTTTCGTACATAAAAAATTACTCTTTTTAGACACATGAATTTTTACTTTTTAAAATTAGAAAATTACTCCTCAAATTTTTGTAAATATTGATTTATCGATTACTTTTTAGTACATGAAAAATTACTCTTTATAAACATGAATTATTACTCTTCTGTATAAAAATTATTACTCTTCAAAACGTAATTTTTTATATACTAAAGAGTAATTTTAAAAAATTAGGATTTAAATGTAAACCCACTGTACTCACACTTTAATTATTATGAAATTTCGATTTAATAGATTTTAAATTTTATCAAATTTTTAATGAGTAAGAAAAATATGAAAAAATTATAAAATTACTTTTAAATAAGGATATTTTCGATAGGTTTATTTTAAAAAGTTAAATAAAATAAATATAAGGGTGATTTATATACTTTTAATTACTCAAAAAATTCTTTTATTTTCTTATTAATTAATTAATTAATATTTGGAGAGTCCAGTCCATTTAGCTCCTTTTAGGGCCCTATAAATATTGGGCCACAAAATATTTCGAAATATTTTCTCAAGAATGGAGTACAAAGCATTTCTCATGGTTTTTTTTTGCTTCATCAATTATATCAATCATTAATGCCAAAATATTAGCTCTAATTGCGTCAATGGCTTTTTCTTCTACGACTGAACCAAAAACCAAAGTACTAAAATTCGATTCCGAGGACGATGTCGCCACCGCCGTGGCTAAATACACCGCCGATCTCTCCGACAAGCACATCAAAAAAAAGGGCACTTTCTCTGTTGTACTATCCGGCGGCTCACTGATAGATACACTCAGGTGGATGGACGTCTCCGTCGATGTAAACCATGCGCATCAACTGTTTGAGAAAATGAAGCTGTGAATATTTTCCTTCGTTTTTATACAAAAACTCGAATAACAAAATAGAACGATTACAAGATAAAGCACTCTCCGAGCTGAGTGTAGGCTCCAAAATAACAAACAATATGGAGTATATAGAAAGGAATATGGTAGTCTGCTATTCCTAACAGATTTCTAGCACCAATTCATTTTTCTACCAATTTATTGGTGCAGATGAATATTAGTTCACCAGGAGTAAACATCATAGCAGCAACTTTCATTCCTCAGTGTTTCCAGGTTATGAAGCAGCAACAGTTTAAGACTTTTAAGTTATGAAGCAAAATAGTCCTTCCTTTCTAGTTAAATTCTCATGTTATAAAACTAGTTGGTAATTCTTTTTTACTTGAATATTAAAACTGAACTACGCACGAACCACCACTTGAAATAAACAGCCAACAACTTAAATTTTTTTAGAAATGTAGTGACCTAGAGAAGATACTAAAGAAAGAATATTAAATGAAAGAATCTTTATTAGGATTCAAACTTTGTTAGCCAGCAGTGTTGTTTGTCATCTACACTATTATTTCTGCAACTTTAGAAAGAGAGAGAGAGTTTTTTTTAGATGGCAGCTTATGCAGCTCTGCTTTCTGTAATGCAAACCATTGATCATATCCAGAATCATCCCCTCCCTCCAATTTCTTTAGACCAAGAACAGCTTCACTCTCTCACCCAAAACCTCACTTTCTTGCACGATTTTCTTGAACGTTATTCCACCCAAGAACACGAAGAATTGGAGGGCCTTATTGCAGATGCAGCTTATGCAGCAGAAGATGTAATCGAAACCCATATTGTCGATCAAATCCATGCTGGATCCACCACTCATGCCATAAACCCTAATTCCGTTGACTTTTATCTAGAGCTAGAGAGAGTGATTAAAGACATGGATTTGATCAAGAATGAGGTGATGAAGATCGATCAACAGAAGATTGAAGCCCCACATCATAATCAGCTCCAAACTAATTCTTCAGTTAGAATGCAGAGCAACACGATGACGGAATTCGATGATTCCTTGATGAATGAAGTTTTGGATAAGCTCACTGGACATCAATGCAGTCTACAAATCATTTCAATAGTTGGAATGGGTGGTATTGGTAAGACTACTCTTGCTAGAAATATTTACTCAAATCCACTTATATTCCAACATTTTGACATTCTTGCTTGGGTTACAATCTCTCAAGAGTGTAGTGGGCCAGAGATTCTTCTGCAAGTTCTCTCTGAAAATAACCATGGGCATGAGGTGAATGTAAACAAATTAGGAGAAATAGTGCATACAAAACTGTGGGGTAGGAGATACTTGATTGTAATGGATGACATATGGAGTATTCAACCTTGGGATAGAGTTAAGTTGTTCTTTCCTAATAATGATAATGGAAGTAGAATCATGATAACCACTAGACTCTCAAACTTGGCTTTGATTTTGAGTGGCTCTCACATCTTTCAATTGAGTTTTCTTGATGTGGAAAAGAGTTGGGATTTACTTTGCAAGATTGTGTTTGGGAAAGAATTAGGATGCCCTGTTGAATTGGTGAGCATAGGGAGAGAGATTGGTAGAAGTTGCAGAGGGCTTCCTTTGACATTAGTAGTGATGGGAGGACTTTTAAAGAGATCCAGCATGACTGAAGTGAACTGGAGATACATTTTAGAAAATGTGAATTCACTTATACATTTAGAGAATGATGAATACTGCTTACAAATATTGCGAACAAGTTATAAAGAGTTGCCCATGCATTTAAAACCATGTTTTCTCTACTTGGGCGTTTTCCCTGAAGATCATAAAATCCATGTATTAGACCTCATCAAAATGTGGGTTGCAGAAGGAATTTTAAAACCAATTGATGGGAAAAGTTTAGAAGAAGCTGGGGCAGAGTATGTGAAGGAACTTATTGATAGAAATCTCATCTTAGCTCATGAAAGACGCTGGAATGGCGAAGCAAAATTTTGCAAAATTCATGATCTTCTAAGAGATGTATGCGTACGAGAAGCTCAAAAGCATAGGTTTCTTTGCATACTCGATCAACATAGTCGTTATGTCAATGATCCACAGGGCATGAGTATGGAGCGTCGCATTTGTATTAATAATGATAAATACTCACCAAGGGTGCATCGCTATAAAATCTTTCGCGTCATGGAATGTGCATCACTTGCTCGTTCTTTGGTTTCAGTAGAACCTACACAAGCATTTAGTTCAAAATTGATGAGGGTGTGTCGATTTTCAAGGGGTGGTTTTACTAATGTGCATGACATCAAATTAGTATTTGAGCAGGTTAACTTGAGGTACATTTGTATAAAATCTTTTGCAGAATCATTTTCATGTTCTCTCCTTTGGAATGTACAGACAGTTGAGATAGACGTATCCTTTTCGAGAATGTCACCTCCACCATTTGAAATTTGGAAGATGCCTCTACTAAGGCACGCCAAACTGGGCGGGCTTCATCTCATGGATCCTCCTGAGGGGGAGGGCACCTTTGTTTTGAAGAACTTGCAGACGTTGTCAAGGGTAAGAAGTTTTGAGTGTTGTGGGGAGATGGTTAATAGAATCCCAAATGTGAGGAGGCTGAAACTTATATGTATACTGTTTGATTTCGATGAAGTGCTTCCTAATT
The DNA here is from genome assembly GCA_023678885.1 of Pogostemon cablin. Taxonomy (NCBI): domain Eukaryota; kingdom Viridiplantae; phylum Streptophyta; class Magnoliopsida; order Lamiales; family Lamiaceae; genus Pogostemon; species Pogostemon cablin. The sequence goes on from CM042995.1 coordinate 31,224,789, forward strand.
CGCGTTTAAACAGTTTTGGAGATCTACAACAACTCGAATCCATTAATCTTGAACTTAAAGATCCCTATGGGTTATATTTAGATGATGAAACGATGGACAGTTTACATGAAGACATAAGCCATATGTCGCAACAAAACATCACGTTTCCATATTCACTCAGGAAGCTGAGTTTACATGGCACAATGCTCGATTGGGAGGAGCTGACGACGAAGATAGGTCCATTGCCCCGTCTTGAAGTTCTTAAGCTGAAATCTAGAGCATGCAAAGGAGAGAAATGGGAAACAGTGGAAGGGCAATTCTGCAGCCTCAAGTTCTTGCAAATTCAACTGTGTCCTGGTTTGAAATACTGGGAGACGGATGGCTCCCACTTTCCACGACTCGAGCACCTTATTCTTGATCGTTTACAAGAACTGGAGGAGATCCCTTCGAGCATAGGAGACATTCCGACTCTCAAGTCCATTCAACTAGTGGGCTGTAGCAAATCCGCGGAATCTGCAAGGAGAATAAAGGAGGAGCAAGAGGAGAATGGGAATGATGAGCTTCAAGTTTTGTTTGATAAGTTTAGTTCAAATAGATAGTATGTTATGTTATGTATCTCTGTTTAAGCCCCAAATGTGTTTTGGTGGCAGCACATATCTCATGTAATGATGTATCATCTGCCTTAAATATGGCTCTTTTTATGTCATTACATGAATTCTTTTCAACTCAATCCTATGTAACTATCACCTCACTACAGTTCTTTTAATGTATTAATTGTAGTAATATGTACTCCCTTGAAATAAAATCCTTGATCACTAGTTAGCCTTCTTAATTAGCCAAAAGAGAAAACATCAAAATTTGTCTTTTAAATAGAATAATCAATTTTTATTTTTTATTTGTAACTATCAATTTTAATATTTTCGATTTTGATCACTTTTATCCAAATTTATTCTTTTATCAAATTTAGTTCAATTTTTGTTTAAATTTTGTCTTTTATGTCAGAATTTGATCATTTTTGTTCAAAATTTGAAAAAAATATAAATTTGATAAAGGGACTTGGAAAATAAAGGATTAAAATCAACAAATAATGACAAAATAAAAAAATTACAAATAAGAAATGACTAAAATTAGAATCACTCTACTTATACATAGTTTTGGTATTTTCGTGCCACGAAATAATCTTTTGCAAAGATGGTGTATTTTGTTTTCTTATTTTGATGGCACAAAGAAAAATCACATACTAAAAATACTAAAAGAGAGATCAATTTGCAGGATGATTGATGTATAAAATAATAAAATAAAATATATACCTTAAAAAGAATATATTAATTTTAAAGAGAAAGATTGAGATTTTTCTTCCCGTATTACTCATTTAAAGAAATATATCATTCATCTAAAACATGTAACATGATATACAACACTAAAATGTAACTCAACATCCAAACCATCAACTTGCTTATTCATTTGGCAACTACACTATTTGCTTCGTCAATTCCGAATAATTCATCTAAATTAGTCAATACTTGTACTCCATTTGTTTTAATTATTGTTCAAGTTAGTTATCTCAGTAAATACAATAAAATAATTCATGTAAATTAATCAATACTAGTACTCCATTTTAATTATTGTTCAAGTTAGTCATCTCATTAAATAAAATAAAAAAAAGTTGTTCGGTGCACATGGGTGGTATAACATTTCGTTTTAAAGAGTATATATTTTGATTAAAAAATATAATTTTTTATATAAGAAGGCTAGCTTAAACATGAGTAGTATAAATATTTGATCTTAAAGATTAAATTTTTTTCTTATAAAAACAAGTGTATAAGTTGTTATAGTAAAGGGTATAAAAATATAATACTAAATGATATAACTTTCGAAAAACATGGTGCTCAGTGTACAAGTTTTAGTCAATATAAAAAATGTCTTTTGGAGAAAATAATAATTTATAATAATGTTATAATTATAATTGAAAAATGTTTTAAATTAGATATTCAATTATATATGCAGTTAGAGTGGAGTGGGGTTACTACACGTTGCAGTTTAAGGAGTATAGAAAAAAAAACATTGCCATGTATGTACTCTATCAAACATGAAAAAAAAAAAAGCCTAACAGTGTAATGACCAAGTGAAATACTACAAAAGAAAGAATATTACTAAATGAAAGAAATGAAAGAATCTATATTAGTATTCAAACATTTTTCGCCACCACTATTGTTCATCATCTCCACGAACTCCACTGCATAATTATTTCTGCAACTTGAGAGAGAGAGCGCTTTTTTGAGATGGCAGCTTATGCATCTCTGCTTTCTGTAATGCAAACTATTAATCACATTCAGAATCATCCTCACCCTCCAATTTCTTTTGACGAAGAACAGCTTCACTCTCTCACCCAAAACCTCACTTTCTTGCAAGATTTTCTTGAACGTTATTCCACCCAAGAACACGAACAATTGGAGGGCTTTATTGCAGATGCAGCTTATGCAGCAGAAGATGTAATCGAAACCCATATTGTCGATCAAATCCATGCTGGATCCACTGCTCATGCCAAAAGCCCTAATTCCGTTGACTTGTATCTAGAGCTGGGGAGAGTGGTTAAAGACATGGATTTGATCAAGAATGAGGTGATGAAGATTGATCAACAGAAGATTGAAGCCCCACATCTTCACCAGCTCCAAATAAATTCTTCAGTTTCAACATCTTCTTTAAGAGTGCAGAGCAACACCATGGCGGAATTTGATGATTCCTTGATGAATAAAGTTTTGGATAAGCTCACGGGACTACAATGCAGTCTCCAAATCATTTCAATTGTTGGAATGGGCGGGATTGGTAAGACTACTCTTGCTAGAAATATTTACTCAAATCCACTTATTGTTCAACATTTTGATATTCTTGCTTGGGTTACAATCTCACAAGAGTGTAGTGGGCCAGAGATTCTTCTACAAGTTCTCTCTGAAAATAGCAAAAGAAGTGAGATGAATGAAAACAAATTAGGAGAAAGAGTGCATAAAAAATTGTGGGGTAGGAGGTACTTGATTGTAATGGATGACATATGGAGTGTTCAACCTTGGGAAAGAGTTAAGTTCTTCTTTCCAAATAATGATAATGGAAGTAGAATCATAATGACCTCTAGACTCTCAAACTTGGCTTTGAATTTGAGTGGTTCTCAAATCTTTCATTTGAGTTTTCTTGATGTGGAAAAGAGTTGGGATTTACTCTGCAAAATTGTTTTTGGGAAAGAATTGGGATGTCCTGTAGAATTGGTGAGCATAGGGAGGGAGATCGCTAGAAATTGCAGAGGGCTTCCTTTGTCATTAGTAGTGATGGGAGGACTTTTAAAGAGATCCAGCATGACTAAAGTGAATTGGAGATATATTTTAGAAAATTTAAATTCACTTATACATTTGGAGAATGATGAATATTACTTACAAATATTGCGAACAAGTTATAAAGAGTTGCCATTGCATTTAAAACCATGTTTTCTCTACTTGGGTGTTTTCCCAGAAGATCATAAAATCCATGTGTTAGACCTCATCAAAATGTGGGTTGCAGAAGGAATTTTAAAACCAATTGATGGGAAAAGTTTAGAAGAAGCTGGGGCAGAGTATGTTAAGGAACTTATTGATAGAAATCTCATCTTAGCTCATGAAAATCGCTGGAGTGGCGAAGCAAAATTTTGCAAAATTCATGATCTTCTAAGAGATGTATGCATAAGAGAAGCTCAAAAGCATAGGTTTCTTTGCATACTCGATCAGCATAATCGTTATGTCAACGATCCACAGGGCATGAGTATGGAGCGCCGCATTTGTATTAATAATGATAAATACTCACCAAGGGTGCATCGCTCGAAAATCTTTCGTGTCATGGAATGTGTGTCGCTTGCTCGTTCTTTGGTTTCAGTAGAACCTACACCATCATTTAGTTCTAAATTGATGAGGGTGTGTCGATTTTCAAGGGGTAGTTTTATTAATGTGGATACCACCAAATTAGTATTCGAGCAGGTTAACTTGAGGTACATTTGTATAAAGTCTTCTGCAGAATCATTTTCATGTTCTCTCCTTTGGAATGTACAGACAGTTGAGATAGACGTATCCTTGTCAATAATATTTCCTCCGTCGTTTGAAATTTGGAAGATGCCTCTACTGAGGCATGCCAAACTAGGCGGGCTTCATCTCATGAATCCTCCCAAGGGGGAGGACACCATTGTTTTGAAGAACTTGCAGACATTGTCAAGGGTAGGAAGTTTTGGGTGTAGTGAAGAGATGGTTAAGAGAATCCCAAATGTGAGGAGGCTGAAGCTTGGATATGTAATGTTTGATTTTGATGATGTGCTTTCTAATTCACGTCTCAACAGTTTTGGAGATCTAACGAAACTCGAATCCCTCAATCTTGAAGTTCCCCTTGGGACCTTATATTTAGATGATGAAATGTTTCATAGTATACATGAAGAAATAAGCCCTATGTTGCCGCATAACATCACGTTTCCATATTCACTCAGGAAGCTGAGTTTACGTAACACCTTGCTCGATTGGGAGGAGCTGACGATGAAGATAGGTCCATTGCCCCATCTTGAAATTCTTAAGCTGAAATCTAGAGCATGCAGAGGAGAGAAATGGGAAACAGTGGAAGGGCAATTCTGCAGCCTCAAGTTCTTGCGAATTCAACTGTGTCCTGGTTTGAAATACTGGGAGACGGATGGCTCCCACTTTCCACGCCTTGAGCACCTTATTCTTGATCGTTTACAAGAACTGGAGGAGATCCCTTCGAGCATAGGAGACATTCCGATGCTCAAGTCCATTCAACTGGTGGGCTGTAGCAGATTGGCCGCGGAATCTGCAAGGAGAATAAAGGAGGAGCAAGAGGAGAATGGGAATGATGAGCTTCAAGTTTTGCTTGATAAGTTTAGTTCTAGTAGATAGTCTGTTTAAGCCCCAAGTGTGGAATGGTGGCAGCACAGATCTCTTTGTATGTTACGAAGCAACAACGATTAAGTTATGAAGCAAAATAGGCTTGCCTTTCTAGTTAAATTCTCATGTTGTAATTTGTGAGTAATTATTTTTTACTTAAATTTAAAAGTGACCAACGCATAAAATACTACTTGGAAAAAACCGCAACTTTAAAAAATTAAGAATGTCACTGCCTGCACAAGATACGAAAGAGGAGAAGGAAAGTGTATTAAATAAAGAAAATTGTAAGATTCATCATCTATTCCAAAATTATCTCCGTATGTATATTAGGATTTATTCATCATTGGGTATAATATTCTAATATTCCAGAAAACAAGTTATGATTCATATAGTAATTAATTTGTATTCAAGTTTTTTAATAAATATATATACCAATTTTTATACTCCCTCCGTCCCGGGTATTTTTACCCGTTTGTACGGGCACGGAGATTAAGACGTTTTATTTTTTTAATATATAATGTAAGAGAAAGTAGGGATAAATTAGTAATTTAAAAAGAAAAAGTGAATAAAGTTATTGGGAATGATGAATAAAGTGTAAAAAAATAATTAAAGTTGTTGGTATTGTAAAAAGTAGGTAATAAAATATTATGTATTTTTGCCAAAAATAGAATGGGTAAAAATACGTGGGACACCCCAAAATGGAAAGTGGGTAAAAATACGTGGGACGGAGGGAGTATTTAATTTTCATTAAAAAAATAACAAAAAATTCATTAATAATAAACGTGAGTTGTGTGCATGAGAAAATTTGCAAAAATAAATAGGATTGCGCATAAAAATAAATCTATATTACCATTCCAATCTTTATATATTTTTAATTTGATATCATCTCAATTTTTATTATACAATTTTTAGCAGATAGATTATACGCAAGTTTATGAGACTCTCACGATGTATTAATATAATTACTCACTTTACATTAAAATATTATACTCTCTCCGTCCGTCCTAAAGGTGGACTTTTTTTTTTGCTCGTGGATTAAGGAGTATTATTATTTAATGTGTAGCTGGTAGTTGTATTTGTGGGGTGTATGAGTCCCATAAATTTATTGTATTAGTGATGTGTGTGAGTCCCATGTGTTTGAAAAGGGAAATGTGGACCTTAGGTGCGGACGCCCAAAATGGCAAAATGTCCACCTTTCAGGCTGATGGAAAGAGTGTCTCTTTTAATTCATTACATAATAAAATATTATTATTTCTTAATATTCAAAAGCAAATATTAAAATGAGGGAGTAAACGGTTAATTGAATTTCATAAGAAACTCATATCTGAGGAAAAAGCGTCAATTTCTGCCGACAGTACAGCATTGGTCAAGAATCTTTGAGTATGTTAAACACACATAGTTAACCAGTATTCTTTTTATCATCTCCACAGACTCCACTCAACAATTATTTCTGCAGCTTCAGATATAGAGAGAGATCTTTTTTGAGATGGCAGCTTATGCATCTCTGCTTTCTGTAACCCAAACCATTGATCACATCCAGAATCATCCTCACCCTCCAATCTCTTTCGACCAAAAACAGCTTCACTCTCTCACCCAAAACCTCACTTTCTTGCAAGATTTTCTTGAAAGTTTTTCCACCCAAGAAGACGAACAATTGGAGGGCCGAATTGCGGATGCAGCTTATGCAGCGGAAGATGTAATCGAAACCCATATTGTCGATCAAATCCATGCCAAAAACCCTACTTCCGTTTACTTTTCTCTGGAGTTGGATAGAGTGATCAAGGACATGGATTTGATCAAGAATGAGGTGATGAAGATCGATCAACAGAAGATAATTGAAGCCCCACATCATAATCAGCTCCAAACTAATTCCTCTGTAAGAATGCAGAGCAACAAGATGGCAGAATTTGATGATTCCTTGATGATTAAAGTTTTGGATAAGCTCATGGGACAACGCAGTCTCCAAATCATCTCAATAGTTGGAATGGGTGGGATTGGTAAGACTACTCTTGCTAGATTCATTTGCTCAAATCCACTTATTGTCCAACATTTTGATATTCTTGCTTGGGTTACAATCTCACAAGAGTGTAGTGGGCCAGAGATTCTTCTACAAGTTCTCTCTAAAAATAACAAAGGGATTGAGATGAATGAATGCAAATTAGGAGAAAGAGTGCATAAAAAACTGTGGGGTAGGAGGTACTTGATTGTAATGGATGACATATGGAGTGTTGAACCTTGGGATAGAGTTAAGTTCTTCTTTCCTGATAATGATAATGGAAGTAGAATCATGATAACCACTAGACTCTCTAACTTGGCTTTGATTTTGAGTGGCTCTCACATCTTTCAATTGAGTTTTCTTGATGTGGAAAAGAGTTGGGATTTACTTTGCAAGATTGTGTTTGGGAAAGAATTAGGATGCCCTGTAGAATTAGTGAGCATAGGTAGGGAGATTGCTAGAAGTTGCAGAGGGCTTCCTTTGTCATTAGTAGTGATGGGAGGACTTTTAAAGAGATCCAGCATGACTGAAGTGAATTGGAGATATATTTTAGAAAATATAAATTCACTTATACATTTGGAGAATGATGAATATTGCTTACAAGTATTGCGAACAAGTTACAAAGAGTTGCCGGTGCATTTAAAACCATGTTTTCTATACTTGGGTATTTTTCCAGAAGATCAGAAAATCAAGGTATTAGACCTCATCAAAATGTGGGTTGCAGAAGGAATTTTGAAACCAATTGATGGCAAAAGTTTAGAAGAAGCTGGGGAAGAGTACGTGAAAGAACTTATCGACAGAAATCTCATCTTAGCTCATGAAAATCGCTGGAATGGCGAAGCAAAATTTTTCAAAATTCATGATCTTCTAAGAGATTTATGCGTACGAGAAGCTCAAAAGCATAGGTTTCTTTGCATACTCGACCAGCATAGTCGTTATGTCAATGATCCACAGTGCATGAGTATGGAGCGTCGCATTTGTATTAATAAATACTTACCAAGGTTGTATCACTTGAAAATTTTTGGTGCCATGGAATCTGCATCGCTTGCCCGTTCTTTGGTTTCATTAGGGGGCATAGCAGAGCCAACATCATCATTTAGTTCTAAATTGATGAGGGTGTGTCGATTTTCAAGGGGTTTCTCTGATGTGCATACCACCAACTTAGTGTTCAAGCAGGTTAACTTGAGGTACATCTGTATAAAATCTTTTACAGAAGCATTTTCATGTTCTCTCCTTTGGAATGTACAGACAGTTGAGATAGACGTATCCTTTTCTAGAATGTCACCTCTGCCGTTTGAAATTTGGAAGATGCCTCTACTAAGGCATGCCAAACTAGGCGGGCTTTGTCTCATGAATCCTCCCAAGGGAGAGGACACCATTGTTTTGAAGAACTTGCAGACGTTGTCAAGGGTAAGAAGTTTTGTGTGTAGTAAAAGGATGGTTAAGAGAATCCCAAATGTGAGGAGGCTGAAACTTGCTTTCGACGAAGTGCCTTATTCGCGTCACGTCAATTTTGTTGATCTACAACAACTCGAATCCCTTAATCTTGAAGTTCCCCAGGGGGATTTATATTTTGATGATGCAACGATGGACAGTTCACATGAAGAATATTCAGATGATGAAATGATTGATAGTATACATGAAAAAATAAGCCATATGTTGCAGCATAACATCAGGTTTCCACACTCACTCAAGAAGCTGAGTTTACGGGGCACAATGCTCGATTGGAAGGAGCTGACGACGAAAATAGGTCCTTTGCCCCATCTTGAAGTTCTTAAACTCAAATCTAGAGCATGCAGAGGAAAGAAATGGGAAACAGTGGAAGGGCAATTCTGCAGCCTCAAGTTCTTGCAAATTCAACTGTGTCCTGGTTTGAAATACTGGGAGACGGATGGCTCCCACTTTCCACGCCTCGAGCACCTTATTCTTGATCGTTTACAAGAACTGGAGGAGATCCCTTCGAGCATAGGAGACATTCCGGCACTCAAGTCCATTGAACTGGTGGGCTGTAGCAAATCCGCTGCGGAATCTGCAAGGAGAATAAAGGAGGAGCAAGAGGAGAATGGGAATGATGAGCTTCAAGTTTTGTTTGATAAGTTCAGTTCACATAGATAGTATGTTATGTATGTTTAAGCCCCAAATGTATATAATGATGTATCATCTGCCTTAAATATGGCTCTTTTTATATAATAGCATTACATGAATTCTTTTCAACCCCATCCTATGTAACTATCACCTCACTACAATTCTTTTCATGTGTTAATTGTAGTAATACTGTATGTACTCCCTTCATATAAAATCATTGATCACTAGTTAGCCATGAAACTATCTTTTGCAAGGATGGTATATTTTGTTTTCTTATTTTGATGGCACAAAGAAAAATCACATACGAAAGAGATATCAATTTGCTTATTCATTTGGCAACCACATTACTTGCTTACTCCATTCCGAATAATTCATTTCAAAACCTCTTCTTTTTTACTTTAATTTAATTATTTGAAAATACGATTTAATAGATTTTAAACTTTATCAAATTTCTAATGGGTAAGAAAAATGGAAAATTCTATTTTTTTTTTAAATATGGCTATTTTCGTGTTGCTTTAAAAAAAATTAAATTAAATGAATATAAGGGTAATTTTTATATTTTTAAATTTTTAATTACTCCAAAATTTCTTTTATTTTCTTATTAATTATTATCTGGTGAGGCCAGTCCATTAAACCCCTTTTTGGGCCCTATAAATATTGGGCCAGAAAAATTTCGAAATATTTTCTCAAGAATGGAGTACAAAGCATTTCTCATGGTTTTTGCTTCTTCAATTATTTCAATCATTATTGCCAAAGTATTAGCTCTAATTGCGTCAATGGCTTTTTCTTCTACAACTAAACCAAAAACCAAAGTACTAAAATTCGATTCCGAGGAAGATGTCGCCACCGCGCTGGCCAAATACACCGCCGATCTCTCCGAAAAGCACATCAAACAAAAGGGCACTTTCTCCGTTGTACTCTCCGGCGGCACACTGATAGATACCCTCAGGTAAATGGACGTCTCTGTCGATGTAAACTTATGTGCATTAACTGTTTGTGAAAATGAAGCTGTGGACATTTTCCTTCTTTTTTATTCTTAATCAGATGGGTTGTGTGACTTAATGCTTGAATTCAGTATTTTAGTTTTTGCGTGTTTAAATTCGATGATCATACACATTCTTGATTTTTTAGGTTGTAATCGTAATTTCTTGTGAACCCTAGGAAGCTGGTAGAATCTCCTTATAAGGAACGTGTGGACTGGTCGAAATGGCTGATATTTTGGGTTGATGAGAGAGTGGTTCCTCTGGATCATGAAGAGAGTAATTATCTTCTTGCCTTCAAAGGGTTTCTTTCGAAGGTAACATCAGATTTAAAGATTCATTTTTTCAGCTGAAATTAGAAATTGCTTTGATACTTAACTTTGGATAGCTGAGTTAGAAAATCAAGAATATATGTTTTCTTCTTTTAGAACAACAGCTGGTGTACCTTTTGTGTAAATTTGGTGTCCAAGAACAGGATACACGAGCTGTATTTCTGGCTTGATCAGCGTTGTTTATCGTGTTTCAAATTCGATTAGTGTTACGTATTTGTTTGTGATGTCTTTTTGTATATGCAAAGCACATACCAGTGTAAGCCTATGGAGTATAAAACAGAGGATCTAGTTTGCTTTAGAGAAATGGCTATATCTTCTGGTTGTGATCTTTCAACATGGCTACTTTGCTAGGTTTCTTTACTATAACATTGTTGAGAGTTTTGAGAGTTGAGACATGAGTTTGATTGATGAAACAAAAACGAATCATTGTATAATTTGTTTTCCTATTTTTTTCTTAACGGCATTATACTTCTTTTAATACAACAGTCATGTTAAAGCAATCAACTTTCCTATCATGGCAGGTACCAATACCTCCCTCCAACATTTATGCCATCAATGACAAAAAATCTCCGGAAGGCGCTGCTGATGATTACGAGGAGCGTCTGAGACGTCTGGTCGAGACCAATATCATACCTACCTCAAGTATCAGCGGGTTCCCAAAATTTGACCTAATGCTGCTAGGGATGGGGCCAGATGGGCACGTGGCGTCTCTTTTCCCTACACGCCAACAGCGATATGAAGAGAAGCGTTGGGTCACCTTCATTACCGACTCTCCCAAGCCACCTCCACCGAGGATCACGTTCACATTTCCTGTGATCAACTCAGCTTCGGAGATTGCAATGGTGATCACCGGAGCTGAGTTGGCAGATACGACTAAAATAGCATTAGGCTCCGGGAACTCCCCGACCTCGCCTCTTCTGCCATGTCAAGAAGTTTCAGCTGAAGAAGAGCTCACATGGTTTTTGGACAAAGATGCTGCTGCAAAACTCTAAAAACTCTGCATATTGATAAGTAAACAATTGTACGCATGTATATGTATGTATGTTAGACATGCTATGCTTCATTGTTTCAATAATAATCCAAACGTGACTATATTTGTATTATGGGCTATGTGCGAGTTATTTATTTTTATTTTTTTTAATTTGGTTCATGGTCTTGCTTGTCATACCAACAAAAGGATAAAATAATTATTGAATAAATTTGTGTTGGATCAACTTGATGATCAGCTAGAATAGTTTGATATTTATGCATGTTTTTCTAGTCATTGAGCTTGAGCAACTCAAAATATATTACTAGTATTTAAGTAAAGATATTTTGTTAAGATAATGGAAATATGCTAAAGTAGATTTCTAGCATTGATCTGAATGGGATATCTTATTATCTTTTTCTAAGCAATGGCTGATTTTTTTTTTCTTTAAACAGCCTTTTCTTTTTCTAATCATTGAGCTTGAGCAACTCAAAATATATTACTAGTATTTAAGTAAAGATATTTTGTTAAGATAATGGAAATATGCTAAAGTAGATTTTCTAGCATTGATCTGAATTGGATATCTTATTATCTTCTTCTAAGCAATGGCTGATTTTTTTATTTTTTTTTTCTTTAAACGGCCTTTTCTTTTCCTTTATAGAAAGGAGTGTACCTAAAATTCTGAATTTCTATATTAAGTATTCTTTATTTAGAGTTAGCAATACAAAATTCATTATTTTCTTTTTTGCATTTTTCAATGATCTCAGATTCTCAAATGTCCTATGTGGAGTATAGTTATACTCCAATTTTTTTAATTACATCAAGCTCAGTTAGTGAAGTGACTATTTAATTAAAAACCAGATTTATTTTTAATAATATTTTGTTAATGATAACATGGTTAATGAATAATTACACTAACAATAAATGATAGAATAAACACAATAAGATATTCCCCAACTGTTTTTGGCCTTTTTAGCTGGTCATCCACCTCATGAATAAATGTTTATGCCACAAATTCATGTTTCATGATTCAATAGTATATTTTTTTAATTATTATTTATATATAATATTGGGATCTGATTTTTTTAAAGTGTGGTTAACTGATCATAAGTAAAGCTTTAGTGCAATTTATAATATTTTAATATTAAAATATGATTTATTTCTGTAACAATATATTTAGATTGAATAGTAATTTGGAATGCAAATCAAAATTGATAGATTTCAAATTTGCTTGAAATCTTTATCTTTAATCATTCTTAAATGCTGTGCTTTCAAAAAATTATTCTTTAAACATGTAAAAAAAATGTCATAAGAAGCTTTTCTTTATTATTATTCTAGTATAATTAAATCACCTGCTCTTCTCAAGTTGTTAGTTTACATAGGATTTGTTCATTGAAGCATGATGATTGAATTTTATTCTCAAGAAGAAGAAAAATAGTAAAATAAAAAGATTGTATGTTTGTGCTAGAATACATACATACATACAAAATAACAATATATATATATATATATATAACATTTCTAATTAATAAAAATATATTGTACTATTATTTTTTTACTTTACAACTCTAATTTTTCTTTAATTTTTCTTAATTTATGAAAATTCACACAATCTATGTGATTATTAAAATAAATATTTAATTTTTTTTAATTGAAAAGGGGCAATTGCAATCATTAAATCCCAGAATTTAATGATAGTGGTCAACTAAATCCAGCGCAGTACTTTAAAATATAAATATTATAAAAAATTAAAAAAATAATTAAAAATAATAATTAAAAGAATTCCTATAAACAATATGGCAAATGCATTTAGAATTTTGTGTTAAATTGTATACCCTTTAATATACAGATGTGTATCCTTTATTTTCTAAAGAAAATTATTGTGTGTATTTGGGCACATGAACAACAATTCGTGAACCTTTAGAATTTTCTGTTAAATTGTACAGTATACCTTTTAGTATAAAAATGTGTACCTTTTATTTTCTAAAAAAAAAAAATATTAATGAAAAGTGTATACCCTTTAGAACAAAATGGTGTACCTTTTATTAATTAAAGTGTATATCCTTTAGACCAGCAATGTACCTTTACTCATAATACTAAATTTCTAAAGGAGCACGGAATGTGTTTCCGTGCATCCGGACCCATGCAAGCCCCACCCAAATGGCTGGCATATTAAATAACAAATATATTGACTTAATTTCTTTTCGATAATTTGCTCAATCAAATTAACTTATATTGTTGCATTATTTTTGTATAATTAATTTAGTTTCATTATTGAGGAGCAAGTGCTATATATATATGTCCAAATTAAGTACACCAAAAATCTTATCCAAATAATGTTTTCCAAGGAATCGAAATTATAAAGATAAGATTGGTAGCATTATGGCTACTATAGTTGACCCATATGAGTTACTGGATATCATAATATTATTGAAATAATAAAATTATGGAAATTATTATGGATAATATAAAGTTATGAAAAATATACTCCATATATGCAATAATATTACATCTTGAAATGTCCTACTTCAAAATAAGTTTCGCTAATTCACGCTAATATTATTATTAAATTAAGTTACATAACTTTTTTTTTTTATAATCTCTAAAATCATCTTTAATAAAAAGTACTTTAACAACTTTTGAAACTTTATAATGAAGATTTAGGAGTGCTCTAACAAAAATCATCATCAACACATTCTAATGATTCATCACTACTGGCTTGAAATTCAAGTAATTAAGTGCGTTTGATCGAAACAAATCCAAAATTCTTCTAAATGATTTTGTCTCATAAAGTAATATACAAATTAGTACATCACTTGACTTAATTTTCCTCAAGTATAATTGTAGGAGTATTAGTTACTAGCAAAAAGTAATTTATTTAATTATGATATCCATAAAAAAATTGCTTTAATTTATTTACAAACTGAAATTTGACTGTCTTAAATATTATTTTATTTACGTATATACATATATTGTTATTATTATTAGTAGTATATATTAATGTCGTGCCTAATAACATTCCCAAGATAATGGATTACACATTTGGACTTAGTTCTTAAAAGAAAAGAAAAAACTTACACTAGCTCATTAATTAAGTCATTATATTTAAGAATTTTACTTTATTTGAATACCTTACTTTGAAATTTTATGATTTAATTTTATATTTGATTGTCGTATTAAAGTATTTTGTTAGTACAACAAAAACCATAACTAAGAAATTTAGAAGGTAGAATTTTATATTTTAGAATGTATTTAATAAAAAAATTAAAAAATTAATGTGGATGTATTTAATATTTAGAGCGTATATATAGAGAATTCTGAGCTAGAATTTGTCCCTAGTAAATTAATAATTGGACTCATATGTTAAATATTACTAATAAATTTATATAACATTTAAAAAAAAACAAATATATATATATATATATATATATATATATATATATATATATATATATATATATATATATATATATATCACGACCCAACTTACATAACTTATAATTCAAATACTAATTAGCATAAACATCATCATTATAAAAAAGACCTACATATCTTTTTTTTCACATAATATATTCATAACTGAACTCATAATCTAACATACGTCATCAGTTTCTGACACCACATCAAACCAGACAAACTCACGACAATACTTATTACATGACATATCAAAACATCAGCGGAAATAAAATAACACACAGCCTAGCCCAACAGGTCGTCATCTATGTACATCCGCTCAACACCCAGAAGGAGCTCCACAACTTGCACAGTCACATCACAAAACTTCAATCATCAACAAGCTCACCTACAATGCATAAATTAGTGAGACAAAATTTTCAGTAAGTAGAAATTATGCATGATGGTGCATGAAAATGCAATTAATTTTCTATCACATATTTCCTAATCTTTCTTGTTGTTCTCTTTTATTTTGAAAAATATTCACGTTACGGGATCCCCACGACAAACTTATGATATGCACTCCAAATGAGCTCAATAGACACACACAGTGTCGGATCGATTTTTTCGATCCCTGAATAAAGTATTGGAGATGATTTTTCCAAACTCCGAATAGAGATGAGCCGATAAATGACTCGTTGAGTCAACACATGACTCCGATCACTCCGTGATCCTTGAATAAAAGTGAGCCGACATGTAACTCATTGAGTCAACACATGACTCGAATCGCTCCGCGATCCCTAAATGGGTGAGTAAACACATGACTCGGACCGACTTTCGGCGGTCCCTGAAATAGTGCATATATAGTGGCCGCACACACCATTAGTATCTTATTAATTTGAAAAAATATTTTTCATGATTATGCATGGTTTGCAACCAACGCAATTAAATATGCATCATAAACCATTTACGACATCAATATCAACATTTAATCACAATAAAGCAACAACTTAACTTCAATTCACACACATTCACTTCTGGAATAACAACTTCACCTCAATCACATAGATCCATTTATAGAATAACAATTTCACCTTGGATCACGTGAATCCCTTTTTAGGATAACAACTTTATCTCGGATCAAACAGATCCTTATAAACAATATCTTCTCAGATCATACAAATCTATACTCAACCATTTCTGATCACACAAATCCATATATGACCATTATAGTATTTCTAATCATATAGATCCAAAATTTATATCGCAAATTTATCACAAATAATTTACAAATAATATTATTGAATATGAAACCTACTTTCCTCAAATCACATAAATCCACAACGTGTACCACAAATTAATCCCAAATAATTTATAACGTAATTAAAATAATTATAAATAATTCATGACATAATTATCACATATTAATCACAAATAATTCACACACAACATGTTTATGCATTGTAGTTGGACTTCTATTTACTTGGACTCCAAATAGTAATAATACTATAGACCTCGTGAAGCACTACAACTAATCTATTCCTTCCCATTCCGGCACGAACTCTTTCCTCTTATTTTCTCTCTCTCTCTCTCTCCCCCTCCCTCTCTCTCTTTTTTTTGTTGCTGCTCGTAGCTTTTGCCCTCCATTACCCTCAAAGAGGGTTAACATATATATAGAGTTGGGGTGAAAGTCATATGTGACTATCCCACCGCCTCAACATTTAATATTTACTATTTATAGTAAGTTCTATTTATTATTATTATATTATTATTATTATCCATTATAAATATACGTGCAATACTTAATGACTAAGATATAATACATTTACAAATTAAAACGCATACGTGTACATTTTCTTCACCACTATTATTATTACGAGAACACGTATGATACTTTATAATTAAAAAATAGTATATTTATACAAATAAAATAATTTAATTATATATCCAAATTATTGCACGTAAATATTTATACACACATATTGTCACTATTTTTGCAACGGATGTCCCAAATAAAATATAAAGATAAATAAAATGTAGAAACAATTGTCACATAATAGCCACATTATTATCACATAACTGCCACATAATTGTCACATAATTATAAAATGTACATAACACAAATTAAATTATATTGGCACATGAGTAGTGAGAAACTCGGATATCACATCCTCCCCACCTTATAAAATTTCGTCCTCTAAATTTACTTACCTGAAGAGTTCTGGATACTTAGCCATCATCTCATCCTTTCTTTCTCATGTAGCCTCCTCAACTAATTGGTTCCTCTATAACACCTTCACTAATGGTATCTCTTTATTTCTGAGCTTCTTCACTTCTCGCCGTAAAATCTCAACTTGTATCTCTTCATAACTCAAATCTTCTTTCAACTCAATTGGTTCCTGTCTTAGAATATGAGATGGATTCGCAACATACTTCCTCAACACAGACACATGAAACACGTTATGTACTCTAGACATCAATGCTGGTAACTCTAATTTATAGGCAACATTTCCAATTCTCTCAATGGTAGTGAATGGACCAACATATCCTGGACTGAATTTCTCTTTCTTTCCAAACTGCATTATCCCCTTCATTGGAGATACTTTAAAGAATACTTGATCACCCACTTTAAATTTCAACTCTCTTCTCCGTTTGTCTGCATAACTATTTTGCCGATCCTGAGCAACTCTCATCTTTTCTCGAATAAGGGTAAGAGCTTTTGACATTTCACGAATCAAGTCTGGACCCAAAAGGTTCCTCTCTCCAACTTCATCCCAATGTAATGGAGACCTACACTTTCTCCCGTACAATGCTTCATATGGTGTCATCCCGATAGTGGACTGGTAACTATTGTTATACGAAAATTCTATCAAAGGCAAAAATTTACTCCACTGACCTTAAAAATCTAATACACATGCTCTGAGCATATCCTCCAAAATCTGTATCGTACGCTCCGATTGACCATCTGTCTGTGGATGGAATGCAGTGCTAAAAGATAACTATGTCCCCAACGCCTTGTGCAAACTCTCCCAAAAAGCAAGCAAGAATCTCGCATCTCTGTCTGACACAATGGTTAATGGTACTCGATAGAGTCTGATAATCTCTTAAATATACAGCTGTGCATAGCGATCCATAGAATTCGTAGAACAGATAGAAAAAAATATCTGACTTAGTAAGTCGATCCACGATAACTCAAATGGCATCATGACCTTTAACTATTTTTAGTAAGCCGGTGACAAAATCCATAGTGATATTCTCCCACTTCTACTCTGGAATAGCTAGAGGTTGTAAAGTTCTTGGTCGTCTCTGATGCTCGGTTTTGATTTGCTGACAAGTTAAATATTTCTCCACATATTTAGCGACATCTCTCTTCATTCCTGGCTACCAATAATGTGACTTTAAATCTCTATACATCTTAGTAGCTCCTGAATGTGCAGAGTACGGTATTGAATGAGCTTCTGTCATCACTTCCTTCTGAATGTCGTCCACTTTAGGTAGACATAATCGACCTCTATAACGAATCACACTATCATCTCTTAATTGGAAGTCAGAAGTTTTCCAGATCTGATATCATTCCTTATCTTGTCAAATAATTTATCCATCTCTCGTCCCTGTCAAATCTTATCCATCAAAGTTGGTCGAAGTGTCAGAGCTGTCATATTTGCTTCTAATGCTCCTTCATGAATGATCTCCACATCCATCTTTTACAAATTTAGCAACTCTAGTTTCTGATTTAGGGTCATAGTAGCTACACTCTGTATTGTCTTTCGGCTTAATGCATCAGCAACCACGTTGGCTTTACCCGGATGATAATTGATAACACAGTCGTAGTTTTTCACCATTTCCAACCATCTTCTCTGCCTCATGTTCAACTCTTTCTGAGTGAAGAAGTACTTCAAACTCTTATGGTCAGTATAGATTTCACAACGTTCCCTATACAGATAATACCTCCAAATTTTGAGTGCAAATACCACTGGAGCTAACTCCAAATCATGAGTTAGGTAATTTTTCTCGTACTCCCTTAATTCCCTGGATGCATATGCTATCACTTTACCATTCTGCATCAATACATACCCAAGACCATTCTTTGAAGCATCACTGTAAACCTTAAAGTTTCCTGTCTCCGTAAAATATTTAAGATAAGTGCTGATGTCAACTGTTTCTTCAATTCTCGGAAACTCTGTTCACATGCCTCTGTCCATGTGAACTTCACATTCTTCCGAGTTAACTTGTTAATGGTGAAGCGATCTTAGAAAATCCTTCAACAAACCTTCGATAATATCCCGCTAATCCAAGAAAGCTATGAACTTCAATGAGATTTGAGGGTTGTGGCCAATCATGGATTGATTTAACCTTACTTGGATCCACTAAAATTCCTTCTCCTAATACCACGTGTCCCAAGAAAATAACTTGGTCTAACCAGAACTCACACTTCTTGAACATCGTATACAACTGCTTCTCCTTCAGAATCTCTAACACATTTCTCAAGTGCAGAGCATGATCCTCCTTATTCTTAGAGTAAATCAGAATATCATTGATAAATACAATCACGAACTTATCGAGAAAATCCTAAAATACTCTATTCATCAAATCCATAAATGCTTCTGGAGCATTTGTCAAATCGAACGGCATCACCAAAAACTCATAATGTCCATACCTTGTACTGAATGCAGTCTTCAGAATATCCTCCTCCTTAATCTTCAACTGATGATACCCCGATCGTAAATCAATCTTTGAAAAGATAGCTGCATTTTGTAGTTGATCGAACAGATCATCAATGTGAGACAATAGATACTTATTCTTGACTGTAACTTTGTTGAGCTCCAGGTAATCGATGCACATCCTCGATGTGCCATCCTTCTTATGAACGAAAAGAACTGGTGCTCCCCAAGGTGAGAAACTAGGTTGGATGAATTCTTTGTCTAGCAACTCTTGCAACGATATCTTCAATTCTTTCAGTTCAGCTGGTGTCATTCTGTATGGCGGTTTAGATATAGGAACAGTTTCTGGTTGTAACTCATTAACAAACTCTATTTCCCGATCTGGTGGCAAACCTGGAAAATCATCTAGAAACACTTCCGAGTATTCTCGAACAACTGATACATTACTGAGAACTGGACACTGTTGTCCCTCAACATTTATCACGCTCACCAAATACCCCTCACAACCACTTTTCAACAACCGCTATACTTTTGCTGCAGATATCACAGTAAATCTGAAGTTCTTCTTAATCCCAACAAAGGTGAACTGTTCTCCTTCTAATGGCTAAAAAGTGATACTTTTCTTCTGAAAATTTATGGTAGCAACGTACTTTGACAGCCAATCCATGCCCAATACGATATCATAATCATTTATATTTAACACAATCAAATCAGCAAATAGTTTAACCTTCTTCACTATTCTCATGTGTAGCCCTTACCATGATTGTACAATCTATCTATGAGTCTTTCACCACATGGCCAATATAATTTATAAAACACATAACACAACATAATGAAAATAACACTTATATGCAAGGCTGCGCTCCAAAGGAATTAGCTAATATACATAGACAGTCTGCATGATCCAAACCGTGCTCTGATATCACTCTGACACGACCAAACTTACATAACTTACAATTCAAATACTAATTAACATAAACATCATCATTATAAAAAAAACCTACATATCTTTTTTTCAAATAATATATTCATAACTGAACTCGTAATCTAACATACGTCATCAGTTTCTGACACCACATCAAACCAGACAAACTCATGACAATACTTATTACATGACATATCAAAACATCAGCAAAAATAAAATAACCCACAACCTAACCCAACAGGTCGTCATCTATGTACATCCGCTCAAAACCCTGAAGGAGCTCCACAGCTTGCACAGTCACATCACAAAACTTCAATCATCAATAAGTTCACCTACAATGCATAAACTAATGAGACAAAAATCTCAATAAGTAGAAACCATGCATGATAGTGCATGAAAATGGATTTAATTTTCTATCATCTATTTCTTAATCTTTCTTGTTGGTCTATTTTATTTTGAAAACTGTTCACGTTACGGGATCTCCACGACAAACTTATGATATGCACGCCAAATGAGCTCAATAGACACACAAGTGTCAGATCAATTTTTCCGATTCCTGAATAAAGTATTGGGGATGATTTTTTCGAATCCCGAATAGAGATGAGCCGATAAACGACTCGTTGAGTCAACACATGACTCGGATCACTCCGTGATCCCTGAATAAAAGTGAGCCGACAAGCGACTCGTTGAGTCAAAACATGACTCAAATCGCTCCGCGATCCCTGAATGGGTGAGTCAACACATGACTCGGACCGACTTTCGGCGGTCCCTGAAAGAGTGCATATATAGTGGCCGCACACACCATTAATATCTTATTAATTTGGGGAAAAACACTTTTCATGATTATGCATGGTATGCAACCAACGCAATTAAATATACATCATAAACCATTTATGACATCGATATCAATATTTAATCATAATAAAGCAACAACTTAACTTCAATTCACACACATCCACTTCTGGAACAACAACTTCACCTCAATCACATAGATTCATTTATAGAATAACAACTTCACCTTGGATCACACAGATCCCTTTTTAGGATAATAATTTTATTTCGGATCAAACAGATCCTTATAAACAATATATTCTCAGATCATACAGATCTATACTTAACAGTTTCTGATCACACAAATCCATATAGGACAATTATAGTATTTCAAATCACATAGATCCAAAACTTGTATCGCAAATTTATCACAAATAATTTATAAATAATATTATTGAATATGAAACATACTTTCCCCAAATCACATAAATCCACAACTTGTACCACAAATTAATCACAAATAATTTATAACGTAATTAAACTAATCACAAATAATTCATGACATAATTATCACATATTAATCACAAATAATTCACACACATGTTTATGCATTGTAGTTGGATTTCTACTTATTTGGACTCCAAATAGTAATAATACTATAGACCTCGTGAAGCACTACAACCAATCTCTTCCTTCCCGTTCCGGCACGAACTCCTTCCTCTCATTTTCTCTCTCTATCTCCCTCCCTCCCTCTCTCTCTCTCTCTCTCTCTTTGTTGCTGCTCGCAGCTTCTGCCCTCCATTACCCTCAAAGAAGGTTAACATATATATAGAGTTGGGGTGGAAGTCGTATGTGACTATCCCACCGCCCCAACATTTAATACTTACTATTTATAGTAAGTTTTATTTATTATTATTATTATTATATTATTAGTATCCATTATGAATATACGTGAAATACTTAATGACTAAAATATAATACATGTACATTTTCTTCACCACTATTATTATTACGAGAACACGTATGATATTTTATAATTAAGAAATAGTATATTTATACAAATAAAATAATTTAATTATATATCCAAATTATTACACGTAAATATTTATGCACACATATATTCACATATTGTCACTATTTTTATCACGGATATCCCAAATAAAATGTAAAGATAAATAAAATGTAGAAATGATTGTCACATAATTGTCACATTATTATCACATAATTGTCACATAATTATAAAATACACATAACACAAATTAAATTATATTGACACATGAGTAGTGAGAAGCTCGGGTATAAAAAAAAAGTATATATATATATATATATATATATATATATATATATATATTATTTTATTTTATTTTTTAAATGGAAACCTAGCTTGTTTGTATTTGGAGTAACGGAATAACTTGTAGAGTATGTCAAAACGTTGCCTAAAAGTTTGGTTCTATTTGTCAGAATTATTTTCCTTTATCTTAAAATTCAAATGAATTATTAGTCACTTACATTGTAAGAAAACAAAAGGATTAATTAAGAAATAGAGTTGAGATTTGTCAAATGATTTGTTTCGTGTTCTTAATTTGAACTAAACTAAACAAAAACTTATTAAAAATGTAATATATTATATATAAGTATTATTTAGACTACTAGCCAGTACTACCTCATGATAAGTATATTATTACTAAATAATACTATTTGAATAATAATAACAGGAGTATAAATTAATTAACTTTAACTATTTATTATAAAGTGAAACTCTGACTAAATTAGGATATTCTCATTAACTAATACCTACCATAAAGTAATACTGTCATATTATTTACTGCCATAATATTTCAAGGGAAATATGAAATATATCATGTAATGAAATCCACATTGTAATAATAAACAATATACTAGATATTATTTATTGCTGTAATATTATTTTAAGGGAATTACGAAATCTCAATTCTGTTATAAAATAATGTCACGTCATATAAATTTCACGTGAATAATAGTATGTTTTTATTTAATTTTAATTTCAAAATACAAGGAACCACATTTATTGCATTTGTACAGTCTTATAAATATTTTATCTAACAATATTTATTTGGCCAATAAATTCTTAAATGCGAACGTAACAAAACAATAAATAATCCAATTTTTTCACAAAAATTGAATCTTCAAAATTTCTTACTAACATCAATCCCTGAATAAATTCACATTGAAGTTGAATCTTGATATTTCTCATTTTTATTACAAGTTATACTTTCATTCTTTAACATCATTTTTTTAATACTTCTACAAATCCTTGAAAACTTTATAATTATGACTTTTAAAAATATAATATTCATCCAACCTGATAAGACATTCATTTGACCATTTTGATCGTTATTTTAAATAAAAGGTTTTTTTTAATAAAATGATCCACACATATTTAATCACTCACTACTAATATAACTATCATTTTATATAAAATAATAATATTTTTTAATATACGAACAAAATGCAAATGAACACGTTATTGATAGATGGAGGGGTAGATATTTTTTTTAATGAATACTTGAAAATATATTGGAGAGCATACCATTAATTTTCTAAAATTAGTGTTATTATCCTAAAATAGAAAATGATTTTTGTGTATTTAGAGAATTCTAATAAAAAAAAGTATTATCATGAAATATTCCTCCTTCTCATGATAATAATAATAATTACGTTTTATACTAATATTAAAAAATATAATATTTTAATATGTAATAGGTAAAAGATTAACATAGTAATAAATGAATATATTAATTTTTGTTTGATTCATAAAAATATGGAGTATTAATTATTTT
Organism: Pogostemon cablin; assembly: GCA_023678885.1. Classification (NCBI taxonomy): domain Eukaryota; kingdom Viridiplantae; phylum Streptophyta; class Magnoliopsida; order Lamiales; family Lamiaceae; genus Pogostemon; species Pogostemon cablin. The sequence goes on from CM042995.1 coordinate 31,248,601, forward strand.
ACATGAATCTCATCCATTAAAAATAAAAATATGATCATTTATTAAAAATATAATAAATGATTGGTGTTCATTTCCGCGTTTTAAATTTAGATTTTGATTTTTAAAACCACATTCAGATTTTAAAAATTACATCTATATATACCTATTATATTCTCTATTTTCAATTAATACATTTTCTCTCTTTATCTCCCTTCTCTCATCTAACTTTTTAAATAAATTAATACAAAATCACATCTATATATACCTACTATATCCTCTCTTCCCAATTATTACATTTTATCTCTTTATCTCTCTTCTCTCATCTAACTTTTAAATAAATTAATACATTGATTTGAGTGTTCATATCAAATTGTCCAAAAATTATTGATTAGATTGTAATACATTGATTTAATATAAAGCTAAAACCTATCATACTCAAAACCCAAAACAAACATAAAATGCAATTAATACATTTTCTCTCTTTATCTCTCTTCTATCATCTAACTTTTTAAATAAATTAATACATTGATTTGAGTGTTCATAGCAAATTATCAAAAATTATTGATTAGATTATAATACATTGATTTTGATTTGATATAAAGTTAAAACATACCATACTCAAAATCCAAAACAAATATAAAATGACTATTCATGATTTTCAAACACCAGATATAATGTTAAAATCTACCATACTCAAAACCAAAACAAATATAAAATAACTATTCATGGTTTTTAAACACCACATGACACCAAACCAAACATCACCTTATAGAAGTATATATATGTCTTAATATAAGAATTAATTTGATATAAATTTCATAATAAATAAATATATTTTTATAGAAGATGAAGATATTAAAAAAGACAAAGTCTCTTGTGAGACGCTACTTTCATGAGACGTGTTAAAGTATGTCGATTATTTAAATAAAGTATGTTTAATGGTTGTTAATGTATGTTTTTTAAAGTATGTTGGATTATGTATTAAAGTATGATGTTAGTGTGTTATAATTTGATTTATTATCGGCATACTTTAACCACAAATAAACGCACTTTAACCACAAATAAGCATACTTTAGTGACGCGTTGACCCGTCTCACATCCGTCTCACCAATAACCCGTCTCACAAGAGACTAACTCATTAAAAAATGATAAATTACAAATATATTTAAGAATTAGTATCAAATCTAAAAAATAAAAAATAAACCTAAAATAAAATGGATAAACTGCAAAGTTGTAGTACTCCCTCCGTCCCAACTTCAACTTCACACTTTTCGTTTTGATCCGTCCCAAATTCAACTTCACACTTCCATAAAAGAAAAAAGCAACAAACTAATATCCCTCTAACGTACTTTAATTTCAAATTTGTCATCACCTTTTTAACACATAACATACTTTATCATTTATTTATTACCCAAAATTACCATATTACCCTCAAAAGTCAGTCAAAAAGTGACTTTTTTTAAATTCTGTATCTATAGTAAATGTGAATTTGAATTTAGGACGGAGGAAGTAAAAAACAACGATTCAATGTCAAATTGTTATAGCGATTACGCAAACCAAGCATTAAAACGGCGTCGTTCCACCTAGTTAACCCTCAATATTATAAACACTTTTAATAATTTGTTCGCAATTATCAAGGGTAAGTATTTCAGTATAAATATGGAGAGAGAGAGTTTTTCCAGTAGTCCCACTCTAAAACTGAAGAGAGAGAAAATCAGTTGATAAATCAGTGTGTGAGAGAGAGTGAGAAAAGACAGAAAATACCAATAAATAGCACAACAAAAAAGTGAAAAGAGGAAAGCAAAGTGGGGGAGAGAAGAAAAAAAATAAATTGAAAAAAAAAAAAAGGGAACAAAGAAACCATTAAAGCATTTGCTGCTTTCAGTTGGTTGATGGTGGAAAATCCATTAGGCGTGTTGCGTCTTCCCAAGGGCAAATTCGTTATTCCGGATATCCACCCCATGCTTTCCGGCGGCGCCGCTGCGGTCGAAGCAATCGGAACCAGTATCACTCAGCTGAGCAGAGCGGTCTTCATCGGAGGTGGCGGCGGCGAAGGATTCTGGAGGGATACGGCGGCGAATGGTGGCGTAACCCTCGCCTTCACGGCGTTCGCTGGCCTCGCATTAGCCGCCGCGGTGGTCTACACTACTAGGTAAAGGATACAGGGAAAGAATTTCTGGAAAAATTTGACCGGTAATTACCGGAATCAGGAGTTGTAACCCTAGGAGAGTAATTTATTTAGTTTTTTTTTTAATTAAAAAAAAGGAGAATTGGAATAGAAGAGATAAATTGTTGATAGATGAGAGCTCTAAAACGAAGTCATACCTCGTCAAAATCTTCGCCACCGTCGTCATCCTCGTCGTCCCCACCATCTTCGTCGTGGATTCATTTGAGATCGGTTCTGTTCATAGTAGCTTCCTCCAAATCCTCACCAGCTTCTTGTTCTTCTTCTTCTTCCGATCGGTGAGTCTCCACTTCCTCTTTTTAAATTAATCTCCTTGAAATTACTTCCTTTTTAAATTCTAACTCAGTGGTGCAACAGTTTGTGATTTAAGTTCAGATCTTAACTTTATACTTCCAACACATTTTTTTTCTTCAATCTCTAAATCCTTTCCCTCACTCTTCTGTTCAATCTGCCGTTTCTGTACAGCTAGAAAACAAGCTTCATTTCTTTGTGTTGCTTGTAGATGTTAATCTCCAGTTAGTTGATTAGGGAGTGGATGGCGAAGAGCAATGTTAATCTGACCGGGTTATTTCAAGTTTTTTCTGTTAGTCAAAGATGGTTGTAGACTTTTGAAAGATAGTCTGCTGTAGAAGTTTTTAATGTTAATTAATGAGAAGACCTAATCTTTTCATCATTTTGGATTTGGATTTTTTTATATAATTTGAGAATTTACTTTTTCCGAAAAAATTATAGACTTCTAGAATTAGTGTTGTAAAACATCCAAGAATAAGTCCTTAAGTTTTGAAATGTTATCAAATTAGGAAAAATGGAAGAGATGAGAAAAAACTCCTTGTTTGAAGTGGAAATTGATGGTTGACCTACTCTATTAGAGATGATATTACCATTTTCATTGAAGTTTCCTCATGGTCATAAGCTCTGTACCAAGTTGTGCTTTGCTGTATGTAAACATGCGAGTGACCTAGAGAATTAGAATACATGGTGGAAGACTGAGTATGAAACCATGTATACTATTTAAACCCAGCTTATTTCATGTTTCAAGGCTTTACTTGTTTTGGTAGCAACTTGTTCGTGCCCTACCTTAAGCAGCATTTCCACAACCATGCCGTGCTTTGGTCAAGAACTTGAAGCCTTTTTATGTTTTTAAAGTTAAATACCCGAATAAATGTTGTAACATTTTCAAAGATCATATCACAGTTGTTAATTCTGTGTGAGGTGTATTGTAATGATATTTAATAATTTCAGTCTTCAAACATGGCTTTATGACTTTGCAGCAGATGAAATCATGTGGCCTGAAGTTTCATTGAAAAACTTATGTTCTCATCTCAAGCTACATTTTTGTGCAATTTTATTAGAATTTTTATGGCAATTTTTAGTTATGTTATGGACATATATGATTTTTTGACTAGATCATCAAATTTAGTGTTCTTACCAACTAAGAAAGTGTTGATACGAAAATGTTAGAACAAGCAGATGCTCTTCCTTGGAGTGAGTAGACTCCTGATATTCTGAGAGTTTATTGAATGCCGGAGTAGAACGGTAGTTACTTAGTTGCTGAATCTCTTGGTGCAATATGTGTCACTCGGGATTGCAAGTTAGCCTGCTGGGTAAATGGTGCTTCTATCTTTTGCATGCTTTATATGCTTTTGATGAAATTGAGAATTTTATGTTATTTGATTGAGTAAAGAAGAATATCAAATCAATGACATATTTAATGCATAACAACAATTATATCACAACTAATGATACAGACTTTTATTTCAATGCCATGATAATACAAAAATGTGTGTTTAATATTATGTGTCAATGCAGTTGATGACTTAACATTAATGATCGTAAAAACATAATGAAAATTCAATATATTAAAAAATATAAATAAATAATGACTTCCAATTATTCAATTTCATGTTAAACTTGAGCTTGATCTCAACCAGAATTCACAAGCTTTAAGATCTTGAACTCATTAATTTGGAAGCTTGATTGAGCTTGAAATTTCTACCTCTGTTCCCCCTAGCAACTTACAGAATAATTTAGTGTATATCTATTATTTTAAAGCTGCTCTGTTATCTTAAATAATATGTTAGGTTCTAAGTCTAATTTCCTGGAAAGTCAGCAGTTGGTTCTTAAGGATTGTTCATTTTCACTTTTTGATCTTTGAACTGACTTTCATGGTGAAAGTATGTAAGGCAATTCTTAGCATATCTTATATACTTGCTGTTAAATGTAATTGGACCTAATGAATCAGCCTGTGGGCTCTTACATTGAGACTCATGTTCCCAAAAATAAATAGTTCTGTATATTTATTTCAGGGGTCGCCTCAAATCCCCATGGTCTCGAAGAAAAAGGAAACATATACTCTCTCCTCAGCAGTGGAGAAGTTTGTTCACTTCAGATGGAAAACTCCGTGACAATGGAGTTAAATTTCTTAAGAAAGTCCGAAGTGGAGTGAGTTGTCATATCTATCTCTTCATGTTTACTATAATTTTACCTTATTTATAATTTAATGGTTCTACTTTGGAAAATTTTTATCTGATTCTTGCGTCTTGTTATATGTAGGGTGTTGATCCTAGTATTAGAGCAGAGGTTTGGCCATTTCTTCTTGGAGTGTAAGTTGTTTAACCTTCTGAAATGTGAATCTGGATTTCCTTACTCTTGTCTTTAAAAGAAATCTATAGTTAATTTATATAGCTTTTCATCAATTGTTAAAGGTCTACATCTCATAGGTGGAGGGGAAGGCGTCGAATTGTGACCATTGTATAAAAGAAACCCATTTCCTTATGGTCATCGCCTTTGTGCATTGACTTGGGACTAATCCCATATTGATTTCATGTTTGCTTGTAATGAATGAATTTCTTTACCGGCTTTTTATCCTTACTAAATTATTCTTATGTGCCTTTTGCACCTTCAGTTTCTATTTTTTCTTTTGAAACTGAGGCAACAGGAGATATAAAAATTATTTATGCATTGGTTGTGTTGATGTTTGAAATGCCTTCAGAATATTCTGTACTTGAATGTTTAATGCTATCTTCATCTTGATTAGAACTTGGCATTCTTAATTTGTTGGTAATTGTCATTTTTGTTTTTGTTGTACTCGTATCCCTGTACTTAGCTTTTTTTTTTTTGTGCAGCTATGACCTAACGAGCTCCAAAGAAGAAAGAGATGCTACTAAAACTCAAAACAGGTGCAGTCCGGAACATGAAACCTCAGTCTTTATGCTCCAATTTGCACACTACCTCTAAAAACACACAAAAATGCACTTATTGTGAATGAAGAAAGACAAACAATCGTCTCGTCCTTATTTTACATTAATGTTGTTTTCTCTTAAATTATGGTTTTATTCACTGAAACCGTATTTATGTGCCGTCAAGTTTTTGTATCAGATTTATTTAGAAGTAACATCCTTGTGGATTTGTGTTAAAATTTATGCAGAAAGGAATATGAAAAGTTACGTAGACAATGTCGCCGGCTTCTTAAACATGACAGTGAACCTTTTAAGTTAAATCAAAGCGGTGAATCAAGTAATGGAGGTGGAGGAAGTCTCACCGAAGGCATCGATTCTGCTGGCTCTGAAGATGTTGTGAGCGCCCGGGAATCCCTTTCTAGTGAGGAATCATTCCATAATAACGAGGATGATTGTCATTCTACCAGTTCAATTATGGATGGATATGTGGGCTCGAACTCGAAGAGAATTACAGATTCAACTGTTGCATCTGACTCCGAGTCCTCGGACTCCGATTCTTCAGAAGATCCTGAGATCAGTCAAACTTTTGACTTCACAGAAAGCACACATAATAATGGCAATGATGACTCCTCAAAGGAGGATTCATCTCCCTCCAAAACGGAGATCCAGTCTCATCCCTGCAGTAGGGAAGATTTCACCACCTGGCAACGCATCATTCGTCTAGATGCCGTTCGAGCTAATGAGGAATGGATCACATACTCCCCAACACAGGCTGCAGTATCTAATACCAAAGCACGTCGTGTTGCTGAGGCTGTTGGATTGAAGGATTATGATCACCTTCTTCCCAGCCGGGTCTTCCATGCTGCCCGTTTAGTTGCCATTCTCGAAGCTTACGCACTCTATGACCCTGAGATCGGCTATTGCCAGGGAATGAGCGATCTACTTTCACCAATTATTGCTGTGATGACTGAAGACCACGAAGCTTTCTGGTGTTTTGTGGGTTTCATGAAGAAGGCTCGCCACAATTTCAGGCTTGATGAAGTGGGAATCAGAAGGCAGCTCAACATCGTCTCTAAAATCATCAAGTACAAGGACTCACATCTTTATCGGCATCTGGAGAAACTCCAAGCCGAGGATTGCTTCTTTGTTTACAGAATGGTGGTGGTACTTTTCAGAAGGGAACTATCTTTCGAGCAAACACTGTGCATCTGGGAAGTCATGTGGGCTGATCAGGCTGCCATTCGGGCGGGTATTGGGAAATCTGCTTGGAGCAGGATCAGACAGCGAGCCCCTCCAACGGACGATCTGTTGCTTTACGCCATTGCAGCTTCCGTACTACAAAGAAGGAAACAAATCATAGAGAAGTACAATAGCATGGATGAGATATTGAGGGAGTGCAATGCGATGGCAGGCCATCTCGACGTGTGGAAGCTCCTGGACGACGCTCACCAGTTAGTCGTAACCCTCCATGACAAAATCGAGACGCCTTGATGATGCGTGGTAACTGCTTCTAATTTATTTGCTCTAATTTTCTTTTATTTCAAAATTCGGACATACTTTGGTATGTAGCAAAGCGATGATTTGGTGGTGCATAGAGGCGGATTTGAGAAAATGTGTTGTGTAACGTTTGATGTGTTGCTTCATATCAAAGTATTGGACTAAATTTCAACTGCATTTATTTCGTTGATTTTGCTTTAAGTTGGTGAACTCCACTGTCATGGAACTTAAGTTGTGACTGGTCCAGTGGTTTGGTTTACCTGCCATGGTGCCACTCCAGTTATTCTCTACTGTGAGATGGTCAAAATTAATCAACTTATATCAATGCATGACAATAATATATCATGATATGCGCCAATGGGGATTTAATTTACCCATGTGCTAGCTTTGAAATGGAAAATGAGAAATGAAAAAGTCTCTTGTGAGACGGTGCATATGATGCTTATGTGAGACGTATTGAAATATGATTGTTATACAAGTATAATGCTTATTTGTAGTTTTGTATATTTGAATGATACTTAAATTATGATTTTAAAGTGTTATAATATGTTTCATTGGAAACATTTTTCAACTATTAATAAGCATAATTTACCTATTTAATAAATATATTTTAATGATAGATTAACCCGTTTAAATTCAATTATGAATTTTCATTGAAAGAGAGTTTCAAAGGAGCACACCCAAATTGATGAGCTCTTTAAGGCCCATGAAAAAGACATCGAATGAATCTTATTAGCTAATTAGTTTCCAATATCCGATTCAATAGATTATTCCCTAAGGCGGCAAATCTCATTCGTTCACGTCTGAATCGCAGACTAATTTGTTTTATTTGGCAGTCAACCCAGTTTTGGATAATAGTTCAATGTATCTTGTAATTGCCTTCATATTACATCTGATCACAGATCGAGATAATTGGTTACAGTTGAGGGTAATTTCTAGTATTTGGTTTTCAGTGATTATTAATGCACATACATGTATTTGCACAATTTATTTCAGATTGCAATAAGAAAATGATGGCAGGTATAAAGATCAAAGCTGCAAATTGAGAAGATTTGAGAGCGCCAATAAATTTCTGAAACTCCACAACAGTTTATGTAAAATGCATAAATCAACCATAAGGGTGCTAATACGATTTGGACAAGCTCACGAGTCTCATGAATCGACCAAACGGACGACACACCCAATGTTAGATGTTTAGAAACAGAGACAGGGTAGTCTGTGTGCTGAAGCACACACCTAAATGACATTACAAAACGCAACTGTTATTAAGAAAGTAGTAGGTCTACACATATCATTTCTCTTTGGTGTATTGTCGAACAGCGAATGCCAATCCTAAGATCAAGAGAGGCACTAGAAACTGCAGTATCTTAATGACAAACTCAGAAGTTTTGTCTGGATTGTACCGAGACTCTTCTGGGGGGACGTAAGTGCGCTTCAAGGGAACTGTTGCCTTGTCGATCACACCAATGCAGTATTTGTGCATCATTTCTCTAGCATCATCACTATGGCCAGTGTCTTCAAAGTCATTGGTTGCATCCTTTCCTGCAAAATGCAGTGTGATTCAATAATATGGCTACAATTCACTCTATTTCTTGTTGGGAGAACAGCGTGGGCAAAATATATTGTAGAAGTGGAATTGGTGAGCATGTGAGAAAAATAATAATAATTGTGTTGTATGCTTCAAATGAAAAATGGGGCAAGTGACCGAATTCTGAGCAAATTTGTGTGAGTTTGTGCTATAGTAGTTATTGCTAAATTACCTGTTCCAGCTAGCAACACTTCATCACCTCCTGGATGATCATCCATGAAAGGAGTTACATCATAAACCTGAGAATACAATCAGTATACATCTTTCTGTTTATGAACAGTGTTTATCATAAGTATATTATTTTTAAGAAACAGCATGAAAACCTGAACAAAGTAAATGAATTACACAATTAAAAAGTACTATTAAGTAAAGAACCAAAGACCGAAATTCCACCCCCCAAACTTAAACTTAATCAGTTTCAAAACTATTTAAGAAAATCTAAAAAACAAAATTTTATGCGACACAAACATGTCAAAATTAGATGCTACCTTCGTCCGTACAACAAGTTCACACTTCCTGTAGTTAAAAAAGTTAATTTTTTACTTATTTGATGACTTTTTGGATTTTTTTTTTTTAAACTCGGGTAATTTAGTGTTATCGGTAATAAATGGAGTATAATGTATAGTATGATATTTGTGTTATATGTGGGTGTCAATTCTGAAATTAAATTGTATATGATCATAATTGGATTGAATATCACTTTTGTGAAAGATAATTTTGGGACAAACAAAATAAGGAAAGTGTGAAATTAGCCATCTTGGCTTGCATTACTCATTATGACAACTTGATGAGTTTTGATCATCCAACACTGGTCTCACGAGGATGTCTAAAATTTAAATGCTACCACAAAAGAAATGGATCAGAGGCAGGATTTATCTAAACCAATCATGCAAGAACAATCAAACAAGTGAACAACCATCGTTTTAGGCTACCATTTAGGCGATAAAATGTTAAAATTGCTATCTTGAATGGAATGAAAACCACTGGAAAAAAAAAGGAAGAAAGAAAATGCAATAAAAAAGAAAGATAATTTGAAGACACTGCTACAACTATTGCCTATTTAAAATTTAAACCAAGAAATCATTATTAATGAGAGAATATGGGACTACAGAGAGACTTTATTGGAGCTTTTATTCTCTATATAGATTTTTTTTTTTTTGGTGGTGGTTAGGTCAATGTTCTACCCTCACCAGTCAAATCCCCATCTGTCACACAGAGAGTAAAGAGAAGAAAATCTCATCCCTCAGTTGCTTAAAAGTCAAAGGCAAACAGCTCTTAAGTCTTAATGTATATTCAAGAACCAAAGCTTTAAAATAAATAAACCGTTACAGCAATGATCAAATAATCCAAGTGAAAATGGACATGAAATCGAATGAAGGGTCTCCTCTTTTCCTCCTCCAGTAAAAATTGCTTTGAAAAATCACCAAAACAGCCCATAAAATAAATTTCAGAATCAAACTGATAGACTATCCAGTGCTATATGGTAGTTAAGTAACCTAATTCAGCTTGAAATTGAAGTAAAATAATAATAATAATAATAATAATAATAATAATAATAAATAAAAAAAAAACCCGACGCTCTAAGTAGGGTTCATAACTCAAAAACTTGAAGAAATAAATCGATCAAGCAGCACACAAATTTAGAATAAAAATTAAAGTAGCATAAAGTTAAAGAGTGCTGCTGCATAAATTAAATTTTTGCACCAAAAAGCAGGAAAAAAAAACATTTTTAATTTTTTAATAAAGGATCTAACCTTTCCATCAATGATCAGCCAGCAATCGTTAGTCTTGTTATGCTTCGCAACCTCCTCAAACAAGTAAACTTTCGGATCTGTCGTCATTATTTCCGATCAACTGCATCAAAATCTCCAAATTAAAACAGGTCCTCACGATTTACTCATTAAAACAGGTGAATTCGAAGAAATTAAGCTCAAGATAAGTTAGAATCAAAGAAAATTACTTACAACAGGGAGAAAGTTGACCGAAATCTGGAATCTCTCCCCCTCTCTCTCTCTCCAGTTGCCTACCAGGTGCGACTCGAGCACCGAAATCATCGATGATATGTAGTAGCTGAGCAAATGTTAACAATTAGGTCCTTAATTTCTATGAAATTACACTTATGTTGGTCCCACGTTAACTTATTTGACAATTAGGTCCTTAATTTAATTGGAAATTACACTCAATCGTTACCACGTGCGCTGAGCGGCTGAGTGAGGAGGGCCTTGCTTTTCGCGAAAGTTCGATTGTTTATTTATTTAAGGAAGTTAACTGATTTTTTAGTTGACAAAATTTAACGTGTTAAAGTATAATCTATTATTTAGATAAAGTATATTTAATGGATGTTAAAATATATTTTATAAAGTATGTGGATTAAGCATTAAAATATGATTTTAATATTATAATATGATTTATTATTGGCATACTTTAATTACAAATAAGTATACTTTATCTACACAATAAACTTATTTTAGTGATGGGTCGACCCGTCTCACACCGATCTCACAAATAATCGTCTCACAAAAGAGTTTCTCTAGTTAGTTTGGGGTTGGCCGTTTCGGGGCAGAATTGATTTTACTTTTTTAATTTCATTTTTGGGGGAGGTGTAAAGTTTGACGGAAAAATCTTTGATTCGATTATAAAATTATATTAATAAAATTTATCGAGTCAAAGTATATCTAGTTATCATTCTAAACACTCAAAAAAAATTGTCATTGTAACTTTTTTATTTGACTCGATAATTATTTAATACTTAAAAAATACTTCATGTTAGTTCAAATATTTTTTGTTAATTCGATACCGACTTGATATTATAAAAAATGTTGTTTTGATACTTTTTTTTAACTCGATACTTATGTGAGGTAGTGTTATAATTATCTCGATATTTTTATGACTTAGATACTTATAATTATAACTATCATATTAGAATTGAGAAAATAATTTTTTTATCAATTATTCGAACATTAATGATTAAACCTTATCTTAAAGAGTGTGTAGAAAAGAATATTGTATGGTGTTGATTTTCTCCTATTCTTTTTTGTAGCTGCGAATTGATTTAATTATATGTACTTACACTGTGTTTGGTAGGATAATTTGGAAAATGAATGGGAATCAAATATATAATAAATAGTGTTTGAAATTGCAATTCTTGTATCTAGCGCTAGATTCATCCCATTAATTTTTTTTTCTAAACTATTTAACTAAATATAAAATTATACTCCATTATTCTATTTTAAAAAGTTTCATTTCGCTTTTTATACATGAAATTAAGAAATATTATTATTTAATATGTGGTGAAGTATTAATGAATGCGTAAGTTTCATATTTTAGTTATCATGCATAAGAGTATAAAATAATTAAAACAAATTTTACTTCAAAAGGTAAATTAATTTTTTTATTATATAATTTGAGTATTAATTATCATGCATAAGAGTATAAAATAATCAAGGTATAACACTACTAATGTAATAACAATAATCTCTTTGAAATATGATAAGTATAAAATAATCAAATATATAAAGCTTAAAACCCTCTTCATACATTTATTGTTTTTAAATGAATTGAAGTGGTTGGTGAGTTGAAATTGGGAATTTAGAATTAACTTGTGATGAAAAGAAGAGTAACAAATGGAATATTCTTTCTAAGAATAAAGTAAAAATCGAAAAAAAATTATAACTAAAAGGTAAACTATTGAATTTTCTTCTTTACATTGTAATCTCTTTTAAGGTATTTTTTATACTTTTGATATAAATAAATTACCTTTTACGATAACAAAAATATATTAATTATTTTTTAAATTACAGTGCAAGTAAAATATTATAGTAAGACTATATATTTGGTGTGAAAAGAACCATGAAAATATATTGCAAGCATGGAGTGGAGCTCCGACCAAGAACGGCATTAAATTGGCACATATTTGTGCGTGTAGTGTATATATATTGTGTATAATTTAATAAATTTAATTAAAATTAATTAAATAAATATAATAGCATAATTAATTAAGTTGTGTCGAGTGATCAAGGTAGACTTAACGAGATCGCAGTCGTCACGTCAAAATTCCAGTTCAAAATTCAATCTTGTACCAAAATGAGAAGCAAATCATTTATTTATATATAAATAATAACATTATTGACTTAACTTGCTCTGTTTTTTGTTATACAATTTTATTTAAATAAAATAATTAATTACCTTAATTGAAGTAAATTACTAATAATCAGTAACTCAATAAAGTCCAAGTCAGCTAGTGGTACTACTTTTTTTTTTTGGATCAAATTGGGGTGCTAATATTAATGAAAAGCACGTCAAAAACTATAAAATTAAAATGTAATAATAATAATACTTACTCCATTTGACGATAAAATATTTATTTTTTTTATATGAATGAATAAATATTAGTATTATTTTATATAAAGTGAATAATTATATTAATTATGAGTGATTAATTAACCACATGTGAGATATTTATTAGAAAGAAAAAATTGATAATTTTAGAACAAACGGCTAAAATGGTAAATTTGATACTTTATAAATAGATTGAGAGAGTAATAATTTAAGAGTTACTATTCTGATAAATTCTCTTTATATATTATAATAAAAATAAATATTTTTTAAGTATATATTCTAAACTGTAAAAATAAACCACTAAGGGTCTAATAGAATATAAATTATGATAAACATATGGCAAGAAATATTTTCCATACTTAATTTAATACTAGTGTACAAATGGATAAAATGTCACACTTTATTTATAACTCAACTCTTTTATGTCACCTAAGAAAAAAACAAAGGTCCAACCTCTATTATAAATAGATAAATTTAAATGTAATATTAAAAAATATATCTAATATAAATTTTAAAGAATAATATATTTAACTAGGGATGATTCATTTTACAATTTTTTATCAAAAGATAACAACAAACAATGAAATCATTTGAGACTAGATTGCGGAATTTAAAATAAGATTTCATGGAATTTAATTCAACTCTTTTAATTTTATTTAGCAGCTAACGTTATTGACTAAAATCATGTGTAGAAAGTGAGACTTGTTAAAGTATGACTATTATATACATAAAATATGCTTAATGTTGTTAAATTATATTTTCTAAAATATGATAAATGATGAATTAAAGTATGATTTTAGAGTATTATAATATAATTCATTATTGACATACTTTAAATATAAATAAACATACTTTATCTATATAATAAACATACTTTAGTAATGAGTCAATCCGTCTCACAACTGTCTCACAAGAGAATTTCTATTTTTTTAATTTATTTTATGTCTGCAGGATCATATAATATGATAACTAACTTTTCTTTTAATAAAAATATTACTTATGAGATTAAGATTTAAAAAAAAGTTAATACAAAGAATGCATAATGAATTATATCATCTTTAACAAAATTATAAAAAAAGTAGAATTTAATTATATTTGCATGTTATGCACAAGTTAGATTTGTGAAAAAAGTAGTATTAAAAATAAAATTAAATAAATCAACGAAATTAAATAAAACTGCTTGGTTATACGGCCCACAGGATTGATAGACCCACCGGAAATTTCATTTAATCAAATATTTCCACTCATGGAACCATCCTCCATAGACTTATTTATTTATTATTATTAATTATAATTATATTTTAGAATTAAAAAAATTATTCTTTTATGAATAAAGATTAAATTATAAAAATAGAATAGACTATAAACTATAAAAAGCGTAATATTACATGAACTACATAGGTAAAATATAATTATATCTTTAAAATTATCATTAAGTTTAAAAAATAGCACCAAGTGTTTTGACTATTGATTAGTAAGTAAATAATCGATAATTTCAACCATATAATTAATTATTAAATGAGATTTAAAACTTGATGAACTTAATTTATTTGGGGTGGGGGGTGGGGATGTTTTTGCCCATTATAGCTTGACAAGAAATTACCCAATGATATGGTTTAATACATTTATTTCATTTCATTTTGCTTTCTCTTTTCCTCTAAATGACAAATATTTGAGATTTTGTCCCTAATAGAAAAATAAAAAAACCTAATGTATTACTTTATTCGTTTTATAATTTAATATGATAACTGAGAGTATGTATCAGCTTTCATTAATAAATGATAGTAGTACTTTCATAGAGAAGGTGAATAGATTTTTATTAAAAAAACACCTTAAAAAAAGAAAGAGAGATTTTCTTAGGCTCAGTATCTTCGTTGAAATTTGGGCCTTCTAAATGTTGGGCTTGGATCTAGGTTTTCTCTGTGGCAATTGGGCTACTAAAATACCCATTAGTTTTACTTGGGCCATTGCATTTCTGATTTAATGATTTAAATACATGTGTGCCTTTTCCTCCTATTTCCTCTCTCTCTCCTTTTAATTAGTCATCTTTATTTTAATAATATTTGAATATGCAGTTCTTTGGCCCACATTAAGGGCACGTGCGAATCTAAATTTCTTGAACAATCTCAAATTTATGTCCCATAATTTTAATTAGTCAGTAGGGTAATGTGTATATAAAATAATAAATGCTAAAGATTTTTGTCCAGACATTCAAAATTTTAAACAAACTACATATCAATTCATTTATATTATGATTTTTTTAAGAGTTTAGGCATGAAGGTTTGGGGTTTATAGTTTTAAAGATTTAAGTTTAGAATTTTTGTATTTAAAGGATATATATTTTTTAAAATAAAATATATTAAAAGATTATTTATTTTAATGATTTACTATTTTTAGGGCTGAAAACATGTATTGTAATAAAATAAACAAATGAGTAATTGATATGAAAGGTATGATGGGATTTTATTTTTTTATTGAAATAAAGTAGTATATTTTTCAATCTATAGCTAGATTATTTTAAACAAGTTGAACTCATGTTTACTATATACTACATTTAATAATAGGAATATTTTTATGTTGGATGGATCGATTTATTTATTATTAAAATATATTTATGAGGTAAGTAAAGTATATTTATTGATAATTAAAATATATTTATGATAAATTATATTATATCATCTTAAAATTATACATTAATACATTATTTATTATATTTTTAAAAATATACTTTAATTAGAAATTAACATAAGACTTCAAATTAAATTAATCATAAGACTTCAAATTAAATTACTCAATTTTGTCTCACGCGACAATTTGTATTAATCATAAGACTTCAAATTAAATTACTCAATTTTTCATGTAATCAAGAGGAATCTAAATTTGTTTTTTCCAACCTGTTATCAAACTCCTCTTCACCTACCATTTGCAATGAAAAGAAAAGGGAAATTTAATTAAATTATTCAGAGTTGGAATTATCCACGAAAGGAAGTTGAGTACGTGTAAACCTATAAAATACGTGGATGGAATTTTAACCACAATTAAGTAAACATAATAATCTAATCATACATATTATAAAATGCTCAAATAATTCCAATCATAGTCAATGAGACTAAGAAACCATATTGATCTTAATACAAATCTAATCCTAGATATGAGGTGGCAAGAAAAACCAAACAAAGAGCCCATCAATCCCTTTCTCTAATCCCACATCTCAATGCTACCCTCTCATTCTTTCTCTCTCTCTCCAATGAAATCTCACTCTCACCACTATTATTTACACCATTTAATTACTCAATTTTTCATTTTTTTATGTGTCACATTTTTGACATCTAACAAGTAACAATCATGGAGATTTAAATATAAATATAAATAAATGGGTTACAACTTACAACCTTATACGTTTGCCATAGAATTATGTAAGATATGATGATAAGATTTTTTCTTTTCATTTCATAATCAACCCCATTTTTATTAAAATTATTACTAATCCTTTTAATTTGTTAACCGATTTCTAATTAAATATTTCATTAAAATTTAATTTAAGACCCTCCCTCCTTATTACAACACTAATTATATATTTTGAATTTGTCCCACTCACTCCAATAATTACATTTTTTTTATATATAAAATCCACACAAAATAAATAATTATATTTTGGATTGGATACTAGTAGATACATTGAATATCACTTTATTACTATATAATATATTGTTCTGAAAAAATTGGTACTAACTACACAATTATATCATATAATCCCTTTAATACTCCTAGATCTTTACTAATTGTGCAATAGAACAATAAAAAACACAACACACCCAAATTCTTCTCCATAATTTTTCATACATAATATATTATTTTCTGAATTAAATTTAATACCCAAACTTTTCATAATTTTTTTCATTATTTATAATTAATGACTATAAGGCACGTATATGAATATATATAATAATATTTTAAAATTCACAAAAATTTTGTGGGTTCTAGTTACCCAAATTATCAATTTATATATTTTTTATTAATATTTAATACACCTTTTTAATAACTAAAATATTAATTTTAAATTTAATTTAATATTTTATTTTTTTCGTGTGCTGCGTTAATATTGTATCATTTGAATTTATTTGCTACGTAAAATGATGTTATGTGCAGCATAAAGTGTTGTTTCGTACTGTATAACTTTCATGTGCAGTGTAACATGTGTCGTTTAATGTTATGTGCAACGTATAAGGATGTTATGTGCAGTGTATAAGGATGTTGTGTGCAGCATAATTGTTATGTGTATCCATTAAATTTCACGTGCCGCAAAAATAACTCGTGTGCAACATTAATTTAGAATGATTTAAGATTATGTGCAGCAAAAATAAGTAAATTAGGATGAATTCGTGTATTTATATGTTAAGTGATAATAAGATATTTTGAAAAATTATTAAATATATTAAGTATGATTACATTTCTCATTATAAATCATAATTAATTGGGTTAATTGAGGGTATATTAGGTAGGAGTATATTGTAATATTTTTTTGTACCCAACATTAATATTTTATATTGTATGTATCTAGGAGTTATTAGGGTTATTAATACGTATCTGTCAATAATTAATCCTTATATTTTTATAGAACTCAAAAACAATATTAATATAATTACTCACCGTACATTAATTAAAATATTGTATTTTTAAACCATTGTATATTAATACTATATATATTCCAGTGAAAATTAAAAATAACTATTGCTAGTACTCCCTCCGTCCCGGACAAGGTGCATTTGCTTTTTGCACGTAAATTAAGGAGTATTATTATTTCATGTAAAGTAGGTAGGTGTATTAGAGGGATGTGATGGGTAGTAGTGGGCCCTTTTTACTAAAAGAGGAAAATGTTACAATTTGGATGAGACACCCAATATACTAAAATGGTGCTATTTGTGCTGGAAGTGATTGACCATTTTGTAGTCGGGATGACCAATTAAAAAATTTATCGAACCCAAGGGAGGTAGACACTATAACTTAAGCGATATCACGTTTCTTGTAGTTTTATAGAGACGAATCATCAATGGTTTGGTTGTTAAACAAGTAAATTAAAGTAATCAAAACAAGCAAGTAAACAATGATCAAACAAACAAAGATAAATGATGAAGAGTAGTTTTTCAAGTTAAGTAAAGGTGAGATTAACAACACTAAAGAAGTGGTAATTCTAGGATTAATGCATCAAATTCATACGTATCATGGATATAAGACTAAGGGCCAACACTAAGTCCACATAAACTCCCTCTCGAGATGGATAGGATATGGATTCGTTCAATAATCCAAAAATAGCTCAATAGATTGGTTTTCACTCAAACAATTCCAACTAGGTACTAGGCTTGAAATGAGAGTCCCTTCACACAATTAATCAACCTCTCGATCTAACCAATCGGATGTTCTATCTAAGGGTTCTAAATTCTAAAGGACATCTCTATCTCTATAAGATTTATAATGTACATGAAGTGTATGATGAAATTATTCACTTAATTATCATAAACACATAATTGACTTCTCAATATAGTCACATGTTTAAAATAACAAAACACACAAATTATCATAAACATCAAGATCTAAAGCATCAATGATAGAAAATCAATTAACCCAATCAACAGATGAATTTAAATACACAAATCCCAAAATTATTCAATAACTCTCATGTTGCTAATCTCATAGCATACCATATTCACATAGAAATTAACATAGACATTAAAATCCTTACAAACCATGATAAACAATAAGGTTTCACTACAAAGTTTAGATGAAAACTCCCTTGAATGGATCCAATGGTGATCTTCTTCTTCCCTTTGCAATTCTCCTCTCTTCCTTACTTCTTTTCCTCAATTGGATGATGATTTTGATGGTGGAATGAAGATAGATGGAATGGATGGTGAATGGATGAAGATGATGGTGAAAAATAGAAGAAATGGTGTGTGATCTATGTGAACAGTGAAAACCCTCGCAAAAACCTAATCAAATGTTGAACTTAGAGGTATTTATACCCCTTGGAAGCTTCTAGAATGTTTCTGATTTTTTTTTCACAGAAATTACACGAACTCGACTCGAGTGTTGTAGCTCGGCTCGAGTCGCGTCGTGTTTTCTCGGCAGTTTGCGGCAGCAGACGGAGCTCGACTTGTGCGCGCAACTCGACTTGTGTTCCTCATCCGAGCTCGCCTCGTGTTCTGCACTCGGGCGCAGGGGTGGGCGAGTAGGTGGTTCAGGTGTTGGCGCACGACTCTTCTGGACAGGCCCGTGCTCGGCGCACGGGTCTTGCTGTACCAGCTCGACTCGAGTGCTGCTACTCGATCCGAGCCGGGTCGAGCTCTGTTCTTTTTTCTCGTTTCAGCTCTCGTCTCCATTTTTGCTCTATTTTCACCTGTTTTTATACATTTAAGCTCATTCTCACACATTTTCATAAAAATACATAATACAATCAAAATACAAATAAATACAAATAAAATAATACGGAAATGAATATAAAAAGACACTAAAATTTAGGTGAAAATATCACTCATCAATAGAGGGAGTATATTTCATCCAAAAACTTGAATATGATACTTAAGATGTTAGTTCACTCTTAAATTTAGAGATGAATTTGGATTTGATCACTCATTTTACAAATAAAATACCTTTAGAAGTTGATAATTAAAAAAAAAAATCGGTGTCTTGTCATTTGTGGTAAGTGTAAAAATGAGTCAGACAGGGGAGTAATATTGCAATTAAGAGAATAATTATTATTTTTATTTGAAAAAAATTAAATAAAAATGGGTTATAAAATAGAAGAGGAATAATTGTTGACCATCGTGGAAGGGTTGGCAAATAATCGGTCAACCGCCATGTCCAACAACCCTTCTTCTTCCTCCACTCTCCGCTTCCTCGGACTCATCAAGCAACCCGAATCCGACTCCATCCAGATTGACGACCCGCTTGAGCTCCACGAGAGCGACGTCGTCTGGTCATTCTCACCTCTCGCCCCTCAACAATCCTTCCCCCGCCCAACCCCTTGTCCGCCCTCCCGCCACCATCGCCACGCCTTCAATCCCGCCAAATCCGGACTCTGCGCCGCCCTCTCCGATGAATCCCTCCTCCTCATCCGGCGGAAATCCACCATCAATCAGAACGTAATCTCTCTGGCGAAGAGGCAGGACGACATCACGGCGAGATTCCCCCAATCTGCGCCGGTGAAAATCCCGCTGTGGCCGAAGGAGAAATGTAAGAACGGGGATTTGATTGGAATTGAAGAAGTGGAGGACGATGAGGTTGAAGGGGAGGAGGAGATGGTTCCGCCTCACGTGATCGTGGCCAGGTCGCACGTGACCTTCTCGGTGTTTGAAGGCGCCGGGAGAACGCTCAAGGGCCGGGATTTGCGCCGCGTACGCAACGCTGTGTTCCAGAAAACAGGTTTTATTGATTAATTTAGAATTGAAAAAAGAAAATGGAGCTACCAATTAGATGATGAATTATCTGCTGTAATTTTTTTCTCTTCTTCTTCTTCTTGTTATTTAGCCTGTTTTCTGTGTTGTGAACGTTAATTTTCCATGAAATAATGGCAAGTTTTGTTTTTTATTTGCAGTTTATGCAATTGTTAATTTAGTAACAATTTTGAATTAATAATATATCTTATTTATTACTCCCTATGTTGGAAAATTTCACTTCTTTGTCTCTGTTTATGTTGTAAGTGTGTGTTTTCTTTCTGTTGGAGTGAATTATGGTTGAGCTGATGGGATTGAGAGATTCATTTTACTCTAGTAGTGATGTTTTATCTTTCTTGGATTAGAGAACTTTGATGAATTCAGACCAACTTCTATCCCTGTTTATACATAATTAACCATGAATATCTGAAGCTATAGCCTTTAACTTGATGGCCCGTTTACGAAATTCTTTTAAGGTGTTCGGTAGCCATATTTGGAGCTCCAGATTGCTCGACTGAATTGTTGGACAGCAGGGTTGAGTTTGGTTAAGGATGAAGGTATTGATAGTCAAATTATACCAGTATATAATCATCCAAGGCCAACTCCATTTATTTTAAAAGTAGTATTTGATATTGTGATCAGATTCACAATTCATGATCAAAACATTGTCATATGATGTTTTCATCAACTGTGAAAATGGAAAGATGTCTTCGAAAATAGATAAGAATGGGTTTAAGTTCTATTCTGCATTGGCATTCGCTAACGGCTGTTAAAACGAAAGTGCAACTACTCTTGATGTAGCATATACTTCTCTCTAATCATGCATTCTCAAGTCTACTGTTTCACTAACTTAACTGATGAGAGAGGTGTAGATTATTTGACATCTATGATCTCCAATATGGCTATATTGTTGAGCTTGTTTTTTAATATGGATTCTTGAGACGATTGAACTTGTGAACTGGGATCGTTCGTTATGCTTATTTTACATCTGTGCGAGTTTGACGAGTGCACATGCCTAAACTTGGAAATGGTGGAAAAAGTGCCACATCAAACATTTGCTTTCAGTAAAAGCTCTAGTTATGCATAATGTTAAGCCAATGCGGGTCTGAAAGTGTCTGTTAGAACGGGTAGTCTTATCCAGATGAGCCGACGATGAGGTGCCAACGAATCATGAACATGGAAGATAATAGAATTGGTTTAAGTAAGTGCTTACTCTATCTTTTCACATCTTCTTCAAAGTTCTTAATCTTTTCTTCTAGTTCTGCTTTCTTGCTTTCATGTTTCTTTCATGATCTTCATGTGTAAGAATTTTAGTATGAAAGTGACATTAATGGATATGGTTGAATCTAAGGTTTGGTAGTGGTGACTGAAAAGCACCTGTATCAATGAGTGCTCTTTTGGATCACCATATGATTACACAAGCACCTTTCAAGGTTCAGAATCCAAAGGGTAAAATAGTCAAAACCTGAATAGTAGAAATGGAGACAGATAGATGTACCATGCTTCCATTTATGTTTTATTTCATCAGTCAATCACTTCATACAACCTTTGTAATGTGACATCACTAATTTACAGGGGTCGAGTCGACTGATGAATCTGTGGATGCCTTTAATCAACAAAATATTGCAATAATCAACAGTTAAAAAGAATTTAATAAAATAAATTTAAGTAAAAAATACTATACATTTAGCCATGGATAAATTTTACGACCTGTTTGGCTGATACTTTCCCATTCATCTCATGACTGTTTTTATGTAAAACGAATTTTGCAATAAATTTGCAAACAGTAAACTTTATGATGCAGAGACAAAAATAAAAATAAAAATAAAAATGATTGACACGTGTACGAGTACTTTTTGTGGCATTATTGGGCTCATGGTTTTCATTTAGTCAAGTGTTAGATTTTCATTTGTGGCTTTCTCCAAAGTTGGTCAATGTTTAATTAACAAGTGTTAATTTATTATTACTATTAGCACCACTACATCATTTTTTTTAATTCAGTTTTATTGTTATTTTTCTTTTCGTATGTTCTAATTTCTATTCCCATGAATTCCATGTGAACCAGATTTAAAAAAAAAAAAAATGACACGTACACGAATCGTGAGCAAGCTAAAAGGCTAAAATAACGAGAACTTCACGAAATAGAAAGTGTGTAATACAATTAAAATAGTACTTAGAACTTAAATTTCAACTTACTAAATACTTTCATAGTCCCGGTTAGCTTTTCACCAACTAAATACAATCATTGTCCTCATTTGCTCTCACCGTTATGGTAAACATGAAATTTAAGAAAAATTATTTTTTTGATTAATTTTAAAAGTGTTGTGGTATTTTTAAGTAATAGATAAATAAAAAAATTAATTATGTAAGTTAGGTGAGAATGAAATTTTTGAATATATGATATAGTGATAGATTTTTTGTCTTAAATTTTAATTATATTTGAAGGATAATGACACACATGAATGAGAAAAGAGTGAAAATTTTATTGGGTCTTATAATAAATATGGGTGGCTTTCAGAAAATAAATATGGGTGGAAATTTGTGACATCTATGAACTTAAATGCATATCATCCAGCCTATGATTTTATTACAAGTACGTGTCAAAATTAGATTTCTGCAATAAATAACGCACTAAATCAGGATGAATGAATGAGAATTTTCTGTGAATTTTAATTTTTAAGTTATTTAACCAAAACTTTTTTTGAGAAAAAAAAACCATCTCTTAAAATTACCTTGTAACTTGACAATTAGTAAAGAACTTTCCCTTCTTTTATTACTCCATTGTGTTTAGAAGATGTATTCAAAATGTTAATAATGATATTTTTTACAAGTTATTTCAAAAGTACAACGTTTGAACAGCAATGTTATGTCTCTATTGTTCTTCAATGTCATTTATGAGTTGTGTAATTATACCTCACTCATTTTATAACTTAATATAAAATAAATTCAAATATTCATAATCCGTTGCTTGACAATTTTTTTATTATATAATCTAGGTATATACTCCCTCAGTTCCATATGCCATTTCTCGTAATGCAAAAATTCTGTGATGAATCCACTCCTATTTCGACTAGTAACGACTAACAAGTAAGATCATATTGTCAAGCTATATCATCTTCTTTAAAATTAAAAAAAAAAAAAGAAGTTAATTCCTAAAAAATTCATCATATTTTTTTGATTTTTCAAATTTATCACTATTTTTTATTTTTGTCAATTCAACCTACAATCTGTTAAATATTTTCAATTCAATCACGTTTGTCAATTCAATACACGATCTATTTAATATTTTAATTTTATCACAATTTTTATTTTTGCATTTTGATATACCACTTATTTTATATTTTCAATTTAATTCTTTTAATAATAATAATAATAATATTTATTTATTTATTTATTTATTTATTTATTTATTTATTTTTGGTTTCATAAAAAATCCTCCAAATAAATGATAATAAGTTATTGCTGTTTTATTACTTGCGAAATGAAAATATTATTATTATTATTTTTTTTTTTATACTGGTAATTAAAATTATTTGGATTTTGGATTCAGTCAATTTCTTTTCTTTTTTATTGTACAC
The DNA here is from genome assembly GCA_023678885.1 of Pogostemon cablin. Classification (NCBI taxonomy): domain Eukaryota; kingdom Viridiplantae; phylum Streptophyta; class Magnoliopsida; order Lamiales; family Lamiaceae; genus Pogostemon; species Pogostemon cablin. Next base: position 31,272,375 of record CM042995.1, read on the forward strand.
ACTATACGTATTATTTTTTCAGTATTTGTTTCGTTCTTTGTTTTGTTCATGAGGGAGTAATAATTAAAACAATTATTTCATCGTGTATCATTTTTCTTTAATATAATTTTTAAAACTAGTAAACTATCATTTTATAAGTGGTGTATCAAAATATAAAAATAAAAGTTATGATAAAATTAAAAATATTAAATAAATTGTGTATTGAATTTGAAAAATAAAGGGTTAGTGATTGAATTGAAAATATTTAATTTGGATTGAGAAAAATAAAAGGTTATGGTAATAGATTTGAAATTAATCCTTAAAAAAAAGAAAATCTAAACATTAATCTCTCTCTCATGAACTTCTTTGTCCTGGGAAGAAATTCATACATATTGGAGGTTGAATCTTGGCTAAAGCAAGAATGCAAGAAGGCAGAACCCACAGTCCATCACCACATATCAATCCAGATGCAACTGCTGGAATCATCAAATCAGCCTTCTCCTTCTTCATTCTCTGCCAAACATACACAGCCAAACCCCCAATACACATATCAATGGCAAACGACGCTCCCACCAGGAACGGCACCGCCATCGCGGTTGGCAGGGGGACGAACTTCCCCACCCTCTCGGGCGCATGGTCTCTCGCCACGTTCGCCAGTATGGCGAACGCAAAGAACCCGTAACACAGCTGCAAGCAATGGTGAGGTAGAGCTGAGAAGCCTTCGACTGCAAGAATTGCCATGTTCCGGTATATGATAGCGTATGGGGCCTTGTAACTTCCGTGGGGGTTGCCCACATCGAATGCCTTGTAAAAGAGGAAGAATGTGAGGGGTGCCACCACACATCCGATGGCAGTCCCGATTGCCTGGCTAACGAGCATGGACCGAGGGGACGTTAGGGTTAGATGGCCGGTTTTCATGTCGTGCATCAAGTCGGAGGATATGGAGGTCATCGACTTTATGAGACCGCAGCCAATGAGTCCAGCAACAACACCATTGTCTTTCCCGGATATTGCTGCTAGAACGAAGAGAGCTACTTTCCCATAGTTGTATGACATGTTCATATCAGTTAGACCAGCTCCGTACGCGTTGCAGAAGCTGAAAGACGGGGCAAATATGTAGACAACCAAAACGTAATACCACTTCAGCTGAGGAAACATGAGTGGGATGACAATTATTGAGACTATGGAGAATAGAACGTAGCCTAGAACAGCTACCCATATAGGAATGATCTCTCTTATAAACACTTCGTTCCTTCGAAAATCTCCTACGAGCTGATTATCATTTTCTGGAGCTGTTGTAAGAAACAGACTACAGTTAGTGAACTTAAAATGGGCAACTTGAATGATTTGATGATCAGCTGACAGATTCTTGATTTCCATAATCATAAACATTGTTTTTGGACCACAACATTAAATACAACTTTTCATGATAATGAAGCAAGAAGAGACAGAAAGCTAGTGAAGAGTCCAACAGAAAAATTCTGTATAAGTTCAAAAATTATCACCTGTTCTATTATTCCTCTGATTGTAGACAGAACGCATATTTTTGAAAGTAAACAGCAACGTCTTGATAAAATTGTAGAGACCGTCGCCTAGAAGAAGCGCGATTGAAATGAAAACCTGCAATAAAAACATGAAGCACATTCGAGTTGGAATCAGATTGAGCAAAAAACAGTAAACGGGTTTTGTTTCCTAATATTAACATACGTACTTTGTAACCATTAAGACTCCGCATGCTGTCTTTTTTTATGTTTTCGGGAAACCAAATGCCCTTCTTATGACCTATAAGTGGCCACATTATGCCCCAAGAAAGCACTGCTCCAAGAAGCAAAGATAAGTTCACAAGATGGGAACAGATCATTCCTGCTCCCACATAAGTCATACTGAAATCGAAGAAAAACCTGCAAAATTCAATGCATTTAATTAGTTAACATTAGAATTTTATTATAGAAACAAGATGCTAACACTTGCAAAGTATATGGAGTCCATCTGCATACGTTTGTTTCCAAGCTTTCAACCCGAATGTGGGGAAATTCATGAATCCACATTGATCTCCACCAGAGTAGAACCACTGAAAGAAACTCCATATGAAACTAAGTGAAAAGAACTTCATGAATCCACGGACCTGTTTCCTGAAGTTTAAAAAACAGAGAGTCATTGCCTAGCTCACTAAATTCACTAGGTTCCGTTTGTTTGTACAACATTAAATTGTAGTGGTTTTGAACTTATGAGTTGTCGGGTTAGAATCCAATCACAATCAGTCATAAATCTCTTTAATCAAAAACTCAACATAAAGAAGTTAGAATGCCTACTTGGCAGACTTGTTTCCTTTAGCAGTATGAAATCCATTGATGAGAACAGCAGTAGCAGTTCCACTTGGATAAGGTAATTTGTAATCAATGATCATAATCTGCAGAAAGATAGAAAAACGCATGAAAACAAGAACTAAAAGCCATAGAACTTCTTGTAATCAAACTCAGAACAACTAAATTACAAGAGCACCTTTCTAAGAGGAACCAAAGCCAACAAACCAACAAAGCTAATAACAAATAGAAACCCAATCATCCAATCAAGCCCAGGTTCTCTATGACTCCGAGGCGAATTCCCCTCCGTATCGATCCCTGCCTGAACATAAGTCTTCTTATTCAATCCCAAAAGAAAAGATCCAAACCCACCTGATAACACAATATTCAATCAAGAAAAGGCAAGTTAAATAGACTGAAAGCAATAAACAGAGCATAAAGACATCTTTGTAGAGAAATTCTGACCTCCATAAGAAATGGCATAACAAGCAACAGCACATGTTTGAATAACTGTATTCTCCTGTTTTGTAAATGGCGTCGCTGTGATATTCGCCTTCTCAAGAACCTTTGTCCATGATCTTATTAAGACGAATGCAAGAAGAGCAGCTGATACATTGAGATTTGGGACAAGCCCAGTTGAAAGATTCAGCTTCATTAGTACAACACTGTATACAATTCCAATAAATAAACCCGCCATAATTCCTCGGATTGTAATCTGTTTATTCCATGGAGGAATCCTCTTCAATTCCTCTGTAAGCTCTCCCATTTCTTCAGAATTCTCATTATCAATTTCAATCATATCTCCCCTTCCATTGGTATCCATTTTCCAAGAAATTCAATCACTCTGCAATCCTGTTACCCCACATTGGCATTTTCGCAATCACATTGTGGACGTAAAAATTATCATAACACTATTAACAAAATGGATGCATCATTTTAAGCAGAAATTGAGATTCTTACCAGAAGTGCAGTTTTCTTCAACTGAACGAGATAATCAGAGAAATTGAAACACTGCAAAACCCACAAAAAAAGAAGAAAAAAACCTTAATTCTTTATCCCAGAGGAAAAAAAAAACCCTTAGGAATTAGGATGTCATCAACATCTGTAAAACCCCAATCGAAATTCCGGTTTTCCTCCACTCTCTCAACGATCTGTGAAGGGCATAACAGGATTACGCTCTCCACACTCTCCGCATTTATAGAACGTAATAATGATGCCATAATTCTTATAGAACGTAATAATGATGCCATAATTGGAATTATGTCGCCATGTACTGCTCTATAAACCTGGTAGTACAGATTGACAAAAATCATGAAAGCTTTTTTGTACTACCAAAATTGAAAATTAAGCAAATCACATTCTTTGATTCTTGAAACAATTGTAGGCTAAAATTGTGCCTACTTTCTTTTCTGGTTGACCACTTTTAAATCCACTTTCGACTTTAGAAAATCAAATCAAATTTGCACACGTTTGCTTGCACTCTCACTCACACCATTGAATGTTGAGAGATCGGAGGAAACTTTGCTTTAAATCAATGAACTATTTGTGCACTATTGTTGGTGTATCCAATTTTTTTAAATATTCTATAAGGTTGCATATAACTCATTTACATTTTTTTTTAATATACTAATTAATATTTTTTTCGAGAAGAGTGATGCTAACCTACCATTTAAAAAGAAGTCATTCATATTTAAAATATTTTAAATTATTGATACACAGAGAACAATTAGGTTGAAAATTTGACTTTAATAGATAGTTTTAAAATTTTTTAAAAAAAATAAAAAATTGGCAGATGATATGTGCAACATGTATGTTCTTTTATTAATAAATTATAATTCTTAATTAATATATATCTATCTAATCTAACAACTAAAAGTAAAACCAGTAGCAACATTGCTAATTAGTAGGATGTTGTGATAAATTCTCCAATAATAACTAATTGACAAAAACTCTTGCGCCCCGGACACGGAGGGATACTCCGTGTCCTGAACACAATCCTTCCCCTCTTCTATTTAAATCTATGTATTATTAGGATTTTAAATTGTAAATGAACACATACTGTAAATTGCAAAGGCGCACGGAATATGCTCTGTGCGCCTGGATACACATAGCCTCACTCTAACTAATTATGACTCTTTCCCTGGATATAATCAAGCCCTTTTTCTTAATCCTCCCTTTTAATATATGATTAGAAGTGAGAGAGATCATTTATCAGTAAACTCCAAAGTCTAACTTGTTAGTCTTTTTTTTTTTTTTTTTAGTAAAATAGGAGGATCAACACGAAATTCGTAAGGGAAGGAAAATTGAAGTAGGTATAATTCTTTGGTGGGTTAATTGCTGTAAAAATACACTACTTTTATCTCATTTTTCAATTTAATCACGAACAATTTTTTTTTTTAAAAAATACATGATCTATTAAAAGATAATTAATTTTAAAATTGAGATATAATATTATATGAATTTTTGTGATTTTTTTATATTTAATATGTAATTTTTGCATTATATTTCAAGTATTTATTGTGTGTTGATTTTTATTAATAGAATAATTTTAATTAAATTAAATTGTAAAACATAAAAGATCACATCTTTAATATACTAAAAGAGAGTTTAATTTTGATGAGGTGTCGCTTCCACAATTTTTTTTATTTTTTAATTATTAATTATATTTATTATTTTTATTTATTACTAATATTATTTAGTAGGAGATATATTTTCATATATACATATATATATATCTTGCGTAGATCATAAATTAATTATTATTTAAATTTAAAATTTAATGAAGATACATACATATATTTATTTTAAGATTTGAATATGATGTGATCAAAATTAAAATTAATTTTCCTTCATCTATATATATATATTCACTTCAAACACACAATAATTATTCTGAAGGTTTTTCCCCATCTTACAGAATTGATGGTATGTGATTTTTTTTATTATTATTTTTATTATAATATTTTCTTTAGTTGATAAATTCACAGTATTTTTTTTCTTTTGTTATTTTTTGGTTATTTCTTTTGATTCTTTATAAATTTCTCTTAATTTTTTTTACAGAATTAATTTTTTTAAAACAATAATTTATTTATTTGTTTATATTCATGCGTATATATTAATTTATGTTATGTTATTTATTATGTATATTGATTTTAATATTTTTTATGCTATTCATTTTTTTCTTTTTTTGGTTCGTTGTGAATTTTTTTTTAAAAAACCCTCAAATTTTTTTGTGAATTTTAAATCTCATGTTTATGAATTTCATTTATTTGAACCCTAAACTCTCTATTTCTTTTATATTTTATTTATCATTATTAATACATTTATTTCTTTTGATTAATATGTAAACGGGTCACATTTATTTATTATATTTATTTATTTTAAATTTTTTTGTTAGTCAAATTTATGTGTGCATTTTAACTTTTTTTATTTCTTTCAAATAATACATTATTGATTTTTGTATGATTTTTTCTTAAATCGACCAATTCATATATTTTTTTTTTTTTTCAATTTCTTTTGATTACCTATATTAATTTCTTTATATTTTTTTTATTCAACAATCAAATATATACTAGATCTTTTCATATCTTTTATCTTTTAAGTTATATTTTAATTAATACGTATAATAAATGTATGAGTCACACCGGTGCACCTTAATAATCAAAACCATTAAATTATATTTTTAATTAATCCTAATCATTAAATAAAATAAAATAATTAAAAAAATATATCATAACTATCCACTAGACTCGTATTTTACTCTATAACCCTCAGGTGCACCGGATGCACCCAAAAAACCCCTAAATTTATTTATTTTTATTGATTTTTAATTTTTAGTCAAATTTATACATATATATATATATATATATATATATATATTAAATTCTTTTTATATTATTTCTTTTATTAGATATATATTATTAACTTTATTATAATATTTTCTTTAGTGGATAAATTCACATTTTTTTTAACTATATTCATTTTATACAATTCATCTAAAATTATTCTCAATTATATACATAAATTTTAATTTTAATTATTCTTAAGTTTTAATTATTATTTTTTGAACATATCTTAATTAATAAATTTATTTTACTTAGTGGGTATATTTATTATTTGATTAAGAGATAAAGAGATTTACTAATTAAAATTAAAATTTAGATAAATACATAAGTTTACTTTAACATTCGATCCTATATATTTACTTAATATTATTTATATTATTTATTATTTGATTATGAGATAAGAGATTACTAATTAAAATAAAAAATTACTAATTTCTTTTGATTATCTTTTGTTCTTTTATAATTTTTTTTTGTTTTAATTCTATTTTCTAAAAAAATTTTATCATTTAGTACGAAAATGAAATACTATATCTTTTGTTATTTTTTTAATTGTCAAATTTACCATTTTTGGAATTAATTTTGTTATGTTTTTTTTTCTTTTCTAATTTCTTTAAATTGATTTACAATAATTTGTTTATTAATATATAATTTTTTTAATTTATTTATTTATTAATGATTAAATATACATATTTATATTTTTTTATTAATTTCATTATGTTTTTTTATATTTTTTAAAATTTCTATTACTTATTTTTTATTTTTATTAGTGTGAATATTAAATTTATCTCTTATTATATTTTTTTGATTAAAACATATATTAATTGTTAAAACTTTTTCATGAACGATATTTTTTTTTCTTTTTATAAGTCTTATAAATTAATTTTGTTACAATATTTTTTTTAAAATATATTGAACGTGAGTTTTTTTTTTCATTTTATTAATATATATTAATTTTATTTTAATATTTTTATTAGTCAAATATACAAATTATTTGATTAATTTGGTTTTAATTTTTAATAAAAATTAATATATATTAAATATACTTTTATTTTTTTAATAATACTTAGGATTCGTTATAATATTTTTTCTTCATCAATAATTTTACTTCTTTTAATTTTTATGTTTCTTTTTTAATAATTTATAGTTAACTTATTTATAAAGGCAAAAACTTGTGTGAGACTGTCTCACGTAAGTTCTTACGTGAGATGACCAGAAAGTGATAACTTTTACAAAGTGAAAAACAGTCTTACGTGAGACAGTCTCACGCAAGACCTGTCCTTTTATAAATTATTTTTTATTTTGATATTTTTTTAATATGTAAATTAAGTTTATCTATTTATATTTCTTTAGATTAAAGTATACATCATTAATTTATTTTATAATATTTCTTTGCTATCATTTTTTTTTCTTTTTATTTTTTATTAATTAGTTCATTTTTTTAATTTCTTTTGATTAATACATATTAATTTTATTATATTTTATTTAATTATATAATTTCATGTCCCGCGTAATACGCGGGTTTTGTATTAGTGTTTAATAAATAAAGGAAAGTTTGTGATAAAATTGAGAAAATTATAATAAGGTTGTGTATTTAATTAATAAAATGAAAGCTCATGATTAAATTGAGGGAAGAATAAAAGATTATGTATTTTTTTTAATAAAAAAATAGTTCGTGATTAAATTGAAAAAAGTAAAAATATGGTGTATTTTACTGCAATTAACTCTTCTTGGTAGAAAATAAATAAATAAAGTAGCGTAGAAATCTACTGTCGAATCTGGAGAGCATGATTGCTTGAACTTGATATGTATCTTAAATTAAAATGAAAATATTGGATTTGTGTGATAGAATTAAAGTTAAAAGAAGTACATTTCTTCTTTTACCATATGTTCACATCTCTTTTTTCTTGGATGGTAACTAATATAAATGCAGGATTAAAGAAAGATATACTTATATATGAGGAAAAGATGGATGTTATGTTACCCCATAAGGAGTGGAGAGGCGCTGAATGTAATCACCATCCCAGCTACTCTTTCCACACCTTCTTTCGGCCTCCATATATGTTGATTTAGAGATTATTGAGTGATGAAGATGATTATGATTGATTGGAGTTAGTGAATATGAGGTGGATGAAGATTATATACACCAAGAGTGGCAGGCTGCCCCATTTCCACTCCCTTTCCTACACTCTCAAAGTCAAGCTACAACGTCCAATATCCCTTTATTATTTTAATTAATTGTTCCTTAAAAATATTTTTATATTTCATCTTACATTGTTACTATATTTTACTATATTATAAGGAAAAAGAAAATATTTTTTCTATATCATGGGGCGTTTTTAACCCCTAATGTGGCACGTAATTGACGCATATATATTTAAATAATATCTAGGAGTTATGAAATCTAGTATTCACACTTTTTCTTTATTTTCATTTGTCTCACAAAATATTTCACATTTTATTTTATTTATTAAAAGTGGTAAAAGATACTATATTATAATAATACTCATTTTTACACGCATTCCAACATAATAATTATATTTTTTATCAATCTCAACAACTTTACACACATTTTTCATTAAATTAACTAAAATATTTATTTTCTTTCTTACTGTATTATATATAAAAAAATATTTTTTTATCGAACTCCAACAAAAAAATACACGTTAAATACATCCAGAGACGGAGAGAGTATACAGTGCAATTTACATACTTGGATATTAATTTTTGATGAGGAAAAGATTTTATGATCCGACTAATTCCTTGTGCTCAAATCTATATTACTAATCAAAGTAAAAAGTGATTTACTTTTTAAAGTAATGGAGTATAAGTTTGGATTTTTTTCATTGTGCATATATAAACACGAGTCTGATATCAGTGATGGAGGAGATATTGAATGAGTGTAAATAAAATGTAGAAATAATTTATTGAAATCAGAAAGTATGCATAAAATGTAAGAACGGATATTTATTTTTTTTGAGTAGTTTCGTTTATTTAATTAACAACATAATTAAAAGAAATGCACTGACCAACAGAGATTAATTAAATAATCTTCAACTATAAATAGATTAACTAATGCAGCATTCACGGTTTCCAATAGTTAAAAATATTAAATGTTGCATTACAATGCTAATGTTATGTTACATAAGAAATCACGACGCATGATAAAAAATTAAAATAAAATAAAAATCAATAGACCTTCGTAGCTGTTTCGTTAATTAATTAGTCTATATTACCAAGCTATCTTATTTTATTACTCTAGTAATTACTAATTAGTACCTGACCAGACAAACTTTTGTTGGGATGTAAATGCCAGTCAATACAAGTGGTCTGATTTAATTTATTCCTTTATCTTATCTAATTATAAAAATGACAAATGTTGACTAATATACGAAATCCAAAGCACCTGATTAGCTAACTAGGAAGAATAAGAAAAAGCAATGAAGACTAAATACATGATATGCAGCCGTCAGAATTAATAAGTATATTCCCTCTACCTCGTTATTTTCATTCTCGTCCTACGTCATCACCTAATATAATTAGGAGACAACGTACTATTATAACAAATAACAGGGTTAGATTTTTTTATTAAAAAAAAACTCGGTAATTAAATTTATTACATAGTTTAAAATTAGAAATTTGATATATAATCCTTTTAATTTTAGTAATTCAAATTTCATATCAAAATTGTGACTAAAATTATAAAAAAAAAAATGGCGTGATTAAATTGATAATTAGTAGTATATATTATGGTTTATTTATCTTGTATTTTACTATGGTAAAAATAAGTCGCCGGAAATCAATATAGTCAGTGATAGATATAGTTGTAAAACAAATACCGAATTATGATTTTTTTTGAAATGATAAAATTAATTTTAATTCATTAATAATAATAATAATAATTATTATTATTATTATTATTATCATTATTATTATTATACCTTTTTTTTTAAATACGTAAATTAAATATTTAACCCTAATTCCATACGTAGATGTAGTCACAATTTGAAGACGGCTAGTCAAGGTCGTTTGTGTTGACTGTTGATCACATTGTCGTAGAAATAATGTTATTTAGTAATATATTAATTTATAAATATAATCATTTCGATGGCACGGTAGTTTAATTATATTTACAATGTAAAGGGCGTTTGGTTCGTTTAAAGGAATGGAAATTGGAAAAGGAAATAGTATTGATGTATGGTAATGGGTTTGTTCACTACAAAAAAATAACCCGTTAGTGACGGAAAAGGTTCCATCACTGTTACACTCGTTAGTAATTTATAGTGACGGATCCGTTACTATTGTGACGGAAACAGTGACAGATTGGATTGTTTCAAAATTCTATCGGAATGAAATCAATATTATTTATTTTTTCTTTTTCTTTTTTCAAATAAAAAATTTAATATTTTGTTTTAAATAATTAAAAAAAACATTTAACAGAAAAAAAAATGAGGAAAAGAATAATTGTTGTATAAGTAGTGGAATGATACACATACCATCCAAAAAGTTAAGAAATGGGGATTCCCATCTTTTAAGAAATGAAAACATTGTTTATTGGAATCAAAATCACACGTCAAACTTCTATTTTCATTCCATTGGTATTCCCAAGCCCCAAAAGTATTGAACCAAATGCCCCTAAAAGTTGTGATTAATAATAAAATGAAGCCTTGTAACATTTGGTCAAAATCGTCACAAACAAGAAATTATAAATAAACGAATTTATATTTTTATTTTTAATTTACTTGAATATGATTGACCGCACCTAGGCATTGAACATAAAATTAACAACAGTTATTATGAGGCCCTAACAAGGAGAAATTGCAAATAGCACAAAATATATTCAGTAAAAATTCTCTGTGTCCCAATTTAGTGGTATATCTTTAAGTGCCCAAATGACAAAAGTAATATTGACTCGATTTTTACTCGATTAAAAATTATAATTAAGCCATATTTAACTATGGACTTATTCACAAAATTTTATTATTGACTCAATTTTAATAATTCGTAACATACAATTGAGTCGTGTTAATCATACAACTTTAATAATTGTGTCAATCTATTTAAAGTTGAAGAGAAAATAGAGGTGTGAAACAAATTAAGCAATTACATAAACTTAAATTAACCATTTCAAATAGAAGGCCTATACTGAATTTATTGAAGCGGCTAGAAATACAACATATAGTAGTCGAAATGGTAATGAAGTGAGTTAAGTTATGTAATAATATTGTAGACGAAATAGAAAAATGGTGAGGCGTGATCACAAGCAGAGTGGTCTTGGTTGGATCATGTTGATGACATAGGGATTGGCTCCACAATGAGTGAGAGCAGATTGGTCTTAGTCTCAGAATTAGGGTTTACCCCAAAGCAATCCCCATAATGCAAGTAGAAAGAGAGTGACATTCGGACAAGATCGTAGGCAGTTTCACCAAAATACCTCAAGCTCGGCTTGTCCGCTAATAAGATCTCCTGGTTCATCTTCTTGTACCACTCGTAGATCAGTTTCTTCATGTGCACCCGAGCCTCATCTTCCGAACACCCCGTTTCGTGCATGTAGCACTGGATCGACTTTGGAACGTCCCCTCTCTTGATTTCTTCCTGTAATCCATCACCATATATCCTTAATAAGAATTAATCTTTATTTCATGTCATCAATTATGCAATAGTCATGTATTCTTACCGATGAAGTCCCAAAGTCATCTGCAAGACGGAAAACCAAGGAGGGCCAGTAAATGCAAGTCCTCCTTGTCGATGGGGTTTGCCAAGCAAAAGTAGCCATACATGAGAACGATGGGACCCGAAATCGAAATCCACCCGTTGTTGAGGTACTCGTTCGTTTTGGGATAATATCCACTGTGATACCATCTTGCCTCTTTGATGTAAGTTTGGCAAAGCTCTATCCACTAATAAAAATTTTTGAAATATTTCTACCATTATTAAGTATATATATAGGCATAAGTTGACTGAAGAAGAAAAGATACATACCAATTTCCTGAGGTTTGAGACGACGTTGACACCTTGTACTTTTAAGACATGATAGCCCAATTCATTGACGAAGTTGTTGAGATCCATGAAACAAATTTGCATGTATAAGGGAATTGTGTCCATCTCATTAATGTCCCACCTGGATCAATATCCATATTGTAACAAGATTAGAATGATTTGAATAATCTTTAATTTGCTACAAGAATATATACATTGGCGGACCTACTAAGGGAGTAGGGGGGGCACTGGGCCCCCTGAACTTCTAAAAATTACTAGTATAGATATAGAAATTTTCTTAAAATATCTTTGTGTCCAAGTGATGAAGTGGGGATGTTTTAGTTTTAAAGGTCCCTTGTTCGATTCATCTGTTATTTTTCCCCCCTCTTCTATTTCTTTTATTAATTAATAATTCAACCCTGGCTCTACCACCCCAACAACACTGGCACGAATATGTATTATTCTTAAACCTACTATTAATGTAGTGGCATGAAAATGTTTTAATAATTCAACCCTGGCTCTACCACCCCAACAACACTGGCACGAATATGTATTATTCTTAAACCTACTATTAATGTAGTGGCATGAAAATGTTTTGCAGACGATTAATGATGTTCTGTTCGGAATTATCTCGCGCGGGCTGTCCAGGTACTTAGATATCAGATCTTCTGAAGGTAAAAACCAAGGTGATTTCCAACAAATCTAGATGAAAATTGAATCTGGTCTTCTGCTACATTTTTGTGTTATTAGAAATCTTTAGATGAATGTCACTTAGGTGAGAGACAAAATCTATACTTAAAGGAAAAATATCTATCCTAAAGAGAATGGTTGAGATTTTTTTAGTGACGGGAAATGTAACACAACATCCATTGCCGAGAAAAATAGACACTTAATAATTTTATTTAAAAAATTATGATGATGATTAATGTGTTTATTTCTCTTCAAATTGACGTATTCTTTTTAAAGATCCAAGTGATGATGTTGTGATTGATGTGGGTGGTATAGGTTTGGCTGAGGGTCTACGGATAACAGGTCTGGCCATGGTGAATTTGAGACCACAGTCAGGATTGCAGGTGCCTGTTTGCATGAGCTTAATCATCCTCCTATCTCTAACAGACAATTAATAAGGTAGCATTGGTGTTTGTTTTAGGACATATCACGGTTGATGGACAGCAGCAAGACGGGAGGTCGTTGGGGCAACAAATTCGGGATGCTCCTATTACCAGTTTATTACCACAGCGGGGGATCGGATCCTCTGGAGTTTGTGAAGAGAGCCAAGACAATGATCGACAAGAAAAAGGTTTCGTTGGAAGCCCCCTTCTCGTACAGTGTTGGAAAGTTAATCATGTCAGTTTTTGGAGCCAAAGTAAGTTTGAAGTTGATGGTAGCTGGTATGATAACAAATGGATGGATGATGTAATGAAGAGATGTTTGTAGGTTGCAGGGGTTTGTAATTACCGGATAGTTTGTAACACGACGTTCACCATATCAAACGTGGTAGGGCCAAAGGAGGAGATCACAATTGTGGGTAAGGCTGTGAAACACATTAGGGTCACTTCAAGCAGCCTTCCTCATGTAAGCCTAATCTACCCCCCCTCCTAATTAACTCCAATATGCATGTATTGACTATTGATTAATGGAATGCAGGCAATCACAATGCACATGGTGAGCTACGCAAATAAGGAGGAGCTCCAAATTCTTGTGGCCAAAGAAGTTATACCCGACCCTAAAGTTCTTGCAAACTGTTTCGAGGATGCCCTGCAAGAATTCAAGGAAGCAGCTTCTACAAACCATAAATCTGCCAACTAATTTCATTTATCTACACTCTTTACATCGATTCTTCGCAAGCATTACCAAAGAAAAAGATCAAGGCTTCTCGTGTTATGATGCGGTTTGTGTAATTACTTCTAAAGGTGAATTGTGATTGTTGTGAATGAGTACCAAATTATGAATATCAAAGATATACTGAGTTATACAGTTCACCTTTTCCTGAAAAGGACCTACACAATAGCTAGCTCTTCCTACTAGGAGCGTGACCCTTCTTTGTTCTAAAGACTAAAGTGTACTCCATTGTAATAAGGAGTAACCAAGGTTATATCGTAAAACCGGTTCCACACTAGTTCTTGTCATCAAGATAATGAAACCCTATTTCGTCTTCCAAGCTCCAATCTGGTATCTTCTTTAAGAAGGCCAGGTAAAAGGAGAATCTTCAAACCCTAATTATCCAATTGCAGAATAACACGACTAAACCCTAATTAGCATTTATTTATCCAAACATTTCTAAACAGCAATAAAATTTAACTAAATGAAAGAAGCAATAACACGAAGTATCAATTACCAAAAGCATCAGGTTCTCGCAGAAAATAGAAATCCACACGAGACAATCTTCAGCAGCCAACATCAGGCAGTCTCACAAATGGGTAGCATTGTATGAAAGCAAGCCTTAAAATACAATCATTTTGATTGATAACGTTCCAACCGGATTTATTCAAACTTTTCTCGCAGAAAGAAGAGATATCATTCGTTCAACGATAACGAAGCAAGTTGCTCTGAAGGAGCACCGCCCTGCTGAGACACATTCCTCAGAACCTCCATTGCTTCTGCAACCTTAGATTTGAGAGCTTCTGGCGATTCCAACAAATGCAACACCTCCGTCTGATCCATCTCCAGAAGCATGCCCGTCACCTTAGCTGCCGTATCGGGCTCCAATTGTTCAACAAGAGGGTATAGACTTTCACCCAACATCTGCACAACAAAACAAAAAATTGAACAATGGGCATGTGAAAGTGATGCTATGCACACATCGCACTCCAATAATAAGGATCTATTTTTCACGTGGCCTGTCAACTTAACCCTCATTTCAGGGACCAACCAAAAACTGCAAGAATAAGACATATAGGGAGGATGTACTTAAATGAGAGTTCGTTGGTGTATGTTTGTAGAATGAATCTGAAAAATGTTTAATTAAAATAGCAAGTTGAGTAACTAGAAAATATCATTTAAAATCTAAAGAGAGCTGAATGAAGAAAGTGAGCCAAACAAAGGTAACACATCTGAAAATGCTTACCGTCCTCTGTTCACTGGA
The DNA here is from genome assembly GCA_023678885.1 of Pogostemon cablin. Classification (NCBI taxonomy): domain Eukaryota; kingdom Viridiplantae; phylum Streptophyta; class Magnoliopsida; order Lamiales; family Lamiaceae; genus Pogostemon; species Pogostemon cablin. The sequence goes on from CM042995.1 coordinate 31,287,563, forward strand.
AGAAGCATTTGCTAGTGCAGATGCCAAAGCTCCAATAGGAATTGGCTGAGATATTCCAGCATCACGCAAAGGCAACCCACCCATTTCATATGGGACAGAAAGCATTCCTCCAGCCATACCTTGCAAGGAAACATCAGGCATCCCACGCCCCGGAGGGTATCGATAACCACGTCCTCTAGGAACCATCTGTACAAGAATATCATGCAAAATACACAATTATAAAATTTTAAAAAGGGTTATGGCAAGACTGTATGAGGTCAAACTTCGAAGTGCCACAAACCTGTTGTTGCATAATGGGAACTGGCTGGCCCTGCTGCATTGGCACAGCATTACCTCTCCTTCCACCACGTAGACCTTGCTGCCCTTGCTGCACCATTGGCATAAACATATTTGGCATAAGAGGCCCCGGAGGTCTCATTCCAGGTACAAGCTGCTGTTGATATCCAAATCCCGGCTGAACAAAAAGTAATAAAATCATAAAATTAATTAGTAACCCAAACTCGTCAAGTAGATTGCTCAGAGTGGCACACATCAATAGATTAGGTTTATCATGTCACAGTTCAAGGAGAAACATTCATTTTGGTCTGTGTACTCTTACTGCATTAGATTTTGGTCATTAGGGTTTCATGGACATTGTGTTCATTGTCGAGCATAAATTATGATGCAAATAAAAGCACAAGGGCTAACGTCTATATATAAAATTGAAAAGACAAATCATAAATTGGAATACAAGTCTATGACCCTAGGTTTTTTTTCCTTTTATTCCTGATAAAAATAAGACTTCAGAAAAAAAGAGATACAAGACAGATTGTAAGCTAATAGCATGCATTATACACAATGTCAAGGGTCATGATCTGTCAAATATTGATTTTCTGAAAGTGGAGGGTCAAGGATTGAAATAGAGTGCAAGATTTGAAACAAGGCATCAGAAAATAAGAAAATCCATCTATAATTCAAATATAACAGAATAAGCACTGTGCTGTAGAAGAATTCACTTGAAAGATTGATATAAAAAAGATAAAAAAAAGGAAAAAATGAAGAAATTAGACGTGAAGTTAAAAAAGAAAAGTCGTTGCATACCTAATAACGAGTCTAGGTCCGAAGCAGGCGGGACGGGATGAAGTGAGGTCCTCGAGGGTCTTCAAAGTCAAAGGAAGAATCTGCAAAAAAGATAAAAAAAAGGAAAAAAGGAAGAAATTAGACATGAAGTTAAAAAAGGAAAGTCGTTGCAAACCTAAATATGAGTCGAGGTCCGAAGCAGGCGGGACGGGATAAATGCAGTCCCTCGAGGGTCTTCAAAATTCGGAGGAGGAACCTACAAAAAAGATCAAAAAAGGAAAAAATTAGACGTGAAGTTAAAAAAGGAAAGTCGTTGCATACCTATATACGAGTCGAGGTCCGAAGCAGACGGGACGGGATGAAGTGCGGTCCTCGAGGGTCTTCAAAGTCGAAGGAGGAAGCTACAAAAAAGATAGAAAAAAAAAGAAAAAAGGAAGAAATTAGACATTAAGTTAAAAAAGAAAAGTCGTTGCATACCTAAATACGAGTCGAAGTCCAAAGCAGGCAGGACGGGATGAAGTGCGGTCCCTCCAGGGTCTTCCAAGTCGGAGGAGGAACCTACAAAAAAGATCAAAAAAGGAAGAAATTAGACGTGAAGTTAAAAAAGAAAAGTCGTTGCAAACCTAAATACGAGTCGAGGTCCGAAGCAGGCGGGACGGGATGAAGTGCGGTCCTCGAGGGTCTTCAAAGTCGAAGGAGGAATCTACAAAAAAGAAAAAAAAGGAAAAAAGGAAAAAAGGAAGAAATTAGAAATGAAGTTAAAAAAGAAAAGTCGTTGCATACCTAAATACGAGTCGAGGTCCGAAGCAGGCGGGACGGGATGAAGTGCGGTTCCTTGAGGGCCTTCCAAGTCGAAGGTGGAATCTACAAAAAAGATAAAAAAAAGGAAAAAAGGAAGAAATTAGACATGAAGTTAAAAAAGGAAAGTCGTTGCATACCTAAATACGAGTCGAGGTCCGAAGCAGGTGGGACGGAATGAAGTGCGGTCCTTAACTCGAGGGTCTTCAAAGTCGAAGGAGGAATCTACAAAAAAGATAAAAAAAAAAGGAAAAAAATGAAGAAATTAGACGTGAAGTTAAAAAAGGAAAGTCGTTGCATACCTTATACGAGTCTAGGTTCGAAGCAGGCGGGACGGGATGAAGTGCGGTCCCTCGATGGTCTTCAAAGTTGGAAGAGGAACCTATAAAAAAGATCAAAAAAGGAAGAAATTAGACGTGAAGTTAAAAAAGGAAAGTCGTTGCATACCTATATGCGAGTCGAGGTCCGAAGCAGGCGGGACGGGATGAAGTGAGGTCCTCGAGGGTCTTCAAAGTCAAAGGAGGAATCTGCAAAAAATATAAAAAAAAGGAAAAAAGGAAGAAATTAGACATGAAGTTAAAAAAGGAAAGCCGTTGCATACCTAAATATGAGTCGAGGTCCGAAGCAGGCGGGACGGGATAAATGCAGTCCCTCGAGGGTCTTCAAAATTCGGAGGAGGAACCTACAAAAAAGATCAAAAAAGGAAAAAATTAGACGTGAAGTTAAAAAAGGAAAGTCGTTGCACACCTATATACGAGTCGAGGTCCGAAGCAGGCGGGACAGGATGAAGTGCGGTCCTCGAGGGTCTTCAAAGTCGAAGGAGGAATCTACAAAAAAGATAAAAAAAGGAAAAAATGAAGAAATTAGACATGAAGTTAAAAAAGGAAAGTCGTTGCATACCTAAATACGAGTCGAGGTCCGAAGCAGGTGGGACGGGATGAAGTGCGGTCCCTCGAGGGTCTTCCAAGTCGGAGGAGGAACCTACAAAAAAGATCAAAAAAGGAAGAAATTAGACGTGAAGTTAAAAAAGGAAAGTCGTTGCATACCTAAATACGAGTCGAGGTCCGAAGCAGACGGGACGGAATGAAGTGCGGTCCTCGAGGGTCTTCAAAGTCGAAGGAGGAATATACAAAAAAGATAAAAAAGGAAAAAATGAAGAAATTAGACATGAAGTTAAAAAATAAAAGTCGTTGCATACCTAAATACGAGTCGAGGTCCGAAGCAGGCGGGACGGGATGAAGTGCGGTCCCTCGAGGGTCTTCCAAGTCAGAGGAGGAACCTACAAAAAAGATCAAAAAAGAAATAAATTAGACGTGAAGTTAAAAAAGAAAAGTCGTTGCATACCTATATACGAGTCGAGGTCCGAAGCAGACGGGACGGGATGAAGTGCGGTCCTCGAGGGTCTTCAAAGTCGAAGGAGGAAGCTACAAAAAAGATAGAAAAAAAAGAAAAAAGGAAGAAATTAGACATTATGTTAAAAAAAAAAGTCGTTGCATACCTAAATACGAGTCGAAGTCCGAAGCAGGCAGGACGGGATGAAGTGCGGTCCCTCCAGGGTCTTCCAAGTCGGAGGAGGAACCTACAAAAAAGATCAAAAAAGGAAGAAATTAGACGTGAAGTTAAAAAAGAAAAGTCGTTGCAAACCTAAATACGAGTCGAGGTCCGAAGCGGGCGGGACTGGATGAAGTGCGGTCCTCGAGGGTCTTCAAAGTCGAAGGAGGAATCTACAAAAAAGAAAAAAAAGGAAAAAAGGAAGAAATTAGAAATGAAGTTAAAAAAGAAAAGTCGTTGCATACCTAAATACGAGTCGAGGTCCGTAGCAGGCGGGACGGGATGAAGTGCGGTTCCTCGAGGACCTTCCAAGTCGAAGGAGGAATCTACAAAAAAGATAAAAAAAGGAAAAAAGAAAGAAATTAGACATGAAATTAAAAAAGGAAAGTCGTTGCATACCTAAATACGAGTCGAGGTCCGAAGCAGGTGGGACGGAATGAAGTGCGGTCCTCAACTCGAGGGTCTTCAAAGTCGAAGGAGGAATCTACAAAAAAGATAAAAAAAAGGAAAAAAATGAAGAAATTAGACGTGAAGTTAAAAAAGAAAAGTCGTTGCATACCTTAATACGAGTCGAGGTCCGAAGCAGGCGGGACGGGATGAAGTGCGGTTCCTCGAGGGTCTTCCAAGTCGAAGGAGGAATCTACAAAAAAGATAAAAAAAAGAAAGAAATTACACGTGAAGTAAAAAAAGGAAAGTCGTTGCATACCTAAACACGAGTCGAGGTCCAAAGCAGGCGGGACGGGATGAAGTGCGGTCCTCGAGGGTCTTCAAAGTCGAAGGAGGAATCTACAAAAAAGATAAAAAAAAGGAAAAAAGGAAGAAATTAGACGTGACGTTAAAAAAGGAAAGTCGTTGCATACCTAAATACGAGTCGAGATCCGAAGCAGGCGGGACGGGATGAAGTGCGTTCCCTCGAGGGTCTTCAAAGTTGGAGGTGGAACCTATAAAAAAGATCAAAAAAGAAAGAAATTAGACGTGAAGTTAAAAAAGGAAAGTCGTTGCATACCTATATACGAGTCGAGGTCCGAAGCAGACGAGACGGGATGAAGTGCGGTCCTCGAGGGTCTTCAAAGTCGAAGGAGGAAGCTACAAAAAAATTGAAAAAAAGGAAGAAATTAGAAATGAATTTAAAAAAGGAAAGTCGTTGCATACCTAAATACGAGTCGAAGTCCGATGCAGGCGGGACGGGATGAAGTGCGGTCCCTCGAGGGTCTTCCAAGTCGGAGGAGGAACCTATAAAAAAGATCAAAAAATGAAGAAATTAGACGTGAAGTTAAAAAAGAAAAGTCGTTGCATACCTAAATACTAGTCGAGGTCCGAAGCAGGTGGGACGGGATGAAGTGCGGTCCTCGAGGGTCTTCAAAGTCGAAGGAGGAATCTACAAAAAAGATAAAAAAAAGGAAAAAAGGAAGAAATTAGACATGAAGTTAAAAAAGAAAAGTCGTTGCATACCTAAATACGAGTCGAGGTCTGACGAAGGCGGGACTGGATGAAGTGCGGTTCCTTGAGTGTCTTCCAAGTCGAAGGAGGAATCTACAAAAAAGATAAAAAAATAGAAAAAAGGAAAAAAGGAAGAAATTAGACATGAAGTTAAAAAAGAAAAGTGGTTACATACCTAAATACGAGTCGAGGTCCGAAGCAGGGGGGACGGAATGAAGTGAGGTCCTCGACTCGAGGGTCGTCAAAGTCGAAGGAGGAATCTACAAAAAAAGATAAAAAAAGGTAAAAAGGAAGAGATTAGACGTGAAGTTAAAAAAGAAAAATCGTTGCATACCTAAATACGAGTCGAGGTCCGAAGCAGGCGGGACGGGATGAAGTGCGGTCCCTCGATGGTCTTCAATGTTGGAAGAGGAACCTATAAAAAAGATCAAAAAAGGAAGAAATTAGACGTGAAGTTAAAAAAGAAAAGTCGTTGGATACCTATATACGAGTCGAGGTCCGAAGCAGACGAGACGGGATGAAGTGCGGTCCTCGAGGGTCTTCAAAGTCGAAGGAGGAAGCTACAAAAAAATAGAAAAAAAGGAAGAAATTAGAAATGAATTTAAAAAAGGAAAGTTGTTGCATACCTAAATACGAGTCGAAGTCCGATGCAGGCGGGACGGGATGAAGTGCGGTCCCTCGAGGGTCTTCCAAGTCGGAGGAGGAACCTATAAAAAAGATCAAAAGAGGAAAAAATTAGACGTGAAGTTAAAAAAGAAAAGTCGTTGCATACCTAAATACTAGTCGAGGTCCGAAGCAGGTGGGACGGGATGAAGTGCGGTCCTCGAGGGTCTTCAAAGTCGAAGGAGGAATCTACAAAAAAGATAAAAAAAGGAAAAAATGAAGAAATTAGACATGAAGTTAAAAAAGAAAAGTCGTTGCATACCTAAATACGAGTCGAGGTCCGACGAAGGCGGGACTGGATGAAGTGCGGTTCCTTGAGTGTCTTCCAAGTCGAAGGAGGAATCTACAAAAAAGATAAAAAAATAGAAAAAAGGAAAAAAGGAAGAAATTAGACATGAAGTTAAAAAAGAAAAGTGGTTACATACCTAAATACGAGTCGAGGTCCGAAGCAGGGGGGACGGAATGAAGTGAGGTCCTCGACTCGAGGGTCGTCAAAGTCGAAGGAGGAATCTACAAAAAAAGATAAAAAAAGGTAAAAAGGAAGAGATTAGACGTGAAGTTAAAAAAGAAAAATCGTTGCATACCTAAATACGAGTCGAGGTCCGAAGCAGGCGGGACGGGATGAAGTGCGGTCCCTCGATGGTCTTCAATGTTGGAAGAGGAACCTATAAAAAAGATCAAAAAGGAAGAAATTAGACGTGAAGTTAAAAAAGAAAAGTCGTTGCATACCTATATACGAGTCGAGGTCCGAAGCAGACGAGACGGGATGAAGTGCGGTCCTCGAGGGTCTTCAAAGTCGAAGGAGGAAGCTACAAAAAAATAGAAAAAAAAGGAAGAAATTAGAAATGAATTTAAAAAAGGAAAGTCGTTGCATACCTAAATACGAGTCGAAGTCCGATGCAGGCGGGACGGGATGAAGTGCGGTCCCTCGAGGGTCTTCCAAGTCGGAGGAGGAACCTATAAAAAAGATCAAAAAAGGAAGAAATTAGACGTGAAGTTAAAAAAGAAAAGTCGTTGCATACCTAAATACTAGTCGAGGTCCGAAGCAGGTGGGACGGGATGAAGTGCGGTCCTCGAGGGTCTTCAAAGTCGAAGGAGGAATCTACAAAAAAGATAAAAAAAAAAGGAAAAAAGGAAGAAATTAGACATGAAGTTAAAAAAGAAAAGTCGTTGCATACCTAAATACGAGTCGAGGTCCGACGAAGGCGGGACTGGATGAAGTGCGGTTCCTTGAGTGTCTTCCAAGTCGAAGGAGGAATCTACAAAAAAGATAAAAAAATAGAAAAAAGGAAAAAAGGAAGAAATTAGACATGAAGTTAAAAAAGAAAAGTGGTTACATACCTAAATACGAGTCGAGGTCCGAAGCAGGGGGGACGGAATGAAGTGAGGTCCTCGACTCGAGGGTCGTCAAAGTCGAAGGAGGAATCTACAAAAAAAGATAAAAAAAGGTAAAAATGAAGAGATTAGACGTGAAGTTAAAAAAGAAAAATCGTTGCATACCTAAATACGAGTCGAGGTCCGAAGCAGGCGGGACGGGATGAAGTGCGGTCCCTCGATGGTCTTCAATGTTGGAAGAGGAACCTATAAAAAAGATCAAAAAGGAAGAAATTAGACGTGAAGTTAAAAAAGAAAAGTCGTTGCATACCTATATACGAGTCGAGGTCCGAAGCAGACGAGACGGGATGAAGTGCGGTCCTCGAGGGTCTTCAAAGTCGAAGGAGGAAGCTACAAAAAAATAGAAAAAAAAGGATGAAATTAGAAATGAATTTAAAAAAGGAAAGTCGTTGCATACCTAAATACGAGTCGAAGTCCGATGCAGGCGGGACGGGATGAAGTGCGGTCACTCGAGGGTCTTCCAAGTCGGAGGAGGAACCTATAAAAAAGATCAAAAAAGGAAGAAATTAGACGTGAAGTTAAAAAAGAAAAGTCGTTGCATACCTAAATACTAGTCGAGGTCCGAAGCAGATGGGACGGGATGAAGTGCGGTCCTCGAGGGTCTTCAAAGTCGGAGGAGGAATCTACAAAAAAGATAAAAAAAAGGAAAAAAGGAAGAAATTAGACATGAAGTTAAAAAAGAAAAGTCGTTGCATACCTAAATACGAGTCGAGGTCCGACGAAGGCGGGACTGGATGAAGTGCGGTTCCTTGAGTGTCTTCCAAGTCGAAGGAGGAATCTACAAAAAAGATAAAAAATAGAAAAAAGGAAAAAAGGAAGAAATTAGACATGAAGTTAAAAAAGAAAAGTGGTTACATACCTAAATACGAGTCGAGGTCCGAAGCAGGGGGGACGAAATGAAGTGAGGTCCTCGACTCGAGGGTCGTCAAAGTCGAAGGAGGAATCTACAAAAAAAGATAAAAAAAAGGTAAAAAGGAAGAGATTAGACGTGAAGTTAAAAAAGAAAAATCGTTGCATACCTAAATACGAGTCGAGGTCCGAAGCAGGAGGGACGGGATGAAGTGCGGTCCCTCGATGGTCTTCAATGTTGGAAGAGGAACCTATAAAAAAGATCAAAAAAGGAAGAAATTAGACGTGAAGTTAAAAAAGAAAAGTCGTTGCATACCTAAACACGAGTTGAGGTACGAAGCAGGCGGGACTGGATGAAGTGCGGCCCTCGAGGGTCTTCAAAGTCGGAGGAGAAATCTACAAAAAAGATAAAGAAAAAGGAAAAAATGAAGAAATTAGACATAAAGTTAAAAAAGGAAAGTCGTTGCATACCTAAACACGAGTCGAGGTCCGAAGCAGGCGGGACGGGATGAAGTGCGGTCCCTCGCGGGTGTTCCAAGTCGGAGGAGGAACCTACAAAAAAGATCAAAAAAGGAAGAAATTAGACGTGAAGTTAAAAAAGGAAAATCGTTGCATACCTAAACACGAGTCGAGGTCCGAAGCAGGCAGGACGGGATGAAGTACGGTCCTCGAGGGTCTTCAAAGTCGAAGGAGGAATCTACAAAAAAGATAAAAAAAAAGGAAAAAAGGAAGAAATTATACATGAAGTTAAAAAAGGAAAGTCTTTGCATACCTAAATACGAGTCGAGGTCCGAAGCAGGCAGGACGGGATGAAGTGCGGTTCCTCGAGGGTCTTCCAAGTCGAAGGAGGAATCTACAAAAAAGATAAAAAAAAGGAAAAAAATGAAGAAATTAGACATGAAGTTAAAAAAGGAAAGTCGTTGCATACCTAAATACGAGTCGAGGTCCGAAGCAGGCGGGACGGGATGAAGTGCAGTCCCTCGAGGGTCTTCAAAGTTGGAGGAGGAACCTATAAAAAAGATAAAAAAGGAAGAAAATTAGACGTGAAGTTAAAAAAGGAAAGTCGTTGCATACCTAATAACGAGTCTAGGTCCGAAGCAGGCGGGACGGGATGAAGTGAGGTCCTCGAGGGTCTTCAAAGTCAAAGGAAGAATCTGCAAAAAAGATAAAAAAAAGGAAAAAAGGAAGAAATTAGACATGAAGTTAAAAAAGGAAAGTCGTTGCAAACCTAAATATGAGTCGAGGTCCGAAGCAGGCGGGACGGGATGAAGTGCGGTTCCTCGAGGGCCTTCCAAGTCGAAGGAGGAATCTACAAAAAAGATAAAAAAAGGAAAAAAGAAAGAAATTAGACATGAAATTAAAAAAGAAAAGTCGTTGCATACCTAAATACGAGTCGAGGTCCGAAGCAGGTGGGACGGAATGAAGTGCGGTCCTCAACTCGAGGGTCTTCAAAGTCGAAGGAGGAATCTACAAAAAAGATAAAAAAAAGGAAAAAAAGGAAGAAAATTAGACGTGAAGTTAAAAAAGGAAAGTCGTTACATACCTTAATACGAGTCGAGGTGCGAAGCAGGCGGGACGGGATGAAGTGCGGTTCCTCGAGGGTCTTCCAAGTCGAAGGAGGAATCTACAAAAAAGATAAAAAAAAAGAAAGAAATTACACGTGAAGTTAAAAAAGGAAAGTCGTTGCATACCTAAACACGAGTCGAGGTCCAAAGCAGGCGGGAAGGGATGAAGTGCGGTCCTCGAGGGTCTTTAAAGTCGAAGGAGGAATCTACAAAAAAAGATCCAAAAAAGGAAAAAATTAGACGTGAAGTTAAAAAAGGAAAGTCGTTGCATACCTATATACGAGTCGAGGTCCGAAGCAGACGGGACGGGATGAAGTGCGGTCCTCGAGGGTCTTCAAAGTCGAAGGAGGAAGCTACAAAAAAGATAGAAAAAAAAGAAAAAAATGAAGAAATTAGACATTAAGTTAAAAAAGGAAAGTCGTTGCATACCTAAATACGAGTCGAAGTCCAAAGCAGGCAGGACGGGATGAAGTGCGGTCCCTCCAGGGTCTTCCAAGTCGGAGGAGGAACCTACAAAAAAGATCAAAAAAGGAAGAAATTAGACGTGAAGTTAAAAAAGAAAAGTCGTTGCAAACCTAAATACGAGTCGAAGTCCGAAGCAGGCGGGACGGGATGAAGTGCGGTCCTCGAGGGTCTTCAAAGTCGAAGGAGGAATCTACAAAAAAGAAAAAAAAGGAAAAAAAGAAGAAATTAGAAATGAAGTTAAAAAAGGAAAGTCGTTGCATACCTAAATACGAGTCGAGGTCCGAAGCAGGCGGGACGGGATGAAGTGCGGTTCCTTGAGGGCCTTCCAAGTCGAAGGAGGAATCTACAAAAAAGATAAAAAAAGGAAAAATGGAAGAAATTAGACATGAAGTTAAAAAAGGAAAGTCGTTGCATACCTAAATACGAGTCGAGGTCCGAAGAAGGTGGGACGGAATGAAGTGCGGTCCTTAACTCGAGGGTCTTCAAAGTCAAAGGAGGAATCTACAAAAAAGATAAAAAAAAGGAAAAAAAGGAAGAAATTAGACGTGAAGTTAAAAAAGGAAAGTCGTTGCATACCTTAATACGAGTCTAGGTTCGAAGCAGGCGGGACGGGATGAAGTGCGGTCCCTCGATGGTCTTCAAAGTTGGAAGAGGAACCTATAAAAAAGATCAAAAAAGGAAGTAATTAGACGTGAAGTTAAAAAAGGAAAGTCGTTGCATACCTATATACGAGTCGAGGTCCGAAGCAGGCGGGACGGGATGAAGTGAGGTCCTCGAAGGTCTTCAAAGTCAAAGGAGGAATCTGCAAAAAATATAAAAAAGGAAGAAATTAGACATGAAGTTAAAAAAGGAAAGACGTTGCATACCTAAATATGAGTCGAGGTCCGAAGCAGGCGGGACGAGATAAATGCAGTCCCTCGAGGGTCTTCAAAATTCGGAGGAGGAACCTACAAAAAAGATCAAAAAAGGAAAAAATTAGACGTGAAGTTAAAAAGGAAAGTCGTTGCATACCTATATACGAGTCGAGGTCCGAAGCAGGCGGGACAGGATGAAGTGCGGTCCTCGAGGGTCTTCAAAGTCGAAGGAGGAATCTACAAAAAAGATAAAAAAAAGGAAAAAATGAAGAAATTAGACATGAAGTTAAAAAAGGAAAGTCGTTGCATACCTAAATACGAGTCGAGGTCCGAAGCAGGCGGGACGGGATGAAGTGCGGTCCCTCGAGGGTCTTCCAAGTCGGAGGAGGAACCTACAAAAAAGATCAAAAAAGGAAGAAATTAGAAGTGAAGTTAAAAAAGAAAAGTCGTTGCATACCTAAATACGAGTCGAGGTCCGAAGCAGGCGGGACGGAATGAAGTGCGGTCCTCGAGGGTCTTCAAAGTCGAAGGAGGAATATACAAAAAAGATAAAAAAGGAAAAATGAAGAAATTAGACATGAAGTTAAAAAATGAAAGTCGTTGCATACCTAAATACGAGTCGAGGTCTGAAGCAGGCGGGACGGGATGAAGTGCGGTCCCTCGAGGGTCTTCCAAGTCAGAGGAGGAACCTACAAAAAAGATCAAAAAATGAAGAAATTAGACGTGAAGTTAAAAAAGAAAAGTCGTTGCATACCTATATACGAGTCGAGGTCCGAAGCAGACGGGGCGGGATGAAGTGCGGTCCTCGAGGGTCTTCAAAGTCGAAGGAGGAAGCTACAAAAAAGATAGAAAAAAAAGAAAAAAGGAAGAAATTAGACATTATGTTAAAAAAAGAAAGTCGTTGCATACCTAAATACGAGTCGAAGTCCGAAGCAGGCAGGACGGGATGAAATGCGGTCCCTCCAGGGTCTTCCAAGTCGGAGGAGGAACCTAGAAAAAAGATCAAAAAAGGAAGAAATTAGACGTGAAGTTAAAAAAGAAAAGTCGTTGCAAACCTAAATACGAGTCGAGGTCCGAAGCAGGCGGGACTGGATGAAGTGCGGTCCTCGAGGGTCTTCAAAGTCGAAGGAGGAATCTACAAAAAAGAAAAAAAAGGAAAAAAGGAAGAAATTATAAATGAAGTTAAAAAAGAAAGTCGTTGAATACCTAAATACGAGTCGAGGTCCGAAGCAGGCGGGACGGGATGAAGTGCGGTCCCTCGAGGGTCTTCCAAGTCAGAGGAGGAACCTACAAAAAAGATCAAAAAAGAAAGAAATTAGACGTGAAGTTAAAAAAGAAAAGTCGTTGCATACCTATATACGAGTCGTGGTCCGAAGCAGACGGGACGGGATGAAGTGCGGTCCTCGAGGGTCTTCAAAGTCGAAGGAGGAAGCTACAAAAAAGATAGAAAAAAAAGAAAAAAGGAAGAAATTAGACATTATGTTAAAAAAAAAAAGTCGTTGCATACCTAAATACGAGTCGAAGTCCGAAGCAGGCAGGACGGGATGAAGTGCGGTCCCTCCAGGGTCTTCCAAGTCGGAGGAGGAACCTACAAAAAAGATCAAAAAAGGAAGAAATTAGACGTGAAGTTAAAAAAGAAAAGTCGTTGCAAACCTAAATACGAGTCGAGGTCCGAAGCGGGCGGGACTGGATGAAGTGCGGTCCTCGAGGGTCTTCAAAGTCGAAGGAGGAATCTACAAAAAAGAAAAAAAAGGAAAAAAGGAAGAAATTAGAAATGAAGTTAAAAAAGGAAAGTCGTTGCATACCTAAATACGAGTCGAGGTCCGTAGCAGGCGGGACGGGATGAAGTGCGGTTCCTCGAGGGCCTTCCAAGTCGAAGGAGGAATCTACAAAAAAGATAAAAAAAGGAAAAAAGAAAGAAATTAGACATGAAATTAAAAAAGGAAAGTCGTTGCATACCTAAATACGAGTCGAGGTCCGTAGCAGGCGGGACGGGATGAAGTGCGGTTCCTCGAGGGCCTTCCAAGTCGAAGGAGGAATCTACAAAAAAGATAAAAAAAGGAAAAAAGAAAGAAATTAGACATGAAATTAAAAAAGAAAAGTCGTTGCATACCTAAATACGAGTCGAGGTCCGAAGCAGGTGGGACGGAATGAAGTGCGGTCCTCAACTCGAGGGTCTTCAAAGTCGAAGGAGGAATCTACAAAAAAGATAAAAAAAAGGAAAAAAAGGAAGAAAATTAGACGTGAAGTTAAAAAAGGAAAGTCGTTACATACCTTAATACGAGTCGAGGTGCGAAGCAGGCGGGACGGGATGAAGTGCGGTTCCTCGAGGGTCTTCCAAGTCGAAGGAGGAATCTACAAAAAAGATAAAAAAAAAGAAAGAAATTACACGTGAAGTTAAAAAAGGAAAGTCGTTGCATACCTAAACACGAGTCGAGGTCCAAAGCAGGCGGGACGGGATGAAGTGCGGTCCTCGAGGGTCTTTAAAGTCGAAGGAGGAATCTACAAAAAAGATAAAAAAAAGGAAAAAAGGAAGAAATTAGACGTGACGTTAAAAAAAAAAAGTCGTTGCATACCTAAATACGAGTCGAGATCCGAAGCAGGCGGGACGGGATGAAGTGCGTTCCCTCGAGGGTCTTCAAAGTTGGAGGTGGAACCTATAAAAAAGATCAAAAAAGAAAGAAATTAGACGTGAAGTTAAAAAAGGAAAGTCGTTGCATACCTATATACGAGTCGAGGTCCGAAGCAGACAAGACGGGATGAAGTGCGGTACTCGAGGGTCTTCAAAGTCGAAGGAGGAAGCTACAAAAAAATAGAAAAAAAATGAAGAAATTAGAAATGAATTTAAAAAAGGAAAGTCGTTGCATACCTAAATACGAGTCGAAGTCCGATGCAGGCGGGACGGGATGAAGTGCGGTCCCTGGAGGGTCTTCCAAGTCGGAGGAGGAACCTATAAAAAAGATCAAAAAAGGAAGAAATTAGACGTGAAGTTAAAAAAGAAAAGTCATTGCATACCTAAATACGAGTCGAGGTCCGAAGCAGGTGGGACGGGATGAAGGGCGGTCCTCGAGGGTCTTCAAAGTCGAAGGAGGAATCTACAAAAAAGATAAAAAAAAGGAAAAAATGAAGAAATTAGACATGAAGTTAAAAAAGAAAAGTCGTTGCATACCTAAATACGAGTCGAGGTCCGACGCAGGCGGGAGTGGATGAAGTGCGGTTCCTTGAGTGTCTTCCAAGTCGAAGGAGGAATCTACAAAAAAGATAAAAAATAGAAAAAAGGAAAAAAGGAAGAAATTAGACATGAAGTTAAAAAAGAAAAGTTGTTACATACCTAAATACGAGTCGAGGTCCGAAGCAGGGGGGACGGAATGAAGTGCGGTCCTCGACTCGAGGGTCGTCAGAGTCGAAGGAGGAATCTACAAAAAAAGATAAAAAAAAGTAAAAAGGAAGAGATTAGACGTGAAGTTAAAAAAGAAAAATCGTTGCATACCTAAATACGAGTCGAGGTCCGAAGCAGGCGGGACGGGATGAAGTGCGGTCCCTCGATGGTCTTCAATGTTGGAAGAGGAACCTATAAAAAAGATCAAAAAAGGAAGAAATTAGACGTGAAGTTAAAAAAGAAAAGTCGTTGCATACCTAAACACGAGTCGAGGTCCGAAGCAGGCGGGAATGGATGAAGTGCGGCCCTCGAGGGTCTTCAAAGTCGGAGGAGAAATCTACAAAAAAGATTAAAAAAAGGAAAAAAAGAAGAAATTAGACATGAAGTTAAAAAAGAAAAGTCGTTGCATACCTAAACACGAGTCGAGGTCCGAAGCAGGCGGGACGGGATGAAGTGCGGTCCCTCGAGGGTGTTCCAAGTCGGAGGAGAAACCTACAAAAAAAGATCAAAAAAGGAAGAAATTAGACGTGAAGTTAAAAAAGGAAAATCGTTGCATACCTAAACACGAGTCGAGGTCCGAAGCAGGCGGGACGGGATGTAGTACGGTCCTCGAGGGTCTTCAAAGTCGAAGGAGGAATCTACAAAAAAGATAAAAAAAAGGAAAAAAGGAAGAAATTAGACATGAAGTTAAAAAAGGAAAGCCGTTGCATACCTAAATATGAGTCGAGGTCCGAAGCAGGCGGGACGGGATAAATGCAGTCCCTCGAGGGTCTTCAAAATTCGGAGGAGGAACCTACAAAAAAGATCAAAAAAGAAAAAAATTAGACGTGAAGTTAAAAAAGGAAAGTCGTTGCACACCTATATACGAGTCGAGGTCCGAAGCAGGCGGGACGGGATGAAGTGCAGTCCTCGAGAGTCTTCCAAGTCGAAGGAGGAATCTACAAAAAAGATAAAAAAAAGAAAAAAAGGAAGAAATGAAGAAATTAGACATGAAGTTAAAAAAGGAAAGTCGTTGCATATCTAAATACGAGTCGAGGTCCGAAGCAGGCAGGACGGGATGAAGTGCGGTTCTTCGAGGGTCTTCCAAGTCGAAGGAGGAATCTACAAAAAAGATAAAAAAAAGGTAAAAAATGAAGAAATTAGACATGAAGTTAAAAAATGAAAGTCGTTGCATACCTAAATACGAGTCGAGGTCCGAAGCAGGCGGGAAGGAATGAAGTGCGGTCCCTCGAGGGTCTTCAAAGTTGGAGGAGGAACCTATAAAAAAGATCAAAAATGGAAAAAATTAGAAGTGAAGTTAAAAAAGGAAAGTCGTTGCATACCTCCGAAGCAGACGGGACGGGATGAAGTGCGGTCCTCGAGGGTCTTCAAAGCCGAAGGAGAAAGCTACAAAAAAGATAGAAAAAAAAGAAAAAAAGAAAGAAATTAAACATGAAGTTAAAAAAGGAAAGTCGTTGCATACATAAATACGAGTCGAAGTCCGAAGAAGGCGGGACGGGATGAAGTGCGGTCCCTCGAGTGTCTTCCAAGTCGGAGGATGAACCTACAAAAAAGATCAAAAAAGGAAGAAATTAGATGTGAAGTTAAAAAAGAAAAGTCGTTGCATACCTAAATACGAGTCTAGGTCCGAAGCAGGCGTGACGGGATGATGTGCGGTCTTCGAGGGTTTTCAAAGTCGAAGGAGGAATCTACAAAAAAGATAAAAAAAGGAAAAAAGGGAGAAATTAGACATGAAGTTAAAAAAGGAAAGTCGTTGCATACCTAAATACGAGTCGAGGTCCGAAGCAGGCGGGACGGGATGAAGTGCGGTTCCTCGAGGGTCTTCCAAGTCGAAGGAGGAATCTACAAAAAAGATAAAAAAAAGAAAGAAATTACACGTGAAGTTAAAAAAGGAAAGTCATTGCATACCTAAATACGAGTCGAGATCCGAAGCAGGCAGGACAGGATGAAGTGCGGTCCTCGAGGGTCTTCAAAGTCGAAGGAGTAATCTACAAAAAAGATATAAAAAAAAGGAAAAAATGAAGAAATTAAACATGAAGTTAAAAAAGGAAAGTCGTTGCATACCTAAATACGAGTCGAGGTCCGAAGCAGGCGGGACGGGATGAAGTGCGGTCCCTCGATGGTCTTTAAAGTTAGAAGAGGAAACTATAAAAAAGATCAAAAAAGAAAGAAATTAGACGTGAAGTTAAAAAAGGAAAGTCGTTGCATACTTAAATACGAGTCGAGGTCTGAAGCAGGCGGGACGGGATGAAGTGCAGTCCCTCGAGGGTCTTCAAAGTTGGAGGAGGAACCTATAAAAAAGATCAATAAAGGAAGAAATTAGTCGTGAAGTTAAAAAAAGAAAGTCGTTGCATACCTAATAACGAGTCGAGGTCCGAAGCAGGCGGGACGGGATGAAGTGAGGTCCTCAAGGGTCTTCAAAGTCAAAGGAGGAATCT
Source organism: Pogostemon cablin (assembly GCA_023678885.1). Lineage (NCBI taxonomy): Eukaryota > Viridiplantae > Streptophyta > Magnoliopsida > Lamiales > Lamiaceae > Pogostemon > Pogostemon cablin. The sequence continues at coordinate 31,304,019 of CM042995.1, forward strand.
GCAAAAAAGATAAAAAAAAAGAAAAATGAAGAAATTAGACATGAAGTTAAAAAAGGAAAGTCGTTGCATACTTAAATATGAGTCGAGGTCCGAAGCAGGCGGGACGGGATAAATGCAGTCCCTCAAGGGTCTTCAAAATTCGGAGGAGGAACCTACAAAAAAGATCAAAAAAGGAAAAAATTAGACGTGAAGTTAAAAAAGAAAAGTCGTTGAATACCTATATACGAGTCGAGGTCCGAAGCAGACGGGACGGGATGAAGTGCGGTCCTCGAGGGCATTCAAAGTCGAAGTAGGAAGCTACAAAAAAGATAGAAAAAAAAAAGAAAAAAAGGAAGAAATTAGACATTAAGTTAAAAAAGGAAAGTCGTTGCATACCTAAATACGAGTCGAAGTCCGAAGCAGGCAGGACGGGATGAAGTGCGGTCCCTCCAGGGTCGTCCAAGTCGGAGGAGGAACCTACAAAAAAGATCAAAAAAGGAAGAAATTAGACGTGAAGTTAAAAAAGAAAAGTCGTTGCAAACCTAAATACGTGTCGAGGTCCGAAGCAGGCGGGACGAGATGAAGTGCGGTCCTCGAGGGTCTTCAAAGTCGAAAGAGGAATCTACAAAAAAAGAAAAAAAAGGAAAAAAGGAAGAAATTAGAAATGAAGTTAAAAAAGGAAAGTCGTTGCATACCTAAATACGAGTCGAGGTCCGAAGCAGGCGGGACGGGATGAAGTGAGGTTCCTCGAGGGCCTTCCAAGTCGAAGGAGGAATCTACAAAAAAGATAAAAAAAAAAAGAAAAAAAGGAAGAAATTAGACATGAAGTTAAAAAAGGAAAGTCGTTGCATACCTAAATACGAGTCGAGGTCTGAAGCAGGTGGGACGGAATCAAGTGCGGTCCTCAACTCGAGGGTCTTCAAAGTCGAAGGAGGAATCTACAAAAAAGATAAAAAAAGGAAAAAAAGGAAGAAATTAGACGTGAAGTTAAAAAAGGAAAGTCGTTGCATACCTTAATACGAGTCGAGGTCCGAAGCAGGCGGGACGGGATGAAGTGCGGTCCCTGGATGGTCTTCAAAGTTGGAAGAGGAACCTATAAAAAAGATCAAAAAAGGAAGAAATTAGACGTGAAGTTAAAAAAGAAAAGTCGTTGCATACCTAAACACGAGTCGAGGTCCGAAGCAGGCGGGACAGGATGAAGTGCGGTCCTCGAGGGTCTTCAAAGTCGGAGGAGAAATCTACAAAAAAGATAAAAAAAAAGGAAAAATGGAAATTAGACATGAAGTTAAAAAAGGAAAGTCGTTGCATACCTAAACATGAGTCGAGGTACGAAGCAGGCGGGACGGGATGAAGTGCGGTCCCTCGAGGGTCTTCCAAGTTGGAGGAGGAACCTACAAAAAATATCAAAAAAGGAAGAAATTAGACGTGAAGTTAAAAAAGAAAAGTCGTTGCATACCTAAACACGAGTCGAGGTCCGAAGCAGGCAGGACGGGATGAAGTGCGGTCCTCGAGGGTCTTCAAAGTCGAAGGAGGAATCTACAAAAAAGATAAAAAAAAGGAAAAAAGGAAGAAATTAGACGTGAAGTTAAAAAAAGAAAGTCGTTGCATACCTAAATACGAGTCGAGGTCCGAAGCAGGCGGGACGGAATGAATTGCGGTCCTCGACTCGAGGGTCTTCAAAGTCGAAGGAGGAATCTACAAAAAAGATAAAAAAAAGGAAAAAAGGAAGAAATTAGACATGAAGTTAAAAAATGAAAGTCGTTTCATACCTAAATACGAGTCGAGGTCCGATGCAGGCGGGACGGGATGAAGTGAGGTTCCTTGAGGGCCTTCCAAGTCGAAGGAGAAATCTACAAAAAAGATAAAAAAAAGAAAAAAAGGAAGAAATTAGACATGAAGTTAAAAAAGGAAAGTCGTTGCATACCTAAATACGAGTCGAGGTCCGAAGCAGGCGGGACGGAATGAAGTGCGGTCCTCGACTCGAGGGTCTTCAAAGTCGAAGGAGGAATCTACAAAAAAGATAAAAAAAGGAAAAAATGAAGAAATTAGACGTGAAGTTAAAAAAGGAAAGTCGTTGCATACCTAAATACGAGTCGAGGTCCGAAGCAGGCGGGACGGGATGAAGTGCGGTCCCCCAATGGTCTTCAAAGTTGGAAGAGTAACATATAAAAAAGATCAAAAAAGGAAGAAATTGGACGTGAAGTTAAAAAAGGAAAGTCGTTGCATACCTAAACACGAGTCGAGGTCCGAAGCAGGCGGGACGGGATGAAGTGCGGTCCTCGAGGGTCTTCAAAGTCGAAGGAGGAATCTACAAAAAAGATAAAAAAAAGGAAAAAGGATGAAATTAGACATGAAGTTAAAAAAGAAAAGTCGTTGCATACCTAAATACGAGTCGAGGTCTGAAGCAGGCGGGACGGGATGAAGTGCGGTCCCTCGAGTGTCTTCAAAGTTGGAGGAGGAACCTATAAAAAAGATAAAAAAAGGAAGAAATTAGACTAGAAGTTAAAAAAGAAAAGTCGTTGCATACCAAATAACGAGTCGAGGTCCGAAGCAGGCGGGACGGGATGAAGTGAGGTCCTTGAGGGTCTTCAAAGTCGAAGGAGGAAGCTACAAAAAAGAGAGAAAAAAAAGAAAAAAAGAAAGAAACTAGACATGAAGTTATAAAAGAAAAGCCGTTGCATACCTAAATACCAGTCGAAGTTCGAAGTAGGCGGGATGGGATGAAGTGCGGTCCCTCGAGGGTCTTCCAAGTCGGAGGAGGAACCTACAAAAAAGATCAAAAATGGAAGAAATTAGGCGTGAAGTTAAAAAATGAAAGTCGTTGCATACCTAAATACGAGTCGAGGTCCGAAGCAGGCGGGACAGGATGAAGTGCGGTCCTCGAGGGTCTTCAAAGTTGAAGAAGGAATCTACAAAAAAGATAAAAAAAGGAAAAAAGGAAGAAATTAGACATAAAGTTAAAAAAAGAAAGTCGTTGCATACCTTAATACGTGTCGAGGTCCGAAGCAGGCGCGACGGGATGAAGTGCGGTTCCTCAAGGGTCTTCCAAGTCGAAGGAGGAATCTACAAAAAAGATAAAAAAAAGGAAAAAAGGAAGAAATTAGACATGAAGTTAAAAAAGGAAAGTCGTTGCATACCTAAATACGAGTCGAGGTCCGAAGCAGGAGGGACGGGATGAAGTGCGGTCCCTCGAGGGTCTTCAAAGTTGGAGGAGGAACCTATAAAAAAAATCAAAAATGGAAGAAATTAGACGTGAAGTTAAAAAGGAAAGTTGTTGCATACCTCCGATGCAGACGGGACGGGATGAAGTGCGGTCCTCGAGGGTCTTCAAAGTCGAAGGAGGAAGCTACAAAAAAGATAGAAAAAAAAGAAAAAATGAAGAAATTAAACATGAAGTTAAAAAAGGAAAGTCGTAGCATACATAAATACGAGTCGAAGTTCGAAGCAGGCGGGACGGGATGAAGTGCGGTCCCTCGAGGGTCTTCCAAGTCGGAGGAGGAACCTACAAAAAAGATCAAAAAAGGAAGAAATTAGACGTGAAGTTAAAAAAGGAAAGTCGTTGCATACCTAAATACGAGTCGAGGTCCGAACCAGGCGGGACGGAATGAAGTGCGGTCCTCGAGGGTCTTCAAAGTCGAAGGAGGAATCTACAAAAAAGATAAAAAAAGGAAAAAATGAAGAAATTAGACATGAAGTTAAAAAATAAAAGTTGTTGCATACCAAAATACGAGTCGAGGTTCGAAGCAGGCGGGACGGGATGAAGTGCGGTTCCTCGAGGGTCTCCAAGTCGAAGGAGGAATCTACAAAAAAGATAAAAAAAAAAGAAAAAAGAAAGAAATTAGACATGAAGTTAAAAAAGGAAAGTCGTTGAATACCTAAATACGAGTCGAGGTCCGAAGCAGGTGAGACAGAATGAAGTGCAGTCCTCGACTCGAGGGCCTTCAAAGTCGAAGGAGGAATCTACAAAAAAGATAAAAAAAGGAAAAAAAGAAGAAATTAGACGTGAAGTTAAAAAAGAAAAGTCGTTGCATACCTAAATACGAGACGAGGTCCGAAGCTGGCGGGACGGGATGATGTGCGGTCCCTCGATGGTCTTCCAAGTCGAAGGAGGAATCTACAAAAAAGATAAAAAAAAAGAAAAAATGAAGAAATTAGACGTGAAGTTAAAAAAGGAAAGTCGTTGCATACCTAAATACGAGTCGAGGTCCAAAGGAGGCGGGACGGAATGAAGTGCGGTCCTCGACTCGAGAGTCTTCAAAGTCAAAGGAGGAATCTACAAAAAAGAAAAAAAAAGAAAAAAAGGAGGAAATTAGACGTGAAGTTAAAAAAGGAAAGTCGTTGCATACCTAAAAACGAGTCGAGGTCCGAAGCAGGCGGGACGGGATGAAGTGCGGTCCCTCGATGGTCTTCAAAGTTGGAAGAGGAACCTATAAAAAAAATCAAAAAAGGAAGAAATTAGACGTGAAGTTAAAAAAGGAAAGTCGTTGCATACCAAAACACGAGTCGAGGTCCGAAGCAGACGGGACGGGATTAAGTGCGGTCCTCGAGGGTCTTCAAAGTCGAAGGAGGAATCTACAAAAAAGATAAAAAAAGGGAAAAAGGAAGAAATTAGACATGAAGTTAAAAAAGGAAAGTCGTTGCATACCTAAATACGAGTCGAGGTCCGAAGCAGGCGGGACGGGATGAAGTGCGGTCCCTCGAGGGTCTTCAAAGTCGGAGGAGGAACCTACAAAAAAGATCAAAAAAGGAAAAAATTAGACGTGAAGTTAAAAAATGAAAGTCGTTGCATACCTATATACGAGTCGAGGTCCGAAGCAGGCGGGACGGAATGAAGTGCGGTCCTCGAGGGTCTTCAAAGTCGAAGGAGGAATATACAAAAAAGATAAAAAAGGAAAAAATGAAGAAATTAGACATGAAGTTAAAAAATGAAAGTCGTTGCATACCTAAATACGAGTCGAGGTCCTAAGCAGGCGGGACGGGATGAAGTGCGGTTCCTCGAGGGTCTTCCAAGTCAGATGAGGAACCTACAAAAAAGATCAAAAAAGGAAGAAATTAGACGTGAAGTTAAAAAAGAAAAGTCGTTGCATACCTATATACGAGTCGAGGTCCGAAGCAGACGGGACGGGATGAAGTGCGGTCCTCGAGGGTCTTCAAAGTCGAAGGAGGAAGCTACAAAAAAGATAGAAAAAAAAGAAAAAAGGAAGAAATTAGACATTATGTTAAAAAAAGAAAGTCGTTGCATACCTAAATACGAGTCGAAGTCCGAAGCAGGCAGGACGGGATGAAGTGCGGTCCCTCCAGGGTCTTCCAAGTCGGAGGAGGAACCTACAAAAAAGATCAAAAAAGGAAGAAATTTGACGTGAAGTTAAAAAAGAAAAGTCGTTGCAAACCTAAATACGAGTCGAGGTCCGAAGCAGGCGGGACTGGATGAATTGCGGTCCTCGAGGGTCTTCAAAGTCGAAGGAGGAATCTACAAAAAAGAAAAAAAAGGAAAAAAGGAAGAAATTATAAATGAAGTTAAAAAATGAAAGTCGTTGCATACCTAAATACGAGTCGAGATCCGAAGCAGGCGGGACGGGATGAAGTGCGGTTCCTCGAGGGCCTTCCAAGTCGAAGGAGGAATCTACAAAAAAGATAAAAAAAGGAAAAAAGAAAGAAATTAGACATGAAATTAAAAAAGAAAAGTCGTTGCATACCTAAACACGAGTCGAGGTCCAAAGCAGGCGGGACGGGATGAAGTGCGGTCCTCGAGGGTCTTCAAAGTCGAAGGAGGAATCTACAAAAAAGATAAAAAAAAAGGAAAAAAGGAAGAAATTAGACGTGACGTTAAAAAAGAAAAGTCTTTACATACCTAAATACTAGTCGAGATCTGAAGCAGGCGGGACGGGATGAAGTGCGTTCCCTCGAGGGTCTTCAAAGTTGGAGGTGGAACCTATAAAAAAGATCAAAAAAGAAAGAAATTAGACGTGAAGTTAAAAAAGGAAAGTCGTTGCATACCTATATACGAGTCGAGGTCCGAAACAGACGAGACGGGATGAAGTGCGGTACTCGAGGGTCTTCAAAGTCGAAGGAGGAAGCTACAAAAAAATAGAAAAAAAAGGAAGAAATTAGAAATGAATTTAAAAAAGGAAAGTCGTTGCATACCTAAATACGAGTCGAAGTCCGATGCAGGCGGGACGGGATGAAGTGCGGTCCCTCGAGGGTCTTCCAAGTCGGAGGAGGAACCTATAAAAAAGATCAAAAAAGGAAGAAATTAGACATGAAGTTAAAAAAGAAAAGTCATTGCATACCTAAATACGAGTCGAGGTCCGAAGCAGGTGGGACGGGATGAAGTGCGGTCCTCGAGGGTCTTCAAAGTCGAAGGAGGAATCTACAAAAAAGATAAAAAAAAAGAGAAAAAAGGAAGAAATTAGACATGAAGTTGAAAAAGAAAAGTCGTTGCATACCTAAATACGAGTCGAGGTCCGACGCAGGCGGGACTGGATGAAGTGCGGTTCCTTGAGTGTCTTCCAAGTCGAAGGAGGAATCTACAAAAAAGATAAAAAATAGAAAAAAGGAAAAAAGGAAGAAATTAGACATGAAGTTAAAAAAGAAAAGTCGTTACATACCTAAATACGAGTCGAGGTCCGAAACAGGGGGGACGGAATGAAGTGCGGTCCTCGACTCGAGGGTCGTCAAAGTCGAAGGAGGAATCTACAAAAAAAGATAAAAAAGGTAAAAAGGAAGAGATTAGACGTGAAGTTAAAAAAGAAAAATCGTTGCATACCTAAATACGAGTCGAGGTCCGAAGCAGGCGGGACGGGATGAAGTGCGGTCCCTCGATGGTCTTCAATGTTGGAAGAGGAACCTATAAAAAAGATCAAAAAAGGGAGAAATTAGACGTGAAGTTAAAAAAGAAAAGTCGTTGCATACCTAAACACGAGTCGATGTCCGAAGCAGGCAGGACTAGATGAAGTGCGGCCCTCGAGGGTCTTCAAAGTCGGAGGAGAAATCTACAAAAAAGATAAAAAAAAAGGAAAAAAGGAAGAAATTAGACATGAAGTTAAAAAAGGAAAGTCGTTGCATACCTAAACACGAGTCGAGGTCCGAAGCAGGCGGGACGGGATGAAGTGCGGTCCCTCGAGGGTGTTCGAAGTCGGAGGAGGAACCTACAAAAAAGATCAAAAAAGGAAGAAATTAGACGTGAAGTTAAAAAAGTAAAATCGTTGCATACCTAAACACGAGTCGAGGTCCGAAGCAGGCGGGACGGGATGAAGTACGGTCCTCGAGGGTCTTCAAAGTCGAATGAGGAATCTACAAAAAAGATAAAAAAAAAGGAAAAAAGGAAGAAATTAGACATGAAGTTAAAAAAGGAAAGTCTTTGCATACCTAAATACGAGTCGAGGTCCGAAGCAGGCAGGACGGGATGAAGTGCGGTTCTTCGAGGGTCTTCCAAGTCGAAGGAGGAATCTACAAAAAAGATAAAAAAAAGGAAAAAAAGGAAGAAATTAGACATGAAGTTAAAAAAGGAAAGTCGTTGCATACCTAAATACGAGTCGAGGTCCGAAGCAGGCGGGACAGGATGAAGTGCGGTCACTCGAGGGTCTTCAAAGTTGGAGGAGGAACCTATAAAAAAGATCAAAAAAGGAAAAAATTAGAAGTGAAGTTAAAAAAAGAAAGTCGTTGCATACCTCCGAAGCAGACGGGACGGGATGAAGTGCGGTCCTCGAGGGTCTTCAAAGCCGAAGGAGAAAACTACAAAAAAGATAGAAAAAAAAAGAAAAAAAGAAAGAAATTAAACATGAAGTTAAAAAGGGAAAGTCGTTGCATACATAAATACGAGTCGAAGTCCGAAGAAGGCGGGACGGGATGAAGTGCGGTCCCTCGAGGGTCTTCCAAGTCGGAGGAGGAACCTACAAAAAATATCAAAAAAGGAAGAAATTAAATGTGAAGTTAAAAAAGAAAAGTCGTTGCATACCTAAATACGAGTCGAGGTCCGAAGCAGGCGTGACGGGATGAAGTGCTGTCCTCGAGGGTTTTCAAAGTCGAAGGAGGAATCTACAAAAAAGATAAAAAAAGAAAAAAAGGGAGAAATTAGACATGAAGTTAAAAAAGGAAAGTCGTTGCATACCTAAATACGAGTCGAGGTCCGAAGCAGGCGGGACGGGATGAAGTGCGGTTCCTCGAGGGTCTTCCAAGTCGAAGGAGGAATCTACAAAAAAGATAAAAAAAAGAAAGAAATTAAACGTGAAGTTAAAAAAGGAAAGTCATTGCATACCTAAATACGAGTCGAGGTCCGAAGCAGGCAGGACAGGATGAAGTGCGGTCCTCGAGGGTCTTCAAAGTCGAAGGAGTAATCTACAAAAAAGATATAAAAAAAAGGAAAAAATGAAGAAATTAGACATGAAGTTAAAAAAGAAAAGTCGTTGCATACCTAAATACGAGTCGAGGTCCGAAGCAGGCGGGACGGGATGAAGTGCAGTCCCTCGAGGGTCTTCAAAGTTGGAGGAGGAACCTATAAAAATATCAAAAAAGGAAGAAATTAGTCGTGAAGTTAAAAAAGGAAAGTCGTTGCATACCTAATAACGAGTCGAGGTCCGAAGCAGGCGGGACGGGATGAAGTGAGGTCCTCGAGGGTCTTCAAAGTCAAAGGAGGAATCTGCAAAAAAGATAAAAAAAAAGAAAAAGGAAGAAATTAGACATGAAGTTAAAAAAGGAAAGTCATTGCATACTTAAATATAAGTCGAAGTCCGAAGCAGGCGGGACGGGATAAATGCAGTCCCTCAAGGGTCTTCAAAATTCGGAGGAGGAACCTACAAAAAAGATCAAAAAAGGAAAAAATTAGACGTGAAGTTAAAAAAGAAAAGTCGTTGCATACCTATATACGAGTCGAGGTCCGAAGCAGACGGGACGGGATGAAGTGCGGTCCTCGAGGGCCATCAAAGTCGAAGTAGGAAGCTACAAAAAAGATAGAAAAAAAAAGAAAAAAAAGTAGAAATTAGACATTAAGTTAAAAAAGGAAAGTCGTTGCATACCTAAATACGAGTCGAAGTCCGAAGCAGGCAGGACGGGATGAAGTGCGGTCCCTCCAGGGTCTTCCAAGTCGGAGGAGGAACCTACAAAAAAGATCAAAAAAGGAAGAAATTAGACGTGAAGTTAAAAAAGAAAAGTCGTTGCAAACCTAAATACGTGTCGAGGTCCGAAGTAGGCGGGACGAGATGAAGTGCGGTCCTCGAGGGTCTTCAAAGTCGAAGGAGGAATCTACAAAAAGAAAAAAAAAGGAAAAAAGGAAGAAATTAGAAATGAAGTTAAAAAAGGAAAGTCGTTGCATACCTAAATACAAGTCGAGGTCCGAAGCAGGCGGGACGGGTTGAAGTGAGGTTCCTCGAGGGCCTTCCAAGTCGAAGGAGGAATCTACAAAAAAGATAAAAAAAAGGAAAAAAGGAAGAAATTAGACATGAAGTAAAAAAAGAAAAGTCGTTGCATACCTAAATACGAGTCGAGGTCTGAAGCAGGTGGGACGGAATGAAGTGCGGTCCTCAACTCGAGGGTTTTCAAAGTCGAAGGAGGAATCTACAAAAAAGATAAAAAAAAGGAAAAAAAAGAAGAAATTAGACGTGAAGTTAAAAAAGGAAAGTCGTTGCATACATTAATACGAGTCGAGGTCCGAAGCAGGCGGGACGGGATGAAGTGCGGTCCCTCGATGGTCTTAAAAGTTGGAAGAGGAACCTATAAAAAAGATCAAAAAAGGAAGAAATTAGACGTGAAGTTAAAAAAGGAAAGTCGTTGCATACCTAAACACGAGTCGAGGTCCGAAGCAGGCAGGACGGGATGAAATGCAGTCCTCGAGGGTCTTCAAAGTCGAAGGAGGAATCTACAAAAAAGATAAAAAAAAGGAAAAAAGATAGAAATTAGACGTGAAGTTAAAAAAAGAAAGTCGTTGCATACCTAAATACGAGTCGAGGTCCGAAGCAAGCGGGACGGGATGAAGTGCGGTTCCTTGAGTGTCTTCCAAGTCGAAGGAGGAATCTACAAAAAAGATAAAAAATAGGAAAAAAGGTAAAAAGGAAAGTCGTTGCATACCTAAATACGAGTCGAGGTCCGAAGCAGGTGGGAAGGAATGAAGTGCGGTCCTCGACTCGAGGGTCGTCAAAGTCGAAGGAGGAATCTACAAAAAAAGATAAAAAAAAGGTAAAAAGGAAGAGATTAGACGTGAAGTTAAAAAAGGAAAGTCGTTGCATACCTAAATACGAGTCAAGGTTCGAAGCAGGTGGGACGGGATGAAGTACGGTCCCTCAATGGTCTTCAATGTTGGAAGAAGAACCTATAAAAAAGATCAAAAAAGGAAGAAATTAGACGTGAAGTTAAAAAAGAAAAGTCGTTGCATACCTAAACACGAGTCGAGGTCCGAAGCAGGCGGGACAGGATGAAGTGCTATCCTCGAGGGTCTTCAAAGTCGGAGGAGAAATCTACAAAAAAGATAAAAAAAAGGAAAAATGAAAATTAGACATGAAGTTAAAAAAGGAAAGTCATTGCATACCTAAACATGAGTCGAGGTACGAAGCAGGCGGGACGGGATGAAGTGCGGTCCCTCGAGGGTCTTCCAAGTCGGAGGAGGAACCAACAAAAAAGATCAAAAAAGGAAGAAATTAGACGTGAAGTTAAAAAAGGAAAGTCGTTGCATACCTAAATTCGAGTCGAGCTCCGAAGCAGGCGGGACGGGATGAAGTGCGGTCCCTCGAGGGTCTTCAAAGTTGGAGGAGAAACCTATAAAAAAAATCAAAAAAGGAAGAAATTAAACGTGAAGTTAAAAAGGAAAGTTGTTGCATACCTCCGATGCAGACGGGACAGGATGAAGTGCGGTCCTCGAGGGTCTTCAAAGTCGAAGGAGGAAGCTACAAAAAAGATAGAAAAAAAAGAAAAAAGGAAGAAAATAAACATGAAGTTAAAAAAGAAAAGTCGTAGAATACATAAATACGAGTCGAAGTCCGAAGCAGGCGGGACGGGATGAAGTGCGGTCCCTCGAGGGTCTTCCAAGTCGGAGGAGGAACCTACAAAAAAGATCAAAAAAGGAAGAAATTAGACGTGAAGTTAAAAAAGGAAAGTTGTTGCATACCTAAATACGAGTCGAGGTCCGAACCAGGCGGGACGGAATGAAGTGCGGTCCTCGAGGGTCTTCAAAGTCGAAGGAGGAATCTACAAAAAAGATAAAAAAAAGGAAAAAATGAAGAAATTAGACATGAAGTTAAAAAATGAAAGTTGTTGCATACCAAAATACGAGTCGAGGTTCGAAGCAGGCGGGACGGGATGAAGTGCGGTTCCTCGAGGGTCTTCCAAGTCGAAGGAGGAATCTACAAAAAAGATAAAAAAAGGAAAAAATAAAGAAATTAGACATGAAGTTAAAAAAGGAAAGTCGTTGCATACCTAAATACGAGTCGAGGTCCGAAGCAGGTGAGACGGAATGAAGTGCGGTCCTCGACTCGAGGGTCTTCAAAGTCGAAGGTGGAATCTACAAAAAAGATAAAAAAAGGAAAAAAAGAAGAAATTAGACGTGAAGTTAAAAAGGGAAAGTCGTTGCATACCTAAATACGAGACGAGGTCCGAAGCTGGCGGGAAGGGATGATGTGCGGTCCCTCGATGGTCTTCAAAGTTGGAAGAGGAACCTATAAAAAAAATCAAAAAAGGAAGAAATTAGACGTGAAGTTAAAAAAGGAAAGTCGTTGCATACCTAAACACGAGTCGAGGTCCGAAGCAGACGGGACGGGATTAAGTGCGGTCCTCGAGGGTCTTCAAAGTCGAAGGAGGAATCTACAAAAAAGATAAAAAAAGGAAAAAATGAAGAAATTAGACATGAAGTTAAAAAAGGAAAGTCGTTGCATACCTAAACACGAGTCGAGGTCCGAAGCAGGTGGGACGGGATAAAGTGCGGTCCCTCGAGGGACGTCCAAGTCGGAGGAGGAACCTACAAAAAAGATCAAAAAAGGAAAAAATTAGACGTGAAGTTAAAAAATGAAAGTCGTTGCATACCTATATACGAGTCGAGGTCCGAAGCAGGCGGGACGGAATGAAGTGCGGTCCTCGAGGGTCTTCAAAGTCGAAGGAGGAATATACAAAAAAGATTAAAAAGGAAAAAATGAAGAAATTAGACATGAAGTTAAAAAATGAAAGTCGTTGCATACCTAAATACGAGTCGAGGTCCGAAATAGGAGGGACGGGATGAAGTGCGGTCCCTCGGGGGTCTTCCAAGTCAGAGGAGGAACCTACAAAAAAGATAAAAAAAGGAAGAAATTAGACGTGAAGTTAAAAAAGAAAAGTCGTTGCATACCTATATACGAGTCGAGGTCCGAAGCAGACGGGACGGGATGAAGTGCGGTCCTCGAGGGTCTTCAAAGTCGAAGGAGGAAGCTACAAAAAAGATAGAAAAAAAAGAAAAAAGGAAGAAATTAGACATTATGTTAAAAAAAGAAAGTCGTTGCATACCTAAATACGAGTCGAAGTCCGAAGCAGGCAGGACGGGATGAAGTGCGGTCCCTCCAGGGTCTTCCAAGTTGGAGGAGGAACCTACAAAAAAGATCAAAAAAGGAAGAAATTAGACGTGAAGTTAAAAAAGAAAAGTCGTTGCAAACCTAAATACGAGTCGAGGTCCGAAGCAGGCGGAACTGGATGAAGTGCGGTCCTCGAGGGTCTTCAAAGTCGAAGGAGGAATCTACAAAAAAGAAAAAAAAGGAAAAAAGGAAGAAATTAGACATGAAGTTAAAAAAAGGAAGAAATTAGACATGAAGTTAAAAAAGGAAAGTCGTTTCATACCTAAATACGAGTCGAGGTCCGAAGCAGGCGGGACGGGATGAAGTGCGGTTCCTCGAGGGCCTTCCAAGTCGAAGGAGGAATCTACAAAAAAGATAAAAAAAAAGAAAAAAAGAAAGAAATTAGACAAGAAATTAAAAAAGGAAAGTCGTTGCATACCTAAATACGAGTCGAGGTCCGAAGCAGGTGGGACGGAATGAAGTGCGGTCCTCAACTCGAGGGTTTTCAAAGTCGAAGGAGGAATCTACAAAAAAGATAAAAAAAAGGAAAAAAAGGAAGAAATTAGACGTGAAGTTAAAAAAGGAAAGTCGTTGCATACCTTAATACGAGTCGAGGTCCGAAGCAGGCGGGACGGGATGAAGTGCGGTTCCTCGATGGTCTTCCAAGTCGAAGGAGGAATCTACAAAAAAGATAAAAAAAAGAAAGAAATTACACGTGAAGTTAAAAAAGGAAAGTCGTTGCATACCTAAACACGAGTCGAGATCCAAAGCAGGCGGGACGGGATGAAGTGCGGTCCTCGAGAGTCTTCAAAGTCGAAGGAGGAATCTACAAAAAAGATAAAAAAAAAGGAAAAAGGGAAGAAATTAGACGTGACGTTAAAAAAGGAAAGTCGTTGCATACCTAAATACGAGTCGAGATCCGAAGCAGGCGGGACGGGATGAAGTGCGTTCCCTCAAGGGTCTTCAAAGTTGGAGGTGGAACCTATAAAAAAGATCAAAAAAGAAAGAAATTAGACGTGAAGTTAAAAAAGGAAAGTCGTTGCATACCTATATACGAGTCGAGGTCCGAAGCAGACGACACGGGGTGAAGTGCGGTCCTCGAGGGTCTTCAAAGTCGAAGGAGGAAGCTACAAAAAAATAGAAAAAAAGGAAGAAATTAGAAATTAATTTAAAAAAGAAAAGTCGTTGCATACCTAAATACGAGTCGAGGTCCGACGCAGGCGGGACTGGATGAAGTGCGGTTCCTTGAGTGTCTTCCAAGTCGAAGGAGGAATCTACAAAAAAGATAAAAAATAGAAAAAAGGAAAAAAGGAAGAAATTAGACATGAAGTTAAAAAAGAAAAGTCGTTACATACCTAAATACGAGTCGAGGTCCGAAGCAGGGGGGACGGAATGAAGTGCGGTCCTCGACTCGAGGGTCGTCAAAGTCGAAGGAGGAATCTACAAAAAAAGATAAAAAAAGGTAAAAAGGAAGAGATTAGACGTGAAGTTAAAAAAGAAAAATCGTTGCATACCTAAATACGAGTCGAGGTCCGAAGCAGGCGGGACGGGATGAAGTGCGGTCCCTCGATGGTCTTCAATGTTGGAAGAGGAACCTATAAAAAAGATCAAAAAAGGAAGAAATTAGACTTGAAGTTAAAAAAGAAAAGTCGTTGCATACCTAAACACGAGTCGAGGTCCGAAGCAGGCGGGACTGGATGAAGTGCGGCCTTCGAGGGTCTTCAAAGTCGGAGGAGAAATCTACAAAAAAGATAAAAAAAAAAAAGGAAAAAAGGAAGAAATTAGACATGAATGTAAAAAAGGAAAGTCGTTGCATACCTAAACACGAGTCGAGGTCCGAAGCAGGCGGGACGGGATAAAGTGCGGTCCATCGAGGGTGTTCCAAGTCGGAGGAGGAACCTACAAAAAAGATCAAAAAAGGAAGAAATTAGACGTGAAGTTAAAAAAGGAAAATCGTTGCATACCTAAACACGAGTCGAGGTCCGAAGCAGGCGGGACGGGATGAAGTACGGTCCTCGAGGGTCTTCAAAGTCGAAGGAGGAATCTACAAAAAAGATAAAAAAAAAGGAAAAAAGGAAGAAATTAGACATGAAGTTAAAAAAGGAAAGTCTTTGCATACCTAAATACGAGTCGAGGTCCGAAGCAGGCAGGACGGGATGAAGTGCGATTCTTCGAGGGTCTTCCAAGTCGAAGGAGGAATCTACAAAAAAGATAAAAAAAAGGAAAAAAGGGAAGAAATTAGACATGAAGTTAAAAAAGGAAAGTCGTTGCATACCTAAATACGAGTCGAGGTCCGAAGCAGGCGGGACGGGATAAAGTGCGGTCCCTCGAGGGTCTTCAAAGTTGGAGGAGGAACCTATAAAAAAGATCAAAAATGGAAAAAATTAGAAGTGAAGTTAAAAAAGGAAAGTCGTTGCATACCTCCGAAGCAGACGGGACGAGATGAAGTGCGGTCCTCGAGGGTCTTCAAAGCCGAAGGAGAAAGCTACAAAAAAGATAGAAAAAAAAGAAAAAAAGAAAGAAATTAAACATGAAGTTAAAAAAGGAAAGTCGTTGCATACATGAATATGAGTCGAAGTCCGAAGAAGGCGGGACGGGATGAAGTGCGGTCCCTCGAGGGTCTTCCAAGTCGGAGGAGGAACCTACAAAAAAGATCAAAAAAGGAAGAAATTAGATGTAAAGTTAAAAAAGAAAAGTCGTTGCATACCTAAATACGAGTCGAGGTCCGAAGCAGGCGTGACGGGATGAAGTGCGGTCCTCGAGGGTTTTCAAAGTCGAAGGAGGAATCTACAAAAAAGATAAAAAAAGGAAAAAAGGGAGAAATTAGACATGAAGTTAAAGAAGGAAAGTCGTTGCATACCTAAATACGAGTCGAGGTCCGAAGCAGGCGGGACTGGATGAAGTGCGGTTCCTCGAGGGTCTTCCAAGTCGAAGGAGGAATCTACAAAAAAGATAAAAAAAAGAAAGAAATTACACGTGAAGTTAAAAAAGAAAAGTCATTCATACCTAAATACGAGTTGAGGTCCGAAGCAGGCAGGACAGGATGAAGTGCGGTCCTCGAGGGTCTTCAAAGTCGAAGGAGTAATCTACAAAAAAGATATAAAAAAAAGGAAAAAAGAAGAAATTAGACATGAAGTTAAAAAAGGAAAGTCGTTGCATACCTAAATACGAGTCGAGGTCCGAAGCAGGCGGGACGGGATGAAGTGCGGTCCCTCGATGGTCTTTAAAGTTAGAAGAGGAACCTATAAAAAAGATCAAAAAAGAAATAAATTAGACGTGAAGTTAAAAAAGGAAAGTCGTTGCATACCTAAATACGAGTCGAGGTCCGAAGCAGGCGGGACGGGATGAAGTGCAGTCCTCGAGGGTCTTCAAAGTTGGAGGAGGACCTATAAAAAAGATCAAAAAAGGAAGAAATTAGTCGTGAAGTTAAAAAAGGAAAGTCGTTGCATACCTAATAACGAGTCGAGGTCCGAAGCAGGCGGGACGGGATGAAGTGAGGTCCTCGAGGGTCTTCAAAGTCAAAGGAGGAATATGCAAAAAAGATAAAAAAAAAAGAAAAAGGAAGAAATTAGACATGAAGTTAAAAAAGGAAAGTCGTTGCATACTTAAATATGAGTCGAGGTCCGAAGCAGGCGGGACGGGATAAATGCAGTCCCTCAAGGGTCTTCAAAATTCGGAGGAGGAACCTACAAAAAAGATCAAAAAAGGAAAAAATTAGACGTGAAGTTAAAAAAGAAAAGTCGTTGCATACCTATATACGAGTCGAGGTCCGAAGCAGATGGGACGGGATGAAGTGCGGTCCTCGAGGGCCTTCAAAGTCGAAGTAGGAAGCTACAAAAAAGATAGAAAAAAAAAAAGAAAAAAAGGAAGAAATTATACATTAAGTTAAAAAAGGAAAGTCGTTGCATACCTAAATACGAGTCAAAGTCCGAAGAAGGCAGGACGGGATGAAGTGCGGTCCCTCCAGGGTCTTCCAAGTCGGAGGAGGAACCTACAAAAAAGATCAAAAAAGGAAGAAATTAGACGTGAAGTTAAAAAAGAAAAGTCGTTGCAAACCTGAATACGTGTCGAGGTCCGAAGCAGGCGGGACGAGATGAAGTGCGGTCCTCGAGGGTCTTCAAAGTCGAAGGAGGAATCTACAAAAAAGAAAAAAAAGGAAAAAAGGAAGAAATTAGAAATGAAGTTAAAAAAGGAAAGTCGTTGCATACCTAAATACGAGTCGAGGTCCGAAGCAGGCGGGACGGGATGAAGTGAGGTTCCTCGAGGGCCTTCCAAGTCGAAGGAGGAATCTACAAAAAAGATAAAAAAAAAGGAAAAAAGGAAGAAATTAGACATGAAGTTAAAAAAGGAAAGTCGTTGCATACCTAAACACGAGTCGAGGTCCGAAGCAGGCAGGACGGGATGAAGTGCAGTCCTCGAGGGTCTTCAAAGTCGAAGGAGGAATCTACAAAAAAGATAAAAAAAAGGAAAAAAGGAAGAAATTAGACGTGAAGTTAAAAAAAGAAAGTCGTTGCATACCTAAATACGAGTCGAGGTCCGAAGCAAGCGGGACGGGATGAAGTGCGGTTCCTTGAGTGTCTTCCAAGTCGAAGGAGGAATCTACAAAAAAGATAAAAAATAGGAAAAAAGGTAAAAAGGAAAGTCGTTGCATACCTAAATACGAGTCGAGGTCCGAAGCAGGTGGGACGGAATGAAGTGCGGTCCTCGACTCGAGGGTCGTCAAAGTCGAAGGAGGAATCTACAAAAAAAGATAAAAAAAAGGTAAAAATGAAGAGATTAGACGTGAAGTTAAAAAACGAAAGTCGTTGCATACATAAATACGAGTCGAGGTTCGAAGCAGGTGGGACGGGATGAAGTACGGTCCCTCGATGGTCTTCAATGTTGGAAGAAGAACCTATAAAAAAGAACAAAAAATGAAAAAATTAGACGTGATGTTAAAAAAGAAAAGTCGTTGCATACCTAAACACGAGTCGAGGTCCGAAGCAGGCGGGACAGGATGAAGTGCGGTCCTCGAGGGTCTTCAAAGTCGGAGGAGAAATCTACAAAAAAGATAAAAAAAAAAAAAGAAAAATGGAAATTAGACATGAAGTTAAAAAAGGAAAGTCGTTGCATACCTAAACACGAGTCGAGGTACGAAGCAGGCGGGACGGGATGAAGTGCGGTCCCTCGAGGGTCTTCCAAGTCGGAGGAGGAACCTACAAAAAAGATTAAAAAAGGAAGAAATTAGACGTGAAGTTAAAAAAGGAAAGTCGTTGCATACCTAAATACGAGTCGAGGTCCGAAGCAGGCGGGACGGAATGAAGTGCGGTCCTCGAGGGTCTTCAAAGTCGAAGGAGGAATATACAAAAAAGATAAAAAAGGAAAAAATGAAGAAATTAGACATGAAGTTAAAAAATGAAAGTCGTTGCATACCTAAATACGAGTCGAGGTCCGAAGCAGGCGGGACAGGATGAAGTGCGGTCCTCGACTCGAGGGTTTTCAAAGTCGAAGGAGGAATCTACAAAAAAGATTAAAAAAAAGGAAAAAAGGAAGAAATTAGACATGAAGTTAAAAAAGAAAAGTCATTGCATACCTAAATACGAGTCGAGGTCCGATGCAGGCGGGACGGGATGAAGTGCGGTCCTCCAGGGTCTTCAAAGGTGAAGGAGGAATCTACAAAAAAGATAAAAAAAGGAAAAAAGGAAGAAATTAGACATGTAGTTAAAAAAAGAAAGTCGTTGCATACCTTAATACGAGTCGAGGTCCGAAGCAGGCGGGACGGGATGAAGTGCGGTTCCTCAAGGGTCTTCCAAGTCGAAGGAGGAATCTACAAAAAAGATAAAAAAGGAAAAAATGAAGAAATTAGACATGAAGTTAAAAAATGAAAGTCGTTGCATACCTAAATTCGAGTCGAGGTCCGAAGCAGGCGGGACGGGATGAAGTGCGGTCCCTCGAGGGTCTTCAAAGTTGGAGGAGGAACCTATAAAAAAAATTAAAAAAGGAAGAAATTAGACGTGAAGTTAAAAAGGAAAGTCGTTGCATACCTCCGATGCAAACGGGACGGGATGAAGTGCGGTCCTCGAGGGTCTTCAAAGTCGAAGGAGGAAGCTACAAAAAAGATAGAAAAAAAAAGAAAAAAGGAAGAAATTAAACATGAAGTTAAAAAAGGAAAGTCGTAGCATACATAAATACGAGTCGAAGTCCGAAGCAGGCGGGATGGAATGAAGTGCGGTCCCTCGAGGGTCTTCCAAGTCGGAGGAGGAACCTACAAAAAAGATCAAAAAAGGAAGAAATTAGACGTGAAGTTAAAAAAGGAAAGTCGTTGCATACCTAAATACGAGTCGAGGTCCGAAGCAGGCGGGACGGGATGAAGTGCGGTTCCTCGAGGGTCTTCCAAGTCGAAGGAGGAATCTACAAAAAAGATAAAAAAAAGAAAGAAATTACACGTGAAGTTAAAAAAGGAAAGTCATTGCATACCTAAATACGAGTCGAGATCCGAAGCAGGCAGGACAGGATGAAGTGCGGTCCTCGAGGGTCTTCAAAGTCGAAGGAGGAAGCTACAAAAAAGATAGAAAAAAAAAAGAAAAAAGGAAGAAATTAAACATGAAGTTAAAAAAGGAAAGTCGTAGCATACATAAATACGAGTCGAAGTCCGAAGCAGGCGGGACGGGATGAAGTGCGGTCCCTCGAGGGTCTTCCAAGTCGGAAGAGGAACCTACAAAAAAGATCAAAAAAGGAAGAAATTAGACGTGAAGTTAAAAAAGGAAAGTCGTTGCATACCTAAATACGAGTCGAGGTCCGAACCAGGCGGGACGGAATGAAGTGCGGTCCTCGAGGGTCTTCAAAGTCTAAGGAGGAATCTACAAAAAAGATAAAAAAAAAAAAAGAAAAAAGGAAGAAATTAGACATGAAGTTAAAAAATGAAAGTTGTTGCATACCAAAATACGAGTCGAGGTCCGAAGCAGGCGGGACGGGATGAAGTGCGGTTCCTCGAGGGTCTTCCAAGTCGAAGGAGGAATCTACAAAAAAGATAAAAAAAAGGAAAAAAGAAAGAAATTAGACATGAAGTTAAAAAAGGAAAGTCGTTGCATACCTAAATACGAGTCGAGGTCCGAAGCAGGTGAGACGGAATGAAGTGCGGTCCTCGACTCGAGGGTCTTCAAAGTCGAAGGAGGAATCTAAAAAAAAGATAAAAAAAGGAAGAAATTAGACGTGAAGTTAAAAAATGAAAGTCGTTGCATACCTAAATACGAGTCGAGGTCCGAAGCTGGCGGGACAGGATGAAGTGCGGTCCCTCGAAGGTCTTCCAAGTCGAAGGAGGAATCTACAAAAAAGATAAAAAAAAGGAAAAAAGGAAGAAATTAGACGTGAAGTTAAAAAAGGAAAGTCGTTGCATACCTAAATACGAGTCGAGGTCCAAAGCAGGCGGGACGGAATGAAGTGCGGTCCTCGACTCGAGAGTCTTCAAAGTCAAAGGAGGAATCTACAAAAAAGATAAAAAAAAAGAAAAAAGGAGGAAATTAGACGTGAAGTTAAAAAAGAAAAGTCGTTGCATACCTAAATACGAGTCGAGGTCCGAAGCAGGCGGGACGGGATGAAGTGCGGTCCCTCGATGGTCTTCAAAGTTGGAAGAGGAACCTATAAAAAAAATCAAAAAAGGAAGAAATTAGACGTGAAGTTAAAAAAGGAAAGTCGTTGCATACCTAAACACGAGTCGAGGTCCGAAGCAGACGGGACGGGATTAAGTGCGGTCCTCGAGGGTCTTCAAAGTCGAAGGAGAAATCTACAAAAAAGATAAAAAAAGGAAAAAAAGGAAGAAATTAGACGTGAAGTTAAAAAAGGAAAATCGTTGCATACCTAAATACGAGTCGAGGTCCGAAGCTGGCGGGACGGGATGAAGTGCGGTCCCTCGATGGTCTTCCAAGTCCAAGGAGGAATCTACAAAAAAGATAAAAAAAAGGAAAAAAGGAAGAAATTAGACGTGAAGTTAAAAAAGGAAAGTCGTTGCATACCTAAATACTAGTCGAGGTCCAAAGCAGGCGGGACGGAATGAAGTGCGGTACTCGACTCGAGAGTCTTCAAAGTCAAAGGAGGAATCTACAAAAAAGATAAAAAAAAAAAGAAAAAAAGGAGGAAATTAGACGTGAAGTTAAAAAAGGAAAGTCGTTGCATACCTAAATACGAGTCGAGGTTCGAAGCTGGCGGGACGGGTTGAAGTGCGGTCCCCCGATGGTCATCAAAGTTGGAAGAGTAACATATAAAAAAGATCAAAAAAGGAAGAAATTAGACGTGAAGTTAAAAAAGGAAAGTCGTTGCATACCTAAACACGAGTCGAGGTCCGAAGCAGGCGGGACGGGATGAAGTGCGGTCCTCGAGGGTCTTCAAAGTCGAAGGAGGAATCTACAAAAAAGATAAAAAAAAAAGAAAAAAGGATGAAATTAGACATGAAGTTAAAAAAGAAAAGTCGTTGCATACCTAAATACGAGTCGAGGTCTGAAGCAGGCGGGACGGGATGAAGTGCGGTCCCTCGAGGGTCTTCAAAGTTGGAGGAGGAACCTATAAAAAAGATAAAAAAAGGAAGAAATTAGACTAGAAGTTAAAAAAGAAAAGTCGTTGCATACCAAATAACGAGTCGAGGTCCGAAGCAGGCGGGACGGATGAAGTGAGGTCCTCGAGGGTCTTCAAAGTCGAAGGAGGAAGCTACAAAAAATATAGAAAAAAAAGAAAAAAAGAAAGAAATTAGACATGAAATTATAAAAGAAAAGCCGTTGCATACCTAAATACGAGTCGAAGTCCGAAGTAGGCGGGATAGGATGAAGTGCGGTCCCTCGAGGGTCTTCCAAGTCGGAGGAGGAACCTACAAAAAAGATCAAAAATGGAAGAAATTAGACGTGAAGTTAAAAAATGAAAGTCGTTGCATACCTAAATACGAGTCGAGGTCCGAAGCAGGCGGGACGGGATGAAGTGCGGTCCTCGAGGGTCTTCAAAGTTGAAGGAGGAAGCTACAAAAAAGATAGAAAAAAAAAGAAAAAATGAAGAAATTAGACATTATGTTAAAAAAAGAAAGTCGTTGCATACCTTAATACGAGTCGAGGTCCGAAGCAGGCGGGACGGGATGAAGTGCGGTTCCTCAAGGGTCTTCCAAGTCGAAGGAGGAATCTACAAAAAAGATAAAAAAAAAGGAAAAAATGAAGAAATTAGACATGAAGTTAAAAAAGGAAAGTCGTTGCATACCTAAATTCGAGTCGAGGTCCGAAGCAGGCGGGACGGGATGAAGTGCGGTCCCTCGAGGGTCTTCAAAGTTGGAGGAGGAACCTATAAAAAAAATCAAAAAAGGAAGAAATTAGATGTGAAGTTAAAAAGAAAAGTCGTTGCATACCTCCGATGCAGACGAGACGGGATGAAGTGCGGTCCTCGAGGGTCTTCAAAGTCGAAGGAGGAAGCTACAAAAAAAATAGAAAAAAAAAGAAAAAAGGAAGAAATTAAACATGAAGTTAAAAAAGGAAAGTCGTAGCATACATAAATACGAGTCGAAGTCCTAAGCAAGCGGGACGGGATGAAGTGCGGTCCCTCGAGGGTCTTCCAAGTCGGAGGAGGAACCTACAAAAAAGATCAAAAAAGGAAGAAATTAGACGTGAAGTTAAAAAAGGAAAGTCGTTGCATACCTAAATACGAGTCGAGGTCCGAACCAGGCGGGACGGAATGAAGTGCGGTCCTCGACTCGAGGGTCATCAAAGTCGAAGGAGGAATCTACAAAAAAGATAAAAAAAAAGGAAAAAAGGAAGAAATTAGACATGAAGTTAAAAAATGAAAGTTGTTGCATACCAAAATACGAGTCGAGGTCCGAAGCAGGCGGGACGGGATGAAGTGCGGTTCCTCGAGGGTCTTCCAAGTCGAAGGAGGAATCTACAAAAAAGATCAAAAAAGGAAGAAATTAGACGTGAAGTTAAAAAAGAAAAGTCGTTGCATACCTATATACGAGTCGAGGTCCGAAACAGATGGGACGGGATGAAGTGCTGTCCTCGAGGGTCTTCAAAGTCGAAGGAGGAAGCTACAAAAAAGATAGAAAAAAAAAAACGAAGAAATTAGACATGAAGTTATAAAAGAAAAGTCGTTGCATACCTAAATACGAGTCGAGGTCCGAAGCTGGCTTTATTGTTAGGAAGCGGGCCCTTGACCAAGCCCACCTAGCCCGCCTAGCCTGGGCGGCCCCCATGGCGGCCCTAGGACGCTGCGGGTCGCTGCCCCGGCCCGCCCCTAACAAGGCCTGCAGGCCATGCACCCCAACCTTCAAGCACAGGGGTGATCAGTCCATATGCCTGCAGGATGTTGCCAGGGGGAATCGAACCCCTGACCTTTAGGTATAAAGGAGTACTTATGTCTCCTTATACCACCAGTTGATCAACTGGTGGTATAAGGAGACATAAGTACTCCTTTATACCTAAAGGTTAGGGGTTCGATTCCCCCGTGCTTGAAGGTTGGGGTGCATGGCCTGCAGGCCTTGTTAGGGGCGGGCCGGGGCAGCGACCCGCAGCGTCCTAGGGCCGCCATGGGGGCCGCCCAGGCTAGGCGGGCTAGGTGGGCTTGGTCAAGGGCCCGCTTCCTAACAAATATTAAAAGGGTGAATCAATCGACTAATGAAATGTTGAACTTAATAAATTTTGAAATATGAAGAAATAATTAACATTTTGCATATTGTTGACTAGGGGGAAGATGACCAGTGGGAATAAGATGTTGTGTGTTTAGTAAATTGAAAGAGTGCATAAATTCTGGTCATTTAAAATTTTTTAAAGTTTTAAACTAAAATGTAATGTAGTCATAACATTATCTATTATTCATTTTTATTTACAAACTAGACAACAAAGGTCAGAATAACAACACTTACAGTTAAGAAGTTTGTTAGCAGCAATAGAATCCAGCACCCATGCAGGTTTTACAATAGGAAGCCCACCACTGAAAGCCCTACATAAATGACAAGCAATTTTTAATATGCAAGAGAAAAACGGTTTGAAATGAACTCTTACAAATGAAACAAAAAACAAAAAACCTCAAATTCTTAATTTTACTGTCAGGGAGATTGCTGCAGATGATGTGTGTGACAAGATGCCTTGAAAAATAATTTTCAAATCGTCCTCCATGCTTCAACATATATCCTCGAAGCTCCTGGAAAATGATTAGGTCTGACATTTATTTTTTGAAAACAGAAATAATCAAAGACAACAGAGGAACAAGAGAAACACAACCGAAGAAAGAAGAAAAGCTGAAAGTGTAAATAATTCCAAGATGGAACACATCAACTAAACCAATTCTATAACAAAAGATATAGGACCTGACTGGAAGGAACAGTATATCCATCAACGAAAATGGAAACCTCACAAAATATATCCGCAGAAGTGGATCCACTGTGAGAAGAGTTTGCAGCAGCGTCAAACTGTGCATGTAGCTTCCGGTTCTTCATAATCATGTAACTGAGGACCAGAAACCATCAAGGATTAAGACACTTTATGTCTAAGAAAATACTCAACCAATCTGATTCCACTCTTTAATGCTTCAAGAAAATATCAGGAACAGACTTTACGTTCCAAAAAAAAAAATCAAGAAATCAAATTACACTTGTTAATGTTCCAAGAAAACATCAAGAACAATCTTTAAGTTCCTAAGAAAATATCAAGAATTCTGTAATGTTCCAAGAAATTTTCAAGAAACCAGATTAAACCCTTTTCTCTTACTAATCAAGAAACTAAGGAACTGAATCAATATTCCTAAAACTAAATCAAGAACAGAAAACAAAACATATATAACCATAACCTGCCGAAATCAGAAAAGGGAGAATTGCCGGAGCGAGAATTGGCACTCGCACCCGCACCCCAAGCCATGCCCAGGGTTTTCCGATCGGCCCTTTTCTTCTTATTCTTCTCATCGTTTTTATACGAAGTACCATTCGAGGATATTGTTTTGAAACCCCTTTTCGGTTTCACTGTCGGATCGGTACTCATTTCTCGGTGATATACTGCGTGAATCCTAAAATTCCAACATTTTTATTTTGAATTATCATATGAAATTGTTGTGAAATGAACTAAGAGTGTTGAGGAAGGTTTAAATTTAGGATGCACAATTCAAGAACCGTCGATATTTATAATAGGGGTAAAGATTTATGGCGGTTGGCCAAAATTTATTTTATTTTCTCAAATTACTATTCTACCCTTAACTACCTCTCTTTATTTAGACATGACTTATAAATCGAAATATATAATGAAATATTACTTCTTTAATTAATTTTCTACTCCTATCTGTTTTTAAAATAAAAAATTGAATATTAAAAGGTTATACTACATTTATAAAATAAAAAAAAGTATACTATTCAATAAAAATTAACACATCTATAGAATATAACCCTTTTATCTATTTACAAAATTTATGTCATGATGTGTAAAAAATTAGAGTTAAACATCAAGTTTATGTTCTGTAATTCTTGGGTGTCTCGTGGCTGGTGACCACTCTCACATGAATTGAATGTTGTGGCGCGTGATTAACTTAGCATTTAATGTGAAGAGAGAGAGAGTAAAGAATGTATTTCAAATTGATTAATAATTAATGATTTATTTATTTGCCTATAAGTAGTCACACAAAATGACAAATGAGATATATCATCTAACAAAACTCTGAAATATTGAAGGTGAGAAAGCAATTATGAATTCTTTTTTAAGAAAAACAAGATTAAATATTTATACCAAAAGTTACCCAAAAATTTAGAGACGTGGTAGAAAACTTATGTTGAGGGCTTGAGGCCCGGCCCATGAGTTAGTGGGCTACAATTACCATGTAGAAAAGAAAACACGTAGTACTTACATCAAAGTACTCCATATTTACCACTTCGGGAAAATATCATTTTTGGTCCTCTAGGACATGTAAAATCCAACTTTAGTCCTCAAGTTTTGTAATTTTTCAAAAATGGTCATTTTTGTCCATTTTTGGTCCTCTAGGATTGGAAAAAAAGGACAAAAAATGACCAAAAGCGGACCAAAAACGGACCAAAGAGGACCACTTTTGAGAAATTACGAAATTTGAGAACTAAAAATTGATTTTACATATCCAAGAGTACCAAAATTGATATTATCCCTTACCATTTCACTCGTTGTTTGGCTTCCGTTTACCCAACCTTTAGCATAACACTAGAAAATTAAGTGTGGATACATATAAAAAGAAGAAAGCAGCGGTTGATCAGGTGGGAGTGGAGGACCAGAGATCAGCGCCGTTAGAGGTGGCAACGTGCAGGGTCAAGTCCACCGGAACAAGGCACAATCCCCTGCTTCGCAGATCCACTTTCTCCTGATCATTACATGTATAATTACTAATTAGCCCATCAAAAAAAAACCGCCTCTATTCATGATTAAGAAGAAGACGTACAGTTGCATGGGGGTGTAGATATGGAGTAGACAGCACCTGCACCTGATCATGCAAGAATCTGATGTATCCTAATGCTTCGTGAAGCACCGATGCTGTATCTGTCTGCACCATTTACATCTATTCATTTATTAATTAATTCCACATATGCACACATCAATTACAGGCCAACACCTTATAATTACACACAAATGTGACTTAATGATTGGCCTGCAAATTCTTCAAATGGCATTGCATTGCACTTGTGTATATAAACAAAGCTACATAGCTAACACGCAATGACAAATACAAGTAAATTAAGGATTAAATAGAAACAAGTAAATCATGAATTGGTCTCTGTAATTAGTCAAAATTGAATTAAATAAACAAATTAAACCTTGCCGAATGGTGAAACAAGTTGTTGAATTGCTGTAATCCTTTCACCAAGCTTCACTTTCTTAACACCCTACACAGATTAATTACAAAACATCACATTTGTCTTTATTACTTATATATAAGGTTCAGTAATTAGAAACCTTCTTTGCATGGCCGCCCATTCTGGAATTTTCCGACTTAGCCTTCTTACTACTCTTCTGACCACATTCTCCCGGATTCTGATTTCTCTTCCTCTGCTCCACCGCCATCAAATTAAAAAAAAAAAAAATCCCAAAAGAATTAAGAGACAGAATGGTAGGTATTGCAACTAACATTGATATTTTTGGTTGACGGGTCCATGCATGTTAATCCGGATTGTTCCTGACCCGTAATCTTCCCATTTTCATTATGCTGCTTTGCATAATCACCAAAACACAGCATCTTGGGGGTTTTGGTGTCGTCAGATGAAAATGACGAAGGGGTGAAACCGAAGAACCCATCTGATTCAAAACCTGAGTTTTCATCAGCGAAAAGAAGCTGTGAATAGAACCATGGACCCAACGGGTCATCCCCGAACCCGACATTGCCCCCGGCCGCCATTGAAGATCAATTTATAACAAGTGTATTTATGGGAGTAAACAACGGAAGCTTCTCCTTCTCTTCTCTTCTCTTGTATGGATTTAGAAAGAGGGAGAAATTAATTAAAAGAAAATGTAGGGAAAAGACAGAGGCTATTTATGTTTTCCAACTGCAACTGCTGTCTCCCTCTCTCTCTATATGAAATGAAAGTCTGGTGCATTTGTTTGAAGGAGAGAAGAGAGAGTGAGAGAGAAGAAGGGAAGGGAAGGGAGCTTTGGAATTGTCGTCGACTCACAGTCAAAGTTCCAAAGCCACCCGAGAAAACCGTGCTTTATTCATCCAACGCAAAATACCCAACCCGACCCGCTAACCCTTTTCCATGGGAGGGCGTGGCAGAAGCTACGGTTATGTTCCAGTAAATATGGCCCACTCGTCTTGCATGCATGGAATGACTCATCAGTTCCCTAATATGTGTTCATATATACTAATCTTTTTAATTTTTGTTTTGTTTTATTTTTTGTGAGGAGATCAGATACAGTAATTCTTTTTCTGCAATAGCTATTTAATTTATATGTTCTTTACAGCTGTTATCACAGATTTGCTATTTTCACATTATTGTGGGTTATTAAAATTTGCATGAAAGTCAAACAATGACCTATTTTGCACAAGTAGCTAGAGTTCATCAATGAAAGCAAAATAAATTTAATGCAAAAATTAGCGTTAAACTGGTTTCAATTGAGATTACTCTCTAATATATAACCAATCTGAATCCCTTGTTCCACAATCATGTTACATAACTTGTTTTTCATTTAAATAATATACCCAAATTAATAATCATTAAACCATTGAGCATGTAGTTGTATTTTAAGTATTGATTAAAACACGTGGCTGACATCTAATAAATAGAATAAGAGATGAAACTATGGTGTGAAATAGGTGATCCAATTGCCAGTCTAATTAGCTGTTCCCTTATCAATTGATTAGCCATATCTAATAGATAGAATAAGAGATGAAACTATTGTGTAAAATAAGTGATCCAATTGCCAGTCTAATTAGCTGTTCCCTTATCAATTGATTATGAATTCTTTTGAGTAAGATAAACCTACATTTTAAAAAGTACTCCATCATTCTAGCTTTGGTACATTCATTAACAACTTTTTAAGATAAAAATAAAAAGAAAAGGAGACACGTAGGGGAATTGAGAGATGAGAGAGAAAAGAGTGAGAATTAATTAGGTAATTAAATGAGTATCGCATTAGCAGACATTTTAGCTCCATACCCCATGTCGATTTTTCCAACACAAACAAACTCCTCGTCCACCTTCTCTCCAACTTCCCAAGCAAATTGTATCCATTTGACCAAATTATTTATGTTCATTACACTTTATATTTTATTTAATTTTTTTTTTCTGTACACACCATTTTTGTGAATACATGTATGCATATGTTGATGTCTAATCATACCCCTGGTTCCCATTTGTATATCTAGATGTCTGTTTTTGGATGTATCCAATATTTTACATAAAAATATCAAATTAATAAAAAACAAAAATTAACAATAATTGATTTATATAAAAAATAAAGTGTCACGGTGAATATGAACAATTATCCGTAGAATGGAGTATTAATAAAATTAAATAAAACAACTACTAATTTTGTCTAGTTAAATTGAATAACTTAAAAAATTCTCATCATTCACGCAATTCTATTTATATCACACCAATCTTTTTGCGTCATTTTCATGCATCATTTTTTTGTCATACATTAAGTGATTAATACGTAAGAAAGAAAATAAATCCAACAATTGCTCTTTCTTAGGATTTAAGGTTTTGTGTATATTTTATCTCTCCTACGCGTCGTCAATCTAACGATGTAGCACACGAGATGATGTATCAAATAACAAATAGAAAACGAGCTGTATTTAGGGGTGGGCGGTATGACATACCGAAGATTTTTTATCATACCAAATACCGTACCGAAATTTTCGGTATATAAAAATCATACTGTTACCTTACCTAAACTTTCCGTATACTATGGTATACCGATATTTCGATATAGGAAAATAATATACCTTTTGCTTACCGATATTTCGGTATACCATGTCATACCTAAAATATCGGTATATAACGTCCTATTAGATAGTTTGCTACGTCGTTATGCACCTAGAATTTAATAAATCTAATTAAAAACTGTACTAGAAAAGTGAAAGATAATTATAAAACAAATTCTAATAGATAACAATTTCATAATAAAAAATATATACGACAATCCACGACCAAATTAAATAAGAGTGAGTCTTATGTAAACCGAGTTTACATGTAAACCATATTTTTAAAAATTACTCTTTAATACATAAAAAATTACTCTTTGAAGAGTAATAATTTTTATACAAAAGAGTAATAATTCATGTCTCAAAATAGTAATTTCTCATGTACTAAAAAATAATCGATAAATCAGGATTTACAAGAATTTGAAGAGTAATTTTTAATTTAAAAAAGTAATAATTTATGTTCTAAAGAGTAATTTTTTATGTATTAAAGAGTAATGAGGTTTATATAATTAATGTATATAAACTCGGTTTACACAAGTGTTTGTCATCAAAATAGTACCCAAGAGATCTATACATGAACCATATGGAACTTATATTAAAATCAACACTTTTAAATTTTCATATATAGGATAGAACTACGTAATTAAAAAATAAGTAATATCATGAAAGACAATCAACTTTATCACCCATTTATAATTATGAAATATACAATAGGATTTTAAATTTAATCTTTTAATTAAATATAGTATATATAATTTAATTAAAAATCATAATATATAAATAATAATTGTAATTGCATATATCATGTAGTGTGGTATACGTATCATTGGGTAAAATGAATATTTTACGGTATTTCGGTACAGTATTGATAATTTATATACCTTTATCGTACCAAAATTTTCAATACGGTATCATACCTTACCAAAAATTTCGACATACCTAAAATTTTGAAAAAATCGATATTTTTTTATATGGTAAGAACGGTATACCAAAATTTCGGTATTTTTTCCCCGCCATATCTGTATTTATATACTCACCTAATTATTTTGTTCAAGACAGGATCACTTCGAGACTGGTCACTAATCCCGTCGAACCACACAAACCTATATTTACTGTCACCTAAAGACGCTCCGAAATTACCGTTCCACCCTTCCGAAGCGAGAGAAAGCAAATCAGTCGTTATACCCCTAAATCCTAAAACCCTAACCAGCATTTCGGCATTTCCCCCACAAAAACCCACACATAGCACAGAAAATGGCCTTGCGAGGATCGTTTTGCAGATCTCTTGTGTCCACCGCAAGAGCTTCCGCATTCCGATCACCGCCGTCGTTGTCCGGCCCTACCCGCCTTCGTCATTCTCTACCTTCCGCCCCTCGCCACCAACGCCGCGCCTTCTCCAACCCCAGGTTAGACTAATGATTTCATTTTTGTATTTTTCCATCCGTTAGGGTTTCATTGAATCTGATATTTCTGAATTTCTCAGTAAGCGACGCCTGACACTTAAAGTTATTGGTGAATTCTCAGGAAATCAGTATATAACTTTTTGCTTTTCCCCGAAATATCTCATTTGATTGTATTGTTGATGTTTTCCTGGATTTAATGTCTTGTTGAAATTAGATTGATGATCCATTGAAAATTGTACCTGCATTTTTAATAATTTATATTACAGGACACTGGGAGAACTAGGATGCGTTCAGTCATTAATGCCACTTAGCATGGTTGCACTCACTTCTCATTTGGCTGTTAATGTGCGTGCTTTCCGTGAGCTTTCTCAGGGTACCTTCCGCTGCTCTTGTCAGGCTCGCTAGTAGTTTCTTTGTGAGTCTTATACTGATTTTTAGGAAAATTTTGGCATGTCTATGAGTAGTACTATATATTTTGTAGTAATAAATTACTAGTTTATTCGCATCTGAAATAAAGGTCAAGGTAATTAAACTCTTTTCTTATTTTGTGTCATATTTGGTTAATATAGAGAGTTGAAATTATTGAGATTAATAGGGATAAATGGAAAGGATGGGTGATTTCAGCAGCGCTTCCCAAAGTCAAAGGCAGGACCCTTGACACCAATGTAGGTTAATCTTTTACTCGAATATTCAAATTAGTGTAAAATTTTCTACACCAAGGAAGTAGTATTCTTCTTGTGAGATTTTGTTTTCTTTGGAATAAATGTTGTGGGGGCTCTGAGTATGATAAGTAACACTGATGACTTCCAAAAAACTGTACAGTACTACTTGTGACTGAGCTACTGAGCTTTTGTTTATATCATTTGTTTGTGCATGCCAGAATTAAGCATGCTCTTTGATTCACTGCTTATCATTTGCAACATAGAAAATATTGATTAAATTAATGGATTGAGTTAATAAGGTAGAAATTTGGTATTCATGATTTGCATCCCTTCCTTTCAGCGCCAAATTATTTGAAGAAAGTAGAATTTCAGTCTTTGAGTAACCAAAAGACTATATAAGATGGTACTTTTTTGTGTTTGATCTGCTCACATGTTTTGGCTTATCTATTTTGGCCTCTGATTCATTCTCATCATAGTTATTAGAGGTGTTTCTCTTGCTTCATGCGCAGCTTTAGCTTAGCACCTTATTGGGGAAAAATACTACTCCCTCCGTGTCCATAGATGTTTCACTTTTACCGTTCCACGTTTAAAAAAAAGTTGTTTTTTTGACTAATTTAATTGACTTTTTAGGGAATAAATAAAGTATTAAGCATGTTATGTGTGGAAAGATGGGAAGACATTTTTTAAATTAATGTGTACTTTTGATGTTTTGAATTAGAATGATATTTTCTTTTTTGGTGGGTGAACATTTTATGGGACAATTAAATGAGGAAAGAGTGAATCATTTTCAGGGACGGAGGGTGTATAATCTTTTTCATGCTTTGTAAAGGAAGATATTGATATTTTTTTCTGCTTTATATTGTTTCTACAATGTATAAATGTAACGCGTAGAAGTTATGTAACTGAGCAAAAGAATAATTTTTAATTTTAAGCTAAATCACATGCATAAATGATTTTAAGTGAGCTTAAAATATTATGTTATGGGTGGGAAAATGCTGGTGTTTAGGAGTTGAGAATGGAAAATAGGGCACAAGAGCTGTAATAAGGTATACAGTTCTGCATTATGCTAGCCTTTTGCCTGTAGAGTCCATGATGTTATCACCCCTTTTGCCTCTAATAACCATGCTCTCGTATGAAGATGAGATAATTATCTTATATGGGATAATCTATTCTCTTAGGCCTAGCTCTATCCAATTATGCATAGGTGATTAAGATAATTAGACATAGAAGTGCGGAATCATCATACTTTTTCGGTCACTTGCATAAGTTGGGATGTCTGTTCTATGAAAACTTTCTTATTTGATAGAAATTCTGCCATCACTTCTTCTGCACCGAATAATACTGCACAAGAAACAAGTGGGAATTGGCTGTGTGCTAATGACCCATTATAGTGATTAACAGCTCACCAAGCATATAACATAATTAGATTAGCACTTTGTTTTTAGAACCTTGATAAAATATATAAAATAAACTCAGTTTAAAACTGTTTTTCAGCAATTTTGAGTTGATCTTTTTACATCATGGCAGGTAGTTGAATGAATGGTTGAATTTTGCATGGAAGGTGCCCAAAGATCAGGATTTTACTCTGGAAATTAAAATATTTAAAACTGAAAGAAAAAAAAGGATCAATCCTTTCATGCTTTAAGCCTTTAACAGACAAAGTTGAAATTTTGAGGGTTTTAGTGTCTTAAAGTTGGGACATTTGATTTGAAGTTAGCTGCAGTATTAAGGTGGTATGCGCTTGACTTGTACTTGATTGGAGTTTGATTTTGTAATAATCTGGCCACTTTCGCTGAGTTTTGCACCTGGCATCTATAGTAATGTTGGTCTCTCATTCCACTTGTATGATCTTGGAGTGTTATTGGGTACAAGTAGTCTATTGAGCTGTAGATCACCAGTTTGGACATACTATTAGTTTTCAAGAAAAATGATTTGTCAATTCCGCTCTTTCTTTTTCTTGAAAGGTCAGACTGTGTATTTGGTGTAGACATCCTCTCCTCTCCTCTCCTTTAGGTTTTCATACTGATTATCCTTCGTTGTGGTGACACTTATTCTTGTGTGTAAAGATAATATGACATATAATTAAATCATGTATATAGTTAATATATATACATATATTCTAATTTTTTGAAAGAATATTGACTTGTATTTTTTTTTTAATATTACCTTATAACATAACACAATTGAGAACTATTTATTATTCCCCCGTCTCGCTAAAATAATATGCAACAACATATGGGCAATTTTGTCTATTTGTTGTATATTTATATAGTTGATATCATTTTATTTTTTCATTGTATTTAAGTGAAGTATGGACCTCTTAATAATAAATCCTTAATTTTATTATTTGTTTAAAATAAATATCAAATATTTCATATTTAGATTAAAATAGTCCTTATAAATTTATATTAAAAAAATTAATTTATTCTTTTTTTTCCATGATTTGATTTAATATTAATTAATTTATTTATATTGAAAGATTTATTTATTAATTGAAATTATACTAAAGTAAATAAATCAAAATAAGTGTTCCCTCCCTCTTGTCTTAATAGTTAGGTTTGTTTTTTGCATGGCGATTAAGGAATAATAATAGTTAGGTTTGTATTCAGCAATATTCATAAAGGGGTAGTTGAGATTTTTCATTATTTATTTTTTTTTGTATCTGGCACTAATAAAATATATACTTTGTATCTTTCAGTAATATTAGTACTATATATTTTGTATTAGATAGTAATAATTCCTTGTAAAGAAAATTATAATTTTAAGTATACTAAATTCTAAGTATAAATATTGAATCATAAGGTGTTTGTTTTGGGTTTAAAATATTTAATAAATTTCTCTTAAATTTCTTTTATGTACACTTGCAAATTCTATTGTCATTCACCAATGTTCAACTTCTTATCATGCACTATCTTTCATTATTTTTTTTTTTTCATTTTTCTATCTTCTTTCGTATCTCCTCCCACTTCAATTAATATTTGATTTCACATAAAATTATTCTATTGATATTCAAAACAAACAATATTCATTTATTAAATTAATTTAAACTCAAATCAAATATCCCCTAGATATAATAGAATATAAATTACTAGAGTTTATATAAGTAATTATGTGAATCCATTCATTTAAGTGTCTGCCATATCCACCTTTTCAATTGGTGCGCTGCCTGCTGCATCCACTATAATAGGAGTAACATACACCTCTTAACCATAATTCTACTTATGTAAATTTAGTACACAAATTATTCATACGACATATGACATTATTCATACACAAATTAGAACATTTAGATCGTTGTAAATTTAGTACATTTGTTGGGCCTTGAGCTCATTTGATTGAGCTCTCCCTCGATTCAATATCCCATCCTTGACGCAAGGAATGCATTCCTCTTTTATATAAAAATCCTAAATCCTATCCTCTAAAAGTGTTCTAATCCCGAATCGTGTTCTAAAAGTGTTGTCCAACTAAGTGTTTTATGGCTTTGGTGATTCTATTCTATTTCTCTCCTTTTCAATTCATATGGAAAGTGATTGGCTTGGAAGTTGTATCCATGTTGCATCATTACACTTTCCTCATTCATGAATTTTACATTGAATTTTCTCATCTATGATGAAATGATACTTCTTTTGTCTTTAAGGAACACAGTCAAATAACTAGTATTATCCTTCTTAAAGTACTTCATACTCTAATGAACTCCAATTATTTGAAATTGCAATTATGAGTATGAAGTGTATAGGAAATTAGGAATTTAAATTATTTTAAATGAGAAAATGCTTCTCTTCACTAAAATCCATAAGCCAGCATAGCAACATCACTAACTACAAAAATAAAGATGTAAATCCATAAACCTTAGTGGGACAGTCGGACTTCAACATTTTTCCATCTTACAATATAATACACACACACATAATACTACAAAAATCTTAATTACTTCTATAGTGTGTCATCATTTATATTTAAGTATACTTGGATAAGGTCCTTATACTGTACACAGATATTTTTACATACTTTTTCCATGGCTTAATTGTCTATGCATAAATCTGGTTTTATTAATAAAAAAAGGTTAAAATTTATTAAAGTCCTAAAAATTAATATTAAATTATAAGAAAAAAGTTATCTAAAGATAAATTGTTAAAATAAAGAGAAAAAAAAATATACTCTACTCCATGAAATAAAATTGTTTCTATCTAAATTTCTCATTTAGAGTCTACTCTTACTAAACTGTATAAGCAATAGAATTATTACTGTTTAAAATAAGTTAAATCATGGTCCAATTATTTATAGTCAACCAAAAGATAATATCCACAATGACCAAAACTAAAACCTTATCCTTTCCTCTAATCTTTCCTCAACAGTATTATCCGCTCCAAGCACCATTAACTAATTTCCGCTTAGTGTTAATAAAAAATAAAAATAAATAAATAAATAAATAAAAACAAACAAACAAACATAGTCAAAACAACTGGTGTAACTAGTTTGGTTTTTAAGCAAAAACAACCCCTTTGTATTATCTGTAGGCTAAAATAAGTTAATATTAATCATAAAGTTTAAATTCGCCGTTGCCTATTTAAAAAAAAAAAGATAAAAGGATATGGTTTTCTAATGATGAATGTTGATGTGTGTTCTTAGCTAGTTAATTTTAGGATTAAGAAAAGAGAACAAGATATATAACTAAACTAAGAAAGATCACAATCAAAAATAACAACACGCAAATATAAGAGAGACGAGGGAATTCCACAAAAAAGCCTTAACTGATATTTTATTACCCTCCCTTAGAACAACACTCCTAAACCTTTCATTCTTACAAGTGTAATGTCTAAAGTGAGAATGAATGACCTGCTTCTCTCTTGTGAGAGAAGCTATTTGTACTACCAACAAAACCCTAATGGTCATCCAATCTCGTCGTGCCACCTGGATGACGACAAGCAGCCATTAATAGAGGCTGTTGGTACGTCGACGACTTTTGGCAGCCGGTGCAGAGAGCCACCAGATGTATTGCAGAGTGCAACAGGTATCTCCCTGTCCTTTGCTTGTTTCCCATTGGTGGATCAAGAAAAGCATGTCTATTGTGTGTTGTCCTCTAGTGTGGGAGTGCTGCCCAAGACATTCCTACTTACCGTTATTCTTGTCTTCTTGCTTGTCACCACTAGTTGTTCCTGCATTCGTGTCCGTGCTTACTCCAGCCGCTCTGATGATCCTCTCCATCTCGGGTGAGTCGATTCCCGAGGCTCTAGTATTCGTCCGAGCTCCTGGATATCCCCCTCGGCTTCGGAGCCGGGGTGTTCTGCCGAGGGGTCTCGGCTCTCTATCCTTTCTGTGGGCTTTCTGCTATTTGGCCCTTTCCTGATCTCATCTTCCTGGGCTTCCCTAGCACTTGAGGATGGGCTCATCTCCTGGATATCTTCTTGGTTCTTCTCCAAGGTGTGTCTTTTGGGTTTGGGCATTCCTACTTGGGTTGCTGTCAGCCCTTGATTTGTCATTCTTCTCCTTCTTGGACCTCTTTGTAGCTGGGCCTCTTCCTCCTAGTACACTAGCTTGTTGGGCTTCCGATCTATTAGGTATGGGGATATAATACCCATAACAATGAGTAATCCAATTCAAGGTGTATATATCTTAGAATAAGGTGGAGAATTTAATCTCTTCATGTGAAGCTATATGTTAAAGATTTCATAGGATAGAAAATGAGGAAAAAAAAAAAGATTCAGAAGATTTACCTAAAAGGTAAGATGTAATAACATGACACCCACATAGATCCTCATGTTTCCAGAAAAGACCTAAAGAAGAGAGGTTAAGATACCCCACAAATCTTTTTTTATTTGCCCACTTTTATTACCATTATTGACAAGTCTCCATTCCACACCACTCCCACTTAGTAACAAAATCCAAGCACTACAATTATCATATCATTCTGCAACCAAAATCCATCCATCTATCTATATTTATATATTCTGAGTTTGGAATTGGATTGCTTCTCATTCACTCACATTTAAAAAATGAAAAAAGAAATAATGCAAAATGGGGGCTCTACCTTCATTAAATAGAATGGCCTACCACAAGAGAAGAGCTTCCACAACCATCACACAAGGAATAACAACAAATCACTGTACTTGGATAAATAATACTTATAATTCTCCAATAATTAAAGCAGAGAAGAGATGAGTTGACAGAGAGAGTGTGTAGCATCAATAAGTTAAAAAGTGATAATAAAGTATAAGGAGGCAGGAATCATGGGAGGCAGGCAATATAAACAAACCTAGTGACCTTGATTTGACTACAAGTGGAAATGTCTATTGATTGTCAACCTTTACTTTTTAAACAGATCCAATGAAGCATACATGTGTGGCTTCCACAGGTAGTGCATCGAACGAGTGGAGAATTTCGAAGATAGACGACGTAAGCATTCCTGAAGCTAACGAGGCGTGGGGACAGTGAACAGACATGCGATGGATCAAACATGTCTTATATCTTCATCTTGTCAGTCTCATTCCATTCCGTTCCATTTCTCATCAATGCAAGTCCAACCAGGCAGTGATCAGCAGAATGGAGGGGGGTGGCTGAGCTTGAGCCTTGGAAGGAATCCATCAAAGGAGGCTATGGAGTCGAGGAAGGTCTTCGCGTGCAACTTCTGCAAGCGAAAGTTCTACAGCTCACAAGCATTGGGGGGGCACCAGAATGCTCATAAAAGGGAGAGAGGAGCTGCAAGGCATTACCACAAGAACCGATCACTCGGCGTGCAGCCCCACTCCAACATACACAAACCAGGATCAGCTGCGGTGGTTTCAAGATTCGTCGAGCCAACGAGGTTTGGAGCAGCAGCAGTATACGAGGAAGCAGCACAACTCATGTGGCCTGGAAGCTTCCGAGTTGTTCCTGATCAACAACTAGAGCAGAACAAGTCATCAGCAGATCATTCAGATATGCTTGATTTGAATCTTAAACTTTAGTTTCTTAATTTGTCTTGTATTAATAGGATAGAATTTGCTTCTCTGCAAAAAAACCTCTGTACTGTACTGTTTATAGTAATAAGAGAAGCAAATTCACCACTTCCATTCCTCCTCAGTATTTATGTAGTACCTAAAACCAAAGTTTTCTACATTATATATTAAACAATAGAGATTTGAGATAGTTCTTTAGTTGGTTTCACCATTCATGTACTGTTTTGAAGCAATCAGTCATTCTTTGAACTGCTACATTATACAGTGGGCTTTGATTATAATCCCTTATGTGAGATTACATACAAGATTAATTAATTCCAAGGGTAGCAATCTTCAGAGGTCACTTTAATTAATGAAATATAAAACACCTAGTTTTGTTGATCACAGCTGTCTTTATCCACCAAAACAAGTGTGTACTTGATAAGACTAAGAATGTTGCCACTTTAGATGTTTGAGTACTTGCATGTGCTAAACCCAACCTTGGCTCCACACTACTGCTGTTTTCAATTACAATCCTTCACATTTTTATAGTCAATAACCCAGTACACTCTAACTTATCTTCTCCTCTCCTCATCATTGTTATTAATGAGAATTTATTGTGCAAAGACCACTGAATCTGATGTACTAAGAGGGGAAAGCAAATGTTTGGTATTGACCCTTCAAAAGTTCCAGCACTGGTAGGCTTCAAATACCTTTTCAATAAATTGGTACGCACCTATATTAACATCTCTTTTTTTTTTCACCATAGGTTATATTATTTTAATGTACTCCTATATTAACATCTCTTTTTTTTTCACCATAGGTTCATCTCTTTTTTTTCTTGGAGAGTACTTGTACTCCCTCCATGCCATATGTTCACATCTCGTTTTTCTTGGTAAGTAATATAATATTTTAATATACTCGTATCTCCACATCTTCTGTAATAACCGTAATTTTTTAAAAAATAAATAAATATATACATATATTTTTTCATTATTTACAAAATACCTATATCAACATATTTTATAATAATACAACGAAATAAATGACTTACATATATAACATTATTTGCAATTTGTGTCATTTAATTTATTTGTATAAAATAAATTGTTATAAAATCTTGAAATATTTTGAAAGAAATATAGTCTCTTGTTGTGTGTTTTTGTGTTCGTATTAGAATTATATTTATATTTATATGATTCTATGATATTTTTGGTGATTATTATTATAATAAAATATTACATAATTATATTTTTATCTCAAATTTATTATCAGTCTTTTAGTTTATCCATTATCTCACCCTTTAAATAGGGATTCAATTCAATGCAAACATATATATAATACTCATATAAGTTTATTCTCCTATCACATGCATAAATAATATTAGGTTGCAATACTCTCAATTCTTTTGATTTTGAGCTCATGTGATATTATTTGAAGTATATTATTAAATTAGATATTTGAATTTCTTATTTATTTTTACTGAGTATTATATGCAATGATTTTGAGTTTATGTAATATTATTTGAAGTATATTATTAAATTAGATATTAGATATTTGAATTATAAAGTAAATTTTTATGGATATGTGAAGGTATTTGAGTTCATATGGTATATTAAAATCCTATATATAAAATTATGAGACATGAAAGGAAAATAGGTCTTCTAGACCTTATTAAAGGAGGATGTCTTATGTAACTAGCTCATGCGATATTATTAAATTAGATATTAGATATTTGAATTATAAAGTAAATGTGTCTTACGGAAGGAAAATAGGTCTTCTAGACCTTATTAAAAGAGGAGATCTTATGTAACTAGATCTTCTGGCCTTTATACCTTTATAAAGGATGAGGTCTTATAAACCTAGGTCTTCTGGACTTTATGAAAGAGGAGGTCTTATGAACCTAATGAAAGAGGAGGTCTTCTGGATCCCGGTTAAGGTAATTACGTGGCTTAATTATTATTTAAGTTTGAGCATTTATTTCAATATTGCACTGTTGAATTATTATTTCATGGAAATTCAAGTTTTTTAAATATTTAATTTCTTTAAACTTCCGCTCAATTCTTTTAAATAAAATAATTTTTAATTTAGAAAAATCAGGATGTGACAAAATAAGTAATATAATATTTTAATCAATCTATTTTATTATTTTAGGTCGTCTACTCTTAATTTATTATTTTTTCTTAATCTATCAATTTTACTATTTTGGACACACTAAACACTACCCACAAAATAATAATACTCCTCAATCCAACTGCAAAAAGCAAATGAGATACTCCTCAATTCAACTGCAAAAAACAAATGAATGGGACGGAGACGGAGGAAGTACTCCCTCCGTCTCGGAACAAGGTATACGTTACGGAGGAAGTACTCCCTCCGTCCCGGAACAAGGTATACGTTTACTTTTTGCACGGAGATTAAGAAGTATAATATTTTAATGTGTAGTGAAGTAAGAGAAATAATATTTTAATGTGTAGTGAAGTGAGAGAAATAGTGAATGTATACGTTTACTTTTTGCACGGAGATTAAGAAGTATAATATTTTAATGTGTAGTGAAGTGAGAGAAATAATATTTTAATGTGTAGTGGATAATTGTATTAGTGTAGTGTGTGGGGGCCATATGGATATAATAATAGTTTTTTGTGGGTCACATAAACAAAAAAAAAGGAAATGTATACTTTGTTTTGGAACTACCAAAATGAAAAATGTATACATAATTGTGGGACGGAGAGAGTATATTTTAATATATAGTGAATAATTGTATTAACATGTGGACCCAATGTGATAAGTTAATTGTCCTGTTTGAGTTCTATCAACCAGAACAGAAACGGACACATTAAAGTGAGACACTCAAAATTTCAAAAGATTGAAATAGGATAGGGAGTATTAAAAGAAAATAAAAGAAAGAATAAATGATTCACTCAAAATTTCTCCAAGTCAATTCACCCACTTATTCAGTATCAATTACAAATGACATCCAAACTCAAAAGAGCTTGTAACAAATACATACTACTACAAATCCTAGTAACAAACTTCAATTGCCGTACAAGTCTTTTTAGATGCAAGATACAATACATCGACATGTTCGAATGTAAATACATGATCTAAATTGCTCTCTGAGTACTACGATGAACTCAAAACCATACATGCTCGAATATACGGTTGAATATATAACTAAATGTAACGAGTGTAACTTGATCAACCAAGAAAGAGAATTTATTATTCGTGAATTTGATCGACTATCTTGGTTGTGTACCTCAATTTTTGTGCTGCAGTCTCCCGCTCTCTGATCCAGCGTAAGGATCTATCGTGACGTTTATCACAGCTGGTTTCCGGGCTGAGAAAGATTCGGAGAGTGCAGATTTTAGCGCATCGGGAGTAGCAGCAAGATATCCCTTTCCACCGAAAGCTTGATGGAGAACGTGATATGCTGCACCAGGGACAAAAGAGGTGGGTGCAGGATCGTCCTTGTATGGTCCTGTGATCTCTTCTGGGCTTCTCCTATCACCACCATAAACTCCGCCATTGTTGAAGACTATGACCACCACGGGCAATTGATATCGAACCAATGTCTACAAAAGCAGATAAAAGCAAGTATTGCACGACTAAGTATACTGATTGTGATTGACCACATTAAAGTATGTTACAGGGGCTAATCTACAATAAACTGAATAAGCTAAGCTGTTGAAAAGCTGTATTAACTGCACTAATGTTCTTGTAAGCACTTCTTAGCAGACTTAGCAGTACAATTCTTGCAAATGAGTGTTATGCTCCACAGGGTTAACACAATTTTTAGCCATCCAAAAGACGCGGAAAAGTTTTTGGACCAGAGTGCATTGGTTCAGAACATTTAACAATTTAATGGTACTTTACAGGTGTTTATGCTGAATGGAATTACAAAAAAATCATCATCAAGATTGAGGGACTACATGAACACTGGAGAACAATCAAAGCATCTCAGAACTATTAATTCAATATCATAATTTAGTGGCATCACAAGGCAATTCCTGTCAAACTATATTACGAGATATTCATAATAGAGATTGTATCAGCTACAAGTGTGCTATGATTCCGGAGTAACCAATGGATACAGTACCCCCCAAACAAATACAAATTCATGGCAATAACAGAGATTGTATAGACCATCACATACATTCTTCCTAGAGCACAATTGATACCAATGTAACATATAATCTTATCAAAACTACTATTAAACTGCAAAATATTCTTTAACACTCCAATTGGAATCAGAGAAACATGATGTAATCATAACATGTTATAAACAAGACAACAAGAACTCTTCATTCTTCACACAATTTATACATCCAAAGATAAATCTAGTTATGCATCCAAAGATAAATCCAGTTATTAGTTCGTGGTCTCAATTATATATAATCTCAGATCATCAAGATAATCAATCCAGCTATACATCCGATAAAGCAACAGGCATTTGCAATATGAAACTATCGCCAAAGAGCAAGAAAAATATACCTCAACTTCAATAGCACTGAATCCGAATCCAGAGTCCCCTTCAACTGCAACCACTAGCCGATCAGGTGAAGCCACTGCAGCTGCAATGCAATATCCAAGCCCAACGCCCATTGTCCCCCACGTCCCTGCATCCAACCTAGTCCTTGGCTCCGTTTGAATCAGCACTGCTCGCCCCACATCCATCGTATTAGCCCCCTCCGAAACCACTACAGGTGCCGGACTTCCCACCTTCAGAATCGCATCCCTGATAATCCTCATCGGTGTCAAGAAATTAAATGGCACCACGTCTTTGGATAACTGCAGCTCCATCTTCGCCACATTGTCCTTCGCCTTATTCATGATCACCTCAACCCAGGGATGAGACTTACCCAAACGAAAGGGATCATCCTTAATCTCCTTATGCAACATCTCAATAACTTGTTTTGCATCCCCCACTATCCCTAAACATGGCTTTCTCAACTTAATCTCTTCTTCAGACACATCGACAAGTATAAACTTCACGTTTTCCGACCACTTTGGCGGCTCCCCAAAATGCAATAACCAGTTAAGCCTTGCACCAACAACCAATGCTACATCGCATTTCCCAATTGCAAGTGATCTAGCAGCTGTAGCTGCGAGTTCGTGTGTATCAGAAATCAGCCCTTTACCCATCGGAGTAGGTAAAAATGGAATTCCGGTGCTTTCTACTAACTTTGTTAACTCATTTTCAGCTTTAGCGTAAGCTGCCCCTTTTCCAAACACAATCAAAGGCCTCTGCGCAGTTCTCAACAACTCCACAGCCATGTGAATTTCAGACGAATTGACCCTCGGTTTCTCGATCAATTCTTTGTTTCTACCATTTAGGGCTTCAGTTATCAACCTTTCGGCCTCGGATTCATCGACAGTTTGATGAAGAACATCTGTGGGGAGGTCCAAATAAGTCCCACCGGGGCGACCAGAGATGGCCCAATCGATTACACTGAAAACAGAATCGGGAATTTTAGTTATATCAGTAGCTTTGGCAGAGAATTTGGAGAAAGGTTTTACGGCGGCGACTTGATCAAGCTCCTGGAAGTCACCACGGCCGGTGAGGCTCTGATCGGAGGCTCCGGAGATCAAGACCATAGGCCAGGCGTTGGCACCGGCGTTGGATAATCCGGCGAGTCCGTGAACACAGCCGGGGCCGGAGACGGTTAGCAGAACACCAGGGCGACCGGTGAGGTAGCCGTAGGCGGAGGCGGCGTATCCGGCGGATTGCTCATTGTGGAAGGCGATGAATCGGACGCCGAGGGCAACGGCGCGGGTGGCGAGTGAAGTGACGGGAATTCCGACGATTCCGAACATCTTGTCGACGCCGGCGCGTGCGAGGCTCATGGCGACGAGCGTGTTGCCGTCGATTGAACGTTTGGTTTTGAGATCGGCGGCAGCCATTGAGGAAAAGTGAAGGAGTAATGGAGGGAGAGAAGAGGGTTAGATAGAGTGTGTTGGATTGAAGGATAAAGATGGTGTGAGAATTGTGGGAAGAGTAGATATGATATGGACCTACGGTGGGGTTGCTATTGCGGAACACTTGCAACCAAATTTCAATTTTGATTATACTCAATTCCTTTATTACAAATTGGGATGATAACCAAATTTCAAATTTGGTTCTACTTCATTACCTTCCTGACCACCAGCACTATTTGCCACCTTTATGCAACTCAATGGACCGGCTAAATTGAAATCGAAATGGTATATATTTCAGAATTTCTTAATTTTATAAAATCGGTTCAGCAGAAAAGGTTTTCCAAAAAAATAAAAATAAAATTCACAATATAAGACTTTTTAAATAAATCGGGATCGAAACCGAAACTACCCTAGAACAAATTCGATCTTGATTCCTCATTTTCGAAACCTTGGTGCATGTCTACAACTCGAGGAGGTGGGACAAAATTTATTTTAAAAAAAATAGCGTTGTAAA
This sequence comes from Pogostemon cablin, assembly GCA_023678885.1. Classification (NCBI taxonomy): domain Eukaryota; kingdom Viridiplantae; phylum Streptophyta; class Magnoliopsida; order Lamiales; family Lamiaceae; genus Pogostemon; species Pogostemon cablin. The sequence continues at coordinate 31,348,275 of CM042995.1, forward strand.
TTTAATAACTCTCAATACATACGGTTGTAGCTATCAATCACTCAATAGAATGAGGAATACGTACAATAATTGAAACAAGCAAGAAACAGTAAAATAAAAGCATCAATGCAACAATGGATTTAAGTGGTTCAATCTTGGAAGGTCTACATCCACTAGGTTAAGAAGCTCTCTTATTAATTGATGGATTACACCAGACGAAGAACAAATCAATCAAGCTTGATAATGCTTAATTGATCAAAGTAAATGAACTCAGAAAGATACAAAGCTCAAAACTGAATCACCTTGGTTAATGGGTGAGTATTTAAGCCGATTCCTTCCAAATGCTCAAATGGGATGATCAAACCTCATATGCACCTTAGCAATACAGTTGGACAATCACATGCACACAACTAACTAGGGATGACAATTTGGTCCGACCCGTGCTCGCCCCGACGCGATTGGGGCGGGTCCGCCCCACCCCGCACAGAGAATGGGGCGGGTCCGCCCGCCCCGTACATAGGCCAGGTCGAGTTTGGGTCCTAGCCTCGTTCCGCCCCGTACTTAAATATTAAATTTTTTTAAAAATATTTATTATATAATATAATTTATTGATATATATTAAATATTATACATATATTTTTATTTAATTAAAAAAAACATATAAAGTAATTATACATAACTATTACAAAATACTTTAATACAATATTATTCATTAAATATACTAATGTAATAAAAATATTTAAAAATGAAAATAAAATTTAGTTATTTAATTTAAATTTAATTCGTCTTATTTTAATTTAACATTTTTCTATTTGAATGTATTAAAAAAAAGGCATGGCGGGGCGGGGCATGAGCCTTCAATAGCCGACCAGTAGCTGGCACGGGGCGGGGGGCGGGGTACCTAGATACCAGCCCCGTCTCGACCCATTGCCATTTCTACAACTAATCACCTGCCAGCTCATGTAACAAAAAAAATCGATTCATGCACCATTTATGATCAACTTGTAGCTGTTGTAACCGACGAATCTTGATCTGTACAACTCATACAACACATCCATCTAGTCTGAAACTCTGATTCCTCAACTACATAGCAACACCCGTTGTACACAAAACGGATCAAGATTTACACTCCAACTTACAACAACATGCATTATAAAAATTCATCAATATCATACCAAAATCAAGTGTAGTATAAAATAAACTAACTAATTATAATACAAACTTTTACTAATTATGAGTCATCATAAGCTAGAATAGAACATAATCTTTAATGTATAATCTTACTTCTTAATGAAAAATTAAAATTATTTGAGAAATTATTGGTTAAATGGATGAACCACTATTTTCTAAATTAGTTGTAATAAATACTGCCCTATACACCCCTAAAGTCTCAATTAAAGTCTCAATTTTTATATTTTGGCGTTTACTCCAAAGTCATCCATTTTATGTTTTTATTAAAGTTTTATATTTTGGTGTTTACTCCAAAGTCATCCATTTTATGTTTTTAGTAAAGAGCCCTGTATATAACACATCACTCACTACTAATATAACTATTTTCTACACATAAAATTATAATAATACTTTTTAATTCATGTTAAAAAAACAAACGACCACCTTAGGAGCGTAGGGTAAGATTTTCTGGTGGAATCTATAATTCAAATATTCTACCAGAATTTTATTTGATTTCATTATATATAGCCCAGCCCAATATTCTCAACATTTAAAGAAGCCCATTTATTATCGGCCCATCAACAGCTAACGAAATTATGGATGACCGTTAATCTTATCGTTAACACCGTTAAATCTTGAAAGGGTGCGTTGGTAATTTCCTGATTATCAACAACAACGTGTCAACGACGACTCGCGAACTTCCCTCTCCTCTTTTGGGAACTTTCTGCTGCAATTTCCCTCCTCAAATTCCAATAGCTTTGAAGGAAAGAAAAAACCATAGGATTTTCCTTGAATCAAACCGAAAAGGTATCGGAAGAAATGAGTAACGGTTCATCGGAAACGAAATTCGTGCAGGATCTGATTCTATATGCGGCGAGTGCAGCTCTGAGCTGCCTGGTGTTGTTCATGGGGCTTAAACATTTGGACCCCAATCGTGAGTCGTCGAAAAAAGCCCTAGAGCATAAAAAGGAAATCGCGAAGCGTTTGGGACGACCTTTTGTTCAAACTAATCCGTATGAGGTTACGATTTATTCATTTATTTATTTATTTTATCTCGCTCAGTTGTTTTCTTGGTTTTAGTTTTGATTTTCGAACTAACTCTTGAATTTCCCGGATAGGTTGGTTAAATGAAATGAACGTGGGAGTTTAATTCGCTTGAATGTGGTACTGATTTCGGTGCGATAGCAAGTTATGTGGATTTGGTGATTAACGACTGTATGCGTGTAAAGCTTTTGGTTGTATTATTGGAAAAAAAATATTACCTTCTAGATATTTTAGCTCTGTGAATATTTATTGCGTATAAAGTTTGATATAAAACATAGACATATTTAATAAATAAGCTGGTCTACCTTGATGATTGAGCTGCGTGAGTATATCTTCCGCTTGTTGTGCTAGAATCTCTATAAGTTGATTTGTAAAAGCTATGGTTTTTATTATTGGAATGACTATGATATAAAGTAGAGGAGATTTACATTTGGTATCTTTAGACTTTATGAGCTCACTTGAAATGTCTGATTTCAGTGAGCATTGATAATGTTATGTGGCTTGTTTTTAGTTGGTTGTTTACTTTAATAATTTTTTATAATATGTCAGTTCAATTCATTTTTAGTCTCGTGCTTACCATATATATGTCATATAAGTGGTGCTTAATATCATTAGTTTCAATATTGTAGGATGTTATTGCCTGTGATGTCGTCAACCCTGATGATATTGATGTCACATTTGAATCCATTGGAGGACTAGATCCCATTAAGCAAGCACTATATGAATTAGTTATTCTACCTTTACGAAGACCGGACCTTTTTTCTCGAGGGAAGCTTCTTAGCCCCCAAAAAGGTGTTTTACTGTATGGTCCACCTGGCACAGGGAAGACAATGCTTGCCAAAGCAATTGCTAAACAATCAGGGGCTGTTTTTATTAACTTGAGAGTATCCAACCTGATGAGCAAATGGTTTGGGGATGCTCAGAAACTAGGTGTGTTTCTGGTTCCTTTTAAATCTGAGATGAAATGTTTGCTTTGCTTTTTCTTTTGGGCTATAAAGTAGTAGAATTATTTAATTATCTGATGAGAACAAATGTTTTTTTGAATTTAGAAGGTAATACCAGAGTTATGCTGATTCTAGGAAAATTGTAACAGGGGCTTCTTGTTTTCCAATTAGTGAATGTTTCCTATACCAGCATCTTAGTAATTGGTAATGACAAAGGTGTACTTTTCAATAATTAGATAATTGATGTTCAAATGGAGCTTTGACGGCGCCATTACTGTTGAAGCAACAGTCTGCTTCTTGAGAAGATATTTTCTTTCAAGTGTTTTTATATTTTTGTCTTATACGTATTGGCTATACTATTTTTTAAATATTCCAAATCTAGCTTATGTGTTTAGTTGAATTTTTTCCAAGTTGTGCTAATATGTTATTGATTATTCATGTCTCTATGACATTTTTTTTGCATGATCTTTATTAGTTCCTTGTTCTTCTGCAGTGACTGCTGTATTCACCTTGGCCTACAAACTTCAACCAGCCATTATTTTCATTGATGAAGGGGACAGTTTTTTGGGTCAACGCAAGTCTACAGATCATGAAGCATTAAGTAATATGAAGACTGAATTTATGGCTCTATGGGATGGTTTCACAACTGACCGTGCGTGTTTTTGCTCCACGTTAATTTGAATAGATTTTTCTGTATTGTTGATGTGTACTTTTTCGCCTTTCTTCACTGGTAGTTTGTAGTCAGTGATTATAAACCAGTTTTAGGGAGGCAAATGGGGTCAAATTTCTTTTGATGTCGTACTTAAGAATGCCTTATGATTGAAGTGGCATGATTTTCTTCATGCAGAGAATGCTCGGGTGATGGTACTGGCTGCTACTAATCGCCCATCTGAACTTGATGAAGCAATTCTGAGACGTCTTCCACAGGCATTTGAAATTGGACTTCCTGACTGTAAGGAAAGAGCAGCGATATTGAGGGTAATATTAAAAGATGAGAAGGTTGAAGGTGGTATTGATTATGACCACATTGCTGGTCTTTGTGATGGATACACAGGTTCAGATCTTCTTGATCTCTGCAAAAATGCCGCGTATTTTCCAATTAGGGAGCTACTAAATGATGAGAAAACTGGAAATCCGTCTCAGGTCAACATTCTTTCTTTGATATATAACTATATTATTGTCAAGTATAGTGAAATGAAGTTTTAAATGATGCTGATATCTTGTCCTGCCAATCAAACAAAACCTTAGACCCTGATCCATGATGTAAATACTTTGTCACTTGCATGTAAACATCCCAGTTTTTGGCAAATCAAGCGTAAGATGTCTTTTATATAGGCTCTGATAATCTAACTAACCAAAAGATATCTATTTTATTGATATCTGTATCGACATCTTTTGTTATCCAATTAAACATAATTGATCATATGTTGTTTCAGTCATTTGACTCGGTTATCATCGTTATAATTTCAGGAACCAAGGCCGTTGACACAGTTGGACTTGGAGAAAGTCATTGCTACAACAACAAGAACAGATGTTGCAGCAAATGAATACAGCATACTAAGAAGCTCACAGTTATCAGGATTATCACAGCATAGAGGATCAGATGATAATCAGGTCCAAAATGTTGTTAAATGAGCTATCTAAGCTTGTAGTTTCCCATCTTTCAAACCCCTTAACCATTGATTTCTTGAATGATCAGTCGTAACTCACTCATTAGGTTAATATTTTTGACACTATGGGAAACCAACTCAGCATCATATTGCATGATTTTTTGTTCCTTGAGTCTAGTTTAACATTTTCATTTTTTCTCTGTTATTTCCAGGATTAATTGAGCCCCAGAGAATGCTTAGTTAAACTACTGGAACTCGCGATTCGGCAGGTTTTGTGACCATAAAGCCCCGAGGTTGGTTGAGTTGAAATTCTACATACCTTCCGGCCATTCAGTCTTGTGATTCAGGAATTTTCCCCATTTCTCAGGGTTTATGCTATTATGTTGAATGACGGAATTGACCTTCCTCGTTGCGGCTCAGACGACGTCTTACTATGCCGCCATTACTGCCTTTTCCATTTGTAATCCTACCTAACAACACGGTGTTGCTGCAATTTTTTTTTTGTACTGAAACCTGATTGTTCCTCAGCATTGTTTACTGATTCTGGTTCAGAGTTGATGACTGTTTATTTAAACATTCACAAACCATCCAACCTTATTAACATCAAACTGAACTACCAGTCCGAAAATTACTTGAGATTTTTTAAACTGGGCAAATGTCATATTGTACAACACAATTGATTGTTTTATTTTATTTTATAAAATGTTCAGTTCAATAATTATAAAAACAAAACACATGTGATCCATATTATTATAATATACTAACAAATGGGCTTAATAAATTTCATCAAACACAAAAAAATAACATCCATCAGTCTTAACGAATTTACAGGCTAAATATTTATTTAGACAGTCTCTCTTGTGAGACATTAATTATGTGAGACGGTTCGTGAGATGGGTTAAAGTATGTCTATTATTTAGATAAAGTAGTATGTTTAGTGTTCTTAAAGTATGTTTTCTAAAGTACGCTGGATTATGCATTAAAGTATAATTTTAGTGTGTTATAATTTAATTTATTATTGATATAATTTAACAAATAAACATACTTTATCTATATAATAAACATACTGTAGTGATGGGTCGACCCGTCTCACAAATAATCGTCTCACAATAGAGTGTCTCATTTATGAGTGTATATTGGGTGCACCCGGGTGCAAGGGTGCACTCACATGTGTATAACTTCACATTAAATTTTTTATTAAAAAAACAAGTATCATATGCGTATAATTTTTTATTCAATAGTGTATACATGTTTTCTAATAAGTATATTTTTTTACACTCAATTTTTCATTAAAAAAATTAACAATTAAATTGTATATATTTTTACTCTTATATTTATATTTATATATTTATATTTATATTTATATATGTGTGCACACTATAATTAACCCTCATTTATTTATCCAGTAATAAAAAAGAATTAATAAGATTATATTTTTGGGAGTGCAATTTTTCTCTTGGAGTCTTAGTCAACTTTTTTTATTATGAATTTGTTTGGCTCCACTAAACTGGGTATTGAGAAACTGTCCATTCCCAATTACAATATTCCGCCATCCAAACAGAGCGTCAAGTAAAAACTCGCTTAGTTGGCGTTGGTACTTGGTACTGAGAATATATTTCTTGCCCCTCCTCTCTCTCTCTCTAAACCTTCGATGTGATCGCGATTTTCGTCGTCATCTCCTTCTCGTCGATCTTCTGCAAAATCCTCTTCTGTAAGTGTTATTTTTTCCGTATACAAGAGTATCTCTTCACATTGAGAGTAAAAGAAATTTATCGTTAGGTTTTTGTTTCTTGGGCATTTTAGAAAGAATTATTAACCCTATGTATTGCATTCAGCTTTTGAACTACTGTTTTTGTCTTCTTTGGTTAGATCTTTCCTAATTTTTGGTATGCCGCTGTTATTGGAGCTTGAACTGTGAGTTGAATAATTTGCAGGTTACTCCAATTAGGGATTTGGACTGAATAAAGGTTTAATCTTATTAGACATGGTAAAGTCTCAGTGACTGCTTTATCATTGATTATTATTTTTATTTATCTTTCAGTTCCTGTTAAATGTGCTCTCATCCTCGGGACTTAGTATGGAATATTAATTTGTGTTTTCAGAATTTCATTGTTGGCGCATTCAAACCAGCATGCAACATCTCGGTAACATTTACAGATGGAAAAGCTCGAAAGCAGGTATCCTTTTATTGTTTAAACTCAGTGCCTTGATTCTGCTGAATGTTGATGGGGTGCTATGTACTGTGATAACTTGGCAAATGCCAAACTAGGAATACATTTCTACTGATGGATATATTTATCAAAGTCTTGCGTTGTGAGATAGTATCATGTGATTTTGTTATGAACTCGATGGTTTAGATTGTTGGGAAAATATTCACATGATCGAAATTTATTGATTCGTGATCGTTTTGCATGTACAATCATATTTTAAAAGTTGTCTTTTCATCTGGTGAAATTTGTCTAATTGTGTTGTGATCAATTGTTGTTTTACAAAAATCTTAACGATAGTTACTGAGGCTTGATTGTTAACTTGAATACAGTGCAATTGACCGCAATCCTTCTTATCCTTGCCGTAGGTCCCATTGAAGAAGGAGAATGGTCAAACAGTAATGGTTCCACTCTTCCATAGTCAAGAAAACATCACCGGCAAGGTACATATTTTTCCATTAGTGATATCATCTCTTCCAGTTTAGGTCCCAGTATTCTCTGAATTAATCTATCTTCTTTTCAGATTTCTATAGAACCTGTTTCGGGTAAAAAGGTGGAACACAATGGAATCAAAGTTGAGCTTCTTGGTCAGATAGGTGTGTTTCCTCTTGGTGTACTGAGTTAACAATTAAAACTGAAACTTTGCTGATTCAGTTATATATTGTGAATCTTCTGTTTTACCTATGCTTATTGACGAAAAAGATAGGTGAATATCACAACTTGATATTTACCATCTGATTGCACTTTCTCATCATTATTTTCTGTGTGCAGAAATGTACTTTGACAAGGGCAACTTTTACGACTTCACTTCTCTGGGTTAGTACTTTTTTATGCAACATTTAATTGTTGTGCTGTGCATCCAATCGCTTTTTATGCTTTAACATTTACTGAAGATTAGGTTATTCACTCTAAAATAGTAATTTATATTAAATCTTCTTTCGGCATGTCATATCTTTACTTTTTCTTGTTAATTTAGTTCGTGAACTGGATGTTCCTGGAGAAGTATATGAAAGAAAAACATTTCCATTTGAATTTTCAACTGTGGAAATGCCATACGAGACATACAATGGGGTCAATGTGCGTCTTAGGTGCGTTACTTGTACTTAATGCTTCTTTGAAGAGTTCCGTGACTTGTGGTTTGTGACTTGAAATTTTTCACACACCAAGTTTAGGATTTTTTTCATGATTGTTTTCTTCGAACAACTTATTACTTTTCCCCTTTAAAGTGCCCATGATCTGTTGGCTGGGGCTGGGTGGAGTAATTATGTCCCCCTCTTAAGTCTCTAAAATTCTTTTCAAGTGTTCCAATTCAAATTCTTAATAATTTTGCTGCTACAGGGTTTTACGGACAATTATTTGCAATATGTAGCCTGAATATGTTTAGAATTATATAAATAATAAGTCTTGGCTACATCTGGTTCCTGCATTATAATTGGATTCCTGTTCTTTCTAGTGTCAGATTTCAATTATTCAGCCATTTCAGCCAGCTAAATAATTATCGTGTACTTGTTTCAGGTATGTCCTTAAAGTGACAATAAGCCGGGGTTATGCTGGAAGCATTACACAATTTCAAGACTTTGTGGTACATAGTTACTTCCATTTACAAGACATTATCCTCAAATTATAGACGATGATTGCCTTCAGTATATCTTTTTATAGATCATTAATTGGGATTCAGGGGGTATTGCGGCAATTAACTAATCTAGTTTGTGACTTTTGACTTATAAATTTTCATACACCATCCTTTCATAAAAAGTGAGATTTGCATGGTCATGTTATTGGAAGTAACATTCAAGTTTCTTTTTCCTCATCATGTGCTTAATCCATATATCCGATCTCTACTTCTCTTGGGCTTCATAACTTGGAAATTTTGCTGCAAGGAAGCAGTAAGCATAGCGTGAAGCATTTCTCCATTTTCATATTGGCTGTTATCACTTGTTTGGGATGGAGTATTGTGAGGAGTGGATGGGGATGGATATCTGTTTACATTTGACCTTTTTTTGTAGGACTTATGCCTCATTAGCTTTTTGCTGCTTTTTTCTATTCATGCTCAGTTTGTCATCTATTTATCTGATGAATCAGGTTTGGAATTACAGCCCATCTCCATCAATCAACAACAGCATTAAGGTATAGCTATATGCTATTAGTTGTTGATTATTGGTGTGTATAAGTTTTGCATCTTTGTGCATGAATGGACTTAGTATTCGAAACTCCAATTTCCATGTGATTTCTAATATGTGGTACACCAATTATTAAATAATGTTCTCCCCATCCTCCCCAATCTTCACTTTCAAGAATCTACCTGTAATCTTTGTTCTTTCACTTGTAGATGGAGGTTGGAATCGAGGACTGTCTTCATATTGAATTTGAGTACAACAAGAGCAAGTATGTTATGTCAACTTTGACTCAGATTGAGCATTAAAATTTTTTATTTTACTTGTGATGAAATGGATTGTTCATAACCTTGGTAAATAAAACTTCTGGCAATTGCTGATGTTGCTTAGCTGAAGAAGTCATGTTATTATCATGAAATGAGTTTGAGGATCAACAAACGGGACCTTCATTAAATGGTTCTTATTTTCAAGAGCTAGTAAAATTCATGAGAGATGAAGGTTTTCTGGTTGTTAACAAATTCCCTTCTGATTTGAAATATCCAGGTATCATCTGAAAGATGTAATTATTGGCAAAATATACTTTCTTCTTGTAAGAATCAAAATAAAAAATATGGATTTGGAGATTCGGCGCCGAGAATCAACAGGGTCAGGGTCCAACACCCATGTTGAGACAGAGACACTTGCTAAGTTTGAACTAATGGATGGTGCTCCAGTCAGAGGTAATTTGATTTTTTTATTTTTCTGTAAATTATCTTCAATGAAACAGACCAACTGAATGCACATTTTCTTTGTTCGGCTCCTCTTGCGGACACTGGATCATAGTTGTAATAGTCACACAGGGCTCCTCCCCTGGGTTCACATCTCTCGAACAATAGATGCAAAAACATAAAATTGAAATAACCAAGAATATGTTTGTCCAAGGTCTAAGGTCCTTTCCTTTCCCCTTCCATTTTTAGTTAATAATCCTCGAGATGCCACATGCCCTGAAGGTCTCTTTGTATGTTTCAAACCATCTTGTGCACTGCACGTTTCTGGGATTTTGTCTTCTGGGCTACCCTACTTTCTACCTAATCCTGTGTACTCGTTCATAAATCTCAACATTCTCATGTCTTCTTTTCTTTTATAGATATAGTTCCATACACACTTTAATTTCTGCAACATTGAGTTCTTTAATATTTAAACTTGTCTTAAAAGGAAGTTTGGTTCAACTCAGTATTAAGCTAAAATCTTAAACCTAATTTATTATTTTGATAACTATACTTGTGACAATTGTTCACATACTTTGACAGGTGAATCAATTCCAATTAGATTGTTCCTGAGCCCATATGAGCTGACTCCAACATATCGGAATATCAACAACAAATTTAGTGTGAAGTATTACTTAAACCTTGTACTTGTCGATGAGGAGGATCGCCGGTATTTCAAACAACAGGAAATTACGGTGTACCGGCTAGGGGAATCATCATCATGAAAGCACGGCAAGTTGAGTTCCTCTTGGATATATATTTGTTCTCAGTTGAGATGCTTCATGGAAAGGATAAGAATTACTTTGTCTTACTGTTCTTACCAATTGGATCCTTCTTTGATACAAATACTGTACAGAGGCAGAACTATGTACATCTCCATCTAAAGATGTCCTCTGTCTGATATGTTCGGTAGGTTTGTGGATACCTCTAGTTGGAGATGGACTTCTAACACAATAATTATCTCAACAGCCAATTTGTACTCTGCCAGTTTTGATTCTTCTGTATTTGGACAATTATCTGTTGGTGATTACTGATGTGAAGTCCCTCTGTGTTCTTAGGTTTCTCTACGCATTTTATTGGAATGCTAGATTTCTTTTGTGTGCGCTGTGTTTTTCTGCTGTTTATCTTTTAAATTTTGTGTAATAAACCTTTACATTTGTGTTTCTTGAAGTATAGAGTGTTGTTATATGTTTCATTGCTACATGATTTATTTTATTTGGCTTGGCATAATATTATGATAAATGCAATAGTAAGCACTTGGAGAAAATATAATCACACTGTTAAAATTAAACTCGATGTACTAGTTTTTATCGAAATGTGTCGCCCACCATTTCTTTTTTTTGTTTAAGATTTTTACAGAGGATTAATTCTGCCTTTAATTAATTATTATTATACTAAAACTATATGTCAGGTTTGAGTATAGGTCAACAAAATAAACCACCTAACCTATATATACTCTCCAACTGATACTCCAGATTTTGAGCAAAGTAAATATTTGGGAAATATATTAAGTCTGTAAGAATCGTGAAGGTTTAATTATGATGATATTAAATGAATCTATTTTTCAAAACAGTAGCATATTGTATTCATAGGAAACCATTCACACTGATTATCCTACTTTGGACAAATTAGTCATTCTCCTATACATTCAGATGGTAAATGATAAACCTTAAACCATGAGAGTACAATAATAATTATACCCGAAGAATATGTCTTTACTACATGTAAGTTGAATGAATTAACAATAAAATTAAAGTGAGAAATTAAAACATTTTAGTCTAACTAAATTTAGAAAAATCTCTGTAAAGAAAAAATTCTTTGAAGCTAGAATATTGCCTCATGCAGGTGTTAACAGTTGAATCTCTCTCTTCCACCAAAAAATTCCAGGAACTTTCTAGATTTAATGCTGAGTTCTTGTAATTTTTCCATTTCCAAGGGGTATGATCAAGAATTATATCATCACTTTGGTAAGAACTAAGAATTATATCATCAGTTTGATCAAGAAAAATGAAATATTTTCCTTTACCAACTTTTATTCTTCTATAGATGAGTCATATTCCAGTTGGTGAACCTCCTCCATCATCTGTTTGCTAATCCTCCATAGCTCAGATCGAATCATCTTGATCTCTGGATGCAACAAATCTCCAACAAGAAACACATGAACCTGATTCTTGAGCTCTACCCAACTGCATCCTGGATCTTTGCTTATCCCTCTCTCACTCATTATTCTCCTCACTCGTTCCACATCGTCTAGTCTTCCCAACGACGAATAGATGCTCGACAACAACACATATGCAGATGATTCTTCTGATCCCAATTCCACCAACTTCTCCCCTGCGTAGGCACCCAGCTCGTAGCTACGATGGTTTCGACAAGCACTTAGAAGTATACGCCACATATAAAGACCGTGATCTATTGTTGCTGACTCGATGAACTCTTTGGCTTCTTCTAGCTTCCCTGCACGACCCAACGTATCAACCATGCATGCATAATGCTCTACCCTTGGAGCCATGTTGAATTTCTCGGACAGCATGTGAAAATACCCCCAACCTCGATCCACTAACCCCATATGGCTGCATGCAAAGAGAATGTTTACAAAGGTGACATAGTCAGGTCGTGCACCCTCCAGTTGCATCTGTTCGAAAAGGTCAAGAGCTTCATGTCCTCGACCGTTCTGAGAGAGGCCCGAAATCATTGCATTCCATGACACCACATCTCTACCAGGCATCCTCCTAAAGATAGTGTATCCATCATCTAGGTTCCCACATTTAGCATACATGGTTGAGAGGGCACTTCCAACCGGAGCTTCAAGACCGAACCCGTTTTTAACCACATGAGCATGTACTTGCTTGCCTTGCTCTAAAGCCGAAAGGCAAGAACAGGCTTTCAACACACTGGCCATAGTTAACTCATTGGGAGAAATCCCTTTCATCTGCATTCTACCATACAAACTAAATGCACTTTCGTTCTCTCCATTTTGTACATAGCCTCCAATCATAGATGTCCATAGTACAAGATCAGGCTCATCCAGGGAGTCAAATCCCTGTTGTGCATCTACTATACAGCCACATTTAGCATACATATCAATCAAAGCAGTCATAATATACATCTGATTCTCAAATCCTGATTTTATCAAGTATCCGTGTACCTGCTTTCCTCCATAAATTTCTTCAGTATCACTGCAAGCATTAAGCACCCCAACAAGAGTGTACTCACTTGGCTTCATTTCGAAATGATGCATATCCTTAAATAACATAATCGCTTTATCTCCTTCCCCACTCTGTGCATGACCTGTTATCATTGCAGACCACGTGATCGAATTCTTATCCGTGGAAAGCTCAAACACCCGAACTGCATTCTTTAAGCTTCCACACTTTGCATACATAGTAACAACAGCATTCCCCACAGAAACAATGTTCAACAATCCGTTCTTGATTGCTAAACAGTGAATTTGTTTCCCCGTGTCCACAAACTCAGGTAATGTTAAAGCACTCAAAACACTAGTTAACACAAACTCATTCACTTCTTCCTCTCCTTCAGAAACAACCATTCTGAAAACCTCAAAAGCCTCATTCGCTAGCCTCTGCGTAGCATACCCTGAAATCATTGAGGACCAAGTGATCGAATTTCTATCAGACATTTCGTCGAACAGCTTTCGACCATCGGTTACAAAACCCAACTTGCAGTATACATTTAACATAGAACTATACACAAACACATCAAAAGATCCAACCAATTTCACCACAAAGCAATGCGCTTGATGGGCCATAATCGCGTCCTCCAAACCAGCAGCCGCAGAAAAAACGCCGGCAAAAGTATGGGAATTGGGAAGACTACCATGACAGAGCATTTGTTTGAAGAGTTGGAGAGCCGAAAACGAGTAATGGGGGAGGCCCCGTTGAGAATAACTATTGATGAGCATATTCCAGGGAAGAGCTTCGTCTTTGTACGGCATTTCGTCGAACAGAATACGGGCTTCTGAGAAGAGGTGGCATTTGGCATAGAAGTTGAGGAGGCTGATGGAATGGATTGCAGAGGCAGGGCATACCCCGGTTTTGAGGAGATGGGCATGTAAGCATTTTCCGTTAGATATACTTTTCTGGTCGGTGAAGCGGCGGAGCTTTGTGAAGAGGTGGCGCAATTGAGGCGGCACTGCAGCAACTTGGCTCATAGGTAATCTCCGGCGTTGAAGTTTCACATATACATTAATACTTTTCTTTAAGGTAAAAATCTTAGAATAGAAAAAATAATAATAATAATAAATAAATAATTCGATTGTTTACTATAAATACTTTTAATTCCAAAAGTTTAAACAAAGTAAAATCCGCGCCACCGTGTGAGGTTACGGCGTTGAAAAGCCGATGGCGAAACGCTTGTTACTTCTATCCTGCGGTTGGCGGCGTAGCCTCTCTTCTTCCGCCGTCTCAAGGAAAATCAGTACGCACAGTGGAAAATTCCACTGCGACGAAGCGCTCGGTTGCTTCATAATCAATCGCACGGAGAAATTCTACGACGCTCACATTATTCGCACTCGCGATTCCATGGTACGTGTAAAACCTATCACTTCGTTTGTTTGGTTATGGTTGCGGCGAAATTTTTTGAAAACTCTGTCGTTTTGCTGATTATTTGGAAGGTTTTGGATAAACTTGATGCTGTGCTTGATGTTGGAGGAGTATACGACCCAAGCAAAGACCGTTACGATCACCATCAGAAAGGTTTTGAAGAAGTTTTTGGTCACGGATTCGAGACTAAGCTTAGCAGTGCAGGCCTTGTCTACAAGGTGTTCTATCCAATGCCTGAGAGAAAATATAGATATTCATTTCATAGTTTTGGATGCTGACTGTTAGTTGGTATCATTGAACCATATGAAATTGACAAACTTTGTTAGTGTTGTTTTCTTATTTAAGGATTAACTAATATGCATAGATAAATATTCTGTTAATTGTGATAATGTGTTAGAAAAACTCGATGAACTCTCGTGTTTTGATATCTTTCATTTTTCTTTGTGTCTCTTTTACTAGTTTAATAGTTGAACTATGTGATTTTTTTGGATATTTCATTTCTATGATTATGATTCCTTTTTACAAGTTTACAACTTCCACAGCATTATGGAAAAGAAATAATCTCCAAGGAGGTTAAGCTGGAACCAGATCACTGTGATGTTCATCGCTTATACCTGACCATCTACAAGAATTTTATAGAGGTAAAGAATATGGATCCTTGGATGTTGACCCATAATTATATGTGAAGTCGTTACTAAAGAAATGCTAATATCTCTTTTGCTTGTGTTTCCTTATCTGACAATTTCTGACTTAATCAATGGTTCCTTCAACAGGCTGTTGATGCCATAGACAATGGAATCAGTCAATACAACACAGAAAAGCTTCCACGGTTTGTCAATAATACAGGCTTGTCATCCAGAGTGGATAGATTGAATCCTGACTGGATAGATCTGGATCAATCCTCTACAAGAGAGGATGAAGCCTTTCAGCAAGCTATGAAACTAGCTGGGAATGAATTTCTTGAGGTTCTTTCTTGAAAAACTCTACATTATGAAGCCGGGTGCTCTTAATGTTTTTTTAATACTGATAGTTAAAGACTGGGTATCAGACATATCTACAACTGAGACTTCTGCACATCTCTTTTTCAGTGCATCCGTTTTTATGCTAAATCATGGTTACCAGCTCGGACAGTTGTCATGAATAGTCTCTTAGAAAGGAAAAACGTAGATTCAAGTGGTGAAATCCTTGTGCTGACCTGTTCAGTTCCTGTAAGTTGGATTTGGTTTATGTTAAAGTACCAAAATTTCTTCCCAGATTTCCATTCCCCGTTAAATCTTCTCCCTAAACCGCTCTTGTTAGTCAGGTAATTTTTTTTTTTTTTTTTTTTATGAAGCATATAATTCTCATTGACTAAGCTAATGGGTTTTTTGCAGTGGAAGCTTCACATTTTTGAACTTGAGAAGGAAATGAAGATTGCTCCCAGCATCAAATATGTTATTTATCCAGTACTCCTTCATCCCATTGCCTTCCTCTTATTTCTTACCTGAGTGCATATCATATTGAGTTTTGATTTTAGTAAAATAAGAAGGCTGTTGTTAATATTTTCTGTTGCAAGTATTTTATGACCGATGATTATAGTCCCCTGTACTATTCTCAGGATGATAGGAGTGAAAAATGGCGCCTGCAAGCTGTAGCAGTTGGACCTGATAGATTTGATAGCCGCAAACCTCTACCACTTTCTTGGAGGGGCTTGAATGATGAAGAACTTTCTAAAGTATCAGGAATAATTGGCTGCACTTTCGTGCACATAAGTGGGTTTATTGGTGGAAATCGAAGTTATGACGGTGCTCTAGCAATGGCGAAAGCATCCTTGATGCTAACTTGATGTATAATACATGTTTCAGGAGCTAGTTTTAGGGTAACTGTCACATTTGCTTCATTGGGATGCTATAGAATAATGTTGTCCTGTCACGCCTCTCTCACTGATGCAACGTTTGGATGATTGATGTTGCTGTTGATGCATTATTTCATACAAGCATTAGGAGTTCCTTATATTTGGAAAAATGCTGTCATTTGATTTCTAAATTGTCATTCACACACTAGATCACAATTTTTAGTACAGGACTTCATTCTTCAGATTCCGTTGGCAGATCTTCTTTAAACCAGTTGTAAATCCCTCCTTCCAAGTGATAGACATTGGTGTAGCCGTTCAGAACCAGCAAGTAAGCTGCTATAAGTGACCTGCAATACGAATTATGAAGGTAATAATGATGTCAACTTACGTTATTTACTTGGTATGATCTCACACACACAGGTAATTCTAGGAAAATGCATGGAGAGGTAGTGAGAACCTTGATTGTTGTCCTTCTGGTAAATTTTGTGTTGGCCTCATCGTTCCTCCAGCTGTACAGGCTACTATAATCTTCGCATCCTTAGCTAGTTTCGACTCTACACCTGCTTGTCAAAGTTGAACTACTTATTCAATAAGCAGGCACAATAGAATAACACAATATCCCATCTACATTACCTTGTATAAACTCAGGGTTCTCTTCTGTTCCAGAAAAGATGCCGAAAAATGCAAATGCAGCTCTCCTAGCAATGTCCCATGCCGTCCACTCCTTTATCAGCCTGTATATTTGCACATTAATCGCTCCTGCAGGATGAGCCTACACGAGAAAACCATTGGAGGGTGGCACAGAAGATTCTAAGTGACGAGGCTTAGCAGTTATGTGTAAGTATTTCGATTTCATCACCTCTTTGAACTCTGCTTCTGGACGTACGTCAAGAATAACGAAGTTATTTTCGTTTTGAAGCCGCAATGCTTCCTTTGGCTCAACACTTCTTACCTGAAAAAGTTCTCCTTATTTATCTTCTGACTTAACATTGCAAAATCACTTTCGTACACATTTTTGATTCGTTATTATTTTCTATGTTTACTGTGAAATAATTTCTAGTTGGGAAAAAAATGGCTGATGGAATGGAACTGTATTAGACTATTGATATGCATGACATCTCATTATTTTCAAGTCACTTTTAACTCCTTTATAAAAAATTACCAGACTCAAATTTAAAAAGTAACAGTTGGGATTTTGTGAATTTCCAACAAAAATTACATAACTAAGTTTTCTTGTGTTTTTCATCCCACAAATTATGCATTCATATTACCTTTTTCTCCAGCAAAACTTGTCGTTTAATCTTCCAATCTTCTTCAGCTGATTGATTCCTCCAAAGAAAGAATTCAACATTCAGGTACACACAGTTTTACCCCTAAAAATTGGATTGATATATATGCACACACACACACAGTTACACACTCTATATGCAATATTATGAACAAATACCTGGTGTTTTGGCCTGTTTAGTTGCTGTATTTTGAATACTGAGGGGTCTCCATCTGCTCAAGTTTTTCCTTCTGCTGGATAACTTAATACTATCTCTTATCCCATTACAAGACGACGTCGTTTCAATGCTAGAGTTCAAACTACAGGCAACAGGAGATAAATGATGAAACTTAGGATGTTGCAGGGAGGAGGAAGATGGGTAGGGGCTTATAGAAGTAACTGCAGCAACCATATTTCGGAGCCCCGAAACTGAAACGGGTGCTGTAAACCAGTTGGTATGATATCTTAGTTCAGATGATGTGTGAGATAATAAAACTTTCTTGATTTCAATTATTTGATGTTGGATTTCTATGTTTGATGATTAAATGTTTTGAAAACTTTAGAGAGGAAATCAGTGGGCCAATTAATGGAGAAGTTGTAGATTTTTTGGCTGTCTCAAAATCTAAATTTGTGGTGGTGGTGACAAGATTTCAGATGTTGTTTCCACTTAGGATTCCTTCATCCCATCCCATTTTGTTTTCTTCTTCCTCCATGGGATTTGATAATAATAACTCACTGTAACTATTTTTTGACTTTTATTTTCATTTTATTTTTAATTTTATTTTGCAGGACATCTTCTAAATGTGGGTTATGAGTTTCCAGAACATGTCAGCTGAATAGTGAGCTGATTAGGTATGTAAATGAAAATATCGTTTAGTATGAACGTAAAATGACCTTAAACCCCTTATGTGGATAAACATTACTTACATTACTTACATTTAATAAGAGTAAAATTAAAATAATTAATTTAATTTTTTAAATACTTGTAAAAATGATAATTATATTTGAACCTGTTGGATAAATCGGACATCCAAAATTTTAAAAAATAAATTTAAAAGATAAAAACCATAAAATTTAAAATTGAGGGTTGCCTAATGAGAAATGTGGGTCTTTCTATTACTAAAAATAAAACATAAAGAAAATGAAATTATTTCCTTCCCATAAAGAAATAATAATTGACTAGTGCGATAGTCTTATTCTAATTTAATCATATTATGCAACTTGCAAGGTACTCAATCATTAATGTTGATATAAATAATTGGAAATTCATTATTTATTTAATGTTAATAGAAATAATTGGAAATTTTCAATAATCTATACTAACTATTAACACTAGTTTCTTAGATGTAAAGCAATCTCATCACTTGTAACATTTCTTTGAATTGAAGGTTTCCCAACTATTTAATGCTATGTCCAATTGTCCAATAGTTAATGACATAGAATAGTGGTTTACGTGTTAATCATTTACATTATGCATTTAGTAAAAAATAATACTAGTAATAGACACATTAATTAATCTTTAGTATGTAAATTGGCGGTGGAGATATATCTTTTGCATTTAATGGGCTTTTAATTAGTGGCAACATTTTTATGGGATCGATGATGGGCCACCGACCCTTTATCTAATCAAAACACTAGAAATTTTCTTTCACGCCCTTTCTCAATAAATGTGCTTTTATTAGTGTCACACCTCTTTCTACACAAGTGACGCACCTGACATTTTTTTTAGGTTTATTTTAATCAAGAAAACAATATTAAGAAAATTTGAGCTAGCTTAAAGTCATTTTTAATTTAATTTATTGGATATTTGGATTGTTTACATGTGTCGTTAATTTATTTTATAATTGCCACTCTGATTAATGACTATTTTTTTACATTATTTATGCAAATGTTAATATGTAATTAAATTAAATTTCTTAGTGGTGGTCCTTCTTCAAGTTATTGCAGTGGTTGTGGAATGCAGTCCCTAATAATTGGATCCAAATTACAGTCAGTGATAAGACTATATTAAGTGTGACATTGAGCCAAATTTTAATTTTTTTTAATCTTATATTTCTAAAGAATATTCTAAACTTAAATTCTACAATTTCTAACTATTACTCCCTCCATCGCTGCAAAATTTTCATCTTTCTTTGTAAATTTACGAACTACTACTATATTTTCCTTTTCTATATCTTTCTTGATCTGATAGAAACATTGAATCTAATTGCATACTTGCATCTTTTATTTGATCAAGAAATAGGCAAAAGCTCCTGTGCGCCCGGGGACACGAAAAAGATGCTCCGTGTCCCCATGTGAACACAATCCTCCCCTCCAATCCTATTTAAACCTATGTATTGCTAGGAGTTCAAATTGTAAAGGGGCATGAAAATTGTAAAGGCGCACAGAATGTGCTCCGTGCGCCCGGGTGCACAGAGCCTCACTCCAAGAAATATCAAATTAATTTACAGTAAGAAACTTTCATACGTACATAGGATATTGCATATTCAACTATAAATGTTGCATGCAACGTACTCAATTATTTGACTAATATATCTATTAGATGATAAATTGATTATTTAAGAGGTCTTTTAATAAATTTAAATTAAATTAAAAACTCATGTCTTTATATATTAATTAATTAATAATTAATCAATTAAATGCTAAATAGAGTGCCGTACGTGGAATGTAGTATGAGGTTGGGACCGTCGCACGTGTCAAGAAATGAAGAGGTAGAAAATAACAAATATATAATAAAATATTCTACTTCTATTTTCCCAATTTGGTCATGATACAAATTTTCATGCCACTCCCATGTGACATTTATTAAGCCATGAATTGATTTTAAAACTTTTGACAATGGCGTATTTATTACTCCTTCAGTCTCAAATTCAAGTTCCCGTTTACTGTAGATACGGAGTTTAAGAAAAGTCACTTTTTGACTTATTTTTTAGGGTAATATGATATTTTTGGGTATTAAATAAATAATAAGATATGTTATGTGTAAAAAAGGTGATGACAAATTTGAAATTAAAGTATGTTATAGGGATATTAGTTTGTTGTTTTTTCCTTTTATGGAAGTGTGAAGTTGAATTTGGGACGAACCAAAACAGAAAGTGTGAAGTTGAAGTTGGGACGAAGGGAGTAATAAATTTGTACAAGTTTTTTATACTTAAAAAGCACTCCATTTTCAATGGAATTATGACTTTTATTCATTTTTCTATTTAAAGTTTATTTTATACTCCTCCGTCCCGCTCAAATGGTGCATTTTGTTTTTTGCATGTGCATTAAGGATTATTATTATTTAATGTGTAGTGGGTAGTTGTATTAGTGGAAGTGTGGGCCTATATTTTAATTATATTAGAGGGTGTTTATGAAACTCATGTATATTAAAAAGGAAAGGGAACCTTTTAAGTGGAACACCCAAAATGAAATAAAAAGATCATTTGAATGGAACAGATGAAGTATATAGATAGCATACACTTTAAGTATGTTAGGTAAAGACATTTAAATATTGAGACATATAATTAATAAATTGAAGAATGAAGCACGTTCTACCATTTGAAATACACAAAAATGTATAGGAAGTCTATAAATCAAACTTATTACATCGCATTTGTTTATAAGAACGAATTCCATTTTTAAGTTCTTTTATATTTTATTTACATCAGTACACATATACATTATAATGTAGATTAATACTTGTATCACATCCTCTCACAAAATGATATATGAGAAAAAAATCTCATTATATTACAAACTATAATACAAAATGAAGGTGTTAATTTTAAGGTGTCGTAAAAATAAATAAATAAATAAATAATTTAACACCAAACACTCCCTTAAATTTCACTTTAAAATAATTAAAAAGGGTTATAAAAAGAGAGAGAAAATAAAACTGGGCATGGATAAGAATGATGCAAAAACCCGGGAAATGTGGGTCCCACAATTATAATCCAACGGCCGATATGGGCAGATCAGAAAAGCATGTCCCCACAGGATCCATTTTCAAACCCGCTCCGAGGTCCAATACCGACACAATCCGACCGACTATATTCCGCCACGTTGCACGATCGCAAAAAAGTATAAATCTCACAGCGACGAGCAAAGCAGTGGAGCTTCCTTTACACACAGAACACTACCACTGTGTGTGTATGTATGCATAGATTCACATTCCTTCTGTGATATGCTACTCGTTAAATTCTGAAACAGATTTCGATTTCCAACCCTTCTCGCTCTTCTTTCATTGATTTGTTTTTTCTTTCGGGCGAAGCAGAAGGATACGAACAGTTGAGTGTTTGAAAAATGGAGATTTTTTACTACATGGTGTTTGGGGGGTTGGCGGCGGTGGTCGCGGCGTTGGAGCTGAGTAAAAGTAACAAAGATCGGGTTAATACTTCTTCAGCTTTCAATTCCTTCAAGAATAATTACTTGCTGGTTTACTCTCTCATGATGGGTATGTAAAATTTGGTATCTGATTTCGGATCTGAGGCTATTTTTTATTTATTTTTTGTTTATGGTTTTACATTGTGTGAAATTTGATTTGATCTAGTTCAATTCGAGTGAATGCCAATGAAAATGTTGTCATGTTCGATTTCAAACAGGGGGAAAATGTTTGCGTCTTCGTGATTGCATGAAAGAAAGTTTTTGTTTCTACGACCCATTTCCTTATTTCCGATTATAATTGATGAATATAATTCATTCAAAAAAAAAAAAAAAGTAGATCTTTGTTCCAAAATGGAGCATTTAAATGTAAGGTGCTGCATTGTGCGTATTCTTTTTGAGATGTGAAGCTCGAAGAGATATGATCAAGTGTTCTGTTCAGGATCAAATTAATGTGAATTTGATTTAATTAATGTCTGGTTGAGGGATTTCAGAGTGGTTTTTTTTATGTGGATCTGACTAGACCTTACTTCGGTTGGCTCTTTAATGTTTGTTCGATAAGGAAATGTATGCTTCTAAGAATGCTAATTCAATATTTTATTGTACTTTTATGAGCATTAGAGCGGTTACTTAACATTATTTTGTTGGGTTTAATCTTTTGACGCGGACAAAATGAATTTTCATTGAGCTCATTAGAAATGTGAATCGAAGGAACTAGTGTGATATTTATAATATGTTGGTAGTCATCTCTTTCTTATTCCTACAACAATATTTAATGTTTAAATTTTTTGTTGCTAGTGCATTGTATTTTGTTATTTCATTAATCATAAGCAAAGTTCGTATGAGCTACCGCAACATGGTATATATATCCAATCACCATTTGATTGTGATGTTGCTCTCTTTCGTTTACATTAGCTTTTGAGTTTTGAGTAGAGGTTATAATTGTGGAATATCTAAATGGTTATCTTCTCTTTTGTTGATGGCTTGCTTTACATGTGGGAACAGCTGGTGATTGGTTGCAGGGCCCATATGTTTACTACCTATACAGTACTTATGGTTTTGGGAAAGGTGAAATTGGGCAGCTCTTTATTGCGGGGTTTGGCTCTTCCATGTTGTTTGGGACCATTGTTGGATCTCTAGCAGATAAACAGTGAGTAAATTCCTGGAATAATTCAATTGAATTTTGTATTATGAAATGTTCTCTTGATCATGAGTTCCATAATTAAATTGTAGGGGCCGAAAGAGAGCCTGCGTTACTTATTGCATCACATATATACTGAGCTGCGTTACAAAGCATTCTCCTCAGTACAAAGTTTTGATGGTTGGGCGTATTTTGGGTGGAATTGCCACATCTCTCTTGTTTTCTGCCTTTGAGTCATGGCTTGTGGCAGAACACTTCAAGGTGAGGGTCCACAAGTCCATCAGTCCCAAGTCATTTGTTCACACCTTGGATGGTTAACTTTATGATTTATACTATTTTAAATCTCACATTGCATATTTGCAGAGGGGCTTCGATCAACAATGGCTCTCATTAACTTTCTCCAAGGCAATATTCCTTGGCAATGGTCTTGTTGCTATTTTATCTGGGTTGTTTGGGAATCTTCTGGTTGATACCTTTAATCTTGGCCCTGTATCTCCTTTTGATGCTGCTGCCATATTTCTAGCTATTGGAATGTCTATTATATTATCATCATGGACTGAGAACTACGGAGACTCTTCAGAAAACAAGGATTTGCTTACTCAATTCAGGGGTGCAGCTGTAGCAATTGCTTCAGGTATTCCTAGTTTTCTTAACAGAAACTTATATTCACCCATTTAAATTATTCAGATGTCATTTTCCTTGTGAGGAGCATTAAGATGCTTTAAACCTCTGTCCCGTCTACTATTTCATCACCTTGAATTACAGTTAAAGAGATTTACAGTGTGATCACTATTAAATAGCGAATTGTATTGAAGTTGAGCCCTGCTTTTGGCTGCTTCTTCCAAAACACACAACTTCATTTCATTTGTATATCTGTTACTTGGTAATATAATGTCTTTTTTGTGAAACTAATAGATTAATTTTCATTATCAGATGAGAAGATTGCATTGCTTGGTGCTATACAGTCCCTGTTTGAAGGTTCAATGTATACATTTGTGTTTCTCTGGACGCCTGCTCTTAGCCCAAATGATGAAGACATTCCGCATGGTTTTATCTTTGCAACTTTCATGTTGGCCTCAATGTTGGGAAGCTCAATCGCCTCTCGTTTGTTGGCCCGCAATGCGGTTAAAGTGGAGAGCTACATGCAGCTTGTATTTGTTATTTCTTCCGCCTCGCTTTTGCTTCCCATCTTGACAAATGCAAGTCTTTGTATTTATACACTTGACATTTCATTGTTAATCTTGGCTTAGAGGACCTTATCTAACTTCTAATTTCTGTACAATAGTTCTTTGTACCAGCTCCAACGGTGAAAGGCGGTGGCATCTCATTTGCCAGTAGTCTTCAACTTCTTGGCTTTTGCACTTTTGAAGGTTGTGTGGGTCTTTTCTGGCCGTCCATTATGAAGATGAGATCCCAATACATCCCTGAGGAGGCTCGAAGCACCATCATGAACTTCTTCCGCATCCCACTCAACATATTTGTTTGCATTGTGCTATACAACGTAAGTCTCCTTGTTCTTTGCAATACACTAGTCATGCTTTTGTCATTAGATCGTTTTCATAATTGCCAGCAATATTTCGCAGAAGTATCTATTAACTGATTGGTGGATGTTTCTACGTTTATAGGTCAATGCTTTCCCCATCACAGTAATGTTCGGTATGTGCTCCATCTTCCTCTTCGTCGCCTCCATTCTTCAGAGACGACTCTCAGCAATCGGAGAAAAACCAAGTAAGTGATGCATCATTTGTTGGGTTGTTGAACGACTTTCTGCATTTATCTGATGTGCTTATGTTTTCTTCGTTTCGCTAGAAACCGAAGACTGGGCTATGATGAAAGACCGGAACGAGGAGGACGAGCCACTGAATGTTGCTTGATGGATGTTAGTTTCAAGTAAAACATTTACATTTTGCCATAAAATGAATGCACCAGTAGTTGAGCAGATGATTAAATTTATTGCATTACCAGAAAAATTAGAGCAAAAAATAGTTGATCACAGTAGGAAGGAGGGAGAAGACTTCTATCTCTTGTGGAGAGGTGCAAATTCAGGACGTACTATCGTTCTTGTGTCATTCTGTAAGGATAGTATAATTTGGAGATTCTTTATTATTATTATATTACTATTATTTTTTCAACATAATTATGATTTAAGTATCTCGATGCCCTCATTTTCGTATTTTTTTTTCGATTATTCTATCTATTGAAATTAAAGGATAAGGCATTTTAGTTTGATTTAATGAAAGGATTCAAATTGATTTAAGGCTAAAACTTGTGTCTCTTGGGACACACCGAGCCTGTTGGGAACACAAGAATTTAATTCTAATTTAATATTTTATTCTTGAATTCTCTGGGGCACGGTGTGTTCTCGGGACACAAGAGACCAACTCTTTGATTTAATTTGTTATTATCCTGTTATGTTTGAATCATGAAAATTATTGTTCATATTAGTATAACTCCAGACTGTTGCATACTTTTATTTTTCATATTTGTCCTACAATGATGCGTAAAATAACACTAATAATTAAAAAAGAAAAAAAAAAGTTGTTACTACTAAGCCAATCCAACACATTGTATTTTTTAATTTATTTATTATCTAAAAAAAGAATTGGTATATTGTGCCAAATATCAATAAAATTATTAGAAAAGAAAGAAATTTTTATTAAACTCCATGTCTAACTATAGAAACAATTAAAAAAGAGATATTAATGTATTTCTTGATATCGAAATTGTAGTAGAATGAAGATTTGTTTTGATTATTAAAATAAATTGAATATACTAATTATAAAGAGTAAGATTTGTGTTCTAATAGAAGTTTTTGTGAATTACAAAAGACTACAAATTTTGTTATGCAAATGATGTTATAATCTACAACAACCGGTTTCTTTTAGCATGAATTGAAGCAACTTCCATATCCCCAATGAAGAAAAGGATCTTGTCCAAAATACTTGAACACGGTTGCTCTTCTTCTACAGATTCTGCTGCAAACGAGTTAAGATCCTGTCGTCTGGAACCAAAACGTCGTTCTATTCGACCCTGATGAACTAAGATATAGTCGTCTCCTTCTCGTATTATCTTCAACCCCCTGCAAGAAAATGTTAAGAGAGTAATGCAGAAGCATTCAGTAAGGAATTATAAGATTGTTCATTCCCACAATCCAAATGCATGAAAAGATATAGCAGAGTGTTATGCATCAATCGACGTGTAGGAAGTTAATTTGGTAAGAATCTGGATGGCATGAAGTGGCAGTAACATTGTGGTCTATGACTCTAATCTACGAGAAGCAAATTAAGAGGGCATTGATGCATGAACTTGAAGTAACATTGCTGTCTAATACATTTACATGCATTAGAGCAGAGTTTAAAGCATCAACGACACTTGGGAAGGATGACATGAAGTGGCAGTAACACTCTTGTTTAATCTCTGAGTATCAAATCAAAGCCACATTTTGAAGAAAGTAGAAAATGGACAATAATACTAGAAAGGGCGTCGGGGCCCCTAAGGAAACTCGCACTGAAGCTCGACAGTGGCTTTCTCGAGCTTGTGCAATGTACATATTTTGATTTCATACCATTTAACTCACAACACATAAAAGGGTTTATATCGTTCTTTCTTTTTTTGTAGTCATAATGAACACTTATTTTCAGGAATCATCAAGACATGTAAGCCCATATATATACTGCTTTTATTACCAGAATACTACAATACAGTTATAGAATATAGGAAACAATGCTTCTGAGGACAGACATCACTCGAGAAGACTGATGCAAGTTGAAAAGCATAGATTAGTAGAGTCCCATGATTCATGAATATTCATAAATTAACTTACAATCCAACTCGATCACATCTGTCTTGAACAATGTAGGCATTTTTCCATGATTCGGAATCTGAGGGCGCATAAAATGTGGCTCGATCAACCCCCCATCTTTCTTTAAAGAGATTAGACCATAGCTCATCATCCGAGGCCAAGTCTCTCCATTTCCTGCAAACTTGTATCACAAAGCAGCCATTTCAGCATTATATTGTGTGATCAAATGATGCGTTTTCACTCTCTATATCGTTAAATCTATATACTTCTTCAATGCAATCAATTATTTGCTGCAATTCAAAAGTAAAAACTGAGAATTTGAATCTCCTTATCATCAAATCCATGAATATTACTAGAATGTGTATAGAAATTAGAAGATAATAAGTTGTCAATCATAATTTCGAAATATATCAAATGATTGCCGTAAACAGGCGGGATTAGGTATCTTAACGCATAGCAATTCTTCATCATAAATGAACTGAGAAACGAGGGCAAAAATGGATCTCCCTTTCCTGAAAATCAAAAGATTGTATACATATCAATTAGAGCCTAAATCTTAGCTTTACATGCATGTACACCTCATCAAGATTCAGATTATGTCACTTCAAATTCGTCATCATCTCATATAAGCGTAAAAATAGTGAAGATAGATCGTATCATAATCTTTAAAAAGAATAACAATACGATGGAATGTTTTTCCTTACCAAGTTAAATTTCGAGAAGACCTAATTCAGATCTTAGCAGGATGAATCTCCCTAAACCAAAATTGATCAAAACATCAAATCAATTAGTGAATTTCGAAGCATACCTTGATGAGCAGAGGCAAGATTTTGATGATCCAACCAACAAAAGATCTTCAGATAAAGATCTGTTGGTAATTTATCCATATCTTAATCACAGAGGCCTCTGAAAATACCGAATTCGCAGGGTATTTGATCCGTTGTTTAATTGGATAATCAGATCCTTTATCTTTTCGGCTTGGATGTAAATTGCTTACGAGAGTAAGATCATCTGGAAATAGGATTTGTTTTACCTCAGGAGTCGCTCATTTTGGATCAGCAGGAAGGACTGCTCTAACTGAATCGGGCTGTCAACGGTTTTACCGGTAGCTGTGATAAATAAATATTTAAAAAACAGATAAAATAAAACATTCTATGTAAATTAGTTTTAAATTATTTAGTAAAAAAAAAAATTTGTCTTGATGTGCCATACGTTTGAACTGAACCTAAATTAAATTACTCCACTTTGGCCAAAAAAAAATTAAATTAGTACTAGATAATATTGTAGTGATGAGATTACTGTTGCTATAGTACTTCATTAAGTACTTGAGTATGTATTATTAAAAATATATTAGTATTAAATTAGCATAGAGATATTTGAAATTTTTTAAAAATCGTGCATTTTTAAACAAAACCACTTGTTTTATTTTCGGGCAAAATTAGCAGTACCATTACAAACAAACACGTCCTAAATTACATTGAAATGTAAATATTATCTATCAAAATCGAGTTCACATAGTTAGTTATCTGAACATGTAATGGTTTTTCTTTTTACACGTGAACACACACCCACCCGTTATCTAGTAATGAACAATTGCGAATTCCTGCAAAACGAAATGAAAGTAACAGAATGAAAAAATCCATTAGAAAAAAAGAGTTGATCATAAATATATATATAAACTCATCTAGTATGTATGAATACCAAAAATCTATAGAAAGAACATAGAATACACATTTGTCTTCACCTGGTTTCAAAACAAAAGATTCTCTCATGTCCAAAGATTCCACAGCATGGATCATTGAAGGCACAGTGATTAGAAGTACGCCACAACTATCTAACATCCGTTGGCAGCATCGAAAGTGCCGATTGGATCGAATTTACCAACTTACCCCTCAAACTGGTAATCGTGTTTGCCAGAGGTTCACAGTAGCTCGTGCTCTCCCATGACTCCTTTTCCTGCAACTCCAAGAGTCGTCTTTCCAGGTATTTTCTGAGAATTGCCTCGGCGATATTGATCAGACTGAGTGACTCGTCTGTGTGGGTGAATCTTGTGACCAAAAATCCAGCTAGGACGTGCTGTTCCGCCTTCATGAGCTCGGCCACAAAGCTGGGAAAGAGAAGTTTCACAAAGAGGGCATCGTCATTCTCTCTGTTTCTCTCGTCTCCAACAGGGTTTGTGTGTGCAGCAGCTGATATCTGTGCTTCCTGAGATTGACGGCACAAGTTACCAACCATGAAGCACAGAAAAGAAAATGTGTTCCCGTATGAAGCTTTTGTTATGATGTCTGACACAATTCCAGATGATAAAACGAGAACGACGAATATATAGTCCTTGACCATGTCGTCAAGAACACCTTCCTTCAGCTTGTTCTCAAGAGCATCCAAGCACTGCACCTGTATTGCTTCGTATGGAAGAACTAACGCTATTTTAAGAGCTAAACAGCAATCCATCCCCATTGCAGTTTGAGAAAGCATTCGAGCATCATCTTCACTGAGCAATATTCCGCATTTTTTTGTAACACTCTGGTCGAGTAGTCTTAGCATGTCTGCTTGGTTGGAGAGTGTAAACATTTTTGTTATCACCGTCATCCAACAAATATGCAAGGGATGGATAGAAAGGCTGTCGCTTTTTATTGTCTCTTTCTCAAATGGTTCTTCATGAAAACTTTCCCACCCTTCATCCCAATCATCGTTGCTCCAACTGGTCGTAGCATCAGATGCATCGACAGTATCACTTTCATTTGTTTCAGCTGTGAAGAGTCCCTCCCACTCGGACAACAGAGCCAGTAAAGCATCAATGTGTGATGCAGTCGTGACCGATTCTGTCACTCTTAGAAAGCAAGAAACAGCAGAATCAACCGTAGCTATATCTTCTGGTGATATTTCCAGGCTAGGTGCGATTGTTGAAACCAAGTGTGATGATTTCAGGGCCACAAGAGTACTCGTAAATCTACTGGATGTATCTTTTGCAATAGGATCATCTGAAATGTATTCGCAGTTTGCAGTTCTATCCTGAAAATCATCCCATCCTTCCCAAGGCAGAAGATACGTGAGCCCTTCAGAAGAAAAAAATTCTGAATTTTTCTTTCTACCGGAAATAAATTGCATAAGCTCCAATGAGTACACTCGAACATGGCCAGGCAGCTGCAAGTTATCACAAAACATCGACATTCTATCCCAAACGGAAAGCCTTACTTTCTTCAGATCTTCCAAGTCTCCCTCCAGTTTACTCAGAGATGTTAGCAAGTAGTGCAACCTCTGGCGTTCAGGGGAATCACCAGCTATTTCTTGTAAAATCGTCTCTAGTATAGTCAGATAAAGACTTGAAAGATCTTGAATATTGACAGATGTTTCCACACCGGTTGTGATCAACAATGATTCAGATGAAAACTTCTCCAAGATTATGGTAAAGATACGAGAAACAGCTTCAAATCCACAGCCAGAAAAAATCATCGCTCGGCAGAAATTTAGCGTTTCAGCAGCAAGACTACTTTCAAAACCACAGGTCATGTACTTAACAACTGTGCACCAACCCTGATTAGGCAATACTATACCTTCAACAATCAAATCCAAGAAAACTTTTAGACATGTAACTGAACATTCAGAAAAGAACCTTTCTCTCAGTATATTGGATGACAACAGCTCCTCAATATCATCCATCAACCTGAGCCAGAAGTTAATAAGTTTCACGAGGCACTCTTTCCCAGTTGAGTTGCAAGGGAAGTTGCTCAAAGTTTTATTGATAGGTAAAATGATTTTGAAAATGCGTCGCAGTATGTCCAAAACACCAGGATATTCCACAAATCTGATATGATTTTTACAGGTACCATACATATGCTCAATCTCATCTATAAAAGAAAGAATTTCTTCAGAACTTTGGAAAGGGTTTTCCTCAGCTTTGCCCTCTAGGGCAACCAAACAGCCCATCACATAATGTGTGTACACATATTTTGATGATATAAGGCCCTCAGGTGCAGTATCACCATACATAAGAAGAAGGTTCTGAACCATTTTTGCTAATGCCTCAATGTTATTTTTGTCAATTTGAGCAGTAACTTCCTTGTTGAAACAATCCAAGTTCAGATCCTGTAGCAGGGCAATGTTTTTAACATTGAGGCTCTTAATAAATGAGACCCTGCTGCATTCTTGCCCAACAATTTCGCAAAACCTTGCTAGCTCAAGTGGACTTCTTTGCACTGTACTTTGGTCAATTTCAATCGGCAACTCTTTTAATTCTTCAAGCTGCTTAAAGCAGTCAGAGAGTAGATCATAAACTAAAGCAAGCCTCTGCTTATCATGACCATCAATTGCTGGGTAAGCGTACAAATATATGGATTTAATGACTTCCCCAGCGTTAGCAAGTAATTCTGCTTTAAAATCAGAAACTTCCTCCGATATATCATCAATGCTCCATATCTCAGAAATAAGTATTGTTCTCAGGTAAGAAAGAAGAACCTAAAAGAAAATAAAAAAACTACAGCTTCCATCAATGTATCAAAAGGAGAAACATAAATCATAACTACACAGCAAATATCCATACCTTGGTACGATCCAGGCCATAGGTAAAAGCCAGATCGAGAGCATCCTTTAAAATTTGCTTCTTCTCCATCTTAACAGATTCAATAAGGGAAAACACAACACTCTGTATATATTCCATGTCTCCGGAAAGAAAACGAGAGACCTCCACTCCAGGAATTACTTTCTCCAATACCCTCGATTTGTCTGCCACAATTTTCTGCTGTTCTAATTTAATTTTCCACTCATTCCAAAATGTAGATTGTGCTTCATGTACTTTAGAGCATTCATCTGGGTTTTCATATAATAAGCATTCAGTTAGATTCAAAATAAAAGCAATAACATGGAATTTTAAAAAAATACTCTATAATCAAAATGGAACCAGAAAGTTCAACTGAAAATAATTTTACATGCTAAGAGAAATCACCTGAACTAAGTGACTTATGTTTCTTTTGGAGTGCATTCATCAACACCTCCCTTCTTTGAGAAGGATTCTTGCATTCAATGCCATAGCTATGCAGTAAACTATATATCATCCCCACATTCATAAGACTAGAAAATTCACTGTAATTTTCTCTTATTTTGAGCTGTTCCTCAATTATTTCAGCACCATGAACAGCATCTATCAGATTTAACAGAACCGAGCAGCCTATTACATCCTCCACATCTGAAACAGGTGGTTCCATGATTGATTCAGCCAGAGAAGCAACCAGATCATCTTTTGGGACAAAACCACTCCTAGTCAACCATGATAAAATAGTCATCACCGCTCTTGTCCTTATACTAACATGAGGGATTATGGAAAATGAATTTGAAGTAAGACTTTTCCTAAGTTCTTTGTCTTCACGCAATTTCAGCAACCATGGGAGATGTGAGGCAGCAAAAGAAATCACTTTTGCATTCTCCTTGAGAAGATATTCCCAGTCATACCCATTTTCTGAGGATAAATTTTCAACAACCAGAGATAGTAAACCTTTCAACTTTTCAGTCTGTGGTTCTTGGTTCTCGAAATTGACAAATGTCCTCCCAGAGAACTCACCTGGGGTTGAGGAACTCTGTTCTGAGTATTCTGAAGGCTCTCTTCCAGTCAACATAATTAGAATTTCACATTGGTCCTGCATGTCAACATCTTTCCATACCTGAAGAAGCTCACTAATTGATTCTTCATCACAATGACTCAACGAAAAACCTAAAAGCAGTTTTTTGGATTTCGAGTCCATACTCTCAACAGCTTGACTTCTTGCAATCGCAGCACACAAGTCCCAAATAGATCCATGACCCTTTTTAGCCAACAAAAGACAGAGATCAAAAGCCATCTGTATGTCTCCTGTAAATGCTGCTTCTCTTGCAATAGCTTCTTGAACTGTTGATATTTCTTCTTGTGAGTTTAATCCAAGAAGTTTGGCAATTTCAATAAGCTCATCAACATTTAGATAAGCTCCACTCTGACTTGAAATTGCCAACTTAATGACTTCCATAGGATCTTTTATTTGCTTGAATGCCATTGGAAGAAGATTAACTCCCATATTTGGAAGTCTAACAGTGACAGCGTCAATAATATCAGCCTCAACTCTAACAGTTCTGCTGCTAGGAAAAATATTCAGACACTCCTTAGCCTTCCAGATCTACAAATATTCAAAAGTGAGCTCAACTCTTTGATTATGTAGCAGACCAGGACAATGTACAACTCTAAATTACCAAAATAAAGACCAAGACAACTCTTTTATCATGCCATTAAATATATAGTTAGTGAAAAAGTTCCATGACCAAAATAATGAAAAAACCCAGCTAAAGAAGTTGGAAATAACATGGAGTTAGGTTCTGACTCTAATTTAGTACGTGGGAAACACAAAACGGGATATCATAAGTGACTCGACATTTTTTCCTCAGATGATTAAAAGATCAATAGATGATCTTCAAGGAGTTATTCAATAGCAGAACTGATCAATAAGATCCCAAACACCACAACATTTTAGTTAAGATACCCAAAGAAGCATATCAGTAGATACGTTGCATAATTAAGAGAATTAAAACTGTGGAGCTAAATTTCTTGAGAATTACCTCAGGGCAAGTAAGAGTTGGAGCTGAAAAGAAATACTCTCTTGCTGCTTGAATAACAAGATTTTCAGCCTTATCTATTGCCAGAGAAACAGAACTAGTACCCTTCAAATAATTCCTAGCTAGAGAGAATTTTCCAGCTTTCAGTAGTCCCCTGCAGTACTCAATCAACATGTACTCCAAATCTAGAAATGGAAATGCCTTTTCCTGAAGAGATTGCATATCTCGCCACATATTTGCCCAGTCATGATCAGTTCGACCTGGTTGTGACCGAATAAATTTTGAAAGTAAAAGACGAAGAATTTGCTTTACACCCTTATCATCTGAAAGTGCATCCAAGAAGAAATTTATGGGCTTTGGGACCTGACCACAGACAATCATTTTTTATGAGAACCTTTAACATAAGGATGCATTTAAATGACAAGACGCCAAGCACCAAACTGGGCACTCCCATGAACATGCATCTATTAAGGCAAATATCACACCATAATGATGATCACTGTGATAAGTATCTTCCGAAAGCAGATTCAATAAATCAATGGGAGAAAATTGCAGAGAATCTGATGCAGTAATAAGATGAAAAATACATTAACAGGTATCATCAATCAACACAAAATACTGGACAGAGCAACCAATCAAGTTATATTTGCAAAGAAAAAGCAGAAGCTTAAGCCTTTATACGCCTCCTATAATGCCACTAAAGTGCTCCTTTACCAATCAGCTCACAATTCTCATGAGGAAAAATAAACATGTATCCAGATGAAAAGAAACATTTGTTGTCAACCTGTTCAACTTTTTGGAGATATGGGCAAAGAACAATGGTGTTTGAGTTTACACAACAAGTGAACATGTCACATTAGTTCAACATCAAAGAACTCAACTAGATTATGTACAGTTGCATGATATATCACAGGAGAACATGCGCAGATAAGTGGGCAAGTTGAATCAGAAGATATAAATGTATGAAGTAGAGAAGGAGCATGTATTTTTAATTTGCAGGTTTTGCATATAGAAAAAAAATAGTAAGATGGGCAGAAAATTTGCCTGATAATATGCCAACAGTCTTCCTGCTTCAACATGTCCCTCTGCAAGTTTGAGCCTGTGCTTGATATCCGCAGTTCCAAGTTCTGTTAAATTTCAATAGAATTCAGTTACATTCAGCACTATGATATGAATTTTCAAGGTTATGAAAGCTCACTCTAATAATGAGAGTAGCAATTCAAGATTATTGGAAAGATGTAATTGAATAAAGTATTCAAAGCAGAGCGTAAGAAATTTACCTCGCATTTGCGGAAGCTTAGACAGAATATTGGACATGGTGCTCCACCTATTTACATCACTGCACAAGTATATGCATTGGAGCGCGCAATCAGTGAGCTCCATCTCATCTTTGAATAAATTATGGTTAGCCATGTCCCTGCACCCTTCTTCAATCACTATTAAGCACAACTCTAGTTTATTTTGTTTAGCAATTTCTTTCAGCCAACTGATTAGAAAAGATTCAGCAGTCTTAGGATGACTAATGGTAGTACCATCCCCAGCCAATGCATGAAACCTACTTTGCATAAATAGAGCAGCCTTCTTGTGTAATCTGGGAATTACATTGTCCTCCTTGACACCCATCATTATCAACTTGAACTTTTCATAATCCGATAATTGTTCCCAGCTAGCAAGGCTCATAGAGAAGTTGGTATCGTCTTCATTTTCATCAGAGTAAATAAGCTGGAACAAGTAATGAATATCCTCAAGGAACTGCTGCAATTCAGAGATTCCCTTACGGATTGCCAACTCAACCAAGCACATAGAGTTTTCTATCTGGCCACTAAAGGTATCAATATCTCTAGCCCTCTTCTTGTACCAAGACGCGAGTTCAGATACGGATGGCCACTGGAATGCCCCATATCTCATTAAAATGGGTTCAGTCATACATTGGATGGACCTGTCATGATTCACTTGGAAATTGTTCATGAACATCACCATCTTTTCAGACTCCACCCAATCTTCATCCCTGAGGACAATATTTGATGGGGCAGCAGTTGCAGGAAGCAGGTGTCCATAAGATTGAACAGGTATAGTTTCAGGTATAGCAGCTATAACATCCAACATGGAGGGGATCAAAGAATAAGGATGACGCTTAAATAGAAGATTCAATGCCCCAATCTTTCCACCTTCTGCAAGTACTAAAGCAGATTTGCTGGTGGGCAAATCACGGAATCTGCCATACTCCTGCACAGAGAACCTGCAAAGCTAAGTTATTAAGCTGCAAGTCAGTGAAAACCATGAGAATATGTAACAGTTACAGTGACAGACAGAAGCTTATTCAAACTCATTCTTGAGGCAACCAATACGATTTGCACTTTAAAGAAGCAAACAGACACAACAGAACCATTGAACTCATGGATATATACATGTGTAGAAGTCAGGACATGGGTTGTGTTATGTTAAAGATATATACAGGATGATTTCGATTATTTACAGGCCATGCCAACAAAACATAAAAATTCTAATGTTATTGTACCAAGAAAGGAAGCCACTCCAGCAGTACAATCAGACAAGAACATTTCCACAATTAAATGAATGTGCACATGCAATAGTATTCAAAGGAGGATAACATAGGAGTAGTCCCTAAACTCCTAGGATATAATAGTTCATCAGTATATCTTCCAGCGCAGACTTCAGATATTCAAATGATGACATGAAGTAATTAAATTGTTGATTTTTGCAATATTTTGCATGCATGTAGAACCAGACTTTCTCAGGGAAAATATTTAAATAAAATAAAATAAAATTTCAGGGGATAATAGTCAGTATGTAACCTAAAACAGGTAACTCTTTCACTCCACAAAGATGAAAAGTTACACAACTAAACATGACGCCACCTTTGAAAGTAAAGGATAACCTTGAACTCTCACCTGCCCATGTTTATCCCAAGAAATGTCTCTAGTCTGTCTCCAAAATGTAATAACTTAAGTCTTGCAAGACGAAAATTCCAGATCTGCTCATTCTCATTATTTTCTGATTTAGAAAATCTGTAAGAGTCTGTAAGTTGGAGCCCAAAAGAAAGCAAAGTTCTCATAGCATCTTCAGTTGGCCCCACTTTATCGACACATTCTGAAAGTATGAAACCTTGGTCCTTGATAGTAGTTAGTATAGTATTTATTTCAAGTACGCCTTGGGCAGATGATAACCATTTTGACTTTAGCACTTCATCTTTGTCAAGCCCGTGATGATCAGCAAAATCAAGTGCAGCATCATACCTTTGACTTCTAATTAGACTATCATAAATTTGAAGAACAGATCTTTTTATGAATGATAGTAAAGTCCACTTCAGATCGGAAAAGTCAAATTTATTAGGCCTCTCAATCATGACACGCTCAAAGAGACCTTCCTGGTCAGATAATTTATGACTGCCCTTGGATAAGGTATTCTCTAAGAGAAAAATAAGCCCAGGGGACTGTTGAGCTCTTTCTAAAAGGGGCATTGAATATGAAACATCATGCTGTGACACATTTACATGACTAAGGATGTCAATCATGGCAATGGTTCCATTGCGTTTTGCTGCGACAAGTACACTATCAGACCACCAAGTAAAATCCACAATATCGTGTAAACACTCAGCCTGGCTGCTAGACATGTCTCCTGTTGGCTTAGAAAAACAGCTCTTATCATCAGAAAGTTTTGAGAAAGAACATTTATGATCATCAAATTGAAAAGTAATTAAACGTCCTTCCATATCCAAGGAAGCAACATAGTTTCCGGAAGGTGCGAACTGCACTTTTGGGGATGTCAATTGGCCATGATATCCTTTTGTTATGTTATATAAACCTTCGGATTTTGTAAAAACCACTGGCTCCATTTGTGAGTTTTGTTTTCTTCGACAAATAGATATTGCACATGATCCTGCGGCAGATGAGTCATGAAATTCCATCAGCAAATTCTACATTCAGTTTTCTTTCTGTAATGAAGTGCATTGGGAGAAAACTTTTTTAAATACTTGCAACTTTTAAATAAAAGAAGAGGCATATCTGATTGATTTACTATATATCTTTGAAAAAGGGTAAGTGCTTACAACTACAAATATCATAGAGCTGCTCAAATTATTTCAGAGAAAAACTAATCCAATTTCTCACTATCATAATAAACAGAAGGGAATATAAAGCCACTTAATTGCCAAAAATATGAAATGGGTGGCAGTTTCAATTGGATGGTCTCTGATGGTAAGTTAAATTACCACCTAGAAAAGCTTCAATTGCTAGAGTTGAGTATTTCATCTCAAACTGTTCAAAATATCAAGTATAAATAGTATAATTACACAATCGCGAGCAATCCCTTAGGCTAATTTTAATATTTCCAATAGTGAAAAGACAGTCAAAATCAATCATTTGGAGAAGTCTCGTATAGAATGCCATACTAAATCTCAATCCTTGTGACACTTTATTTTCTTTTTTTCCCACTTCCATAATTATCAAACCAGATTCCATTATGGTCTTTAGATATCTCTGCATAATAAAAAGACATTGAGTTAAAAGAGTATGTGCAAGAGAATACCAGTGCTACCATTAGATGCAGATTGCACTTCACCAGCACTACTGACAATGGCAAATAAAGAAAGTTGTGGTTGATAATCCCAGCAACAAATTTCTGAAGGAAATTCTCTCAACATCGATGAATTGTTCGATGTTTGTGTCAAAGAAATGGAGGCACTTGGATCTTTAGATATCTCAAAATCATGAAATGAACCATCTGAAGCGAAAACTGTGAAGGTACACCTGCCAAAATAAATCAGGCTCAAGTTCTGTAAGAAAGTAAAGTTTAGACCTTAGCGCAAAACTCATAAAGATCAGAAACCTTCAATCAAACTCACAACAAAGATTTCTTCTCAGAAGCATCATCCTGCACAATCAAGCCAACAATTGGTGATGATAAATTCAGATGCCTCTTTCCAATTCTGGTCATTTCTTCACCATTTGGTTTGACAATGTATATAGTATCAGTATCATCAGCAACTCCTAGTAACTCATGAGATTCGGACCAGGTACCACATATAAACATGCCAGCATTCTCACCTACATCAGCTAAATTAGCAGAGATCAAATATATTACTGTAAAAATTATCCAAGCATCATATTTGGTTTAATACATCAATTCAAGTTAACTACAGGAGAGCTTCAATATCCTTCACGAGGCCAATGCGTACAATAATGACTTCAAATTATTAGTCAAAGAAAACCAAAACCTTAGGAAAACTTAAAAGCCTACTGAACACTACACCAGAATAGTGGGGATGATCTCAAAATCAAAAGCAGGAACCTCAGAAATGAGCTAGATACTCAAGAACCTTCGGAACACAAGGGAAAAGGGAAGACCAAATGAATATAAAACACGAGTCTAAACAGGATTCTAAATGGGAAAAAATCAATCCATGGAGACTCTTTGAGGACTATCAAATCCTACAGACAAAGATGCACAGTCGATATATGCCTCATATTGATGGATGCAACTTTCAGGACTACGCACATAACCACTAACAGATATATATAAATATGACACATTTCCACCAGCATTATAGACAAAGTATGAGACGCATCTCCATTCAGTTACTCAAAAAGAATTCTAATTAATTCTGACATGTGTTACTCATTTCAATGTCAGATCCCTAACGATCTTCTACAATAACAAGGCGTCTCAGACGGTCCAACTCCAAAATAAACCAAAACTACATTTGTTAGACATATAAGATAGGGAGCCCTAACTTCACCCAAAACCATGGATGAAGGTGAAGGGTTGACCCTCACTTGTATGCCCTTCCACAATTGTGTGTGGAACCGATGTGGGAAATCATAATTGAAAGCGAGTAGATCTTACATGTGAAAACTCCCACGGGTTCCTGGTAGTCATTATCCTTTTGCAGAATTGCTATTTGATTTCCAGAAGCTATAGCAACATAATCACCTCTTGCAGAGACAAACAAGGACACTGATTTTCTTAATCTTTTTGGTTGTCTATACCTGCTCCATTTGTCTTTAAGTTGAGTAATCCCTTCAAAGGTACAATACCAAAAGATCAGCAGTAAAATTGTAATCAAGTTCCCCCCACACCATATACCAAAGAAAAAAGAAAACTTTTGAGAACAATTAATAAATTCAAGGCAATTGAAAAGTAAGACAACTTTAAAGAAGAGAGAAGGATGGCAAGGGAGCTTCACTACTGGCACTACAAATTCACTAATAGTCTATATAATGCATGGTGAGTCACAAACAAAGGAAAACTTGAAATAAAATTCATTTTCAAATTAAAAGATTACAACAATTCTAACTGAAAAGATTGGGAATAAGGGACTGCCTGAACAGGAAGTGACGTTAAAAAAAAATCATGCAAGTCAAATTGCCATTCTACTCACTTTCACCAGGAAACTCATCACAACAAATTGAATTCAGTTACTTCAGGCATTGATATGATATATGTCATTTTTATTTGGAAAATAAATAGACAGGCACAGAAAATATTAAAATATTTCTTTATCAAGGTCAAATTTAAGAATAGTACGCTGCTGACATGGAAAAACTGCAGGAAAACTATAGTATTCAGATCAACATATCAAACTCAGTAATCTATCCAAGTGAAACCAATAATTGAATGTCATAATTCCGGCAGCTAGGAGACAGAAAATTCAAAATCAGCATTCCCTGCATCACATAAGTGAACACATATGGAATTATTGAAAACTCATTTGCCTTATACATTACCAAACTGAAAACTAACAAACTAACTGTCCCAATTTAAGGGCTTTCATCACGCCAAATTACATTTTCAACTGGATAATATTTTATTGTTCACATTACTACACCAAACTAGTATCTCAGGTGAAATCTTCTCATCCTATGATACCACCACAATCTGCATTCCAGAGATATGATCAACATAGACATCTCAGAAAGACTGCAAAACACATGGGAAAATTCCATCATAATACAAGAACCGAATAGAGAAACAGGAACAGACGAGATGGGACAATATCAGTCGTGATGATATTTTCAAGTCACATTCAGTGGAAATATGAAAGCAATGCTGATGACAGTGGGATTTGGCTATACTAGTTCCCAGAAGAAAATTAGAGCAGATACTAAATACCTAGCACATCATCATAACAATATTCAATCCGATAACCAAGCACAACAAAAATAAATAAAAGTCAACAAACAAAATACAACTTGCTCCACTTTTGCCAAAAAAAAAAAAAAAAAGTAAAAAAAAAAAACTGACTGGCATTCAAACAAGGTCATCTCCAAACTCCAAATTTTACAAAAGCTCAACAAAATAAAATCAAATAATAATTAAATGTACCTCGAAATGGAAGTTTAGAAAGTAGAGTGCTGCCACCACCTTCGTTTAGCTTAACAACCAAAAATTCACCCGTCAACTACTTAGAAACTCAATCGAAACTAAAATAAGTCAGAATTAACTATGAAACAGAATCCAAAACAAAAACAAAAAAAAAAGGGGAAAACCTGTTGCTGCGGAGGATAATTAGAAGTGTAAGGTCTCGAAGCGTGACGCCGCGTTTCAAAGAGTACTTCTTGAACAGTCTCCTCCATGAATCTATACGAATAGTTCTACACGTATGTATAATTCATAGCAACAGCTAACTTCCCGTGAATTTTTCGCTGAGATCTGAATCCCCAATTCCTGAACTAACGATGATCGAGATGGATTGTGTTTACTGTTTTTTTTTTTTTTTTTGGGCCGATACGTGGAGAACCGAATCAAAAGTCGCACTAATCGAAGATGATCCAAACACGCTTTACGAATCAAAAGTCGCACTAGTGCTTGTGTTAGTGGTCAATGGAAATAGTATAAAGTTGACCTAATTACTTCAAGAATTTCTTCGTGTCTTTAATTTTTAAGAGTGTATATTGGGTGCACCCGGGTGTAAGGGTGCACCCATATGTGTATACCTTTTTATTCTATTTTGTATACATATTATTCTATTTTGTATACGTGTTTTGTAATAATCGTATACTTTTTTCACATTAATTTTTCATTAAAAAAATTAACATCCATATGTGTATAACATTTTATTGAATATTATATACAATTTTTCATTAAAAAAATTAACAATTACATTGTATACATTTTTACTTTTAGTTGTATATGTTTTTGTTTATATTTGTATGTGGGTGCACCCTATTTTTAGGTGCACCCGAGTGCACACTATAAATTGTCAATTTTTAAACAGGTAATTTTCACCTTTTTAAATAGTGATCAAAACGAATTAATTGAATTATTGTTTTTATTAACCGAAATCAGCCTTGTCGAATTCATTCATTAAAATAATTTTTCAACTATTTTGATTTATTATATGTATTAATTAATGCTAATTACAAAAGGTAATATCCAGAAAACACCTTAAATATTTGGTCCAAAAAAATTAAAAAAAAATGAG
Organism: Pogostemon cablin; assembly: GCA_023678885.1. Classification (NCBI taxonomy): domain Eukaryota; kingdom Viridiplantae; phylum Streptophyta; class Magnoliopsida; order Lamiales; family Lamiaceae; genus Pogostemon; species Pogostemon cablin. The sequence continues at coordinate 31,390,073 of CM042995.1, forward strand.
AGAATTGTGACGGTTCTAATGTCGTTTTATAACTTTGTGTTGGTCTGTATATTTTCTAGCCTAATCTACTTAAATTAGTCATGTTAGTTTATCAATATAGGAGATGCATACCAAACTCATTAAATTAGTACAAGCTCATATCTCTGCATATGAGGAACTCTTGGTGTCACTCAAAATTAATGAGCCATGTATAAGCTTTTTGGGAGGCATGTGATATCATTTTAACTTTTTATAATTTATTTGATGATCAATTTCCAAACAAAATTAGTTAATATAATGAGTGGAAAGGTGAAGATTTTCAGGGTAAAAATTTTAAAGGTTTTAAGTTCGAAAACTTAGTTAATAATAATTGTGAGATCAGTTTATAGAGTGAAGAAAAAAAATGAGTGGAACAAAATATAATTTTTTTTTTACTCCATTATATTAGTAGTAGTGGCTAGGGGTGTCAATTTTACCACAGATGTGGGTATCCGTTGGATAATACCCTATCGGGTGAGGGTAGGTAGGGTATTTTCGAGTTTAGGGTAGGATAGTACGCGCACCCGCATGAAAACTTTAAGGGTAAGGGTAGGGTATAGATTTTATAAAATACCCGATTACCCTACCCGATTACCCATTTATTTATTACATATTATATAATTATATATTAACCATATTACATATATTATAATATATATATTGTATATTTATATAATAACATATTTATTATATACATAAACTTGAATCCATGCATTTGTAGTTAATTTGTTATTTTAATTGTGTTACAATATTGTGTAAGGTGAAAGTTAACCGATTATATTTTAAAATTATTGAATCTCATAATATGTTGTATTGATAATAATTTATTTTTATTTTTTCTTTAAATGTCAGATTCGAGTCATATATGTGGTATAGGATAAATCGAGCTTTTACAAGTAGATTAGGACAAAATAGATTATTCGAATTATTTTTTTTTAAATTGCGGATAACCGTTTACCCGTACCCGATGGACAATATCCACACCCTATCCGATGATATATTTTAGGGTACTAGGGTAGAGTAAGGGTTAAAATATGATTGCGGGTAGTATGTGGAGTAGGTGTACCCGTACCCTACCTTACCCGTTTACAACCCTAGTAGTGGCAGGGCTTTGGGCTTTTGAGTCGGTTATGAGGTGGGCTACCATTGTCATTTTGGGCTTTATCTAACGGGCCTTTGTTTTTTTCTGGTGGGCCGCATTTGTTCTAATCATTAAGTGGATTTAATACGTCGTATTTTCGGCTTTAAATATTGAATTGAATAGAATCAAATGAGAAGATAAGTTACTTAATTTTATTTAACTAATAAGTACTACATTATTTTAATCCCCTTAATTTGAATATAAAATTTACAATCATAGCTAATCAGAGTCTAAATTATAAATAAGTGAATCTTACACAGGGTTCACCTCAATCACTTCAATGGCATATCCTATTGGATAACACTGTTGAAAATTAATCATTATTAATTTACCAATGTTATAAAATTATTTTTATTGATTCGGATCAATTTAATTGGTATATATTTATTGATTAGAGAAATAAACAAAATGGTAGTGGGAAACATGAAATTTTTCTGGTGTTGGAAAAAGATTCTGGTTATCTTTTAGATAAGGTGCCTAGATTCCCACATAATAATATAGAATAAATTTAAAATAATATTAAAATGGTACAATAATCCTGTTTAATTGGAATCCAATTGATTAATTATGGCTGGCCGCTTATCTTTAAAAATATTTTTGGGTAAGTGGAATATTTTTCTTGAAATTCTTTTAAATACTATAAATCAAGAATGCTTTTTTTCATGTACCTCCAATCAATAGTGGAAACTCTTTACATTGATGGTACTCATGAGTTTTGAACTTAAAATCCTATAAAATTTCATTTCATCCTAAAATACATCAACCACTCACTGCTAAGTCAATCCTAAAGTTCATATTAAGAATATAATAGTATAATATTAATTACACCTAAAAACATAAAATTAAAAGAGTAAAATAGTAATGAGTTGTTCTTGCGTGCCCCAGGACACACCATGCGCCTTTAGAATTTAGTATTATGGGTAAGGGTACATTATTCTGTTCTAAATGGTATACACTTTAATTAATAAGGGTACGTCATTTTGTTCTAAAGAGTATACATTTTTCATTAATATTTTTATTTTTCTTCAAAAAATAATGAGTACACATCTTTATACTAAAGGATAATTAACACAAAATTCTAAAGGCGCACAGAGTGTGCCCAATACGTCCGAGTGCACACAAGTTTTTGTCAATATTATATTGTAATTTGAACTAATAAAACTTAAATACATAAATATAATACTCCTGTGTTTTGTAATGTATCTTAAAATAATAATAAGCCATTCAAGTATAAGCGAGCATCCAAATAAAGTTAGTAAAAGTGGAATTCAAGATAATGTGTTATTTATATACTCCGTGAAGTTTTAATTGATGGTGTAATGAATGAAACCTTTATAATTAAATTATAACAATAAATTGTTAATATTATTATTATACTAGGGAGTATTATATTAGAGTGAGGCTTGCGTGCACCCGGGCGCACGGAACACATTCCGTGCGCCTTTAGAAATTTTGTATTATGGGTAAGGGTACATTAATTTGGTCTAAAGGGTATACACTTTAATTACTAAAAGGTACACAATTTTGTTCTAAAGGGTATACACTTTTCATTAATATTTTTTTTCTTTAGAAAATAAAGGGTACACATTTTAATACTAAAGGGTATACAATTTAACACAAAATTCTAAAGGCGCACGGAGTGTTGTTCGTGCGCCCAAATTTTTCTTTAGAAAATAAAGGGTACACATCTGTATACTAAAAGGTATACAATTTAGCACAAATTTCTAAAGGCGCACGGAAAGTGTTCCGTGCGTCCGGGTGCACATGAGCTTTTGCCATTATATTATACCATTGTGTATTCACAATATATCCATTAAAAATATAGAGGATTGATCCTACAAGAAAATCAGATACTCCCTCCGTCCCGGGTATTTTTACCCATTTGTACGGGCACGGAGATTAAGACGTTTTATTTTTTTAATATATAATGTAAGAGAAAGTAGAGATAAATTAGTAATTTAAAAAGAAAAAGTGAATAAAGTTATTGGGAATGATGAATAAAGTGTAAAAAAGTAATTAAAGTTGTTGGGATTGTAAAAAGTATGTAATAAAATATTATGTATTTTTGCCAAAAATGGAATGGGTAAAAATACGTGGGACACCCCAAAATAGAAAGTTGGTAAAAATACGTGGGAAGGAGGGAGTACTACTTATGGTCCTTATCTTTGTGTTAATATACTCCTAGTAAACTTTATTTTATGTAAATCAAAGAAACTTCTTTATTTTCCGAATTCAAACAATTTAAACTGATTCTTTACCCTATTTGTAAATTGTAATGTCAAACAACTACAGTAATATTCTTGTTCCATGTACTATATTAAATTCAGCTATAAGAGATATTGTTAAAGATATTACTACCATTTTTTTTTAAAGATATATTGAATAAATTACTACTCCGTACTATTCTTGGTAGTTGGTATTTAATCCAACAAAGTAGTTAATTGGAAATTATTACGATTACTCAAACTACATAATAAATCCATTAATAATTTGGACGAATTTAAAAAAATTAATTAAAAATTACAGATTTTTATATTTTTTTAGAATTGATTTAGGTTATTGATCGTATTAGTAATTAGTATAATTGGAATTAATACGCTTGGCTCGATGTCGTTATTACCGCAAAACAAGCATTTTAACCCGTGCATTGCACGGAAATAGATTTTAAAAAAAATAAAATTATATAAATATAGATCTCTTGTAATAATAAATATATATATATAAAAAAGTATGTGTCATGGACACATAAATACTCATATAATTGCATACTCCTTTCGTCTCATCCTAATAATTATATATTTTTAAATTGAATATTTAATTCTAATGATTAAATTTTCTTTTTGTGTATATGACCCACACAATTAAATAATTAAAATACCTCAATGGGACATATCCGTCACATTAATACAACCATCTATTATACATTAAAATATTATTTCTCTTACCTCAATATACATTAAAATACTAAATTTTTTAATCCCCGTGCAAAAAATAAATATAACTATTAGTGCAAAAAATAAATATAACTATTAGAATGTGACGAAGGGAATACATATGTATGAGATTTTATATTGTGTATATTTAGTTTAGTTCTTTATGTGTAATTAATTAATTAATGTAATTTTAGTTGAATCGACATTATACGACCCTTATTCATTTTTTATGTTATAATAAATTAATGTAATTATAAAAATTCAACCATTTTAAAAAATTTTATTAATATTTATATTTCACTACGTAATCATATGTTATAAATAATTCCAAATAATGTCTTAATTACTTAACTTAATTTTCAAATACAACCCAAAAATTTCAAATAATTATCAATAAGTCAAAGTACTTTGGTATTTTGTTGCTACTCTACATCCTATGCAATTTAAAATTATTCTACCCAAATGGACTATGAAGAAATAGACGGAAATCAATGTTGTTGTGATAACTAAATTGAAATAAATTTAAACATGTTAATTGATAAAAAAAAAAAAGCATACAAAAATAAAATCAAAATCAAAGATAAATAAGAAAATTATGTTTTTTCACTGACCAACATAATGAAATCAATGACGATAAAATCACATTGCTTTTCTTTAGTATTTAAATAAAAAATAAAAAAATAAAATTAATACTATTACCTAAATTAAAAATAGCAACACTCTACACCTAAATAATGGAAAATATACACATACATTTCAAGAAGATTCATATATATATATATATATATATATAATATTAGACAACGTTGAAATATTTTCATCATCTTATAAAAAAAATAAAGAAATTGATTCATACCTCAATTTACTCTTAAAATATATTATCATATATGTCACTCATATAAAATAGAAAACTCAATATCTAATGTGAATGCGATAAATTAAAAGAAAAATTGAGAGATATGAGAAATAGGAAAGAGATTTTGACTAAAATATTTGAGTGGGAAAAATAAGTTGACCGTGCTTTTATATAGAATATATATATATATATATATATATATATATATATATATATATATATATATATATATATAGATATGCCGAAAAACTAATACGGATCGTACAACTTTATAATTAAACAAATATAACTATATTATTTTTTAATCCTAATTATATTATATTCCCAAATGCTAATTAAATATGTTGCCCATTTCCTAATTTTGAGACTAGGATCCTTGTTTGCAGGATCCAACCATAAATTTTAATAAATTAACCTATAAATATTCGATTGGATTATTTCAATCACTAGGCCACATACGTATATAACATGTATTCTACTCCATCTATTAAAAAATCATAAAGTTTAAGGTTAAACTTTTTACTCTCTCATATATATTAATCATATAATTAGTAAATGTGACAGAAAATCTAATGGGCCTAGCTAATTATCTTGTATCTATAAAGTATTGAGTAATAAATAAGTTAATATAGTCTAAATTAGAAGATCCTACTAGTTGACTAACAAAGAACCCTTCTCCCTTGGCTATATATAATGAGAGTTTGTTGATCATTTTGAGTAATCCATGGGAGAAACAATCCAGAGAAGTAAATATGATGTGATATTGCTTTGGCTCAAACTTAGAATACTAACTGAAATTTGAGCCGAATCAATATCACTCTTGTTTGCTTTTTTGCAACTTCGTTCAATCGTTCCAAGTAAGCTCGCTTATGATTCTATTTTCTTGATTCCTTCTTCTTACACAACTCAATCATACGCATGTGTCTGGGCAATGTTATATGCTACACTTGATGAAATTCAGTGACTCGTACGATGGACATCATGTCATATATATATATATATATATATATATATATATATATATATATATACCATCAAGATTTCTTAGCTAAATCTAGTTATGCATAAGATCTTGTATGATGGACAGTGTTTAATGTGCAGAAATAGAAGATGATAGAGATGAAGAACAATAGAACATAGTACTGATACAATGATATGTCGTAATGTATTTGTTTTATTTGACTTCTGTCCTTTTGTGCACAATACTTGAACAAGCATAATGCACTAAAATTCCACTTTTATTTTATTTAATTCACATATGAAAATTATGTGTCTTTTAATCAAACTTTAGGGCTAAAACCATCACATTAAATTTGCAAACGGTAAACATAGTGAGCAAAACAAAATTGATATGGGGTTTCAAGTCTAATCGCTTTATTATGCTTTTGCTGTTTTCAGTATTTTGTTTTGCCAGCTTTGTTACTCCTCTATATTTGTAACCCGAAAAAAAAAACATGCAAATAATTCCTCTATATATATTTGTAACCCAAAAAAAAAAAATGCAAAGAATTCAATTGAACGCTTCAGTGGGAATAGTTTTTTTTTTAAATGCTAATCAATTATATCAGATAGAGATAATACTCTATTATTTTATTTTAAGAGTAATAACACTACAAAAAAAACTGTTTTTTACAAATGAAATATTCCGTTGGTAAAAGCCTTAATTTCATTGTAAAATTGATTTACCAATGAATTAGCAACGGTATCTGTTGGTAAATTGGTGGTTGGTAAATTTTTAGCAATGAAAAATCAATTCCGTTGGTAAATAATTTCATTGGTAATCCGTTGCTAAAAATTCCGTTGGTAATTTATATAAAGATTCCCTTGGTAATCCGCTGGTAAATACCAACGGATTGAATTCCGTAGGTAAAATAGAGAATAAATCTGTTGGTATTCCATTGCTAATAAAAAATATCATTTTGGTTGTTAATCCATTGATAATTACCGGATTGAATTCTATTGCTAAATTTTTATTTTTATTTTTGTAGTGTACAGTTATTAAAAAGATACACTTTCTATCGATTCCACTGAATACAAGCTTTATGAAAAAGAAATTTTGTAACAGCCAGTAAATAAATAAAATAAAATAAATAGAAAAAAAAATGTCACCATAATCGTATCCACACGCCTCTCTCCATTTCTATCTAAATAAATGGCCGAAAGAGTAGTTTAAAATTTCAAAAGGACATATTTGTTCTTTTCTGGGTTGAAATGGTCTATAAATCCTTATTTGCATAATTAATTAATTTGACATTAACATATGGAAAAAGTAAAATCCTTTGGTGTGATTGGTTACAGGAAATTTTTGCTGGAGTATTTTTATTTGGTTGAATAGTGTAATGAAAAAGAACGACTTGACAAAATTGAAATGATTATAGTTTCCGTTTGAAAACGAGAAAATTGATTGAATATAAATATTTTTTATTATTAGAAAATGAAAAGGAACATTAATTTCCTATTAAAGACTACAGACCCACTTATAGAGATGTTTTCCATAATTGTCTATCAATAAATTTTGTTACTCGTGTTATGTACTTGGATTCTTACTCCACTTAATCCCACCTACATTCAAAACCTAATTTATAGACTCCTTTGAATGCACATTGAGAGTTATTGTAAGAAAAATTACGAATTTTATTTCTATCACAAATTATTTTTTAAAAACTTACAAAAAGTTCTTTCTACCTTTAAGCCTTATTGAAACACACTCAACATTTTAGTATAACATGGAAGGTTGATGTGGAATTAAAATTTCAAACCAGCTATTTTGCAACAATATTTAAAAGTGGTGTCCTTATTTGGAAATAGAAGTAAAAGTTTTTCTTGCAATTAACCCCCGATTAAAATACAATATGTTACCGTTAGGTGACAAGTATTACTCTTATAGAAAGAATTATACTTTGTCACTAACTAAAATATTACCAGGTTAATTCAATGCATAAATCTGGGTTTAATTCTATGCATAAATCTGGAAATCGATCAGATTTACAAAAATAAAAGCATAAAACTCAAAACAACGTTCTTCATCATAAACGAAAATTCTTACCAAGGTAATTCATGCACCCTACACTGTCTCCATGTGTATGTATACCCAGAAATAATGCTCAAAAAATAAAAAAAATCGTCTCTGTACACAGGTGCTTTATACACTCCAATCATACGTAATTCATATGTTCATTTGATATTACTAGCGTATTTCATATGCTCAAATCATAACCAAAGTACACAATGGCATTGCCTTCATATGTAGGGTACTTCATATGCTCAAACTATAACCGTATTGACAGTACCTCCATATGCAGTTACTTCATTGCTCAAGCTAGAACGACATTACCTTCATAAGCTCTACTTCATACATTCAAACTACCTGGGATCTAAAGCTCGTTGATCACGCGAGGTGTTCACATTCTTCTCTCCTTTAATCTGCCCGAGAAAGATACTGAAAGTCGGCAATGAAATTGGATGAGACAATTATGTATTATAGTTTTGAAGATTTTGTGAACAGAATGAAATAGTACCAGGCAATAATGCTGAGGATGTATTCTGGAGCAGTTTTTAATTATGCTGTTTCAATGATAATAAATAAACAAAGAATGTCGAAGTGGGAAAAGTAAGTACTCCTAATATATTTCCAGTCTCACCAGACAACCACTGTAACAGCTTGAATTTTCATGAAAAAAATATTATTACAAACATAAAGTAGGAGTATAAAAGAACCAGCTGAAAATGAGTAATACTTTGAGAAAATGAGGTTTTTCAAAAGTAACTAAAAGCATTTAAGTAACTAAAAGAAGAATTGTCTTAAAAAGATATACAACCTCTCTTTCCACACCGCGCATACTCCTCCAACCTGAAATGTTTAAAACAGTATGGCAAATTTAATTTATAAAAATTAGCCGAAATGCGTATATTAGAAAGTTTATTCGCGTTGGATAATGATGACATTTCTATTATAGCAGACTTAAAATTTCTCATTCATTCTTGCTTAAATTTAAGCTATCAATCATCTCTTTTTATTGACAAATTGCATTTAACCACCAATGCCAGCTTCCCAATCCTACGGGCTACATGTGCTTCAACACACAATCACATAACAAAAATTTTTTTAAAAAAGAAGCACATAAAACACCAGAAATGAACTGATAATAAAGTATGTCCTACACACATTTGTACAAAAACATTAAATGTGCAAAAACTTACACAACTGCTCTAGCTTCACACAAATAGTATCCAGCAGAAGATGTGAGTCAGCATTTGCTTCTACTTCAGAAAACTCAATAAAAAAGAATCATGATAAGAAAAATAAATTAATAGAGAGTAAATAAAAGAAATAAAAGGACTTTTGGAACCAGGTGGGCTAGCCCACCTGGCCACTGGGCTCTTCACTTAAGTGAGAGACCCAGGTTCGATTCCCATTGGGAACGAATTAGGAGGGAGATATAAGGAGACATGGAGAAGGGGGTTGTATGATGCTTGGTGAACTAACTACTAACTATACTAACAACTAACATTTATCAGGAAAGGTACTGGTGCATCTACAATAGAGTTACAGCAACAAAAATAAAGAGCTAGATGGTCATTTACTCAAGTGCCATAGAAAAAGAGATGTGCACATCAACTTTCATCGAGCTTGAAAGGCTCCATCCATGGTAAAGCTATAGTTCATAACTAATGTCCCACCCTCCAAAAGGAATCTAAGTCTGTTAAACTCTCATATTCTTCCCAAGAGCACACTTCTATTAATTGCACAACAAGTTAACCTTTCTTCAACTAATTTTTGTTGCATCTTAAGTAGAGCTCTACTTTCAACAAGAAACTACACCTTTACAAATGATGTTTACTGGCAGAAGTAACACCAGAACACCGCTTTGTCTTTGAAAAGATCAATAAAATAGTAAAGCATTTTATCTAAACAGAGCACCATTCTGCCATAATCGATAGGATACCATATTTTACAGCTAAATTTAAGGCTTCGTGTACGCAGGTCAATAATGATGCAATGCAAGCAATTAAAGCTCCCATGAAACTATTCTAAAGAGAAAGTTATCTAGGCTCATTTTGTTTGTAGAGCACAATAAAAAAGAAAATCACATTCTGGCGTGTAACTGAGCAAGTGAAGGTATGTTTTGTTTATACACGGTATAATTTATTGTCATTATTTTAAAATTAATCTATAACAAGGACATCCACCCATCATTAAGTAAGTCCAAGTTTTTTCACAACACATAACAAAAGCAAACCACACTATAGAAGAGGTAACAACCATTCATTGCTAGGGAACATAATCTGTGAGAATAGCTTTTATAGTAATTTTTTCGCCCTCCTAAAAGCCAGGTAAGCAATTAAATCATAAAGAGCATTTATAGTAAATCTTTTTCCTGTCTACTCTATTATAATAAAAGCATTTGGCACAATAATAAGCGACCCTCATATATATGTTAGCATATTCAAATTATAAGTTCAAGGTGAAGCAGTCACCGATGATTTCCATCTAGATCAAGAAGTAAAAACCATTCATTATCAACTAATTATCAACTTACCATATTAGTTTCCAAAAGATAAACTGAAAATCTATGACACTTTTTAATTTCGCAATTAAGAAGCATGGGCTTAGTAGGGGAATAAATATTTACAAAAAGTTAAATAGGCAAAAGTTGTACAGATAATACCTCCATAAGATGGACAGCTAGAACCTACGCGCTCACTTATACAGTCAAGCAACACGTGGCATTGTAGTGGGGTCCATATTTTACGTGTTTCACATGCCATGGAGAAACTGCATAGATACACAGCTGTAGGTTCAGAATGTTACCTTGAAGATTGAAGCATATTAATGAGACAGCCATGAAATGACAAACTCTCCATTTTTTGCCTTGACAGGTAGACCATCCATTCATTCATTAGCAGTTGAAAATTATTATCGCAAATCCAGTCATTTTCCTATATCAGCATAATGTCTGAGAAAATTAGCAATTTAATGAAATCATATTAAGTACAAGAAAAGAAACAGAATCAGAGTTGCATGATCTCCTAACATTAGAAACATTGGAAGCATTTCCATAATGATAGAGAACCATAACAATTTGCAATTACGGGTCTTAGTCCATGGCACGATTTTATTGGACTTATTCATTCTAATTATTATTGTTGGGGTCACCTTGATTGAAGGAGAGGATGTCTTTGGGCCACGAGAGGTCTGTATATTCCTAGACTACACGAAGGGCGTATTTTACTAATAAACTCAAGTTCTGACTAGTGTTGAGGCATAAAATGACATGTGAAGGCACATTAATATTAAAAATGAATATGGAGCAGACGTGAAATGCTACAGTGCTATTCAAGCAGTTATCATGGTAATGAAGAAGTATTTTAAAGAAGTGCAAATTCTTTTAGGATTATAAATATAGAAATAGAAAAAATAAAAGATAAACTCAACATAGGAGCAAAGGTTTAGGAAAAAATTGTAGACAATCTGATACTAGAATCCAAGTAAATATAAGCATTTGATAAAGATACCATATATTCAAATATTAATTTAATTCAAAATACAAAGACACCATACGTTTAAAGAGAAATGTAATTTTTTAAATAAAAATATACACAATATAAAAGAGAATTTTAATGTAAAAAATACAATTTATATGAAGGAAACATTGGAAGTTCCAAAAAACTCAGTTGAAAACATTAAACCCAAAATTATTCCTGAATAGTAAATTTAGACATCTTTTTGTTAGACTTAAAAAACTAATAAAACTCAAGACAAAACCCTTAAACCCAAAAAGGCACACATAGGTGCATGCCAGTATAACAAAGTCCTTTTGTGTTTGAATCATTTTTATAATGTAAGGTATCTAAATCTAAACATTGATTTAGAAATGAATAAAAACTATGATAGACCTAACCACCCTACTTATCTGAGATATATAAATTAAAAGAAAAAAAGAAAGTAAAAACAAAGACATCAATTGGAAATCAAATATTCAGAAGTGTTTATAATCAGTATTTGAAACCCGGAACCTCATGTGTCAGGGGATTTTGAATCTTAATGCTATTTTCATTCCTAATAAGCATTCTTTTTAAATAAAGATAATTTTTGAAGTTTTATTTCAACCAATTGACCTCCCCCCACCCCACCCCAAAAAAAAAAAAGTAGATTAAGAATTACTTTACTACACTAGAGGAAAAAAAAATTATTAAATGACCACCTCATCTAAAAGCTTAAGCTGGTAGAGAGGAGTATCATTTAATATTTAATCAGGTCACACTAGCACGCCCCCTCACGTGCAGGTGGGTCAATTTGACCCAAGCCTTGCACGTGGAATTTTAAATGGGTGGTGAAGTTTGAACCGTGGATCTTTGCTAGACCATTACTCTTATACCATGTTAAATGACCACCTCAACTAAAAGCTAAAGATGGTAATGGTAATCAGGTCACTCTAACAAAACTCAAATATCTTCCCAACACATCCACAACCAAAACATATATCCCAAAAAACACAAAAATCAAATGCGAGGATACCCTATTTGTTAATAAAATACTAACATATAACAGTTGTAAAAGGAAAAATGTAAAATCTGAAGCCATCTTAAGGAGGGTGCTAGAAACTATGGTGGCGGTGCCTAGAACGTTTAACCATGAAATAAAGGACGCATAGCTACTCAAAATTAAAGGCAACAGTATATTAAAGCAAACAAAACGACAATCTCGCAGCAGGAGATGATAAAAACAGCAATCCTAGGAGGTACCTTCCAAATCTTTAAAAGTTATTACATTTGAATTTCGAGACATTCTGACGTCATTGTCTTCTATTAAAATCTGATGTTAGGGTAACTGAGGTTTGGTCAAACATCATCCCTTGCCATTGACATAAACCCACTGATGCTAACCGAAGCATTAGCAAGCATCTCACAACACTCCAAAGCTGTGATACTCACAGATCGTACATCTCCATACTCAGTGGGTCCTACATAGAAGCGTTTTCCACACTCAGGGTAATAATTAATGAACATCGAACTTATTAAAACATATGTCCATAATTAAAAGGTCAAGAGCACACATTTTCACCTGTCATAGCAATCTCAATGACTCCAAACATTCTTCAACCCAGACCTTGCTCCTGGGTTCCGAGAAAATTGGAGCCTAAGGTGGTTTGAATCACGGTTGTTCTCATCAAATATGTAACCTGCAAGATAGATTTATACCATTTATAGTCACCCGGCGTTTCTTAGAATGAGTATCAGAAACCATGGGTAAAGAGATCAGGCAATGTTAATAACTTATACAGCGGTGTCATTGTGTGCATGGGGACAATCATATTAAGCAATTCAGAATGAACCGTTGGATAATTCTGAAGCTTACCCGTGAATCAAACAGAGAATTTAAAAAAGATGATCAAAGATGCAAAAGCTTTAAGCCTTAAATTCAGAAATAAGTTCCAAGCATGACTACACTTACCTTGCAGTGCATCTTTGACAACAGCTGCATGAGCTGGACTGTCAAAGTCAACAAAGCACAGAACAAAGGGATCATCCCCAACCTGCATGGATTAGATCCCAACAAAGTTGTTAGAATAATAAAAACGCACATGCATAAATAAATTCTATAAACACAGAAACTCTTACACGTCTTGCATTCTTCATGACAATTCGAACTTCCTTGTATCCAACAAAAGGACGAAATATGTCTGAAAACTCGAGTAAAGGAACAAACCAGGTCAACATAATATAATACCTTTTTATAGAATATAAAGGATACGTGAAACTTCCCGCCGGGTGCAATTTGCTGGTAAACCCTCTACAAACAAAGTCGTTGTAGCATCAGTCAGGCGTGCAGTTCCAGGCAGCCCACATACTGCACTGAACCTGCTTTGTGCAGTCGGGTTAGAACGCCCCAGTCCTAAGACTCTAAGATCATTTATCTCATGCACTCCATCAGGCCCACCAATGGATCTTCCAGTTTGAGCTCCATAAGGTAAAATTGGCTAGTATAACACCAAAGTTCAAACTTCACAAACTCACACACAATAAGAAAAAAAGCTGAAAACAGAAGAAAGTGTATACCGCATTGCGCAAGTAGCGTTCATATAATGCATTAACGGATGCTGTATCTCTCGTCACGCCATAAACGGACCTTTCATTTGCACGAGCATAATAGCCGGACATGTGACTGCCACTCGGCATCTCTGTAGTATTAGTAAGAAATCAAAAAATTCAAAGAAAATCAGTAATCACTAATCAGCAAACATTAAATAAGCATTCAAATGCATCCCTCAGTAACCTAAGAAAAGAAGTTAACTTAGATGATCTCTACAAGTATGCTAGCCGACATATCCTTGTATGCTAATTTGCTTCAATTCAGTCGTCACCATTCTTTATCCTCAAGGAGAAATTGATAGCTAATCTAATATAACATTTTGCAATTAAAATACATCTCATCAACAAGCAGTTCGAATTCCCTTTGCCATTTTTGGTGTAACATCTTCTATGCGACACGTAGGAGAGAGAGGGAAACTATACCTTAAAGGGGAAGTATAAATCAGGGGCAATAGTTGGATTTCCTTCCCCTCTTAAGTGTCAATAATATAATGAGTGACACACACACGAGAATGGTGCAGCGAGTAAAATCTAGGCATGAAAAATCTAACAAAACGTAAGGCTTCAATCACAAAATAGAACAAAAGGAGGCTTCCATTAAGATCCCTTACTCCACCCACCAAGTTGAAGACATGCAACCACAGAAGAATTATCATAACTTCGCTATTTTTTCTCAAACACCCTAATTTTCAAAAATCAACCTCCACCAACCCAACAAAAAGTAAAACAACAACAACATCAACTCCAATAATACTTTCACATAGAAATCTAAAGCATCAAACTCAGCAGGACAAAAGCATTCACAATTCACATCATGCATGTTTCCAGAAACAGCAAATCACGAGAAAGAGATATACCATATTCCACACGCTGTCTTTTCCCCAGCTCAGGAAACAGCGAAGCTGGCTGCTGCTGCCTTCTGATGTCGCCGTGAATCCAACCACGTCCGGCCATTCTTCTCTCGTTTTGATAACTAAGAGATTGGAGACGGTAAAAATGAGGTGAATTTTCCTATGTTAGGGTTTGAAGCAACGGATCTTCTGGCAGTTTCTTCACCGGAGTTTCTACTTAAACAGTAACGCCTTCTTCCCTTCAACACTGAGAAGCTCCCTTTTATATCCTCGTGAATGCCGAATTCCCCCTTCTTTTAATTAATTATAAATTAATTCAGTAATTAAGAAAAATACTTGTATTATTAAATACTCTATTGAGTATTTAACTAAAATTTCGTAATTCATCTCACTATCGTTTCTTTCTTTTTCTTTAGACATTAATTATTATTTTTATTATAATTCTTTATACATATATTTGTTTCCACACCAACTCAGCCCTTAGGAATGTTTTAGCTTTGGCTAATAATGTTTTATGTGTTTATTTGTTTGTTTCTAATATTATATATTATGACAAGGTACTTAACTTCAAACAAGTGTACATGTATAAATGTATTCATGCAAAATGTATTTATGTGTATTTGCAAATAATAATTGTCGATTAGTAATACTATTCCGTCTTCTAATTAAAGAGATAGCTCTAAATTATGCAATATTTTCACAATCAGATTAAATTGGATTTGATTTATAAGTTGTGTTACAATATTTCAATCAACAATAGCATTTGGTGTAATCATACCTATTCGGTTTTGTTTTCTTGGAAGGAAGTAACAATGCATTTTTTCTAACATCACTCACGTGCACTAACCATACAATTTAGTATTCATGTAATGAGTTATTATCTTGATTCGAATATTTTAATATCTGAACGTTTATTAACATTTATTTTCCGATCTAACGGAGGACGACGAGAGTGACGAGAGTGGAAAGAGGTAAGTGATAGCCATCACACTCATAGTTATTAAAGGCACGCCTCGAGCGTGCCCAATGCGCGCCTTTGCCAAGTCTATGACTCTTGCGCCTTAATATTGGTTTTCAATGTTTGGAGTTCTAAGGCTCGCACATTTTTGCGCCTCAATATTTAACCGTCGGGTGTGCCTTGTGAATGTGTTTGTTTTATAATGTTTAACATTGTTTATGACTTGAAATAATAATTTCTTTTTAGTAAAGTAGCACTTTTAAAATGACGAACAACTTTTCGCATACCTAAAATATATTATATGGACTACAATTTATTCACAAATTTCAAATTAGGAATTAAGTTAGAGTTTAAAGGTAGGGTTCCATTTCATGACCCCTCCAAGTCTCAAATTACAACATAGGTTGCCACCAATTGTCGTCACCGCCCGCCGACCATTGACCGTCGCTGCCCTTCCACCAGCTGCCACCCGTACAAATTTTTTGCTGCTACTGTTTTGTGAATTGTGTAATACTTTAATTGACTTGTTTTATTTTAATTATTATGACTTTTCAAGCATGCATGTTTAGTTTTAGTATAAATAGCTTAATTAATGTGTTGTACTTATGTAAACTATATTATATATGTTTTTAAAATTATGTTGTATGTACGTTATATGTAGTGTAGAATAAGTTAGAGTGCATAAATATATGTTTATGCTTTCAGGTGCATAGAAGACTTTATATTTTTAAAATATTAAATATTACTTCTCTTAAAAAAATTACTATAAATTATCCTAAATAATGATAATATTACTCTTTTATTATGAAAGATAACAATTTAATGTAAAATAATACTAGTATTTATTTGTACAAAATAGTTTAAATAGAGTTAAATTCATTTTTTGTCCTATAATTAAGCAAAACTTTGATTTTTGCTCTAAAAAAGATACGTGGTTCAATTTTGCCCTATAACTAATGAATTATTTTAATTTTTGCCCATCTTCGCCGGAAATGCAAATTTTGCCGGAATCCGCCATGTCATGCTTCAATTCCGATTGGTCAATCCGACGTGGCAATTTTAACTTTTTTTGAGCCAATGAATCCTCCACGTAATATTCCACCTATTTATTTTATTTTATTTTTTTCATATTCCACTGTGCTCCACAAAATCAAGATTCCACTGAGTAACCCTCTGCATTGTGGCGTAACCTCCAGTGGCAAAGGCCGTCAGAAGATTGAGGGTTGATGCAGCCTGGCAATACGCCTTATCATCCTATTAGGATTAGGGATTCTCAGATTTCTCATCGAAGGCATCACCATTAATGTTATCTCCCTTGTAACTTGGGAGCTTCACTCCATCATTTTCCTCACGTCACCTCCGCAGCCCGTCAACCACATCGACCCCGCCACACAAGGCCACCACTACAGCCGAATCCGGCGTCGTCGAAAAAACAACACCAGTCACTGTCGAAGCCGCCGAAGGCTGCAGCTGAATAGCGCGATCCTTTCCCGATCAATAAAAGAACGTGGAATGGTTTAAGTCAAAATCTATACATAAAATAATAAAATCACCAATAGACATTTAACTTCTCAGCACTGCATCATTTCCCTCGACGATAGAGCAATATAAAACACACGCCAACTGCATAATTATTTTCAATTCAAACATAAACAGCAAAAATGCAGCATCCAATGAATCCCCTAAGCCTAAACTTCAATCAAAATGATTAAATAAAGACTAGCCGATGACATCTTTATTGGAGTCCGACGACGGCGATGAAGGAATTATCGGCTGCGCATCGGCGGCATTGCAGCCTTCCTGCTCGGACTTCACCATAGGCACGAGAGGGCCAATTGAAGTGCGTGGCCACCCATTTTGAGCGAATCGAAGAGTGAGGGAGAGCTACATGCGAAAAGGAGAGGGTTTATAGCGTGAATTCCGTAGGATTGAAGAAAGAAACGGCGGAGAGGGATACTGTGGACGTCTGTGTGTTCTGGAGAGAGAACAGATTTTGTTGATTTGGAAATAAAATAAATAGGTGGAATATGACGTGGTGGATTTATTGGTTCAAAAAAAATTAAAATTGCCATGTCGGATTGATCAATCGGAATTGAAGCATGACATGGTAGATTCCGGCGAAAATGGGCAAAAATTGAAATAATTCATTAGTTATAGGGCAAAATTAAACCACTTATTTTTTTAGGATAAAAA
This sequence comes from Pogostemon cablin, assembly GCA_023678885.1. Lineage (NCBI taxonomy): Eukaryota > Viridiplantae > Streptophyta > Magnoliopsida > Lamiales > Lamiaceae > Pogostemon > Pogostemon cablin. Next base: position 31,408,116 of record CM042995.1, read on the forward strand.
TTAAAATTTTACTAGGACAAAAAATAAATTTAACTCATTTAAATACAAACGGCGGAAGGCATCAAGTTTAAAAAAGAATAAAAACTTCAATGTTGGCCAGCTTGTCCAATGTGGGCCCTAACCAATAGACCGAAAGATAAGCCTACATGCAAAAAAAAAAAAAAAACTTATCGTGGCCCACCCAACAAAAACTCTCCGATTAATCATAATTCTTCAAATTAATACTCTATATCATACTTCCAAAATGTCAATTTTTCTATTTTAGGTGGTCCACCAAAGAATCACTCTTCATTTTTTATACATAGAATTTACACACACTCGCTAATATAATTAAAATATAATGTCTACACTCCTATTAATATAATTATTCATTACATATTAAATAATAATATTTTTTAATTCATGTGATTATTCTTTAAGTGGAACAGAAAGAGTATATATTGGCAAACACAAGTGTTTGAACTTTTCATGACAATTATTGAATAAAGAATGGTAATACTTTAATAATAAAAAATATTTATAAAATGTGATAATTATATAATAAATTATTTTATTTCATAAATAATTTATAATATAAATAAAATTTATAATATTTTTAATAAAAAGTAGTATATTTTAATAATAAATAATATTCTTCTCGTCTCATTGAGATATATATTTTTTTTTCTGTATGAAAATTTAAAAATATAATAATTTAAATATATGATGAGTAGTTATATTAATGTTGGGTGTGAATGTATATGCGGAGAATAATATTATTTTGTGAGTTACATAAATCTAAAAATAAAATAAATTACTTCATATGGTATTAAATATCAAAATAGCATAATGATACGTATAAGTGGCGGAGGCACAATACCTATAGTTAAAATCCTTAAAAATATAAAAATAATCTCATGCGGTATAATAATCTGCGGCGCACACAATAAATTAATGTATTTTATTTTTTTATATTTTAAATTCTGAAATTTAATTCTTCGCTTCTTGTTTACTCCTGACACGACACACTCTTTCCCAAAGCAACTTGATTTTCCTTTCAAAATTCTATCTTCTCTTGATTTTCCCCTTTTAGCCATAAATCAATCTTGCAAATCCATATCGCGTAATCTTTCACCTAACTCACACTGATTCGAGGGCCATCGTTTCGTCGGTCGAAGGTGAGAAATTCTTGTTACACTCTCTTGCCTAATTTATTTTATGATTATCACACTACTACTGTTCTACTTGAATTGAATATTTTATCCGTACTAATCTAGTTAGGGGTTTTAGATTCTAATCTGGCATTAAATTTCGTCTGAAATTGATGTGTATTGATCCAGATTTCTGGGGCTTCTTTCAGTTGCTGGGAAGCTAAAGAATTGTAGTTTCTTCCCCACTGTATGGATTCATTTTAATTATTTTTTGCTTTGTAGCTTTAATTATCGCTTGTTCTTGATGAATTTGGTACCAATTTGATTTGGAAAACTTAGTTGAATGGGTGATTTAGTGGGCCCTCGTCTCTATAGCTGCTACAAATGCCGGAATCATGTTTGCCTTCACGATGACATAATCTCTAAGGCTTTTCAGGTGATGATCTTCTGTGAACTGTTCATTTTCCAGTTGTTTTCGCTTATTTTGTTGTCGTTTTCGAGCCTCTTATTGTGCCTCTAGGAGCTTTTAATCTTCACCATACAGCGAGATTCTAATATGGAGAACTAGGTTGCTAAATTGATCATACATATAGTCTCTTGAAATTAGTGTTTGGAAGCAAGAAAATGATGCCTTAGGAGCTGTTTATTCTTGCCATTATTATTTTTGTTGTTGTTTTCGAGCCTAATTTGTGTCTAGCAGCTTTTAATCTTCATCATATTATGAGATTCCAAAATGGAGAACTAAGTTGCTGAACTGAACACACATCTAATCCTTTGTTTAAGTGTTTGAAAGGTAGAACATGGGGCCTCAGTAGCTATTTATTCTTGCAATTTTTATGGCGAATATTTTGGTTATCTCTGAGCCACCTAAAGTTCCCCAAGCAGCTTTTAATAATCATCATATGACAATGTCGATTCATGTCCAATAATTCACAGTGGGATCAAGGCTTAGTTGTTTGTTGTGATCATTGTTTGTTACTTTTTCCTTTTTTTTTTGAATGAGATTTGTATCTCCCCGTTAAGTAAATGTAGGGTTCTACTGTCTTGCTGCTGATTGTGTCACTATTCAAGTCTTCATAAGACTGCCTGTAATCTTTGCACTTACAACGATGCAGTTAGCTAGCATATCTGTCATTATGCATTTGTTACTACTATTTTGGTTAAACAAGCTTCTTGAAGGAAAAAGCTCCGAAGAGAGTTGATGTGTAATATCATGGTGTAATGACACGTCTCAGGGAAGGCATGGAAGAGCATTTCTATTCTCTCATGCAATGAATGTTGTTGTTGGGGTGAAAGAGGACAGGCGTCTCATGACTGGACTCCACACGGTTGCTGATATTACCTGCTCAGATTGCAGTGAGGTGTTAGGGTGGAAATACGAACGAGCCTATGAGGAGTCACAGAAATACAAGGAAGGTAAATTCATATTTGAGAAGTCAAAAATTGTCAAGGAGAACTGGTAGCCCTGCATGTTGAGTCGATGTAATTATGGTGGATAAACTTTATGAATTCATGATTTCATTCTACATATAGGAGTTCATTGGTTTAAGTGTTCAATCTGTAAAGCCATTGCCCAGAATCATAAAGTTCATTGTAGTCGGTCGTGCTAAAAACGTTGTCATTGTCACATGTTATCTAATGTGAAGTTTGTGAAACGGGCATGATTTGTCTTTTGGCAGTATTTCCGCGTAGCACGAGAAAGGCTTAGTTTCTCATAGTCGTCGTTGTGTTTTGAACGTCGCTCTGTTTATGGATGCATTTCAAGTAATAACAAAGGTCTTGCAGATGCTATGTTTGATGTTAAATTTGTTGAGTTGGAGAATGCTAAACCAGTGTTGTCCTAGCTAAATCAAAAGTGGATCATTTATAAAATGAAATTTCATTTCTTACATTATATCCAAATGCAAAATGCAAGAAGGGTTTTCATATCCAAATTAACAGGGTTTTAGGGCCTCTTAATTTCTTGACATTTGCTAAATGGAATTTATTTTGTTATGTCGATTCTAAAGATGATATCAAAATGCAGCACCCGGGTGCACCCCTAGGGTGAACCCACTTTAAAAAAACGTATACAAATATAAATAAAAATAAAAATATATACAATTATGAATAAAAATGTATAGAATTAATTGTTAGTTTTTTTAATAAAAATTTGAGTGTAAAAATATACAATTATTAAAAAACATGTATACAGTATTGAATAAAAAGTTATACACGTACGGATGCTATTTTTTTTAATGAAAAACTTAGTATGAAAAAAGTATACAATTATTAAAAAACACATATACAAAATAGAATAATAATATACAAAATAGAATAAAAAGTTATATACATATGGGTGCACCAACTCAATTTATTTTCATCAATATTTTGAATATTAGTACGAATATTGAGTAATTAATTCCGATTAGTCCTGCATAATATAATATATGGCAATATAAATTCAAACGCCACGTATTAAAATCCTCATTCATATTAAACACGCTTATCGAAATTGGGAATCAAATAAGGCAAAAGCCCGGGGACACGGAAAGATGCTCCGTGTCCCCATGTGAACACAACCCTCCCCTCCAATCCTATTTAAGCCTATGTATTGCTAGGGGTTTAAATTGTAAAGGGCATGAAAATTGTAAATGCGCCCGGGTGCACAAGAGCCTCACTCGTCAAATAATGTTACCGAAAAATGCGACATCTCTCCAGGCAATCTAAATCGCGTTTGTCTGTAGAACCACGCTTTCAACATTTCAATTCCAATATTCCATTGGCCGACTTCGCATCTCTCATAGAAGAAACCGGAGATACGTTCTGAAAGTGAGAGTAATGTACCTGCAGAAGCCGTTTTGGAGCGACACCTTGAAGCCCGCGGCGGAAGCCGAGCCGCCGTTGCCGGTTCTCGAGTTGGTTAAATCGCTCGATAAGCAGCGACTCTACCGGGAGGTGACTCTCGCGCTCCGGACCGGCCTCCGAGAAGCGCGAGCTGAGTTCTCTTTCCTCCGAACCCGTGGACTTCGTAGCATTCTCAAGTTCCTCCGATCCGTTGCCGAGTCGGATGAGACGATTAATCTCTTTTGCCATTCGCAATCAATCCCCGAACTGCAAGGTGTTTTTCTATATTTTTTGTTGTATTTGAGTGTTCTGGTGGTACGCAATTGATGTTTCGAAATTGAATTTGGTTTGTGCTGTGTTGTTTTTGACAAAGCAGTATGTTGATCCCAGGGTCGCGTGTATAGTGAAAATTAGCCGCATGGTTTTGAGTTTGATGATGACTTGTAGCTCTACTCCTTGATTTGTCATGTTATGTAATCTTAATCAATGGAAGCCGTGCTAAATGAATTTCTGAGAGCTCATTATTAAATTTGGTTCCTTATCGGAGAATAGTTTTTGAGTTTGATTTGTACTTTAGCGAATGAGCTTTAGGATTTAAGCATTAAGGATTTGAGAAATTTGAGAATAGTGCTAAAAACCTGAAACGGTTCATCAACTCTCTGCTTTCTTACATTCTTCTGGTTGAAATGTGAAATTGGATTCATGCTTTGGCTGTTATGTTCATGATCAAACTCATGTAAGCTCTTAAAATGAATATTTATTTGGCATCACTATTCAGTCAAACAAGTTATGATTGCTTTTTTTCTGATGGAAGGGAAGAGTGAGGATGATGTGTTGATTGAATGAGGCTTATTTTTGTACTATTGTTGACTACAGACAAGAAACCTTGTCCCTTTTCATTCAGTGTGTTTTCTTCACGACATTGTATCTCTTATGTTGGATTTGCACTGATGCTGTTTATGCGATGGTGGTAGGAGACAATTTCAATTGCATGATATCATAGTCTTCTACTAATTTTACAGTTTTACTCTCCTTTTTTTGTTAACACAAACTAAATGTTGCTTGTCGGTTTTATTTAATAGTGGTGCCAGTGCTGTTTCAACACAGCCTTAAAGAGGTGGAGGACCAGATAGTCACAAATCTGGATCACATATTTACCGTGGAACCAATGGAGATAAGTAGCCCTTCAACTGATGCTGAAGTGGCACTTGCACTACGAGTTCTAGAAGGTTGCTGTCTTCTTCATCATGAAAGTTCAATTTTGGCTCATCAACACAAGGCAATTACTGTAAGTGAATAGAAACCAGATCTACATCTGCTGATTGATTTTGATTCAGCTATCACGAATTCTTGATGCTGTTGCCAATGCTGAATGAGCTTTCATTAATGTATGGCAGGTCTTGATGAATATCTTGTCAACTCGTGGAGTACTTGAGCAGGGTGCATGCCTAGATGCTTTGATTTCAATTATGCTGGATTCATCTTCCAATCAAATAGTATGTCTTACTACCTTACAGTAAATATTTCAGAAAGTCGCAATTTTAATTATCTTACCACAATATCTGGCAGCAGGTTTGAATTAATTTTGTCAGCTTGAACCATTTCTTTTCTCTTTTTCATATTGAATGAAGTTATCAAGATTAAAAAAATTATTAGATTATCATTCAACATGTAAATAGATGGCATTTATAAGAATGCTGGTATTAATAGTGCACACACATAGTCGTATGTATAACATTGGAATTTTTGTTTGTTTTGCTTTTTTATTCTTGATAAGCGCAAATCTAAACAAAATATTGGCTTATTATTTTCATTGATCTAAGTTCAGATTGCGATTTGGCTGGTATGAAGATTTTTGTACAGCCTAATTAATGAGCTTCCTTGTAGTGTGACTGATTATTGATGTTTACTATTCATTTACGTGGCAGGATTTTGAGGAATGCAATGGCATAGAGGAAGTTGCAGTTCTTATTAGAGATAAACAAGTTGAGGAAAATCTAAGGTATCTTTTGATCTATGTCCAACTTCTTGCTGAAAGTTAGACTCTGATCTATGTCCAAGTTCTTAACTTACATGTATTTCCATCTATGTTTTCAATCGGGTGTTTACCTCATCATGTAATCAGGTTAAAATGCAGTGAGTTTTTGTTGCTTCTTATTGGGCGGGTGTTTACCTCATCATGTAATCAGGTTAAAATGTGGTGAGTTTTTGTTGCTTCTTATTGGGCACGTCAATGGAAGGGAAACACCTCCAATGATGACAATACACGAAGATGTAAGGCGGTTCCTTGGAGAAAAATCTGCCTCCTTAATCTGGGCTGCTAGTCAATTTGGATCAACTCTGGATCCTGAACAAAGATTGACAGCTTTGCATATTCAAGCCCGACGAGTGCTGGAATCAATCGATCTCTACTAAGCAACAAACTTTACAGATGAAGTTGTTTACATCTCTGATATCTAAAAAACTGTGAGTGATTGCTTTGTATAGAATTTTTAATGGTGTACAGAGATTTACAGCATTGAACTAAACATGTTCTAATTTCATTTGTGCTGTTAAGTTATCCAATATTTCGTAGATTTCTTTAGCTTTCTTGTGTGACCCGTCTCTCGCCATGAACACGTGAGTTTCGTCTTTACCCTCGATCCAACTGCAACCAGGATTCTTATGCAGTTGTTCATCCTGCATCTGCTGTCTTATCTTTCTTAGCTCACACCATTTTCCTGTTGAGGCATATAAATTTGCTTGCATCACATAGTTACTCGAATTTTCTGGTTCTAAATTGATGAGCTTCTGAGCTGCTATTTCTCCTAGATCCACATCCCCATGGATAATACATCCACCTAACAATGCACCCCAAATCACTGTATCAGGATCCATAGGCATTCTCTCGACCATCTCATATGCTCGTTTTAGTTCACCAGCTCGGCTCAGTAGGTCGACCATACACGTATAATGTTTCAATGTAGGCATTACACCATATGACCCCATTGCATCAAATAATTCCCGTCCTGTCTCGACTGACCCTGCATGAATGCATGAAGATAGAACAGCCAGGAAAGTGACACTGTCCGGTTTAAAGCCATTAACTAGCATTTCACGAAAGAAATCAATTCCTTCTTCCCCATAACCATGCATAGCATATGCATTTAGCATTGCGTTTTGTATGACCAGATTACGGTTTAGGGTCCTATAGTACACTAGTTCAGCATACTTCATTATACCACACTTTGCATACATATCTACCAGAGCAGCACTGATATACGCATCTGAGTCGTATCCGTGTCTGATTGCATGCGCATGAACCTGCTTCCCTCGCTCGATTGTAGCCAACCTTGCACAGGCAGGTAAAGCTATTCCAACTGTGTAGATATCAGGTTTCAAATTTGAACTCTTCATATCAGAAAATAACTGCAGGGCTAGCTCATGATGATCATTCTCCACATATCCTGCAATTATTCCGTTCCATGTATATGCATTCGGTTCAAAGCCACTGTTCTTCATCCATAGAAGAACACACTGCATTTTTTCTAATTGGTTGCATATAGCATAACCTGAAACTAGAGCATTCCATATCACTATATCTCTTTCAGGTACTTGGCGAAATGCTTTCTCTGCAGATTCCAGATCCCAGCATTGGCAGTATAAGTCGACCAATGCTCCACCGATGAACAGATTCGACTGGAGGCCTTTGACTATACAATATGAGTGGATCCCTTTTCCCAGTCTCAGACAACCCATCTCCGAGCAAGCGTTGACAGCGCTACCCAAGGTAAACGAATCAGGTTCAATCCCTCCTTTCATTAAATCTACGAATAATGCCAATGCCTCGTTGAACATGAAGTTCTCTGCATAGCCTGAGATCATTGAGTTCCATGAGATCAAGTCCTTTGATTCCATCATACTGAAAAGCTCCTTTGCCTTTAGAATCTCCCCGTTTTCGCAGTATCCTGCAATCATAGTATTGAAAGACACCTCATCCCTCACCGAAAACTTAGAGAACACCTTGAAAGCATTTTCCATGACACCACACCTCCGATACAGATCTATCAGCCCGTTGACAACGTAAGGACTGGACATAAATCCACGCCTCGTTATATATCCATACATTTCTTTCCCCAAACTTAGCTTCCTCAATCTTGCACAAGCTGGAAGAACACTAGCTAATATTCGTGCATTCGGGTCAAATCCATTGTCTTCCATCTTATACACCATCTCAATAGCTTCCTCGTCGTATTCATTCTGAGCAAATCCACCAATTAAAGCACTCCAAGAAACGAAATTCGGCTTGAAATCATTCTTCCCCAACATATCCTCCAAATAATCCAAAGCCTCAAACACCCTCCCATTAGCAGCACAAGCTGTAACCATAGAATTCCAAGAAACACAATCCCTTTCGACCAAATTATCGAAAACATTCTCTGCATTACTCAAGCTCCCACATTTGCCATACATGTCGATCAACGCATTCCCCACGTAAGCATGCGAGAGAACTCCCACCTTCGTTGCCATTCCATGTAACTGCTTTCCCAAATCAACCCCACCATAACCACCACAAATCTTGAACGCCACCGGAAAAACGAAGAACTCCAAATCAACATCCTCGATCAGCAATCTTTCCAAGTAGTCAAATGCTTTGCCGCAGAGCTCGTGATCGAGAAACACATTGAGAAGAGCTGTGTACGAGTACAAGTTTCTTTCAGTCATTTTATCGAACACTTGAACTGCATTGTTTAAACAGCCACATCTAGCGTACATTTGGAACAGCTTGGTGGAGACGAACTCCCTCTCGTGAAACCCATTCTTGAGCAAGTGGGAATGAAGTTGTTTTCCGTAGGTGGGGCAGTTGCAGGAATCGAGCGCTGATGAATAGGTGGTGGAATTCTGTTTTCCGTCGAGGAAGGGATAAATGGTTCGATGAGTTTGAGGAATTGATTGATTTGGTCTGGATTCTTGAAATGAGAGACGGTGCTGGAGCTGGGTGGCTCTTGGGGGCTCAGTCGCCTGTCGCGGCGGCGCTTGGATCAATGGTTTGCTTACGGAAATCATTCCGCCGGTTTCTGAAATTTCGTCGAACCGGTTTTAGAGACCATATGTCGTAGACTCCAAATACTACAAATTAAAATTGCAAATAAAATCTGTTTTAAAATAAATTAAGCATTTTTTTAAATAAAATTAGGATGTTAATTTTGTTACATTTGATTAGCTGAAAATAAAGTGCAATGTTAGAACTATTTGTTTGACTTGATGGACGATAATTTCATACCATGGAAAATACTTGCTCCAGCTTATGATGCATTTATTTATTTAATTAATTAAATAAGGTTCTAGTTGTTATCCAATTTGGATTTGAATTTGTAAATAAAATAAAAGATTAAAAAAAGGAAAAAAAGATTGAGTGGAAATAAAATAATGGTGGTGGGGAGAAATATGGGGATAATTGTTGAGCACGCTTGCCGGTAAGAATGTTTTGGGCCCCACTTTCCTTCTTCTCTCACCAAACAGTGCTTTTAGAAACTACTATCGCCAACTCAAGTGAAGTTAGGTTTGCCACGTGTTCCTTATTTGTCGGTTTTATTTCTTTATTACCACTACATAATTTTTGGGTTAAAGCATTATTACATAATTTATTATTTATACTGAAGAGCTAGTCTCCTCTAAACTCATTGTAGGATATATACAAAGTTGGATCACCTATTTCACTTTTATGTTTCATTTCTTATTCAATCTATTAATACATGTTTGCCACATGTATTAAGCAAGACCTAAAATACAATCATATGCCCCAAGGTTTTAATGGTCATTAATTAGGATATATTATTTTTATGAAAAACAAGTTATGAAATATGGAGTGAAACACGGTTGTGGAATAGGGTATTCGGATTGGATATATCCAACATGTAAATCGTAATATAATTGATCATATTTTGCACATTATGTTTTATAGACTCCTATTCATTCATGTTATCAAAAGATCATGCAAAATTATTGACAATCAACATGAAGTGACTCTAAATATTGTAAATTTGTAAATTTTGAATTTTGATCAACTCAAAATTTGTTTTATTAAAATTCAAACAAACATAAAGTATCACTATTTATAAATAATTGTAGTCTTACTTTTACTTCGAGAAATTTAAGAGACCAGTGATTGTCTTTGATAGAATAATCTATCTTAAATTCCCTCACATTCCAACCTAACAGAACAGATTAATCATAATAAGTCAATTGATTTAAAAAAGCTTACCCCGTTCCAGTAATTATCAAATCCCAATACAACAGAATAATAGAGTTAAATAATAACAACACAATTAATCAACAAATGATACACCAATGCCACCACCCCTACGCACAAGCAAACATCTTAGTTATAATTCCATGTACGATTGTACTCCACTAAAGTATGAGCTAGTTGAGGGGGGGAAAATCGTGAGTTGTTCAATTTTTTTTTAGAAAAAAGTTACTCCCAATAAAACCCTTTCACACTTTTTTTTAATTTGTCCCATAAAACTCCCTACGCCAAAAAAAAAATATTGCTTTTATCCAATAATAATTTTAAATTAACTTTTTGTCAAATATATCATTATTTTATAAATTCTTATTATCTAAAAATACCATTTAATCTGTGAAGACAATAAACTTGATCTAAAAGAGCCACTTCTCTTCAATAACAAGAAATTCTCGAGGGAGAGAGTATATACTGTTGTAAACAGCTTGTGGATATTGTCCGCTTTGGTACTTCAGGACCTCACGGGTTTAAAACGCGTCCACAAGTAAAGGCTTCAAGCCCTGCTTATAAGCAGGCACACAATCCCGTGTGCGAGCGATGTGGGAACTTCAGGTTCACAACACACCTTCCCATCGCGAGCATCGTGCTGATAACGTGTTGTAAACAGCTTGTGGATATTGTCCGCTTTGGTACTTCAGGACCTCACGGGTTTAAAACGCGTCCACAATTAAAGGCTTCAAGCCCTGCATATAAGCACACACACAATCCCGTGTGTGAGCGATGTGGGAACTTCAGGTTCACAACACATTACTCCATTTTACTACCTTCATCCTTCACAAATGAATTAATTTTATCATTTTGGTCTATTCAATTTTAAAGTACTCTCTCCGTCCCGCCCAAAGGTTATTTTTGCTTTTTGCACGTTAATTAAAAAATATTATTATTTAATGTATAGTGAGTAGTTGTATTAGTGAGAGTGTGGGTCTCTTATTTTTATTGTATTAGTGGGCATGTATGAGCCCTATATGTGTAAAAAGGAAAATATGACTCTTTGGATAAGACGTCAAAATAGATTAAAGTGACCCTGTAAGTGAGATGGATGGAGTAATCATTTTCTTTTTCTTTTTTTTTGGTAAAAGGGTAAATATATGACTCACTCCTCACTAGACATGCACCCCGGTTCGGAACCGCCGGTTCCGGTTCCAAGGTAGGGGGAACCGGAACCGAACCGGGGTATGAAGGTTTCGGTTCCGGAACCGACGGTTCCGGTTTTAAAATTTTTTTTTTTTTTGGATTTTAAGCTTAAAAAAAAAAATGAAAAACCGGCGGTTCGAACCGGAACCGCCGGTTTTTTCCCAAATATGAGGAACCGGAACCGAACCTTCCTTAGCCGGTTCCGATTTTTTTTTTGCCTGTTCCGAAACCGGCGGTTCCGGTTCCGGTTAAAACCGGCGGTTCCCCAGTTCGAACCGCCGGTTTTGGTTCCGATGTGCATGTCTACTCCTCACAGTTAATATAACTAACTATTTTATATAAAATAATACTTCCTCCGTCCCGGGTATTTTTACCCGTTTGTACGGGCACGGAGATTAAGACGTTTTATTTTTTTAATATATAATGTAAGAGAAAGTAGGGATAAATTAGTAATTTAAAAAGAAAAAGTGAATAAAGTTATTGAGAATGATGAATAAAGTGTAAAAAAGTAATTAAAGTTGTTGGGATTGTAAAAAGTAGGTAATAAAATATTATGTATTTTTGCCAAAAATGGAATGGGTAAAAATACGTGAGACACCCCAAAATGAAAAGTGGGTAAAAATACGTGGGACGGATGGAGTAATATATTCTTAATTTACATAATTAAAAAAAAACGTATGGAGGGAGTATAAAATAATAGAAACACGTCCTCTAGTTGGAGTATATACTATAATAAGAATAATTAAATTGATAGAGAGAGAGAGAGTAGAGTTGCAATCAAATCTTAGAGCAGTAGTAGCAGGTCAGGGTTATTGATGAGTGCATAGTGGGGTATGTACCTACCCACTACCATACCCAAGTCCCCACTTCTCTCAACTCAATTTTACTCCCTTCCAAGTGCTCACCATGTGCCCCCCCCCCCCACCACCCACCCACCCACCCCCCTTTCTACATATATATGTTCAATGTGCTTTCATGGTTGGAAGAATCTTACAAACACGTATGTTTCCGGTAACACCCACCTCACTCTCCTTAACACTACTTTGCACAAACAAAAAAAGCTTTATCCAATTTACTATTAGACAAAATAGTTTTATTATTTATTTTTTAAATATATTTTATCATCAATCAATTGCCGTGCAGGAAGCCAGAATATTACTCCCTCCGTCCCAAATTCAAGTTCACATTTACTGTAGATACGGAGTTTAAGAAAAGTCACTTTTTGACTTACTTTTGAGGGTAGTATGGTATTTTTGGGTAATAAATAAATGATAAAGTATGTTATGTGTGTTAAAAAAGTGATGGCAAATTTGAAATTAAAGTATGTTAGAGGGATATTAGTTTGTTGCTTTTTCCTTTTATGGAAGTGTGAAGTTGAATTTGGGACGTACCAAAACGGAAAGTGTGAAGTTGAAGTTGGGACGGAGGGAGTAATTCTTATTAATATTATTATTATTATTAAAGACTGCAAGAAATTACCTTGGGGAGCATAATTATTAAATTAATGCGAACTCTCTCTTAGGTGTAATGAATCATCAATCCCACTAAATCACAATGTAAGCTTAATTAATACACTGATCAGCATTGCCATTATTCCTTAAATATTCTTTTTTTAATTAAAATAAACAGAGAAGGAAATCTTTATGGGACAACTTGAAATCAAGATTTCTTCAGCTAGCTAGTCATCATCATCATGAGTGTCGGAAGAATAAATTATGCAGTATTTGGATTTTTTTTTCTTTTTTTTCTTTTCTTTTTGTAATTTCATCTGACAAGACTTTTTTTTTTATTTAAAAAAAAGTTGAATTGTCCCAACTATCAAATTATGAACCACCCCACAAATGATGCTTATTAAGTAGAATTAAAATAGCACTAAACTACAAACAATTAGTAAAATAAATTACTAAATACTACTGCCTCCATCAAATTCATTTTACTATTTTCGGTGTCCATTTCAAAAATATTCATTTCCTCTAATTAGTAAAAAATACACAGTATGACCCACCACTTTCCTCTAATACAATTATCCACTTTACATATAATAATAATACTCCTTAATTCACGTGCAAAAAATAAATGGATACCTTAAAACCGGACGGAGGGAGTATAATATAAAAATATATATCTATTTAGACCTAAGTAAGAACAAGGGTTTCAATTTCAAACTCCCAACAACTATGTATGAACTTCTCACATTTGAGAATAATCAATTCATGCTTAAATATATGCACATTTATTTAATATTTAAATACCATATTATCCAAATTTCATAATATATTACTCCCTCCGTCCCAACTTCAACTTCACACTTTCCGTTTTGGTACGTCCCAAATTCAACTTCACACTTCCATAAAAGGAAAAAGCAACAAACTAATATCCCTCTAACATACTTTAATTTCAAATTTGCCATCACTTTTTTAACACACATAACATATTTTATCATTTATTTATTACCCAAAAATACCATACTACCCTCAAAAGTAAGTCAAAAAGTGACTTTTCTTAAACTCCGTATCTACAGTAAATGTGTACTTGAATTTGGGACGGAGGGAGTATTTATTAGTATTAAATAAATAAATAAATAAGCAGTGACTAAAAAAAGAAGGAAATTTTGTTGGAACAGTATTGTGCAGAAGCAGGCACTGAAGCAAAGTCTGTAAATGACAAATTAATATCTGCTGCAAGAAACATCAAGTACCATATAAAAGAAGAATTTCATAATTTTCTCAAAAAACAAAAATAAAATTTCTGCAATACAATTAAAGCAAATCTGGGAAACAACAAACAGCTGATCAAAGAAAAACACACCATAGAAGTAAAGTTATGATCAGATTTCCAGAAAAAGAAAATTAAAAAAAGATATATCAACACATGCAAAACCTATCTGCTGTTAATTAGTTGATCTCATCATCTGATATATCTCATAATCATGTCATCGTAGTTTTCAGACAAGTCTCACTCACCCACCACCTTGTAAAACAAATTACCAAGAAAAAAAAAAAATTAATACAAGATCATAATTTTTAAATTAATATATAATAATATATATAATATAATTAACACAAACTTTACTTCTAATTCTTGATCATCTTCACCAGGTTCCTCCACTCAGCATTCCATTCCAGTACCCATTTGTCTCTCCTGTTTCTCTCTCCTCCACAAACTGATGATGATGATCATCGCCATTGTTAGAAACTGGGACCTTCAATTCCTCAAAAGGGAAAGAAACCCTCGATGGGTTCGCATGATCTTGGTTTATGCTGCCATAGTTGTCGAGTCCGAATCCCAAACTCGGTTTGAACTCAGTCATAGCGCTGAAACCGGCTGAGTAGACCGAGTTGGAATCGGACATCAGAGAACTGAAACCACCCGTCTTGAAAAGCTCCATTACAGGGAGATGGGGGGAAGGATTCAACGTTGGGGGGTTATTACAGTACGGAAGAGCAACGAATTCCGACACCCCATTACACGGGTTGTAAGCTAAATTTAGGTCTTGACCTTCGTGGATCTTATTAGGGTTTTGTGGGGTCGGATCTGAAAACAACTTCTTCGAAGCAGATGATGATGATGAGGAGGAAGATGATGATGATCGTCTGTTCTTCCTCGAACCACCGCCGACGGGAACGTTCCAGAGAGAACCGCCGTCGGTCCAATATCTCCGGCAAGTCTTGCAGAAGTAACGAGGTTGTGAGAGGCTGTAGTTGTTGTAATAACAGAATTTGGTGTTGGTGGAGTTGCATCTTGGGCAGTTCACAGCTTGTTCCTTCTGTGGTCTTGGTTTCTTTTCTGGTACTCCAGATTTCACCACTCCAATTCCCTAGATTATTCAATTTCATATATTTGACAAAATATATTTAAAAAAAAAAACTCGTATATTTGACAAACTTTAAAAGAAAATAAAAAAAACTGGATTACTCAATTTTAGAACAGGAATATCATGGGTTGATGGAAGAACAAAGAAGGGTGAGAAATATATATTTCTGGGATTTAAAGAAGTTATTACAGAAAACAAACAAGCAAGAAAAAAACAAAATCAAATTAACAATTAATGCTTTAGTTAAATTCTGCAGAAGGTGGAGGTAGCACTACTTTCCACAGAGATGAAAACACACGCAAAAATCGAAAGCAAAAGGGTAATATTAATTAGTGGGGTTTGATCATAGTAAAGTTGAGGAACAATGTGGGGGGGGGGGGGGGGGGGGGGCAGAGAATTAGAAAGAGAGAGAGAAAAATTAGTTTATTTATTTCAGAGAAACAAAGCAAAGCAAAAAGGAAGAGGAGAAAATGAAGAAATGGTAAATTAGGGCTAGAAAGATGTTGTCATGATATCATAGAGAGAAAATAAAAGCATGTCTTTTAGCTTTACCTGTGGCCACTGAGCAGTATCCATAGCAGAAGAGAGGATGGAAGAGAGAGAGAAAGGGGGAAAAGGTTAGAGAGAGAGCGTTGAAAGAGAGGAAAACACCCACTTTAGAGCAGCTGGTATTAAAGCAAGAAAGCTACTTCAACAGGTTCTCTTTGGCAGTTCCTAATGTCTCCTTCCTATAATTGTGGGGGATTATCAAAATTCTTGGGGGTACTTTTGTCTTTATATATTCATGTTCCTCTCTTCGCATTTTCCTTTTCATAGTTTTAGTTTTAGGGCATGCATATTCTGATATTCATATTCATATAATGTGAAATAATATACACCCATTAAAGAACACTTGATAAATTAATAATTTTGATAAAATTAATAATTTATTTGCTCTCAATTTGAGAACATTTTAAATTTGAGTCCCACCTAAATAAACAATAAGACAATAGTATTTTTTTTAAGAAATTCTAATGTTTATTTAAATTCCCAACGAAATTATAAATAATTATTAAAAATTCATATTCCCTTCATTCTCTTCGAATGACTTTTTGTTTTTCCACCTAAAGAAAGGTATGCACCGCAGTTCGAAACCGCAGGTTCCGGTTACGAACTGTCGGTTCCGATTTGGGAAAATATGGAACCGGAACCGAACCGAGGGTAGGCTAGTTTCGGTTCCAGTTTAAAACCGCCAGTTCCGATTCTCTCTCTTTTTTTTAATTTTAGCCTTAAAACGTTAAAAATTTTTTTTGAAAAAATCGCTGGTTCAAAATCGGAACCGGCGGTTTTGGTTTCACAAATGAGGAACCGAAACCGAATCGGAATATATCCGAATTCAGTTCTGTTTAGGCCGGTTCCAGTTAAAATGTGCATGTCTACCTAAAGCGTCCCCTTTTATTTTTTATATACATGGGACCCACACACACCCATTAATACAATTAAAATATGGGCTCACAAACTCACTAACACAACTGTTCACTATACATCAAATAATAATACTTTTTAATTCACATGCAAAAATCCAAAAGTACTCCTTTACATGGGACGGAAAGAGTATATATATATATATATATATACTCCGTATAAATTATTAATTTGAATATTTTAATATAATTTAAGAATATATGATTACATAATTCATGTAATTTACAATTTACATATTTATTAAAAATATTTAATTTTAATTTTATTGTATCTTTTTCATCTTTCTGAATGTGATGTTAAGTACTCCCTCCGTCCCCTTGATACATATCTATTTTGTCATTTTGGTTCATTCTAATACAAAGTATTCATTTTCTTTTTTAGATTGATGGGACCACACATGGCCCCACACTTAACACTAATACAATTATGCACTACACTTTAAAATATTATTTCTCTCACCTAAAAAAAATTAAATTATTATACTCCTTAATCCACGTGCAAAAAATAAACGGTTACGTTTCAAGATGACGGAGGGAGTACTAATTTCTTAAGCATATTTTCCTATCATAAAAGTTTGGAGGAAATTCGTGTAAAATCGTATCACATAAAAGTTTATGCAAGACGAATAAAAAATGATACTTGGATTAATGAAAAAATGCAATAATAGTACAATTGATTATTTCATGAATAATTTGTAGTATATGAAGTATAAATAAAAATTAATAACATTTTAATAAAATAAGAGTTGGTCTCCTATGTCCACGGGGACACAACCCACATGGGAACACAAGAATTTAAATTTTTGTGTTCCCATGAGGGCACGGTTTGTTTCCGAGAGCACATAAGTTTTTGCCATAAAATTATTGATATTATCTTTAATTAAAAAAAATATAACTATTTAGAAAAAAACTATCTTATGTGAAACGCACTCACGAGCCTACCGCAAACTTTTGGCTTTGTAATTTAATTTCTATATTTATGTTCTTTATTTAGTTGTATAATAATTTATTGTGGTGATACGAGTTAACGTACGTTTGTGATTGTTAATGGAAGTATAATGAAGTAGTTAAAGTTGATTTAAAAAAAAATTGATAAAAAAGACAAAAGCTAGTACACAAACATACATTATGTATGAAGTAAATTATAGCAGCAATAAGTTTAAATACTTGAATAACAGTATTTCATTTCATGTTGTTGCATGTAACATCTTTTAACTCGAATATACTATGAGTTTCAATTAACTTTTCAAGATTGTTTTAAGAATTGCAAGCTTTAATTCAATAATAATAATAATAATAATAATAATAATAATAATAATAATAATAATAATAATAATAATAATAATAATAATAATGTTTGTTTTTGAGTTTTTAATATAATATAATATATTATAACTTTATAGGAGTAAACGATAAATGAATATTGTGGATGATGATGAATGTAGGAGAATTTTTAAACTATAATTTTAATTTTTCAATTATAATTTATACTACAATATTTTCTTTTCGTGATTCACGACATATTTTACCCATTAATGATATATCTAATTATTTAATTTATTTACTCCTATGAAATCGCCTAATTTACAAAGCTGGTAAATTCTCATGAAATAAAAATATTAATTTTGAAATAGTATTATCTTCCTCCCATAAAATTCTTCGTACTTTCATTATTTGATTATTTTGCAATACTCTTCACACACAAAAAAAAAAATTATTGATCAATAACCTTAAAAATTACTTTAATTTTAAATTTATCATTGTTTTCCACACTTATAATATTACTTTACACTTTACTTGTTACCCAAAAATACGCAACCAAAGTTAATAAAATTGTTAAAAGGAATAACAATAATATAGAATGGTAACGTGAAGGGTATCGTGGGATGAATGGAGTATAAATTGTTGGTTGGGTGTCAACTAAAGTTCCACATCGATTAGAAGTGGGGATGACGATGAGTTTATAAATGATGGATGGATTTTCCCAGTCTCCCTAGCATGAGGTCTTTTGGGTGTGAGCCCAGATAGCAAAACCGTGCAGGTCAGTGGGCGGCTCAAAGCGGAATATCATGCTATTGGATTGAGTGGGTTCGGTTTGGGGCGTCTTTGGCTTTACGAGAGAAAGCTCGCCGGATCATTTTTTATCTTCCCGTCCTGGGGCATACTCCGATGCGTACACAGAAGAGAAAATCACAATGCATCTTGCTCAGCAGGCCTAGCTTGAAGTGAGAGTGTAGCGAGGGTAAGGTAAGGAAAGTGGCCGCCATAGAGGAAGCCAAACCGGCTGCGTAAGCGCAGCTAAGCTAATATGCACCGGAGAAAGCCAGGTGTCGTAGGTAAGCTCTATTCGGTCCGGGGCATTGATTCCCCATAACGAATAGGCTAGCTCTATCTTTCAATTACCTATCTTGTGGATAAACCCAACTAGTGGTATCAGAATCAGGTCCCAAACTTAACCGGACGGATGGTGGGATGTTCGCACCTCAAACTAAATAATCTAGCTGCGGGACTTTATTTAAGGGGATGGCGATGTTCGGATATCCACACCAACATAAATTCGGCTATTTGAAAAGGAATAATGATATATTCCCACTGCAAAAATATTAATATTTTTTATTTTGATTCGTCCAAAAATTTACATTTTCATTTTTAACATGTAGTACAAAACAATTTCACACAAGGTCCATTTCCAGCGTTATAATATTAATACAATCAATACAATTATTTATTTTGGTTACTCCATTTAAGGTGCACATATAATATTAACATAATTATCTATTATACATTAAAATATACTTTCTCAATTTGAGTTTACATTTTTTATTTTGATTTATTCCAAATTAATATTTATATTTCCTTTTTTATTAAGTTGGGTCTACATAAAAAAATTAATTATTACATGAATGGCTCGCATACAACACTAATACAACTATTTACTTTACATTAAATATTATTTATTTCACATCACTATATATTAAAATATTATATCTCTTAATTTATGTGTAAAAAAAACATAAATATTAACTCAACCTTGAGTACTTTAAGTGTAAAGCAAATGTAAAACTTTATTGTCGGATGAAGCGAATACTATGTACTCCCTCCGTCCCGTCCTAATAGTTATGCATTATTATTTTGGGCGTCCCACCCCAATGGTTAAGTTTCCTTTTTTAGCATATGGGAGCCACACAAATTAACTTTTTCTCTCTCCATAACCTCACACATCACACTAATATACATACTTATTTTATATTAAAATATTATTTCTCTCACCTCAATACACATTAAAGTATTATATTTATTAATTCACGTATAAAAAACAAACGTAATTATAAGGATAGGATAGAGAGAGTATGTATATAGTGTTGTTGAATAAATATGATTAACCTTTTTTACCTTTATTCCTTCCACAAAATCAAGAAATTCCTTACACATGCAACACTATTTCTTATTACCTTTAACCGCCTGCTTTTTACTCGAACCAGAGGATAAAAAACCAGGGATCCACGTGGCATGGAATGATAGGAAGGAGGGTGAGGGGCCCCTTACATCCCCAATGAAGAAGCGAAACGTGGGAGCGGCGAATGAGAAGAAATCAGGACCGTCAAATCGAGGATGGGGAATCGGCGATTGACGGCTGCAAACGTCAGAAGGTGGACAAGTGTCGTGCGCGCGCCACACGCTGGCGGAGCCCTCCCTGACTCCCCCTACTTCACATTTCCAATGAATTTGTCACTTAATTGTTGCTTCCTTCATACTGCAATCACCAATTTACATTCCTGCCCTTCCCAATGCCCTGCCATTCCTTTCCAGTTCTCAGAAATTATAAGCTGAATCAAACTAAATCTAGGACGCTTTCGATTCGAAACCATTGGTTCATTTAAAAAACTGTTTATTTTATTTTATTTTATTTTTTGGAACGTGGTTCCATGAAATCATGAATTGGAATCGAATTTAAATATATTCGGTTTTCAATTTTATTTTGATCGGTTCTGAGATCGATTTGATTCGTCGGTTCCTTGGTTTAAACCGACAATTTTAAGCATGTCTATTCCCTCATTTCATTTCAATATTTACATTATTTTAATTTGAGTGGCTCACTTTGTTGTTTACCTTTCTTTTTTTTTTTTACAAATAAGATCTAAATACAACAATAATAAAACTATCCACTGTTTAAATATTATATTATCTCAACTCACTATACATTAAAATATTATATTTTTTAATCTTCGCTAACATAACAAATACTTTCTCCATCTCACGTATTTTTACACACTTTCCATTTTGAGTCGTTCCACGTATTTTTATTCGTTCCATTAATGATAAAAATGCACTATATATCTTACAATTTTTAAAGATTTTATTCATCAATTACAACAGTTTTATTTACTTTTTTACATTTTTTTCATTATTTTCAGTAACTTTATTTACTTTTACACTTTTTTACACTTCTTAATTTTCGTTTTCTTACCGAGAGAGTATAAAAATTTTAATGGGATAGAGGAGTATTTGGCAAATGAATGTTCGGATAACACATGAATAGGTAGGATAGAGTTATTGATTTTTCATTTTTTATTTTTAGGTAAACATGAATATATTTCACAAGATTAGTATGAGAAATACCTAAATCATAACATAAAAAAATAAGAATAGAGACAAAAGAAATTACAACATCAAACATCTAAATATTCTCTAAAATTGACAAGTTATTCCTTGAACGAAAAATCAAGACAATTACGGATAATATACCACCTCCATAGCCTTAAATTGAGTTCGTTAAGGAGCTTAGCAATAGACAACTCTTTATTTTTTAAAATTTTTGTATTCCTCCATTTTTAAATCATCTATGATATTCCAAGTCAAATGCAAATTGCATCTATTTTTCTGAAAAGAGGAGCAAACTCCTCTAGCTTATAGTAACTTTTATAAAAGCGTTTTAAAGAAAAAATTACTCATAGATACACACTTTGTACCCATAATTACTATGAGATACATTAATTTAAAAAAAATTACTCCCACATATAAAATATTAAAGTAAAATACCAAATATAACTCTAAACCCATACACTTTTAAACCACAAACCCTAAACACTCACCCACCACCGCCGCTGCTGCCGGAGCACTGCCGGACTGCCGGAAAGTCGATGGACCGCCGCCGCTGCCGCTGGAGCTCTGCCGGACCACCATACTTTTTTACTGCACACACTTTTTTTACTGCACACATCTTTTTTACTGCACACACTTTTGCTGCACACGAACTTTTACTACACACAAATATTTATGTGCAGCACATTGTAAGAGTAATATTGAAATATCACTATATATTTATGTAGTTGGTAATAATATTTTTGTATGTTTGTATCTCATAGTAATTAAGGATTTTTTAGTGTACCTAGTAGTAATCCTTCACTTTTTAAAAGAAAACTCCTAAATATTTACTCCCTCCATCCCGTGAAGTATTTCACGTATTGGTGTGCGCGGAGTTTAAGAAAATTTTATTTTTTAATGTATAAAGTAAGAGAGAGAATATATATTTTAGTTAATTTAATGAAAAAGATGTGTAAAATTATTGGAAGATGTGAAAACGCGAGTATTATATTGGGATGTGTGTAAACGTGAATATTATAATAATTTATTTTTTACAAATTTTAATAAAAGTGAAGTGTGAAATACTTTGAGGGACGGATAAAAAAGAAAAGTGTAAAATACTTTGTGAGGCGAATGGAGTATTGATTAAAAAACAGATGTGAATGGTCCACACTTTCTACTTCCTCCAAATCTCTATTTGTAGAGGTCTTAGACCTTAAATCCGAATTCCAACACCTCTTAATTCTCACTGGCGTCACTGCTTGTGTCATTATACTTGCGTTAGCGCCTACATCACTTGCATTAGATGCCAAATTTAGGAGATATTTAATAAGAGGTATTAGAAAAGAATAATGTGAATATATATTCCTCATGTTTGATATGAGATTATGTGAATCTATATTTCTCAATCATTCTTTCCAATTATCATTATTGAATTTGTTAACGATTTACATTATTCCGTCCATCCCATAAATAAATTCAAACTTATTATTATTGTTCGTTACACAAACAAGTTTACACTCCCAAATAAAGAATTAGCACTCAACCCAATAACCTCAAAATCCAATTTAATTTTAAAATTATAATTACTTTACAATTCACATAACTTACTTTATAATTTATTTATTAGTTAACTAAAAATATCAAATTACCTTTAAAACAAGGTTAAAAAATATAATACTCCCTCTGTCCCACGTATTTTTACCCAGTTTCCATTTTGGAGTGTCCCACGTATTTTTACCCATTCAATTTTTGACAAAAATACATAATATTTTATTATCTACTTTTTACAATCTCAACTAATTACTTTTTTACACTTTATTCATTATTCTCAATTAACTTTATTCACTTTTTCTTTTTAATTACTAATTTATCCCTACTTTCTCTTACATTATATATTAAAAAAAATAAAACGTTTTAATCTCCTTATCTGTACGAACATGTAAAAATACCCAGAACGAAGGGAGTATCACATTCTTTTTTTAAAACTTCATATTTATAATAACTGTGAATTTCATTATAGGAAAAGATTACCGTTCCAATACGATATTAGCAATATTTCTACCATAGCATTGCTTGGGCGAATGGGGTAAGACGCTTTAGTCAACACTAGTTTATATATAAACCAAAGTTGGTTAAAAGACGAGCGTACAAGTACGACAAGACATTTTCAGCCTTGTTTGAATGGAATAATTTCAACTTGACAAAACGATTTACACTACTTTTAAATTTATTTATGGACTAAAATTTAAAATGACTTATCGAAGGGTTCAAAATTAAAACCCACCAACCTAAACAATTCGAATATTTGCAACAAATAAATATGATCAAAATTGCACACAAAACCATAGTTATATCAACAATAATAAATAATGGATCACGTGTAGTAAACTCCACAAGGGCAATATGCATTGTTGAAAGTTCTTGATTCCATCCATTCTTGAATTGTTTAAAATTCTTCATTCGATTCAAATCTAATACAATGATGAATAAAGTGTAGTTGTTTTCAAAATCTATGGATCCAAAAACAACCAAACAAGAAGATTAAAAAAAAAAAAATAGTGATGTCACCATGAAAGATACAAAACAAGAAAACATCAGTAACTTTCAATTTGACAAAAGAAAGCCATTTTCTTCCTTGGGGAAAAGGGGTAGGCACTTCCTTCACAAAAAAAAGTCTTACTTTATTAACTAAATGTGCAAAATGCTCCAAAAAGGTTTATTCATTACCCATTAGGTTTACAAAATATTTCAAGTTGGCCCTATTATTTGGGAGGATATCTCACTTGCCTAATTCTCTCTCCCCCTCCCACCTTGCTAAAATATTGATTGTCATTATTTGATTATTAATAATAAAACTATCACTATCTTACTTTGTTCCACCCCCTATCACCTTCAATTTTGTTGTCTTTATTGTCGCATAATACAACAATATAGTATGTCTCACCTTGCACTCCTAATAAACAACAATATTTCTAAGAAATTTCAACGACTTCGAATTCTTTACAATGTTAAAATTAAGGAGTTAGATATTCAGTTAAATCCGTGCACATATCCTATAATTTAAAATGAATTGATAATAAAATCAAGAGATAATGAAATACCATAAACTAAAATAGTACTATCGCAAAGAATCATTTAATTAAAAATTAATTGGTGATAAAAATTCTAAATAAAGATGGTAATAAACTCTAAAAAAATAAAGAATACACATAATTAATGTGTCTTTTTGTTGTTATGTCTCATGTATTACAGTGTTGGATAATGACATACAGGAGAGAGACGAGAATTATACCCTAAAAAGGAAGATATCAACTCCAGAGGGCAATGTTCTAATTTTCTTCCTAATCACGAGTCAATCATATACACGAAAATAGAACAGATAATAGGTTAAAATACTAATATAACATCTAGGTGGACATAGCTTAGTAGCCATACTATGCCAAAATTAAAAGAAAAAAATTCAAGTCATGACTCACTTCATCATTATCACAATTTTTAGCTATTAAATAAAGAGAACTTTTGATTGAGTTGAGTGGATCAAATTTAATACTCATCACGTATTTGCAAATATAGATGATGATGTAGTTGGTGATGTAAGCACACATTGAATGTTCCAAGAAGTCCACCGTCGTTTATTCCTACTGTCCTCTAATGGTCACTTAATTAATACAAGAGAAAGAAACTGTCCTCTAATGGTCACTTAATTAATACAAGAGAAAGGCAAATATGGATTAATATACACAAATCAGATACTATGAATTATGTTGATATAACACTTTTATAGTATTTTAAAAAACACGAATCAGTCTAAAGGGTTACCTTTTTGAATCCACATTTATACACATAACTCCACTCCCTAACGAGAAAAAAGGTGACCGACTGCCCTGTGGCTGTTCACATGGAAGAGAGAGAAAACAATAATATAATAAAATAAAATAAAACAAGAATTCCTATCAAATTCGACCCAGCATAAGTTTAAGCTTAAATAAAATGCAAGTGCTTTGACAACTCAAAAGGTTCTTCTCCAATCAAATTAAGTTGATTTTTTTATAGCAACGTTGGATTTAGTTGATAATGGCCCTTGAAAACAAGAATTATGGAGATAAACCGTACATTACGGGCAGGAGGTGGGGCCATGTCCAAAAATCAGTACAAATATGACCATAATGCCATGTCCACAATTAACCAGGCAAAATGAGCTCAAACTGCTCTAACATCGGATGTCATAACCCATGCCCATCCTAACTTTATCTGTGGGAGTGGGACACCCTCATTAATCAACTACTCTAGAAGTGACATGCTGTGAATCATTTGTGTACATCTATTCTATCTACTGCTACTTCTGTGTGAACCCGAGAGAGAGAGAGAGAGAGAGAGAGCATACCAGTTTGAAGATCTGGGATCTGCTTGATTGAAGGATCTAACAATCTGTTGACACAACAAAGAACAAAACAACTCCAGAAAGATGACAATGGTGAATACATACAGCATTAAAAACATGCTCCCAAAATGTCGATGTCAATAGATAGCATCAAAAGCTTTTCTGAGCCTTTTCTCTATGTAATAACCTCTTAGTTAGCTATTCGTTTAGCTTGCACACATCGATGAACTTCTGGACCGCGTTGTGATACTGAGTACCCTGCAAAACATAGCAAACGAGGAAGGCGTTAGTATAAGTGTTTGTCACCAATTGTTACTGCAATGTGTAGTGAGGTTGGATATCATTGGTTTAACAAGAAATTTCGAGCAAACGTGCAAAATCCATACTAGTAGTTTAGACATTATGACAATATTCTCCAATAATAGACATGGTTGGAGCATATTCAGAGCAAGTGATGCATGTTTTCAGAGATAAAACGCAAGTAGCGGTAAGTGTACAACGAGGGCTACCTCCCAATAGAGTTGATTGCAGTCCATGCATTGCCAGAACTCTAGATTTTTGTTGAACAAACAATTGGGAATCACTTGAAATCCCTTAGCTGCTTCAACAGCTTCTTGATTTGTCAGAGGTTTCTGGATGAATCTCCCGTTACATTTAGTACACCTTGACATTAGTTGATCCTCAGAAATCTTAAGTTTGAACGTATCAATTACCTATACCATGATAACATCAGCGATAAGAAAATGAATTATTTTTCTACTAATATAGGTAGTTCAGCAGCAGACGAACTCAGAAACATGAGGAGAAATGTAAATATGCCGGCCAGGTCGAACTTTTGCTGAATTCATTACAGAAATAAATAAATGGGTTAGATTAAGAGTTACCTCAAGTAGCTGGTCATTTTTAAGGAGATTTTTAAGCCTATATAGTTGATTATTGATCAAATATTCGTGTCTTAAAAGCTTGGCATCCCTTGTTAATAGCACCCTCTTCTCCTTTAGTGCTTGATTTATTAAATCCCTGAGAAAAATTGTTGGCAAATTAATTTCTTTCGATTTTTAGATAACATAATAATCAGACGTTCATGTCAACATGTAACAGTTAATAGCAAATGAACCAATTAACAAACATCGAACCTGGATTCAGGCTTCCTTGAATTTGGAATTGCAGCATCTATCCCAACACAACGTAAATGTTTCGCTAAGCCTTCAACCTGATGCATTGTCACATCGAGTCATACTTCCCAAGAGGGAGGAGGTATCATACATCTTGGACAACTAGTAATAACAAATTAATGGATTGATGGCATTGCAAGAGAACTCCTTTGAATATATAGGAGTAATTCTAGAAATCATATTCTAATATGTGATTCAACATACCATCACATCACAGAGAAACTTGGGGCATCCATCACCTCCCAAGGACGGATCCCATGGTGGGGTGCCCTGCCAATCTTCCAAACTTTCAATGGTCTTATGCTTGCCCTCTGAACCAGCATAAGACTTTTTAGCTTTCTTTTTGGAAGATTTAGGCTTTCTATCAGAATCCTTTAACAAGATTTTGTCACCATACTTCCTGACAATCCACAAGAGGCAGTTATCTACTTGTTCACTGATATCGTATGACTTCATGGGATCAACCTCATCAGTCAAATGCATGCTACTTTGTAATTCAAGCATAGTTGTTCGGATCACATTAGAAGCTTCAACAAACTTGGTCCCCAATACCATGTTATGCCCATTTGATACCTCAAACATCTGCTTCAACCCAGGATCATGATCAGACGGCCCACGTTTATTGGAGAGCTTCAAAGTGTTTCCTGCATTAAAAATTCAAGACAAATAGCAGAAGTAGTTAGTGAGGACTGGAATTAAGAAAAGTACAACATTCTCAAGGTTCGGTCCTGTTATTAAAATTAAAACCCTTTGCAATGCCAACAAACTTTCAGCACTCAAGTACTCTCTAAAAAGAAATTCATGGAAAAATACCAAAGCAGCTGCTTGATCTAGTTAGAAGCATCTCAAGTAGTAACTAACTAAAAAGTCAATCTTTAAGGGCTAGGTATCCAGTGGCAATGAAATGCATCACATCCTTTATTGCACTGAAATTAAAGAAGTTTAACCTTCTCTAAAAACCTTCTCATGGAACACCTTAAATATTTCTAACAAACAGTCAGCATCTTTAGCAGCATACACCTTCTGCTCTTCTGTTAGTGGGCGTACTGACCAATCACTGCACTGAAGTTCCTGGCAATATACAACCGGAAAAGGCACACATATGTTAGCCACTGCGGAAATCTGAGTCGGAACATACTTAAATGCTTTTAAGAAGTGCATTGCACTCAACTAACCAAAATTGAATCCACTCACCTTCGAGAGTAAAATTCCTAAAACTTCATTGCATATAGTTGCCAAACTCTTTGTATTTTTTGGTATCCTTCGTCCCAGTTGTTTGGGTTGTAGAAAGTGGTATATGGCATTAATATCTAAAAAAGGTTCGACCTTCACAGAAAATACGATCAACATTTATTTAAATAATTGCATGAGACCAATAAATTCTTTTAAAGCACTCTGTTCTACAGTCATAATTATAGTGTCAACAAATATCAAATTGTTTGAGTTAATAAATATTTAGAGTAAAATTTCTCCTCAATGAAGATCATAGATATCCTGACTTACACATCAACTTCAATGCAAATATTCTTATGTTGTCATGCAAAATCTGATAAGAGGCAAAATCAAAATAATAGCTTTAACATTTCATGAACTTTGCACAACCTGCATGCTACAGCTCAAGATGGATCTGCCTATCGCAATTAAGACATTCAAATTCAAACCCATCGTTCTAACAAGCATAGTGACAATGCAATCTACAAAGAGAAATCACTAAATTTCAACAATGATTCCCAAGAAATCAAGCATGAGGGCAACTCAATCAACAAAACCGGGAGAATGCAGGGTAAAATTCAGATTATCTACTTTGTAGCCGCTCAAGTTGAGCAATTATATAAAACAGCACTAATAATCGGTGCTTGAAATTTGAAAAGACATATTGATATAAAATACTTACGGAAAAGGACGAATTAACGACAGAAGAAGAACTCACCCTTTCAAAACCAGGATCGCAGCCTTGCTCACAGAACGTGGAGGACAAATAAACCAAATCCTGCTCAAACCTAAACCCTAACTTTAAGACATCAGGCGACACGAACATTTCTCTCAACAACTCGTACACCGAGGGCAGATGAATCGCTTGGAGGTCCAGCAGGAAAACAGGCGACTCGTCGGAGCCGGCAAGTCGGCAGGCAATTTGGAGGAGGGAGACGGTGGGGAAGGTGGATGAGTCGCGATTGGGCTTCCATTCCGCATCGAGGCCGATCAACGATGAGTGAGTCAACGCGTGGGCCAGGTGAGTGAACTCGGGTGAGTCATTGGAGGTAACGAGGTGGATATGGGGCGCTTCCATGGCATCAATCTACGAAATTGGAATTTTGGGCTTTAAAAGCCCTTATACTTAAATATCTCATTTTACTTAAAAAAATTATATTGAATAAATGAAATTTTATATAATTTAAAATGATCTAATCTAATGATTTTATAATTAAATTCATATAAAAAATGCATACCCTAAAATTAATTATAATCGTTTTTTTCCACTTTATTAATTTTTTAAAATAATATTCCAAATAAGTGTATTATCCTTAGAAAAGTCAAATACCACTTGTACATTTTAATTTCAACGTCCATACATTTTTGTCTCAATAAAGTTATTTTAGTAGCATACTCAACCGTTTGCAATTTTCATGTCCCCTTGCAATTTAGGACCCTAACAATACATAAGTTTAAATATGATTGAAGGGAGAGGGTTGTGTTCACATGGAGACACGGAGTATTCTCTGTGTCCCCAGGACGCAGGAACTTTTGTCCTTTAATTTTAATTAATTAAATCATTCTTCGTTCTAATTACTTAATAATATTTGAGAATATAATATAACCAAAATTGGAAATGAGTCAAATGAGGCAGGGTTGGTAGGACACGTGGCATTGGCGCTAAAATCCATCTTCTGCCGCGGAAATCTGAATACCCACCCAAGTTTTGTTTGCTTCCCGGGTTTTCCATTTTCTTCGGTTTTTTAACCCCTTCTCAAAACCCTCACCCGCCATCCTTCTCCTCTCTCTCTCTCTCTACCCCAGCTGTTAGATTCATCCACCCACGCTCTGTTAGATTCATCCAACTGATAATGGCGGCGATCCGGAGGAGAACTCAAGCTCCAAAGCCAGTTGCTAGAAAGAGATCCAGATCGGATCACGAGGAGGAAGATTACAGCGATGTGTGTTGTGAGAAATGCGGGTCGGGTCGACATCCGGGGGAGCTTCTGTTGTGCGATAAATGTGACCGTGGATTCCACCTCTTCTGCCTCCGTCCACTTCTCACTGCTGTGCCAAAAGGCCGATGGTTTTGTCCATCTTGCTCCAAGCTGAAAAATCTTACAAGTATGAAATTATGAATCACTTTAGCTTTGTTTATAAATCGATTTGTTCAGCTTTATATTTTGATTTTTAATTTGGAATTGCTCTGAATGTATGAGATCTTGTTAACTTGATTCGTGTTTATTCATTTGGAAAGCTACATATCTGTAATAATCTGGTCTCTTGGGTAGTTTACCTAATTGTTCACGATTGAACTAAGAATTACAACTATTTCATTGATTTTGGATAATTTCGTAGGCTGAATCTTGTGGAAATGTTTTACATCATGCAACAACTTTGAAAATGGTGCTGAGAAATAACTCTACCGTGTATTGTTTGTTCCAAGCAATCAACATTTGACATGAATGGTATTATGGCTCATTGAGTAATTCTTGCTTATGGTCTTGAGATGTGTATGAATTGCTGTTTATTGTATTTTGATTCAATGGATAGAGCAACGCCTATTGTGATTTATGGAGAGGTAGATTTTTACAAGTTTATGTGCTGCTGTGACTAGTCGCAAAACTGAATGATAGCTCTTTAGAAAGTTCTGTCATGTTATTTGTCAGATAAACTTCTTTTCATCTACCCTGCATTATATAGACTTAATATCAAAAGTATCTAACATCAGGGGGTTATCTTGATTCTCGGCTATTAAAGATCATCCATATTGATTATTCTTTTTGCTGATGCTCATTGGAAACGTCACATTAATCTAGCGATTGATTACAGATTTTCCTCTCATACAAACTAAAATAGTCGACTTTTTCCGTATTCAAAGGTGTTCGCAATCTGCTGAAAAGTCAAGTCCAGGTAAAAGCCATCTCTTGGTTGCATATTTGCATTGTTATTTTGAATACACGTCCTTCATAGTTTGCTTGGTCTCTTTTCTCCTGCTAGATTGCAAAAAGAAACGTAAGAGAACTAGTGGCCTAGTGATGTCAAAGAAGAGTAGGAGGTTGCTGCCCTTTAATCCAACTGAGGATTCCATTAGAAAATTGGAACAGATGGCATCTTTAGCAACGGCATTAACAGCAACCGGGACAGAATTTAGCAATGAGCTAACATACGTATCAGGCATGGCTCCAAGATCAGCGAATTGTTCTGCACTGGAAAGAGATGGAATGCAGGTATATTCAAATATTCTACCTATAATATCCCTTAGCATACTGTATATAATACCTCTCTTTGTAGGACATACATGCTTCTATAGAAGTATTATAGTTCTGTCAATGATGGTCCTTTTACTGAACATTTCACTTGCAACTTAGGTTATGTCGAAAGATGACGCAGAAACACTGAATCTCTGTAAGAACATGATGGAACAAGGAGAATGGCCACCCCTCATGGTTGTTTTTGATCCAGTTGAAGGGTAGGCAGCCTCCTTTATTTTCATTCTCATTGCAATGTTATTCAAGGATTGGAATGGATGGAAACTTAGTATTGTGTTAATTTTATTGAAACAGATTCACCGTGGAGGCAGACAAATGCATTCGAGACTTGACAATAATCACAGAGTACGTTGGAGACGTTGACTATTTAAAAAATCGTGAACAAGATGATGGAGATAGCATGATGACTCTTCTCACTGCCTCCAGCCCTTCTAAAAGCCTGGTTATCTGTCCAGATAAACGCAGCAACATTGCACGGTTTATCAACGGCATCAACAATCACATCCCGTATGTCAAAACACTCCTGTACTCTTATAGACTTATAGTAACATCTCATTTTTGCCTGAATTGATGTCAAGCTGCTAATGATGCAGGGGTGGGAAGAAGAAGCAAAATGTGAAATGCGTGAGGTTCGATGTAAATGGAGAATGCCGGGTACTCTTGATCGCGAGTAGAGACATCAAAAAGGGCGAGAGACTGTACTACGACTACAACGGGTACGAAAACGAATACCCTACGGAGCACTTCATATGATGGTACAACAGTGACCATATAGGACTTCTAACTTAGCTGTTGTCTGAGAATTCTTTGATCCAATTAATTTAAGTGTTTTGAGAGACAGCATCTTAAATTGTTGAGATACAGACAGGCACTTGCTCTCAAAACATCATCTTTTGTAGCCTGAATATTGTTTTTCTAACCTTGCCTATAAATACTCTCCCATTCCTAATAAAGATGACACCTTCTTCTTTTTGTTTGTCTCACAAGAATAGTCATTTTTAAAAGTGAAATATAATTGAATTACTGAATTTCCCTAATTACTTGGAAAAAAAAGGTTGTTAAGAGGAGGGAATAATATCTTTTTGACAATTGATAAAATCAAATGTAAAACAGAGGGAATAATATTTTTAGGCTATTGATAAAATGTAAAAGAAGGAGCTATCATGACTTCACTTCAAGGCCCAATGTGGAGCCCAATTTTTGAACATTAGCCCAATTCACTTTCTTTCCTTTTTATCCATAAACCAGAACAAGCTAAAACAAAAAGGAAAAACCCTAAACTAGAAAGATATTTTCTTGGGCTTTTGATAAGACAACCTCAAAAGAGGATTTAAAAAATATTTTGTTAAGTAGTGTAGAAGGCCCAAAAGTATAATAATACCAAATTGTATGTTGGCCCAAATAAATTGAGTCGTCTGAAGAATGATTGATAAGAAGAGAGAGAAATGGTGGAGAAATTGACTGTGAAGGTAAAAGAAGTAAATTACAAAACACTTAAATTGAAGTAATGATAGTAATTAATATTATGATACAATATTAGGACCACCCTACCCACCCCACCCCCCAGCCTGCAAAATCTTGAATTCTTATAGCTAGGGTGGTCCATATTAGCTCTTATTACCATGAATATGATCAACACCATCTCTAGCTGGAACACAAAAACCATCAGGTTTTTTGGATCACTTGTACCCCCACAAAGCACAATTGTCCCATGACATACCCCCTATTTTTTTTATTTATATTTTTGGTTGGATTTTGCCAATTCACATTCATTATAGGATATTTTTTGATTCCTTTGCTCCACCACTTTCAAATTACCAAAGACGTACTCCTCCTTATGGACTTCAACTTCATTTTCGTTTCCATAGATGGATCGAGAAGCTACATGATTTTCGTGCATCATTTTATATTTTGTATAATTGATTATACGAGAAGTATCAAGATGGGTAGGGATTTAGGGTTTGGATCACAAGCGGCCATCAATTTAAATACATATCTCTAGTAACTTATAGGATTTGTAATTCAATTATTCTATCAGAATATTATGTTTATTGTATTTATAATACTTTCTTCATCATTGTAGTAATAGATGAAATGTAAAAGTAACTTATCTGAGTTTAATTTAATATATAGTTTAATAATAATGCATTACAATCATGAACATAGATTTATGAACTTTGATTGATGGAATTTATTTCTCAATCCTAAAATTACTTTTTTTTTAGTCTTTCTAATTATGAATATATATTTTTTAATTTTTTTAGACCCTATATTAAAAAAATACACTCAATAATGTCATCATTTAAAGAAAAAATTAAATATAGTAATTTTATTTGTAAGGAGCAGTGGTCCTATTTGGTGGGAAAATTTATGTACTCCCTCCGTCCCATAACAATTGACACATTTTTTTTGGCACGGAGATTAAGAAGTATAATAATTTAATGTAAAGTGAAGTGAGAGAAATAATATTTAATGTGTAGTGGGTAGTTGTATTAGTAGTGAGTGTGATGTGTGTGTGAGCCCATGTAATAAATAAATTATTTTTATGTGGGTTCCACATCCTTAAAAATAAAATATGTTAAATTCTATGGGACAATCAAAAAAAGAAAATGTGTCAATATCTTTGAAACGGATGGAGGAATTGTTTTATTTGGGATTTTAGATCCCAAAATGCCAGCCGTGGGCAGAGATTTGGGTCAGACTTCAGATCCCTATCAACACACCTATTTCTTTGTTTTTGGGCCTAACTCTTTTTTTCTTTTTTTTCTCATTATTTAAATACGAAATTAATATCCATTCTAAAAGTTACTCCATTTATATATTACTAATATTATCTCCAATTTCAACGATCAAATTAATCTTGCCATTATTGTTTTTACTTTCAATTATATTTTTTTTAATAAAAGTACAAATAAATACTTATATTTGACCATATATAAAAATGAATTATGAAGCAATCATGTGGCTATTTACCATTTAAAAATATAAATCGGAAAATACTAAACTCTCCAAACAGAAATTTGTAAATTTCTAATTGTTTTTTTTTTTTTAAATAGCTACTTTCTTTATGTGTGGCTTTCTCCAGCAAGCCCACGTATGGGTCAATTCTTGCATTTTCCAATATCAATTCTTTCCATTTTTGAAATCAAATAAATCAAAAACACTTAAAAAAATAGTGGGAGGATTTTCTTATCTTTTAATTTAAAGACATCCATGCGGGTTGAATAAATATTTCTTTTTTTTGTTCGATGAGAAGACGGAGGAAAAAGCACCTTTTCTCATTATATTTATATTTAATATTTTCCGCATTCAGTTCTAGCTATTTTTGCATCTTTTAATCGACCTGAACAACATATACGGATCCCCGTAACCCTCTTTTTCATCACTAATGGAATATTCTTAACTATTTGACTAAAAATAGAACGAAATCATCTTGTTTTACTATTCGAAATCCAATCATCTTTCTGACTAGGGTTGGCAGCTACATTCAGTCTTCGAGACCCCAGTTGGGTGCTACAGTGAAGTTTGCAAATCTATTTGTCTTCTTTTTTTTTTCAATTATTAATTTAAATAACAAAAAATATTTTAATGGTTAATGATAAATTAATATGTATGATGTATCACATTACTGTCTACTTTTATGTATTTTTTTATATTTTTTAATTTATAAATTTAATTTAAATAAGTAAAAAAATATTATGATTGTTCGTTGTAATAATAAATTAATATATATGTTGTATATGTGAAAAAAATCTACATTTTTAAATAAGTTTAGAAAAATATTTACTTAAATAATAAAATATATTAAAAATTAAAATTACATTACATATTAAAATAAATTATAATTGTTGTCTATAATTTCATGTTTAAATAAATTATAACGTAATTTTAATGACTATATTATTTTAATTTTAGACATATTAATATTTTTATTATATTATTTTTTGTATTCAAAAATAAAAATAATAATGAAAAATAAATTAAATGTAAAAAATAAATAAAAATAATATTAATAAAATGAATATGCTGCAAAATGGAGTCAATTGCTGGAGATGATTTATTGAGTTGTCTGCATTTTAGGGGTGAATGTGCTGCAAAATAGAGTTAACGGCTGGAAATGACCTAATTTTGAAGTTTTTACATATAAAAAATTCGAAATACATTCACTAAATATATTTTTTTTTAGCAAATTTAAAAATAATTCATGTGCAAGAGCCCAATTTAAGTATTTATTACGTAGCTGGATTCATAAAATTTTAAAATACAATAACATCTAAGCAGTTATTACAGAGTTGGGACTAAGGCCCAATTTTTATATACCAACTGGCATTTATACGCTTTTATTATTAATTGTATACTCATAAATATGCATAAAATTTTACATTTTATTTTATTATAGTATAATTTATGTATGAATTGGGATATAAATCTTCTTTGAATAGGTCTGATGGTATATGTTTGTATTTTTCTTGAAGTTTTTAGAAGATCAAGTATATAATTTGAGTGTTTTAAATGATTAATTATTAGATATAAGTGTGTTCAATTTATTTGGAGGTAAAGACTTATATGAGATCGTCTCACATAAAGACTTAATTAAAAGTGATAATATTATTTTATGAACAATTTATAGTATAAATAAAAAGTGATAACATTTTATAGCGAAAGTGATTGTGTTTTGTAGCGAATATGATAATTATTTTAAAAAGTGAAAAATGGTCTCACGTGAGACGGTCTCACACAAGACCTATCCTTATTTAAAAGTTGGTCCTTTTGATGCAATCTTATCTTATATTATTATTTAAATGTATTTAATTATGTAGATCTGTAATCATATTACCCAAAATAATAATAATAATTAAAAAATCTCATAAATAATAGATGAATCCAACCAAAATTTGCTGAAATAGTAATCCATATTATCCAAAATTTAATCCTCCAATCAAAATGGAGTTGGCCTCAAAGCTTTTTGAGTAATGACAATGCTACTACTAGTCCACCACTCACTCACTCTCTCCCCATCTCTCTTTCATGAATATATTGTAATTATAAATTCACATATTATAGTGTGTATATATAAATATTATGTTATGATTATATATAATGTGATGGTGGAAAATTCTTCCAAAAGCTATCACCCCCCCTCCTATATTTGCAAGAAATTCTTATGTGACTCAAAGTTATACATGACATGTCAAGCTATGAATCATTGGATGAAATTTATTTAATGGATGACAAAATATACTCCATAGTTATATGTATGTATAACTTTTTAAATCATGAATTAAGAGTAAATTATATTATAAAAATTAATATTAAACTTTTAGGCTAGATTCTAACTATTGGGGCTAAAAGATCATGATCCACGAATGTATAGTGTGGTTTAAACTACAAGAATATTATTATAATTCTAAAAATTAATATTAAATCTTTAAAATACAACAATAAAGTTCAAGCAATACGACATCGTATTTGTACACACATATCATAACAAAAATTTTCAACCAAATGTTTCCCTCTCCCATAATTATATACCAATATAATTCACTCCTATCACTACAAAAAAACTGTTTTTTAGCAACGGAATATTCCGTTGCTAAAAGCCTTAATTCCATTGTTAAATTGGCTTACCAACGGATTAACAACGGAATCCGTTGGTAAAATTCCGTTGGTAAAGTGGTGGTTGGTAAATTTTTAGCAACGAAAAATCAATTCCGTTGCTAAATAATTTCGTTGGTAATCCGTTGCTAATAATTCCGTTGGTAATTTATATAAGGATTCCCTTGCTATTCTGTTGGTAATTAGCAACGGATTGAATTCCGTTGCTAAAATAGAGAATAATTCCGTTGGCATTCCGTTGCTAAAACAAAAATATCATTTTTGTTGCTAATCCATTGCTAATTACCAACGGATTTAATTCCGTTGCTAAATTCGGTTGCTAAAAAATACTTTTTTTGTAGTGTATGTTGTCTAATAAAATTAATCAAATCAAATCCTACTTAAAAAAATTATTCCACATTCTCAAAATTATTAATTAATTAAATGTGCACGAAACATTAAAATCAAATTATAGGTATCATTTTGTGATTACGTGCTAGCTGTGTATTGATAATATCGAAGAAACTTAAAAGAAATATATATATATATATATAATAAAAATAAGTGTGTACAAATAGAAAGCAAAAAAGCAGAAGAAGTTGAGAATGGGCAGGCCAAGCTTAAAGACAAAGTGGTTAGTGGGTACCCATCCTAATTAATCGATCCCAATTCAGAGAAATATAACCATCAAAGCCCCACTCCCCCACTACCCACCCCACCCCCTACTCCTACCCCTACCCCTACCCCTACCCCAATTAAGCTTGTTTGGTGGTCACTGTCCATATTAAGCTAACACTTGTAAATAAAGGAAATTCAAACATTGTGAAGAATCCATCCACTCGTGCTACGCTGCCCAATTCCATAAATCCATCCACAATTAACTAAAATAAATATCAATTTCGTCCTCATTCCTTTATCTACTTCTTTATTTACATAAATAATGAGGAGTAAAAACATAGTACTATAATACTTTCTAAGGATGAGAGAACATCTAGATTATTGTAAACGATGTAATGAAATTAAGTAGAGTAAGTAGTTAATGAATCGATGTAATAAAATTAGTTGAAAACTAAAAAAAATAGTCTACAATTTTGATTACGCTGTTATGGGATTTCATGTATTATATCTTGTAACGTAAATTATATAGTAATTCGAAAGATCATTAGAGTTTACTATTTCCTTCTTAATGTATAGTTTTTCTTCTTTTATATGTGTCATTTATTCAACAGTGTAATATGGGAGACGTTACACTAAAATAACAAAGAGAATTAGAACCGTGAGAAAGGGTATATCCTAAGATATATTATATATGTACACTCAAAATAATTGATTAAATAAAAACATGATTTGTTATTATTCCAATGTCTTTAAATAGAAAATAGGTGATAATTTTTGTTTTACATTTCTCAGTTACTAGTAGCTATTGATATATATAGTTGAATTTCCATATTAAATAGGGTGAGATTCATATATATATTTTCTCTTTTTGGTCACTATTTCAACTTAGTAACTTTACAACTTACGTTCTTTTCCATGATATTGTTCAACCCACAAAACACACAGAATTATTGTTACACCCAATGTGAAAAAATTATTTCCCAATTAGGGTAATTTTTCTTTCAACTTTATCATTTCCCCAATATTAAGCAAGTTAAAATTGACATATTTCTTTGAATTTAATTTACATTGAATTATTGATAGATGTTCCTCCCACAGTGAATTAAGTAGTGTTTCATCATTTATAGGTTTGTGGATCCAAAGGGACACATTTTTTGCTTCTCCCAAAATAGATATTGCTAGATTTTTTTTAGTTTCCATTTTATACAAAGTTAAACATGAACAACTCAATATTTAGGGTTTCCATTTGTTTATGAAATTTTTGCTTTCTCTCTCCTCATCTTTAATCTCAACCGTTCATCCTCTATCTCTCATCTTCTTATGGATTTATATTTGTTGTTATTAAATCTCTCTCTCTCTCTTTTTCAATAAAGGCTTCAAAAATAATTATAGTTAATCATAAGAGATTTAATATATTTGATAAATATAATTTAAAATAGTTTTAATGTGATTCACAATCGTTCTTCCTTATTTGGAAAGTATAGGAAGACTAGAAAATATAGTATATATATAATAACTATGGCTAATTTAATATTCCGTCCCAATTTAAGAGTCTCATTTGTTTTTGGGCACGTAAATTAAGGAGTATTATTATTTAATGTGTAGTGAGTAATTGTATTAGTGGGTGTGGGGGCCCCATGTTTTAATTGTATTAGTGGGTGTGGGTGGGTCCCATGTGTCTAAAAAAGGAAATGAGACTCTTTGGGTGGGACGACTAAAATTGTAAAATGACCCTCTTAACGTGAGACGGAGGAAGTACAATAATGTTTATATAGAAAAAGAAAGACATATTTATTGATCAAAGAAGTCAATGTACAACAATTTGTTTTCTTAAATTGATTCCAATTCCTTATTTTATTTATAATTGAGCATATAATACTGAAATTATATTGTGTACAAATAAAAATAATTTGTTTTCTTAAATTGATTCCAATTCCTTATTTTATTTATAATTGTGCATATAATACTGAAATTACATTGTGTACAAATAAAATTAAAAAAGGATCTAACAACTTAAATTTATTGCCAACATCTTGTGACCACATATTCAATGCATCTCTCTGTCCTTTAACCTAAATAAATAAATAAATATTTTATCAAACAATTATTGTAAGCTAGAAATGTGGTTCAAATAATATGATTTTATTGGGAGAAAAATTTAAAAAAATAAACTAGATTATCCTCCCTATATTATAGGGGTTCTAATATCAAGGAGTTGGTGAATATGAATGATCAAAACATACATTCTTTCCACCTGTTTCTGCTGCAATTATTTGACCAATAATACTCCTGTACTTAGAATTACTCCATCCCTCCCTTTAAGGATATTCTTCAACTTTTTGCACGTGAATTAAGAAATATAATTTAATGTATAGTAAGGTGATGGAAATAATATTTTAATGTGTAATGGATAGTTGTATTAGTGTTGAGTACGTGGTCATGTGTAGTGGTTGTAGGTCACATCAATCCAAAAATAGAAATTGATACTTTGTTATGGGATCGACCAAAAAGGAAAAATGGATACGTATCAAGGGGACGGAGGGAGTATATATTTGGAATTTATTTGATTTTTTATTTTTTGGGATAAGTGAAAAAATTAACTTGCTCTAAACTCTAAATAAAATAATTAGTAAACTATTAATAATTTAATAAAAAAAATATGTATATATAGTTCTTATTTTTCAATCATAAAAGACTCATTTGAGATGTTGGACTAGTCGCCGCTCCGAATGTCCACTAAAAGTCTAAAATCTAAAATATTAATATGTGTATTTAATATTATTTTGTTATAGATTAATTATGTAATGTTTATGATTTTAGTGCATAATTAATTAATAAAGCACGAAAATATTGTGACTTAAATTAGACATCATATTTGAATTTTTGACCCAATGCAAATTTATATTTTTATAAGTAAAAAATTCTATTTATATATACTTGATAGTTTAACTTCTAATTGATTTATTTAGTAATTTGTACAAAATTTAAGGGGGGTTTTTGTAATTTACATAATTTATATCATGACATTCTATTAATTTCTAATTGATTTATTTAGTAATTTGTACAAAGTTTTTTTTTTGGGGGGGGGGGGGGGGGGGGGGTTGTAATTTAACATAATTTATATCATGACATTCTATTTCATCATGCTACGTTTAATATGTTAAACGTGTGTACCATATATACTGTGTCTAGCGTGATGTTTTTTAATATGTTGTGGAGACAGTGAATGGGAAAGACAGTGGATGGGGAGATTTTTATTTTAATCTTTTACAGAATTAATTAATTATCATTTTTCCAGTAAAGATTTGATCATTTTTTATAAAAAAAAATTAATACTTCTTATATACTGTGAAGTATTCTTAAAACATTATTAATAATTATCAATTTTTTTATTATGAAACTCATTACATGAGACAATTTCAAACTTCTTTTATTATTATTAATTATATAGGTTTGGATTAAAAAGAAAACTTATTGAAATAGTAGTTAAAAACGATTTTGTTTATTAATTTCACACTTTTAAGATAATAATAAGGAAATACTTGTGCACGAGTCGACCCTCTCATAAACTATTTAATTTGGACGCATGCATGTCTAATTTCCATTTTAAAAAAAATAATAAACTAATTGAAACACTCCCATCCAACTTTAAAAATATATCTTAATTACAAATTCACCATTTCCTCTAATACTATTTTTAGCAGTAAACTCCTGACTCCATCCTAGTGCACCCTATAAGCCATTTTTAAATTAAATTTTATATAATATATTTATTAATAAATTAATACAACATACTCCCTCCGTTCCAAAGATATTAACACACTTTTCTTTTTGGGTTGTCCCACAACAATTGACATATTTCCTTTTTAAGGATATGAGACCACACAAAAATAATTTATTTATTTACATGGACCCACACACACATCACACTCACCACTAATACAACTACTCACTACACATTAAATATTATTTATCTCACTTCACTTTACATTAAATTATTATACTCCTTAATCTCCATGTCCAAAAAAAATGTGTCAATTGTTGTGGGACGGAGGGAGTAATATATTAATTGTTAAAAATTAATTCATAAATTATATATTTTATAATTTATTACTGTATTTAAAATTATCTGAGTACAATAACATATACTGTAAATTATTAAATAAAATAGAATAATAAGATA
Source organism: Pogostemon cablin (assembly GCA_023678885.1). NCBI lineage: Eukaryota > Viridiplantae > Streptophyta > Magnoliopsida > Lamiales > Lamiaceae > Pogostemon > Pogostemon cablin. Next base: position 31,449,774 of record CM042995.1, read on the forward strand.
AAAGTAAAATAATACTCTTTCAATTCGTTTTGTTATTTTGGTGGAGTAACAGGGAAACAAAGCCCACTATATGTAACGTGCACGGTTCATTTCTAGCATGGAGGGTAGCGCATGAAATGGTAATATAATATGCACCACTTATAATATATTTTATAATTTATTTATTATGTTAAATAGCTGCATTACATATTAAAAGTTAATAAAGTTGATAGAGGTGAAATTTTTTTTGTTTAGTAAAGAACGAATTTCGAATTAAACTATCCGAGTATATTTATATTTATACAAAGGGTTATTATCAGATTATTTAGTTTGGAGATATAATTATCTTTTTAATTTATTGAAAACTTGATTACGTAATATAATTTGGTGGTAAGAGAATGCAATAGTAATGGTGGGGCTGTGGGAAACAAAATAATAATCATATTATAATGAACAATAATAAGTGATGCTTAAAAACAGAAATTGATTTGAATGAAATTTGAAAAGTCTTTGGCCCTTTAAAATTGTGGCTGCAATTCAATATAGGCTGTCCATGATGTAAAATTGTGAATTCTTTCTCATAATTACCCTTTTTATTAAAATTAAATAATCAAATTTATATAATTAAATATAATGTCAAATCCAATATTAGAACAAAAGGTTTGTGTCGCATCAAATTGCCGTACAATATAATATTAATTCTGTCCCCAAAATTTATTTTCCTGTAATCAGAAAAACAAACATATCAGGTGATTTTCACATTCTCATTTTTTGGGCCTTTACAAAACAGTCTTTTTTGATGGCGACCAAAAAATCTATATTTATTTCTATTTCTTTTTTCTTTTTCCTTTTTTTAGTTATTATCCAGATTCTAAAATTTTGTATTTAAAATTAAAATATACTCCCTCCATCCCACAAAAATTTGCATGCCTCTTTCAGCACGAATATTAAGAAAAGTGATAACTTTTGTGGAGTATTATGGTATTTTTGATAATAAATAAATGATAAAATATGTTAAGGTGTGTTAGATAAGAGTATTTTTTGTAAATAAAGTGTATGAGGATGGGTGATTGTGTTTAACTTTTTGATTTTTCAAGGATATGCAAATTTTTGTGGGATAACCCAAAATATCTTAAATGGGACGGAGGGAATACTCCTATTAGTTCTATTTGGCGAGCTAGTTCCTTTTATTTTTTTTTTCTATGGGATTGGTTAATATTATTACATAGATAAATTAGAATAAAATATACTCCTATTTTTTTATTACAATTTAAGGGAATAAATTAAATATTTTTATTTATGAAAATGCAGGGAACAAAAAAGAAGGTTATTAAATTTAAAGAAAATGAGGCGTTATGTATTTATGAGTCATGTGACATGTACTCTATCAAGTACTCGCAATATTAATTTTTCAGATCCACTTTTTCAATTGTAATTCGAAAGAAATAAAAATAAATAAATTAATAAATAAAATAACCGACTTTGCTTCTTTTTTTTTTTAAAAAATATATTTTCCATCTAATTATTAAATAGATTAAAATTGTGAAAAATGTCAAGCACTTTTTTTTTTTTTTTGGAAAATAAACATTTTATCCATATTTTATTATAGTAATTAATACATAATCACGTGTAGAATCACACGTTTGTCATATAAAAAATATTACTGTAGAATCGGAAACTAATTAAGCAGGGTCTTACATAAAATTAATACATATTTACATGAGGTCTTGCAACTAAGGTAGGAGTAATGATACTATTATTTTAAAAAATTAAAAGTGGTATATATATTTTGAAGATCCTACGTTATTAAAATCAATTACATAAAATAAATGTGATTTCAGTTTATAATGGATATATAAGAAAAGGACGTTAATGAATAAATATTATCTAACTATATTAATTTATGATCAATTAATTTTGTAAATCAATAAGATAACTTGAAAAAAATCATGTAATTAAGCCACGAAGTTGACATGTTATACGATCAAAAAAAAATTATATATATATAGCGTAGAAAACACTTTATTTAAAAAGAAATTAATCTTTTTATAGTAAGATAAATCAACCAATTATCCAGCAGAACAAATCCAAAGCAAGATCATGCAATTTTGAGTAATTATGTACTTAAAAATTCAGGAAATTAAATATAATAAATAATCAAATGGAAAAAGTCAACAGTTAAGCGAATGTGGTTATGTTTGAAATTGAAGAACAAAACAGCAGTAACTAAATACCATGTACTGTAGAAGATACTATACTATATATTAATTGATTTATCCAATACAAGATTTCTTGCTTAACAATCACTTTAATCCATGCATGCATGTTCTAATATTAATTAATTAATTTAATTTAATATTAATTAGGAATTCCAAAGTGAGTTTGTGACGTTTTCTTATTGAAGAAAATGTTACCATTAGATCATACTACTAATTAAGCTTTTAGTTTCTGTGTCACAAACACGATTTCCTTTTTCACTTGATACAAAAAAAAAATCTTTTATATATTTATTTTAATATGAGTCGACCCGTCTTACAACTCGTCTATCCTCTCACATATATCTATATTATAAGAGAGTCTCAATTTGTTAATATTGTGAATACATGAAAAATAAACACAAAATAAAAATTGAAGTGAGACACAGAACACAAGAGCTCAAAATATTTAGACCAAATTCAAGAACATAATTAATATGATTCCTATTTACATACATCAATTTCTTTAGACCAAACAAATGTAATAATATAAGATGAGTACAAAAGTAGATATCATGGAAATGGGAAGTGCATGATCTCTCACAGTTTGGTACAAAATAATTAAAACATAAAAAATTTCCATATCAAACCCATCATGTGCATTTAATTTCTTATGCCACATTAATCATCATCTTACGAAATTAAGAAAATATTAAATATTATTTATGGGACGATGATCGACCTTACGTGGTGTGATGATCGAGAATAATATTAAAGATGGTTAAATTAAGATTCGAATCTAGTATGGGTTAAATTAAGAGTTGAATCTAGTGTTGGTCAAATTAAATGAATTCCACTAATCTTAGGTCATACTTCGTAGAACGTATTTGACTAATTGTGATGTATTTGAATTTTTAATGATTTTTTTTTAAAAAAATTAAATAAATAGATTTGACGGCGTTAATTGTATCTTCACTGTTAACGTAAATTCTTATACGAAGTAAGGGTGAAGCTAATAGTAATCCATTATATATATATTCATCCAAAAAGTAGGTCTTGCGTGAGACCGTATGAGATCGTTTTTCACTTTTTAAAATAGTTATCACTTTCGCTATAAAACGTTATTACTTTCACAGTAAAATGTTATTACTTTTTATTTATATTATAAATTGTTCATGAAATAGTCTCATCACTTTTCATTAATTTATTATCACTTTTCTATGAAGTATAAAAATTGTCACTTTCTGACCGTCTCACATAAGCCCTTACGTGAGACGGTCTCACACAAGTCTTTGTCCATCCAAAAATGGCTCCCTTATTTATTATTATTTTTTATTTTAATGGGTTATTTTAGATACTCATCTTAAATTGAGACTTAGATGAAAATTTTCCAATATGGGCTAACCCAAAAAAGTCCTGAAAATAGAAATGAAAGCAATATTTATAAGATGGGGAAACATATATATGGAATGTCCTTATATACTTCTTCCAATTAATGATGAAATTAATAGACAAACCATGTGTTTGGCCTCTTAACTGTATTCGGATTTCTTAGCTGGATTTATGACAACATTAGAGCGAAATTAATCATTATAAATTATTAAAACACACCTATCATTGTAGCTTATCATTAAATTGATTATTGAAGAATGAATTCTAAAACCGTCCAATATAAACACAGTAAAAATTTTGTTTATAAATATATAAACATTTTAGTTTACGTGAGTTATATTGTAGTCTGAAATGTCCTCAAAATTACACAATAATTGGAAAGGATTGTGATTAATTTGAGTTGATATATCTGTTGATTTATTTAAATGTAAATTGAAGATGAAAACTTTATGAAAAAATATAATAAACTGATCTAAAGATATTTAATGATAAATTTTAAATCACAATGCACCATTATATGTTCAAATGAAATAATTTAATTTTAAATAAATTTACGATAAAAATCTTAAAGAAAAGTTATAATAAATCCTAAAATTAAAGAATAAGTTGTAAACGAAAGATTAAAATGATAACCATATTTATTTATTCACATCGGAGTGTACAAAATATATATTTTGTTATTCTTACAACATGCATATTAATTAATTAATCCGCAAATTAAATTTAAGGTTGATAAAATTGTGAATATATTGACTATTCAATCATACTTATGAAATAAATATTCTTTTATTAAGCCATCTTAATTATGGTGTGAAATGTAATAAGAGTTTCATTATATATATAAATAAAACAAATTAAATTAAGTTACTAGATATAAGACATAATAAATTTTTATTTTGTCTCATACTCACAACATATCTGATATTACGTAGTCCAAGATAAATTCTCATTACATAAAAAAATTTAGTACACTATGTTGTGTTTACTCTTTTAGAGCAAACCTAAAAGAATATTGAATGTAAGACAAAAATAATAAATAATAAATAAATAATAATAATAATTATTATTAAAAAAAAAGAATTAGGAAAATATGATCACATGAAATTGATCACGTACCATTGAGATTGTTGGTACTTTGTCTGTACTAAATATTCGTAAGAAATAATTTGGTCGGAAAATATGAGGAATGCACTACGAAAAAAGTATTTTTTAGCAACCGAATTTAGCAACGGAATTCAATCCGTTGGTAATTAGCAATGGATTAGCAACAAAAATGATATTTTTGTTTTAGCAACGGAATGCCAACGGAATTATTCTCTATTTTAGCAACAAAATTCAATCCGTTGCTAATTACCAACAGAATAGCAAGGGAATCCTTATATAAATTACCAACGGAATTATTAGCAACGGATTACCAACGGAATTATTTAGCAACGGAATTGATTTTTCGTTGCTAAAAATTTACCAACCACCACTTTACCAACGGAATTTTACCAACGGAATTCGTTGCTAATCCGTTGGTAAGTTAATTTAACAATGGAATTAAGGCTTTTAGCAACTGAATATTCCGTTGCTAAAAAATAGTTTTTTTGTAGTGATGGTTAATAAGTTAATAAAAAAGTATTGATAGAATATGATTATGAGGGAAGCATAAACCCTCAATGTTTAATTAATTGGAAACAAGTGCAATTATCACTTTTGACTTTAGTGCTTAATCATCTTAATTACAATATTAAGTTAATCATGTCTCTATCCTAAAGTATCTATATTAATAATTTTATACACATTCAATTGTCAAATCATTGTGCTTTTAGATCCATTTGAGAAAATTTAACCACTAGTTCAAAAAATTTAGATTTTAGATTTAATTTGATAAATTTAATTCTCAAAAGGTTTCTCAAGTTTAGATTTATGAGTAAATATTTATAAGAAATCATGATGAAATTAATAAAATTTATTAAAATGAAATTCAAGATAAGAGGATTACCTAGTACAAGAATTACGAATATTACGTCTACTATCAATGTTTAATTATAGCAAACATATAGAAAGATATTAGTGTACTTTCTCATTCAACTAGATAACTTACAAAATTGATATATAATCTTGTTTCTCCATCTAAGCAAGCTTCAAAATTGGATTTTTATTTTCTCTATTTTGTCTCGGGCATTCGAGTCAATATTCTGAAAATTTTGTTTGTTTATATTTTTCCATATTGTCCAAATTGTCACCATTATCTTTTCTGCTTTGCTGTTCTGATGAAGATTCACGAATATCATCATGTTCCTCGTTAGCTTCGAAGGTAGTGGTTCATAAAAGTTTGTCTAGTCAAGAATACCTACCCAGATTTTTAGTGACTTGGGGCATTCTATGACAGATGTTGAACGTTCTCCATTCCAGTATTGCAATTGTAACATGCCGTTTCTGTTCCTTCCAACCAGCATCCTCTTCGTAGTGGATTTATCTTTGTTGAAATTCTGTCCGAAAGGGATCTCCACATGAGTGAATTTGTATTTTACTTGGAATAGCCTTGTACCAAATGAGTTTTAACGCCTCCGGCTTTATGTCGTTTATCCTCGGTTCAGCTTTTCTGTTTAGTTGCTTAGAGTATACCTCTTTCACTAGGAATCCGTATTTTGTGTTTTCCTTCCATTTCCAACAATCATTTTGGTTATGTGATGTTGAGAACCTGCTGTTAATAGACTGTATGAATTTTCAAAATAACATCCAAACTCAAGACCTCTAAAACTTGTCCTTCAACTAAATTCCCACTCTCACTTTCCCTCTAACAAAGACCATAGTTCCGAATTAACTTCCCCTTCATCCAAATTGATGTTATATAACCTAGCATATTTGTTAATTAATAACATTTGTTACATGTTTCGAATATCATAGAAAATACGAGCATGAGTTAATTGAATATGGCATAGTCCAAAATTTCATTCATCACGTAACAATTATATTTCATATTTTTGAATGTATTATTGGCCAAATATTATTGATCTTACTAACAAACGTGATGAATTATTAATTTAGATAAATTAGTGGATATAGGCACGAGATATATGTGATATTAATTGGAAATTAAATGTTGTATTATTTCAGACAAAATCTGTAAAATTGGAGGGTCACCATTGGGATGTAATGACAACCCATACCCTCTAAACAGAAGGATTTGTCAGGAAAAAGCTTCACCCCATTTCATAATTTTAATGTAGCAATTTTTTCTTTTTTGGGGTATGTATACAATTTTTTTTTAATTTCACTAAATTTCTTATCCTAATTAATTTTAGTTTATTATAAAGTAAGGAGGTAAGTTTTTTTTTTCTTGAATTTTTATTATTTTTATTTATAAATTCTTCGTGAGATAATCTAATTATATATTTATAGTTTTCATTAATTATGTAATAACTTTTTATTAAACATGTTCTATTATATTTTTTCTATTTCACGAAACCCATAATATGAGATATTTTCAAACAAAATTTTGCATAGAATGAGTGGATAATATTTTTCTTATTTATATTTATTAATTAAATAATTGACAATATTTTATTGGAACGAGCCAATCCAACATGATTTTTGTAGTGTTTTATCCTTTTGTAGTGGTATTATTTTCAAATATTGCATAAAATTCATGTTTATTATTCTTCTTGAGAGTTATTATCTAAGTATATTCACTTGACTAGTGTATTTCAATTTCAAGTTGCAAATTTTACAAATATTGTTTACAGATCCCATTATAATTATCACTACCAATTTAAATAAACTCGTAACTTTATTGCTGTATTTAAGCTTTATAGTTGTTTAAAGCAATTTTGATGGAATATTTATACCCATGGTCCTCTTTTATATCTCTAAAATTTTTATTCACTGTTTAAATAAAAAACCTTATATTATGCTATGTGCATTTACATCTTTTGATTTCTCTTAATACATAAATAAATAGATTTTAAATTTGAAATTAATAAGAGAATAAGATAACATAGACAATTCAAAGTACATTAATTATATTTATAACTTTAATTAGAATCTAATTTAATTTATATTCAACAGCAAACATTAATGTTCAAAGGAATAAAGTTTGTATCATTTCCAATATTATTCATGGGTAAGATATTCAAACTTATCTACATATTATTTTTTAATTATTTTATAAATTGTTTTATCGTAAAATCCAAACGCTACAATAAATATCGCTTGATTATGATAAAATTATACTATATTTTATATAATCAATGTAAATATTTGTGAAGAAACTTTTCAAATATGTAGAAATAAAACTATTCATGTGAAGTGATATTTAGTTAATCATCTTCCATCTCAACTATATATATTTTAAGACAAACCTGACTTAAAAATATGGGCAACTTGAGACAAAATCGTAAAATAGTTTTATGCAAGATGGTCTTACACAATATTTTCTCATATTTTTATTGTAATTATAATTAAAAAAAAATAAAAAAAACCCTTATAAATTTTATATCATTGACAGCCATTCGTTAATTCTAAATTTTTTACTTCCAACCAAATAAAATTATTTTATTGTAATTAATTAATTAATTATATTTGTCAAATATCAATCCAAACCAGTCTTTTTCCTCGTTTGGCTAGCGTTCAATTTGGACCAACAAATTTGTAATCTTTGAATTGATATTTCTACTGATGGTCATATCAGGACACACACTTTCTCTAAATTCTATTTTAATTTGATCATAATTTTGGTCAACATGTCACTTTCATTTAATCTAAATTGGTTAATTAATTGTAGTAATATATTCTTTTAAATCGTCGATTACTCAAATCTTATACTAATGTATAATTATCAGTCTTGAATATGTTGTTACATTCAAAATATATATTCCATAATGGCATAATTTAAGTCAATTAAATGAGGCCAAATAAACTAAATATTCTTGGGAGAATATTTGCATAATGAATTCCTAATTATAACCGTGATTTCATTTCATTTAAAAAAACGGCTTATTCAAATCACAAGGTAGACTCGTAGTCAAACTCACGCGTTTGACTTCAAAAAGAGGAAAGCCGATAGCTCTTGCATCCCATTTTCTCTATCTCACACCCCACCCACCAATATAATAATAATAATAATAATAATGTTATTTTTTTTAAGAATAGTAGAGAGAATCAAATTATGAATTTCAGGACCTTATCAATGAGTATTATACAATAAGTGATGTCGTTTCATAGTATTACTCCCTCCGTCCCGGAATTTTTTGCACACTTCCTTTGTAATTTGTAAATTACAAAGGAATTGTGTAAAAAAATTGGAACGGAGGAAGTATTATATAAAATGAATCCTCAATAAATTAATTTTAGTTTATAGAATAAACCGTTTTACTCAAATAATCTACACTAATTATAATTATAAAATGATGTAGATAAGTATGTTCTAATTAGCACAGTTTCATCCATGCACGCTTTCTTATCATCTTAGGCTATATTTTATTTATTTAATAATAAATGTATCGTGTAATATCCAAATTGCATTTTCTTAAACAAAATAATTAGATTAGTATATTCACTGTCTTTTTATTTCATAATTAGATTAATTTATAATTAATTAATTAGTTCATTTAATCAAATTGCAACACCTCATTATTTATACTCCATATATTATTATATTATTAAGCAGGCAAATAGGGAGTAATTTATTTTCATCATCGTACTCCAAAGAGTAGAATAGAACTATTTCTTTAAATATCTTTATAAAGCTAAGATATATCAGATGTGCCTGAATTTAATTCATTCTTATCTTTTATAAAATTAAATATCATTACAGTTTTAATTAACTCATACACCAACATATTTTTTTTTATCTATATTAGTATGGTCAATGATGTGTAAAGTTTTGGCAATAATTAGAATTTTGAATTGACTATCAGCCTATGTGCACAAGAATTGAACAAAAATTAACAATTTATATGCATATTTTATTATATTTTTGTTGATTTAATATACTTTATAGTTACACATCAATTAAAATACAAAGAGAATTAGATTTACATGTTACACATGTAATTGCAATATTTCATGCTCCATTCAATATACTAAAAAAAGTTGTTCATCAAAGGTTGTTTAAAGTATAACATTTAGTTTTAAAAACTATATATGGCATATTTTAATTAATAAATATATAAAATTTTCATTAGAAAAGTCATTAAAATACGAAAGAGTAATAATGTTTGCCTAAAAATATATATACTCCTTTCCTACCGTGATTCTTGTTATACTTTCCTTGTGGTGGGATATTTTTTCTAAAAAATCAAATGAATAAATTTTTTTACTAAAAAATATAACATTCAATACTAAATAGCATAAAAATAAAATTGAATTTGAGTGAACGTATGCATTTTCTATACTAAATGTATCTATTATGTTGTTATTTCCTTAAAAATGATAATATAATATTTATATATGAAATCCCATGAAAAGATTAATTAAATTAAATGTAATTAAAGTAAACGATTCTTTGTGAAGAAAATGTAAAACAAACGGTGCATATATAATATCCATAATTAAGTAAATATTCTAAAAAATTGTTTGGATGTGAAGCATCAAATGAGTCCATAATGCCATTTACCGAAGCCAACTAACCTTATTTATTTATTTATTTATTTATTTATTTATACTATTTTTAACATTTGGACGTATCAACCCAAAATATACAATATTCTTTCCTTATATTTGATTATTACTAAAAAAGAGAACAATGAATTTTCCAATAGAGGTCAATGTTGGAATTCCCTATTTTAATTTATATTCTATTTTCTTTAAGTATATGTCAATTTAAAATTACTGGTGATGTAATTAAAAAAAATGAAATATAAATGTTTTACTTATAGTTAATCTTGAATAATTTATAATATAAAAATATGAATTTTAAGATGATTTTATAAAATATCTTCAAACTTAAATAGGAATAAAAAAAGCACTTTTACCTAATGCTATTTTAGAGATTAGTGCATTTTCTATGAATAATTGCATAGAAAATTCGTTTCAATATTTTCTTATATTTTTAGAGAGAGTAAATTTGTTGCATAATTGCAGAGAGTACTGTTTAGTACACACACTCTTACACGTACAAAAACACACACAAACGGAGCTCGAAATCTCGTTTCTCGGGCCACCCGTTCACGGATATCAAGGAATTTCTGCTTTTTCTTTTTTTCTTAAAAAAAAAAAAATTATTTTCCATTTTTAGTTTTATTTATTTATTTTTAGCAGTTGAATTCCATTTTATCTTTTCCATGAGCTATTATTTCTCTCAATTTTCCCAAATTTTAATATCTGAAATGGCCACTTCTCTTCTTTGCTACCTTTCTACTTTCTAGTTTCTAGAGAGCCAAAAGGGTGTCCCTCGATCTCTCTGCTTTAATTCGATCTCATAAAACTGAATCACACCCATGTGAGCAAATCTTCCATTCCCGCAGTTTTCTTCTTTTATCCCATCGGTGGTTTTGTTGATAATAATTACAACTCCCTTCTCTATCTTTTCCATCGGTTGCTTGAAATGTGATAATTTGGTGTGTGTTGTTTTGGGTGAAAGTCGTTATCTTGGTAATGGGTTTTCAATTTCAGGGTTAAATGTATCCGGGTTTTGGTGTGGGAAAGCACGTGGAGTTTGATTTTCTTTCCTTTTTTAATTTTCTTTTCTAATTATTGTTCATGTGGGAGGACCAGGTTCAATGGGTGTGGATTGGGATCCATGTTGGATCTATTTGTTTATCTATTTCTGTAGTTCTGTTTCAATCAGTGTTACTAATTTATTTGTTTTATGTTCTTGCTTGTCTGCTAATTTTATTTCTTTTTTGTTTATATAGTTTTGCTGAAACCTTGGTTATGGTGCTGGTGTTTTGTTTAGTCAGTTAATTTTATATCCCTTTTAATTGTGTTCTCTTTCTTGTTTAAAGGTTTTATATTGGAAGAGAATAAGCACATTGCATAGGGTTTTAAAAGTTGGTTACTTGCAGAGGGGTTTCTGTTTTTCTTTGTCTTCCATGGCTTGAGCTCAAGGAATCATGGGTAGCTTCAGCCAAGACGATGAAGAGACTCGATTTTTTGACGCCCTGGAGCATATTGCACAAGAACCTGATCTGGTTTCAGATTCCCCTCCTGCTAAGAATTGGGATTATGATGTGTGGACTAGTATTCCTCAAAGTGTTGGAGAGCGCAGGAGGGAGTTCATTAGATGGATGGGGTTGAGCTCTGATGCCAACGAAGGGCGAAATTCGATGGATTCCTATGATAGTGATGTTGATGATGGGAATGTTGTTGGATGCATTGATAGGGTTATGGAGAACAGTGGGGCCGTCTTGAGAACTGAGTGTGTTGAAGATGATTTCTCTTTTAGCAATTCATCAGAATCAAGTTGCAATACTGATGATTTGCAACAAGAGAGGCTGCCTAAAGTACGGGTTGGTAGGGGGGTGGATCAGTCACTATCAGCAGGGGAATTCGAGAATGGATGTCGTTCGTCTCCCTTGGCTCGGCAGCTTGAGCAGAGACAAGCTGAGTCTAATGGAAATACGCCTAGATTAATAGATAAAGTAAAGGAGAGGTGGCTGAATAAGTGGCGGTCTATGGCTTGTATGATTAGTAGAAATGTGAAAGATGGTGATAATGTGGGGTTTGATGGTTTCGACCGAGCTCAGGGCAAGAAAATCCGCAGAGTCAGGGTTCGCCATTGTCGGAGAAAGTTGAAGGAACTTTCTGCCCTCTTCTCAGTGCAAGATATCCAAGCTCATGAGGGGTCAATTTTGACAATGAAATTTAGCCTTGATGGACAGCATCTCGCGAGCGCTGGGGTCGACAAGATTGTGAGAATATGGCAAGTGGTAGAGGATGCAAGATCAAGTACGATCGAACTTCCTGATGTTGATCCTTCCTGTGTTTACTTCTCGGTGAATCATCTCTCTGAATTGGTGCCTCTCATGGTGGAGAAAGATAAAGTGAATAAATTCAAAAGTCTGAAGAGAACGCCAGACTCAGCCTGTGTCATTTTCCCTCCAAAGGTTTTCCGAATTATTGAGACGCCATTGCATGTTTTTGAAGGACATAGTGGGGAGATCTTGGATCTTTCATGGTCAAAGAACAATGTATGTATATGATGTGTGATTGCATTATCAATTTATGATTTTGGTTTGTTTTAACTGAATTAATCTATTTTTTACTTGTTTCCTTGCAGTGTCTGCTTTCATCCTCAGTTGATAACACTGTACGTTTGTGGAAGGTTGGAGTTGATCAGTGCCTCAAGGTTTTCTACCATACTGATTATGGTACGTACTTATATATCATCGAGTTAAACTTGTGATAATTAGCTGATTCCTAGATGAAGTAAAATTTTAAAAACTAAATCATTTGTTTGTGTTGCTGATTTCTTTGGCTAAAGACGCATGTAATGCTGTGCAGTGACATGCGTTCAGTTTAATCCGGTGAATGATGATTGCTTCATTAGTGGTTCAATAGACGGAAAGGTTCGAATTTGGTCTATTAATGGCTGTCAAGTTGTTGACTGGACTGAAACAAGGGACATAGTCACTGCTGTCTGTTATCGCCCTGACGGGCAGGTCAGTTGTATACTCGTGTTACCCTGTTCTCCTTACGGCTTTATGGAAGGGCTAAATTTTTATACTGAAGTTCTTAATTGCTTGCTGAGCAGGGGGGGATTATCGGCTCTATTACAGGCACCTGTCACTTTTTCAATTTATCAGGTAATTTTGCTGGCATTTGTGGACTATTTCTCTGTTTTGAATATTCATTTGTTTTGATATATAATTTTGTAATGTCATTCAAGTCCCTTGAATCTTTTGGCCAAAACTTTCATACTTTTCTCTTATTGAAACTCAGATACAATTTGCAGCTCATTCTTGATTTATTTCAAGACTGGATCTTTTGATGTATATTCATGACTCCAGAGAGTAATAAATCTGAATAATTTTCTCTTTTAAATGAAGTATATCGAAAGTTAATTAGTCTTAGGATGTTTTTAGTTCATGGAGAAGTTTATCAAATTCATTTAGGTCATTTTTATTTTATTTCTTTCTTGAAGCTGGTTCTATAAAATCATCCAAGCCTCAATATTTAAGGAAAAGCTAAAATCAAATTTGAACCCCCTTTATACTCCATATGAATTCTGAAGTAATTATTTTGCGATGGTTATGAATCAAAATTGATGTTTAGAATGTTATCAAGACATTGACGATTAATTCTGTATCGATTTTATCAGATGATCACTTTCAGTTGGAGAATCAGATGTGCTTAGCCAGTAAGAAGAAGTCCCCCTGCAAAAGGATCACCAGCTTTCAGGTTACTTTCGACTGACTGACCTTACAGATACTCTGTTTTTGGATTCACATTTCCTAACATTTATGCTATCAAAATGCAGTTTTTGCCTCATGACCCAACCAAAGTCTTGGTTTCTTGTGCTGATTCACATGTCAAAATTATAGACGGGTCAACCGTAGTTGGGAAGTACAAGGGTATGTACTTCCTTCATTTTAGTTATCATTACCCCCTACATGTTATGTAGCAACTTGTGGATTTATTAAATTATTTCTCTGTGGCCAGGCCCTCGGAATGTAGGGAACCAGATCTCGACTTCGTTTACCTCCGATGGTAAACATATTATCTCAGCATCTGAGGACTCGAATATTTATGTTTGGAACTGCATCAGTGATGGGAAATCATCTCCGTCACACCCGAAAGTTGTTCGTTCATTCGAGTGCTTCTCAGCTGATGCCTCCATTGCAGTAACATGGTCTGGCTTAAAATCTAACACACTGCATGACAGTTCAATTAATTCATTGCCATTCTTATCGTCGTCCACTTGTTTCTCGTTAAGCCAAGAGTTTCCCTTAGACTCCAACTCCAAAGGATCGGCAACTTGGCCAGAGGAAAAGCTTCCCAAGTCAAGTCCCCGAGCCTTAACATCCTCGTTGGGCAAGTCTCAGTTCAAACTATTCAAGACTTCATGTCAGAGCTCGCTGAATTCACATGCGTGGGGCATGGTTATCGTGACTGCCGGGTGGGATGGACGAATTAGATCATTCCACAATTATGGTTTGCCAGTGCTCCTTTGAAGACCGAGTGAGTTATCGGATATGATCTCAAACGAAAGGCTGCTTTAGCAAGTGATCCACCCCACCCCTTTTGGTTGCCCTGTGAATTCATTGCATGCTAGGCTGGCAAATAAAAGCTATTTTTGGCAGTTCTGAAGGTGCTATCAAGAACCCTATCCACTAATCGATCTTTATTTCGAGGGTAGTGAAGTGTTGGGTCCCTTCAAAGGGCAGCACATACATTCAAGATGGGATGGGCAGGGACAGCTGTGTCTGAAGTCAAATGTGTAACTTTAAAGACCACCACACCCCCTGATTGAGAATACCTACACTTACTCGGGTCGATCATTCTTTCATTTGTTTGGTCTCGGAGACTGCTGGCCCGTTCGGGCTGGGATTAGAGAAAGATCTGTGTGCGCTTTGAGATTTGGATGTGCATTATGGAGGTTGCTGGTGGGACCTCTTATAATCTCTTCCATGTATTCATGGAGGTGGGGCTACTACCAACCGTTTGCCGGAATTCAATAGGAAAAGTTGTGGGGATGATTTCTACGTAAGCATGAATGAATGATTGAGTGATATGGATAACATGAGATGAGATTTTCCGTCATGGTTTCTCTATCCCACCCTTAAAACTGCATAGTTGCAGTCAAGTGAGACTGAAACTATGCGTTTTAAGAACGAGTGGCACATAGAAAGCGGGGCAGATGATCTGCGGAAGTACTCGTCGGATAGTTGAACCCGGAGGGCTGAGGTCGACAGGTTAATAGTTCGTGGCTCAAGCCGAGTTTCCGATGACTTTAGTTGCACCGAGATATGGTTTATAGTAGAGCTGTAGAATCAAGAAAATTGATGAAAAAAATTTTGTTGTTTCTGTTGACATATTTATGTGATGTAAATAAATTTTAGATGTGTACAGGTTAACTCTTTTCTGGTGTATAATTTTGCAGATTGCACCTATTCTACAGTTGATCCTGTTAAATGTTAATAGAAGTTCAATTTGGTATAAATTTATATACTGAATTGTATGAATAATGTTCCAGATTATGGTGGACTTTCCGTTCGTCTTTTGGAAGAGTTAATAATGAGTGGTTTATTTTTTGGGGCGACGAGAATCTTTGTAGATTAATGGTTATAGTTTGGCGTTGCAATTTTAGTAATTACTTAACTATTTATTTAGTAAAGATCTTACGGAGATATAAACAAAGACTTGTGTTTATATTGTTTCACAGAATGATTAAAATGATTTTTTGTAAGATGTATAAAAAATTATAACCGATATATACTATACTTAATCTAAAGAAAAAAAAAAAAAACTGAAAAAATCTTTAATCAAAAGTGATAACTAATTAAAGAGAGTGTGCAAAATTTTTTGGTTCTCACACAAGCGTGCTCCAGAAATTTGTTATGTACTTTATGATGTGTTTTTCTTATTAACCTAAGACCATAAAATAAGTCACACGACTACTTTACAATTAGATTGTTAATAATTAAAAAAGAAAATCTCAATTTATATAATCTCGAAATTATACAACAAAATCAAGGAAATAAAAAATGTCAATAGGCATTCAAGATGTTCGACTCAAACCCTTCTTGCAGTTGTGAACCCTGGCAACGGGAAAGTGAGGAGGAGAAAAAAGAAAAAGAAATTAAGACTAATTAAGCACATGCTACTTCTTTGTTCAACCATGGATCATATGATTTCCAAGTGTACAGTAACAACATCAAAATACAAAATAATGAACATGAACATCATCTGTATCGGAGCGACTTCTCACATGCCCAGACTCCAGATTCCAGGCTCCAAAAATATACAGTCTAACCAAGAACCCTGAAAATGAAATTCAAATATGATTTCAGCATCTTATCCTCCAAAAAAAAAGAGAATTATTCATAAATATATATTCCATATCTTAATATTCCGGCCCTCAATGAATCCGAGTGCATATATGCACGTATTTGTTTGGTAGTCATGGTAATTTGAGTTACCTAGGCATGCGGCTACACAACTAAGTTTTAAATTCAATTAAAATATTCAGGGGGTGTTTTATAAAATTTTAAGGAATAAAAATGGAGTGTAATGGGTTTGATTCCTCCCATTTAGTTGAGGAATGATTGATTCCTCCAAGCGAGGTTTGATTCCATTACTCCCATTCATATCAAACACAATATCTGATTCCTTTCCCCATTGCACATACCTCACACCCCTCAACCAAATACCCCTTAAATTGCACTAGTGTTGTTGTAGGTTCAAAAATCATGGGGCATTTTATGTATCAACAAGTCCATTCAAATTTGACACATGAAATGAAAATTCATATGAGAGATTCAACTAAAGAAATCAAGAGTCCGCAACAGTGCAAAAATTCATTGGGCTTAAGCAACCAGACCTACTTTGGTCCTAAGCAATTAACATCCACTGTCTTATAACTAAGGATTTACTTACATTCACATTATATACCATACCTTCCCCAAAAGTAATAGTATAACTACGAATAAATCCTAGATACATCAAACTTATGCAATTACAAAACCAAATGAATCATGTAATTGTAGCTGAAGAGAACTCACCACTTGATAAGGGAAAAAAAAAGTTTTCTGTCAAATGGACCTATCAATTAAAACATCTGTAGTATTGGGCTGCATGAATTCCTATATCAGTAAGGCATTACAATAGCAAGGTTATCATGGTATTGCCCAACAATAGTGTAATGCTAACATTTCCTTCCCTGGAATTTATGGTATTGCCTAAGAATAATGTAATGCTTAGATTTCCTTCCCTCGAATTTTAGACATTGACACACTCATCATTGTTTAGTCTCTTTCTGCTAACTTAATCACCACCCATATTATACAGAAAATTAGATAAAGGGGAATACAAACAGAAGCACACAAACAAAACAGCGCTCGACTAACAGAACACAGCTATACTGTCTACATAAAAAGTCCTATCAGGTGAAGAAACTCCCAATTCTCTATTAATTAACTTATCGTACAAGCTTCAGAATTTAAATGATAGTTAAAATTGAACTAATTTTTTGGTTGAATGATTGAATAAGAAAATCCTGAAAATATCTTCCCCTTGACAAATTTAGGGGTAATTGAGTAAACTGCAAGTAGATGAACAGATTGCAGCCAAATGTAATAAGCTTCACATGCACAATTTCTCTAATTTAGAAAATTCGCCAATTCCATAAATTTTTATACATAATCATTGTAGGTTTTTGTTCATCAACCCATAAACTCACAACTACGATTTTCCACGTTAGGCTTCACAAACAATTAACAAAGATATGATACCAAAATAACAAGAACAAGAATTTGATCGAGTTTAATCAAATAAATATAAATATACCGATCATCTGGAGATATATTATCCCTTGGCGATTAGACAGGCAGATTCTCAACAGCTGGGGGAGGATTGGAGAGATTAACATTATTGTGATTAGCTGCGACGGAAGATGTGGTGGAAGCGAAGGAAGATGTGGCGGAAGCGAAGGAGGGGTAAGAGGTAAGCATAAGAGGACGATCCTTGGCCTCCTCCTCAAGGTCGTCGTCGTCGGTGTCGAAGGTGGTTAGATTGACGCAGGAACAGCGCTCGAGGGAGGCGAAGAACGCCGCCGCGACGTTCATACCGAACCACCGCGCGAGGCCGTCGACTTTCTCGTAGTACGAAGCCCCGTTCTCATTTTCCATTTTTCCTCCGATTGTTTGATTTCTCGATCGTCGACGGATTTACAGAGGTGGATTGAATTCTTTGGGAAAGTGGAATTGCCAAAATTAGATTCCGATCAATTTTCTCCAATATATAAATATATGTAAATACTAAATTATATAAGTCAAAGACAAATGAGTTCAATTCAGTGGGCCGGCCCAATAAGGCAATCTCTCCAAAGCGGCCCAATACTTTCACTATTAATTAGTACCAATTGGAGTATCTTTTAATGGTATTACTATTAACTACGCAAATTTAATTGGGACACTCTCTTGTGAGACGGGTTTTTTGTGAGACGGTTGTGAGACGGGTCAATGCATTATTAAAGTATGCTTATTATATATGTAAGGTATACTTATTTGTAGTTAAAGTATGTCAATAATAAATCATATTATAATACTTTAAAATCTTACTTTAATTCATCATTTATCATAATTTAGAAAACATATTTTAACAATTATTAAACATACTTTATCTATATAATATGCATACTTTAACACGTCTCACAAATCGTCTCACAAATGAAATGTCTTAAAAAGAATTTGTCAATTTAATTTTCTTAATTTAAATGTTACTCTTAGTATAAAATTATTAAATAAATATTTTTGAGGTTAATGGGATGTATAATAATTAATAATGGGTGATTCTGGTGCACCGTTACACCCCAAACTCATGAGTTAAAATAAGTAGTGAGATAGTTTTTTTTTTTTAAAAATTAATTATTTTATTTTACTTCTCCCGTCCCACAATTAGGTATGCGTTTTTCCATTTTGATTCGTCCCAAAATAAAGTATACATTTCCTTTTTTGGTATATGAGACCCACACAAAACAATTATTATATCTACATGTGGCCCACCTACTACATTAATACAACTATCCACTACACATTAAAATATTATTTCTCTCACTTCAGTACACATTTAAATATTATACTCCTTAATCTACGTGCAAAAAGCAAACGTATATCTTGTTCCGGTAGTATTTGATAGTGGAGATTGAATTAAAAATTAATCTAATGGTTGAAATTGTGCACTGGACTCATAATAATGATATAATCGCCCACATTTTTTTACCTATTTTCCGATTAACTAGTTTGAATCAATTTAGAAAGTTAGGTGTGAAAATCAAACCAAGCTTGAACAGACTTTTACGTTCGATAAAATTAAAAGTACGGCTCGAGCTCGATTAATGAAAATATATAAAGTAAATGTAAATTTATCAAGTTACTCGAGCTCGACTCGTGTTCGGCTCGATAAAATCTCGTTCGGGCTCGACTCGATTGCTTATCAAACAAACTCGTACATATATTTTGAAGTTCGATAATATTTCAATCAAGTTTGAACAACACTTCGATCGGTTCGGCTCGAGTCATTTACACCCCTTAGAAAGTACTACTCCATACTAAATGTTAAGTTACTGTTGAATCCGAAAATACTCATCGACTCTGCAAACTGTAAAGAACTGCAGAGAAGGAAACCGCAGGTAACACCGTCCCCAACTCCTGTTATAAGAACTGAGAAGTGCGATTCGATGTTTTCTTCATGTGTTGGAGTTTAATGTACACGCACGCATGTCTAACGGCAACCCTCCTGCAGTTATTCTAGGGTTTTAGTGTACTTACCAATTCCAATTTTACGGAATTTCACTTTCTAGATTGATTAAAAGCTTTATTTTCTGTTTTCTCGTTAGAATTTCATTTGATTTTGGATACGCTATATCGTTCATTTCGGAGGTTATCGGAAAATGATGGCTGATTGGCAGCAACTTCTACAATCGGTTTTCGTCGGCGTTATTTTCTCATACCTACTCGCGAAATTGTTTTCTGTAATCTTTGCCTTCCGCGACGAAAACCTCAGGATCACGCGCTCTCAGTCGACCGAACTCAAAGTTGAATCTGAAGATTCTGCATCGAAGATATCGGAAGAAATCGAACCGCTGATTACTGGTGATAGGAAATCGGGTGCTAAAACTGTGGATGTTAGTTATCATAGTGATAGTGATGATGATTGGGAGGGCGTTGAGAGCACCGAGTTGGATGAAATATTCAGTGCTGCTACTGCATTCGTTGCGGCTACTGCTGCTGATCGGTCGGCGATGAAGGTGTCTAATGAGGTCCAGTTGCAGCTTTACGGGTTGTATAAGATCGCTACAGAGGGTCCGTGTTCTGCGCCTCAGCCATCAGCTTTGAAAATGACTGCTCGTGCCAAGTGGTAATTTTTGTTAATGCAATGCAATATCTGATTACAGTTAAATTCACCGATTATCATTAAGTTCTTTTGTGTTTAGTTACTGAAATCTGGAAACTTTATCTGTTTAAATTAGTTTGCACGTTTTGGGAAGTTATCAGGTATAGATTTGATCATAGATGAGAAATGTTATCTATTCTTAGTTGAAATTTGTGAACTTGACAATTGTTTTATTCTTATTGCATAAAAATCTTAATTTTCCACCTTTACTGTAAATACTCAGCTAGATTAATTTGAAGAGGCTGTTTTCGTAAACATGTGATTTTAAGGGAAAATAAACTGTGGAGTATAGATATTTGAACCTTCTTTATAAGTAAAAACAATGAAGCATTTTCTTGTCTATGATGTTGAATTTAAAGTCTCCTACAATACTCCCTCTGCCTCCAATATATCCTATAGGTTATGTATGCCTCTTTTTTCTGATGTTGGTATCTGAGCTGTGTTCTATATCATGTGCTAAAGGAATATCTACATCAATTAAACTGTAAGATCATAGTATCATACATTCATAAAATTGTTTATAAAGCATTAAAGACAAAACTTGCAGTGGTATATGGCTTTCTAGGTCATGTTGGATGGCTTGTTTCTATGGTCCTTGTAACTTAGGATCTCTTGGCTAGTCGGCTGAAAATCTTGCTCTGTTTGTCTGCTAGGCAAGCATGGCAGAAATTGGGTGCCATGCCACCAGAAGAAGCAATGGAAAAGTACATTGACATTGTTACTGAGTTATATCCCTCTTGGCTTGCTGGTTCTGCCATTGTGAGAATAAAATCAAAACTTATTTCAATTATCACTGGCTTTTTTGTTGGTTTCCGTTTTCTTAACCATTCTTGTTGTATACATACCTATCTTATAGGAGAAGAAGAACAATGAAAGTAGTGGTGATGCATTTTCTGGAGGCTCTAAAGGGCCTATGGGACCTGTTTTTAGTTCCTTTGTATATGAGGAGGAATCTGGATCTGATTTGTAAGTATACTGAACATCTCATATGTACATCAAGATGAGCCCTTTATGGCTTATTATGAGAATGGTTGCACTTTAGTAGTCTACTTGATCCCTTATCCCCTATTGCATTCTTCTATTTCTATCATATTATAGACAAGGATTTTAGTGGAGAAGGTCACATAGGAAGGTCATACGTTTAGAATTTTCTTAATTACCATCTTACTCAAGAACTCATTATCTGCCCGCTCCTCTTTAGTGATTTGGGTACATTGGTGGGTGGTGGTGTTCTAACATCTATATCGAAAAGGTTTTATTTAACTTCTGCAGAGTGGATGTTAGAACTAATAAATATCTCATTTTTTGTTGTACTTGTCAGTTTGAATATATGCACTATTAAAGGTTATTTTTATTTTTCTAATGATTCTGAGCTAATTGATATTAATATTGAGTTGCCTATTTTCTGACTTCCTCTGTGTTAATGTTTAATTAGAACAAAGCATTCTTTTTCATCACCTGATTAATGTAGTGTTGTGCTTAGAGTAATTTATTGTCAGTGGGCGGACATCAATAAATGAAGTCTTACGTTGAACTTATTTTGCTTTATTTATTTCATTACTATAATTTAAAGAGAAGAATTCAAATTTCATTTCTTTTATTTCCTCTGAAGGAAATTGGATGCTATTCATGCTTATGCACGAGAAGGAGATGAAGAGAACTTGCTCAAGTGCATTGAGAGTGGTGTCCCCTTAAATCTGAAAGGTGTTTCCGAATTCCTTAAATCCCTTTCAATCTTCTTTTTGAGTTGGTGTTCATGCCTGGGAGTGAATGTTAGTTTTGGTGGTCACCATTTTATGATGCTACTCGAGAAGGAGAACACTCTTTTAACTTTAATATTTAGCTATCAATGTTACCTGATTTATATCTTCTTGAAGGTTAAAACAATCTTGAACAATCTTTTAAAGTAATAATCTTACCTGAACATAGTTTCTCGAAAATACTGCAGATAGTGAGGGCCGTGCTCCCTTACACTGGGCTGTAGATCGAGGCCACCTGAATATTGTAGCACTGCTTCTGAGCAAGAATGCTGATGTTAATGCTAAGGTAGATAGATAATCACTATACAGGATCTGGTGTAGTCTCTCTCTATCTGATTTCACATTCTCTAAACTGGTTTTTTATTTTTATTTTTTAATTATCATCTGCCAGAAATGTTCATCCAGCCCTTACGAATGTTTTGATTACACGTGTACCATTAAAAAGAGAAACCATAGTTAATGAAGCTGAGTTAATCTCTTTATCATGTGTTTGGATTGTAGGATGGTGAAGGTCAAACTTCGTTGCATTATGCTGCTGTATGTGAGAGAACTGCCATTGCCGAGTTACTCATTAAGCATGGAGCTGACATAGAACTAAAGGACAACGATGGAAACGCTCCTAGGGATCTTTGTGAGGCGAGCTGGTCCGGATTGGAGCTTCTAGCTAAAGTCACTGACTAATTGTCGAATTTACCAGTTCATCTGTTTTGGAGATTAATAATCCACTCACTCACCTATGTACATTCTATCCTTACCGTCTGGAGTTCTTTGATCTCAAACGTCGGGTAGGATTTTTGTATCCAGATTGTGGTGACTTCTTACACGTGCATCTGATCGAATTTGTCATATGATTAAATATGGAGAATGGAAGGTAGGGAGAACTGAAAGGAGATGATCAATTCCTTATTCTTTGAAGTTTGATGTGATTTCTAGCGGATTATTTTGTGAATGTTCTATTTTAAAAATGTGACATTGTGATATTTTAGTGAAAGTTGGGTTCAGAAGTGGATACCAGAATTTTCTAAAGGCAAAAGCTCCTGTGCGCCCGGGGACACGGAAAGATGCTTCGTGTCCCCATGTGAACACAGCCCTCTCCTCCAATCCTATTTAAACCTATGTATTGCTAGGGGTTTACATTGTAAAGGGGCCGGAACGTGCTCCGTGTGTCCGGGTGCACAGGAGCCTCACTCTTTTCTAAATATCTCCGAACATGTGCCGCACCATTATAATCAACTACTGTGCAACTTTTAGACAGTTTTAGGTTGAATGAAAGTGATGGATTACTATTAAGAGTTAAAATATAATGTGTCAAATATATTTCCTTAATTTGTATGAAAAGGTATGGGATGCTAAACTCAAAACAATATGGCAATTAAGATGATTCGAGTCTTTCTGTGCTAACTTCACCAATTTGATAACACTTTCAAATTCAGAGAAACACCAGAATTAGTAAAATGGGTGCCCTCTTCATCAAAAATTTCCCAGGAAAAAAGAAAACCAATAATAATTCAAACAAAAATCGAGTTTGATTACTACCCTATAAACCCCAAAAATATAAAAAGCTATAGACCAATCTTTTACAGTTCATCATGGGACTCATCATCGTCATCCGACTTTCCTTCTGGGCCTCCACCAGACCTCTGGTAAACAGCAGTGATGATCGGGTTGCACACTGCCTCTACCTCCTTCAGCTTCTCGTCGTAATCTTCCTTCTCGGCGTTCTGGTTATCGTCCATCCACTCGAGAGCCTCCTTGGTTGCTGTCTCGATCTTCTCCTTCTCCTCCGACTCCAACTTGTCGGCCAGCTTGTCCTTGTCGTTGATCTGGTTCCTCATGTTGTACACGTATGTCTCAAGGCTATTACGAGCGTCGATTCTTTCTTTGACCTTCTTGTCCTCTTCGGCAAACTCCTCAGCTTCCTTGACCATCCGCTCAATCTCTTCCTGGCTCAGACGGCCCTTGTCGTTGGTGATTGTGATCTTCTCGGATCGTCCGGAGGCCTTGTCTTCGGCTCTCACATTCAGGATACCATTGGCATCAACTTCGAATGTCACCTCGATCTGAGGAGTTCCTCTGTAAAGGAAACAACGTCGGTAACTAAAGATATTTGGAATGTCCGAAGAAGGAAAATATAAAGTAGAAATAGTCAGAGACGAACCTTGGAGCCGGGGCGATTCCTGTCAAGTCGAATTTCCCGAGCAGCCTACAGTCCTTTGTGAGACTTCTTTCACCCTCGAAAACCTGTATTACATTGTGAATTTCGTGTTACAACAAATAGCGAGGCAATAATCCAATATACTTGAGTTAATTAGCAATAACCAATTGCAAATACCTGAATTGTGACGGTTGTTTGTTGATCCTGGTAAGTGGTGAAAACTTGGGATTTCTTGGTTGGGATAACAGTGTTTCTGGGAATCAACTTGGTCATCACTCCACCAACAGTTTCAATACCAAGGGTCAAGGGAGCAACATCCAAGAGAAGAATATCTGATAACAATCGTATTTGAATTAGTTGCAACTCTTCAGCTTAGAAAAGATTATATAAATAAATAAACTAGATAAAAAAGAGTAATACCTTTGGTTTCGTCACCTCCCTCTCCACTGAGGATTCCTCCTTGGACTGCGGCACCATAAGCAACGGCCTCATCAGGGTTTACACCCTTGTTAGGTTCCTTTCCATCAAAATAATCCTTCAAAAGCTGTTGAATCTTAGGAATCCTGGTGCTTCCACCAACAAGGACAATTTCATCAATCTGGCGTTTTTCCAAACCAGCATCGTCCATGGCCTTCTTAACAGGGCCCATGGTCTTTCTGAACAAATCATTGTTCAATTCTTCGAAACGAGCTCTGGTGAGAGGTTCAGAGAAATCTACACCATCGAAGAGGGACTCAATCTCCACTCGGACCTGGTGCTGACTACTCAAAGATCTCTTTGCACGCTCACATTCCCTCCTCAATTTTCCAAGAGCCCTGTTATCCTTGCTGATGTCCTTTCCGTGCTTCTTCTTGATCAATTTGATGAAGTATTCCATGATTCTTTGATCAAAATCCTCACCTGCGGAGACAAGTATGCTGAGCTACACCAACGAGATCATCTAAAAAAACTTTATTCATACTTTTCTTCCGTTGGCAAATATATTAGAAAATGCAATATGGGGCATAATCTATTCCAGCATATAAAATGGTTCTATAATTCTATATATAAATACTGAAACAACGAACAGCAAGCCAAGATATCAACGGAGAGGTCGACAATATTTTAATCAGGATCCCAACTACGAAGGATTTACGACCAAAGGTTTATGCTTCAATGATAGCTAAAAATAGAAAGAGAACAATCCTTACCTCCCAAGTGAGTGTCTCCATTTGTGGCAAGAACCTCAAAAACACCATTGTCAATAGTCAAGATACTGACATCAAATGTTCCACCACCAAGGTCAAAGACAAGGATGTTCTTCTCACCACCTTTCTTGTCCAACCCATAAGCAATTGCTGCAGCAGTTGGTTCATTGATAATTCTCACAACATTCAGTCCAGCAATTGTGCCAGCATCTTTGGTAGCCTGCCTCTGAGCATCATTAAAGTAAGCTGCAGCAAAGAAGTTGCAAAATTGTTAATATTAAGGAACCCATATCCAGATTCTTGAAAAATATAGGTTAAAAAGTTACCTGGTACAGTGACAACAGCGTCCTTAATTGTCTTTCCAAGGTAAGCCTCAGCAGTCTCCTTCATCTTTGTCAAAATCATTGCACTAATTTCCTCAGGACTGAACACCTTCTTCTCACCGTCCTTAATGTTGACTTCGATGTAAGGTTTACCATCCTTATTCACAATCTTGTAAGGAACAAGCTTCATGTCCTTTTGAACTTCTTTATCCTCAAACCTGTTTGGCAAAATAAGTTGATGAGTCATTACATAGATTCAACCTAATAATTACAGCTGCAGTCAATGTAAAAGAACGATAAATTACTTTCTCCCAATGAGTCTCTTGACATCAAAGATAGTTCTCTCCGGATTAACAGCTGCCAAATTCTTTGCAGCCTCACCAATCAACCTCTCACTGTCGGTGAATGATACCCATGATGGGGTGATACGGTTACCTTGATCATTTGCTATAATTTCAACATGACCATTTTTGTAAACTCCAACACATGAATAAGTTGTACCAAGGTCTATCCCAATTACTGTTCCAATTTTTGTAGCCTCCTCTTTGGCTATGGAAAATGCAAATAAGCTCCCTGTTTCAAAGAATATAACACTGCATTATAAAGAGATCACGCCATAAACCCCAGTCCAATCTCACCATTTCAAACATCACAGCAACCCATCCAAAAAACAAAACTACTTTTTCTTAAAATCATTGTGAAAATCGCAGATCTGAAACAAACTCGCACTAAAGAAGCTCGGATCTTGTTTTAAGAAGATAAAAACGAAAGAAGAAAAGCAAAGAATCACGCTAAACACCAAGTATTCAGCCATAACCGTTCCTATAAAGATATTACACTAATACGGCATAAATTATAACGGGCAAAGCATTCTACATATGAACATGAAAAAAATCAAGCATCTCATGACGTCATAAACGCTAAAAATTAAGCTGAAGCTATTTTCACACAACTCGTTCATAATCATTCTCAAGATGAAACTACTTCACAAGATGAAAAAAAGCTGGCATTGAATCTACGATTTAAGGAATGCTATGAAAAGAATAAAATCCGACGCTTACCGATCAAAACGATCCCGAATAAGATAGTAGATGCGCGTCCCCTCCACGCACCAGCCATTGCTGCAAAGCTCAACAATCGGTGAAACTATACGCCTTACCCACTTGTTTTTAAGTTCTATTTTCTAGTTTTGAAGGTGATATGAAGGAAGATCGGGTGATGAGACAGATATATATAGCATTGCGGGTGCAGGGTACACCCGTCACAAGTGATGACGTGGACCAATCAGCATTCGAGTATGAATCAACACAGATTCATTACTCTCTTCCTAGTTTAGGACTCGAAACTTCGAGTCATTGGCGCCTACGTGGACCAACAACAGAAGTTATCGTGTCACTGCTGATGACATGGACCAATCACAATTCAGCATGGACGTGCAGACCAATGGGATTATTTTGAATTCTGGGTTGATCTAAGCCGTAAATCAAGGCAAAGTGTGCAGATTGCCTGGACTTATAATTAATTAATTAATTAGTTTATTTATTAATAATAATTTTGTTTTTGAAGTGGGTTAAGAATCTTAAGATATACTATGAATTATTTTAGAACCTTAATGAGGCAATGAATTTAATTAAAATATTATAAGAGATGTGCATAAAAGAAGATATATTGTATAGATAATATATAAAAATTATACTCCATCCGTCCGCTCGAATGAGGGTCTTTTTTCCATTTTGGTCGTCCGCTTCAAAGAGGGTCATTTCCTTTTTTACACACATGGACCCATACACACCCACTAATACAACTAAAATATGGGGTCCACACTCTCATTAATACAACTACCCACTACACATTAAATAATAATACTCCTTAATGAACGTGCACAAAAGTAAATGCCCCTCTTTCGGGCGGACGGAGGGAATATTTATGATTATGTAATGACAAAAATTTGTGTGCCCAAGAATATCGTGCGTCCAAATACCTTTTGGTATTAAATGGTGTATATTTTAATATAATAACGTGTACCCTTTATTTACTGAAAAAATAAAAAAAAATAAAAGGAAATAGTTCAGTGTAATGTCACATGAATTTAATATTTATATGGTTGTATTTTAATATGATTAAAAAAATTAATACCTTAGCTTATTATATAATATAATATTATATATATATATATATATATATATTATGTTGGTTGATATTATTATTATTATTATTATTATTATTATTATTATTATTATTATTATTATTATTATTATTATTATTATTATTATTATTATTCCATTTTGTGGTTTTAGTATTTGTTGATATGTTCCTCCATATTAATACCTTTATAGATAATTATTCTAAATTTTTATTAATTATTTTAAATTCTTATATATACATTGAGTAATATATATTATACTCCCTCCGTTCCGTTTTAATGTTTACGTTTGCTTTTTGCACGTTGATTAAGAAGTATAATATTTTAATAGATAGTGGGTGGAAAAATATAATATTTAATATAAAGTGGGTAGGTGTATTAGTGTTGGATAATATATTAATTGTTTTAGGTGGGTCCCATATTCCAAAAAAAAAAACGTAAACATTGAAATGTGACGCGCAAAATAGAAACGTAAACATTGAAACGGGACGGAGGGGTATATATTTATGGTTTGAATAAATCATTATATTTATCATTCATAAATTATGGCTAATCATTATATTAATTTTTAATGAAATATCTATCATTAAATAAAAATATAATTATATTTTTTTTCTAAAAAAAAAAACACCCACTAATCTCATTTTATACTTAAACATTGGATGCATCCAAAATCACCAAAAAATATGATCACTGTAATACAATAAAAAATATGATCACTCTCAAGAGGGTCGGTTTATGGGACGGATAGATTCATTATTATAATATGCTTAACATATAATGGTTTAAATGAACTTTCAGAGCTATGTCAAATTCGATTTTCGTTCCAAATTATTTATAATTTTCAATTTTGTTCTGTATCTATCTCAAAATTTTAGATTTCATCCCAAACTAGTTTTGTTGTCACAGATCGTCTCATAACTCCTAAAAGTTTTTGCACACTTGAAATTTTTTTCAATTTCTAGAACGATTTACGACAAAAAATTAGTTTTGAGATAAAATTTAAAATTTTGAGATAACTACGGGACTGAATAAATTTTTTTAAGTAATTTAGGACAAAAATCGAATTTGGCAAAAATTATGAGATTGTAAGTGCATTTGACTCGTTTAGTTTAGTTAAAGTATATTTGTAATAAATTATGTTATAATCCTAAAATCATTTAAGGCATCATTCATCATACTTTAATTATTGATAAATATTTTAAGGTAAAGATTTGTGTAAAACCGTTTCACGGATCTATTTGTGTGAGACGGAGCTCCATCGCACTCTTATGACCCGCGCTCCCAACGCGGATCTACTTGAATACAATCTATTCTCTCGCGCGGATTTCTTTATTACAAGTTTACAACCAAGACAAGACTGCTTAATTTCGTTTTTTTTTCCTTTTTCTTTTAAGTATTTATTTTAATTATTATTTACTATTCTTTTAATAATCGTTATTTTTTACAATTAGTATATTAAATAGAAAGTTGTAATAATTTTAATAAAAAATGATACGTGATCAAAGAAAAGTAATAATGTATTTTGCAAAAAAAAAATTGTAAGACGGATAAAAAGTAAATTTTTATTAATAAAAAGTGACAATCAATTTTAATTAAAAATTATTTTATGAACAATTAATAGAACAAATAAATTGTGATAACATTTTTAATTAAAAGTAATACATAAAAATGGAAAGTGATAATCATCCAATTAAACTATTTCATAAATAATTTATAGTGTGAATAAAAAGTGATAGTAACATTTTTAATAAAAAGTGATACCTAATCAAGAAAAAGTTATAATCAATTTTATTTAACTATTTTATGAACAATTTGCATAAAGGATAACAAGTGATAATATTTTTAATAAAAATTGATACTATATACTCCCTCCGTCCCGGCAGAGTTTTCACATTTACTGTTACAAAAATATTCTATTATTTGGGGGCAAATTGGTACATTCAATTATATGTTGAGTTAGATTGGGTTGGGTTGGGTTAAATTAAATTGTGTTCAAAGTTAAATATGTTTAGGTATATAATTAGTGTTTTAAAAATGTAGAAATGAAATTGTATTTTTGTAAATAATGGGTCATGTTTGTGTGTTTTTTTTTTTTTTGGGTGTGAAAACTGAAAACTGTGTTGAGACGGACAAATGAGGAAATGTGAAAACTGTGTTGGGACGGAGGGAGTATTAAGGAAAAGTGATAACCATTAGTTTAACTATTTCATAAATGAACAATTTGTAATAAAAAATTATATAAAGTGATAACATTTTTAAGAAAAAATTATACATGAAAATGGAAAGTGATAGTAAACGTCAATTTATAAACTATTTCATAAATAATTTATAGTGTGAATAAAAAGTGATATTTGATCAAGAAAAAATTATAATTAATTCTATTAAACTATTTTATGAATAATTTGAATAAAGATAAAAAGTGATAATATTTTTAATAAAAAGCGATACATATATAGGAAAAATGATAACCGTTACTTGAATTATTTTATAAATGAACAATTTATAATAAGACAAATATAAAGTGATAATAATTTTGATAAAAAGCGATATATTATTATAGAAAAGTGATAATCATCAACTAAATTATTTTGTGCGTAGATTATTTTTAGGATGAATAAAAAGTGATATACTAAATCAATTAAATATATTAACTTAATAGATTATAGGCAAAGACTTGTGTGAGACCGTTTCACGTAAGGGCTTACGTGAGACGGCCAGAAATGATAACTTTAATAAAAGAAAGTGATAATAAATTAATGAAAAGTGATAATGTTATTTCATGAACAATTTATAATATAAATAAAAAGTGATAATATTTTAGAGGGAAAGTGATAGCGTTCTATAGCGAAAGTGATAACTATTTTACAAAGTGGAAAATAGTCTCACGCAACACCTACCCTTGAATATAATAAATTTGATTAACATTATTTTTATCACATTTTATTTTATATTTATTTTGAAAATTTGAAACAAAAGAATTAAATTTAAGTAACTAACAAAATTAACAGAAAATTACTGAAAGAAAGAAAAAATAAAAAAAATTAAGCATGGTCGGTTACTGAATTAAGCATTTAAGTTTAACGGGCTTGACTCCTGGGTTGAATGAATTAAGCGCTTAATGTTCAATTAGCTGAATTAACGTGTGCGCGCATTAAAAAAAATAAATAAATTAATGGGTTAGTGGAGGATCCGGTTCACGTAATTGGATCCGTGAGACGGTCTCTCACAAGACTTACCCATATTTTAATTGTATAACAATAATCATACATTAATACATCTAAGAGATTTTAAAAATATTACTCTATTTAGGATTTAATAATTTTTATTTTTTCTTATAAAATACTAAAATTGGGTAAATTACCAATAACACCCTCGAGATTTGTAAAAAAAAAAAAACTAATTCATTTTCCCATTTGACATGTATTTGATTTGATTATTAACAAAAATATATTTTTAAAAAATAAAAAAGATATCAAAATAACATGAATATCTATATATTTAACGTTTGAATTTAACCTAATCATATTTATAGTTATATTTTACTTTATCTAAGCATCAGGTATGCTCTTAGAATTAAATTTTTTCGTTCCCTCTCATTAATGTAACCATGAATGTATTATGTTGTCTCTTGAAGGATTTGTAGAGCATGAATGCATGATGTTTGGCTTATGTGAAGCCAACTATATTACTTTTATCTGTTTCGAATAATTGTATGCGAGGTTTATGTAAATATAGAAAATATATAATTGTACTCCTTTATTAATTTCTAAATATATTTTTTTTCATGTAAATAAAGAAAATATATACTTTTACTAACTTTATTAATTTTATTTAGAGTAATTTAGTCCTTTAGAAAAAAAAATTATATATATATATATTATGTGTATTAGTTATATATTTAAATGAAAATTTTGAAATTAAAATAAATTATAAAGGTATTGTGTTGGATGATATTCTTTTTAATTTTTTTTATTGTTCATTAAGTGTCGAGACAAACGAATAATAGAAAAAAAAAAAAATACACGTTAAAACTAAGTTCTTATTCTCGCATAGATGCGTATGCTTAATTGGTAGTTTTTAAATTAGGAATTTTATTTTATAGTTAAATCTCGAGGGTATTGGTCTATAAAATTTGAGTGTATATTGGGTGCACCCGGTGCAAGGGTGCACCCATATTGATATGTCTTTTTATTCTATTTTATATACATATTATTTTATTTTGTATACGAATTTTGTAATAATTGTATATTTTTTTCACATTAAGTTTTCATTAAAAAACTAACATTCATATGTGTATAATTTTTTATTGAATATTATACACAAATTTTTATTAAAAAAATTAACAATTAAATTGTATATATTTTTACTCTTAATTGTATATGTTTTTGTTTATATTTATATATGGGTGCACCCTATCTTTAGGTGCACCCGGGTGCATACTATAAATTGCCATAAAATTTAGACAAATTCTTAACTCAAAATTTATTTAGAATAATTTGTTTCCATTTTCCAAAGGCAATTAATTAAAAAAAAATTCTTTAAATAAAAAGGTATAAATAGGCTGAAACCCTTGATCCTTGGATTAATCTCATCTCCCCCTAGGGTTTTTACATCGCTGCTTGCTCTCCTGTTCTTTTCGCCGGATCAAATTGAAAATGGTAAAGTTGTAAAAGGAATTCTGTTGTTGTAGTAAATCACATGGATGGATGCAATTGATTTTACAGTTTGTTGATAATTGCAAACAGGCTCTTTCAAATGATTGTGATTTGCTCAACCCACCGGTGGAGATTGAGAAGAGGAAGCACAAGCTTAAACGCCTCATCCCTACTCCCAACTCCTTCTTCGTGGTATTGCATTTATATCTAATCTATTTATTTATTTTAAACTGTTTTCCTTAACTTTCCACCCATTAAAATATACGTTTGGGCAAGCAGACAAAAAGTAAATAAAATAAAATAAAATATGTATATATAGACTTGATATGAATGCGATTAATTCCAATTACACGCAGAAATATTATTTAATATGTAGTGAGTGATTGAATTTCATATGTTAGTTGTATTGGTAATGTTTGTGATTCAACATCTCTAAAAAGAAAAAATAAAGAAATGAAAACCTTTCGAAGGGATGTCTAAAACGGCAATATGAGACCCTTGCTGGTGGACCGACGGAGTAGAATAGAATAAACCTAGCCTTACAACGTTGTTTTCTATAATAAAACTCCTATATTAACTCTCTCTTCGTCCCATTTATCTAGTCCTATATATATATTAGGAAATGCACTTATTTATTTGTGTTCCAATTTTTTCTGTAAAAACATGCATGTGTTAAATAGACAGGAGTATTTATTTAGGTAGTTAGAATTAATCAGTTAGGGTATTTGCTTTGCATGAGGTCTAATGTTAGTCTTCATGATTTAATTGTCTCGAATAGATTTCAACATAGCTGTTTATTGGTTGTTTGCAGGATGTCAAATGTCGAGGCTGCTTTAACATGTAAGCTCTAAATTATATCCATTCTTGAAAGTGAGTGAATTAGTCATTGAAAGAAAGTAATGGTTACTGTTGTTTCATTATGTATTTGCACAGAACTACCGTTTTCAGCCATTCTCAGACTGCTGTTGTGTGTGGCAAATGTCAGACGGTGCTCTGCCAACCTACGGGTGGCCGCGCTAGACTCACGGCTATGGCTGCTCAATCCGTAGAAAAAAAGACGACTGTTTAGCATTCTTTAGACAGTGATTATGATTGCTGTGGGTTATGAGAATGCAAGATAGTGGGTTAATGCTAGTCTATGTTTGCTTTTCTAGTGTCAAGATTTGTTGGACTTGTTGACTAGTGGCAACTGATGTTTTTTATATAATAATTTTGAATCTTCTGATTTAAGTTTGGTTCTGCATTACTAAGAATCCTGCATTTACTACGCGTCGAAGCATCCAAGGATATTTCCAACATTATTGCGCATTCCGACAACAAGGTCTTGTTGAACTCTGATGATCTCTTGCTCAAACTTCAGCTCTGAACTATTATCATCCCTTGATTCTTTATGATTGACATTAGTGATGTTAGGGGAGTATTTAGAATAATAATTGGTTTGATCTTCTGATTCACCAATTCTTTGCTTTTATATCATGTGGAGTATCTTTTTACGAAACACAATAAACAAAAATATCAAAGGCAATGTTTACACATAAGATGATTTCAAAGAAACACAGAATCCTAGTAGCTGAAACAATCAGTAATTGACTCAAGAGCTAGTGAATTTGGTGACAGCCTTAGTTCCTTCAGAGACGGCGTGCTTAGCCAGCTCGCCAGGAAGAACAAGGCGGACGGCCGTCTGAATCTCCCGAGAAGTTGGCAACCTCAAAGCCAACTGAGTGGTTTCAAGAGCAAAACAATCTGGAAAACAAGTAACCATGGCACCCCTGCACTGTATCAAGCAAGGGGCATGTCTGGCAAGCCTCATCAACGCCTCTGTCCATCCACTTCTTCGACAACTCCTCAGCTATCGGGGCAACCTCGTGCTGCAACATAGCCGCACCTAATGGTCCTACCAAATTCAGCCTCGTTGCAGCGGATATAACGTCTCTCATGGTTACAAGCATGTAGGCTCTTTGAGTATGCTCAGCGTCGAATCCAAGTTTCCCACAAACAAGCCCAAAAACGGGGGCGTGGTGGAAAGAAGCATCGCCACTGGCTAATGCTTCACTTCTCATTGTCTTGAGAGCTGGAATTTCAGTAAACACCGAAGCAGCTACTCTCATGAGTGCAGAACCTTGAGCCATTGATGCCTTACGCGCAACTTCATTCGTCAGCAGAGCATTCAACAACAGATCAAGATCATGCCATGTCTGTGAATCCGGGGTTATTGTAGCAGCATGCACGAAGGGAAGGAGCAGGCTTCCAGTGTTGTCTAAGACGTGGATCACAAAGGCACGTAAATCGGCAGGCGAAACGACGAGCCGAGCTTGCATTGCAGCCTCGAGACCAAGAGAGTGAGCAAAGCCACCTGTAGGCAGAATGGAATCTAGTAGTTGCCATTGACCCCATAGGTGGGAAGAAGCTGATGAAGATATAGATTTAGTACTTGCAGATGCATTCTCCACACTTTCCATCTGGGATATGACAAGATTATGACAGCATAGTCAAACTACAGATTCATTATTACTAGTAAAATGTTAGACCAAGATTACAAAGAAAAGCGAGATTACAACATAGGTCATTCTTCCACAAAAAAAAAAAAAAAAAAATCTAAACAAGCATATCATCGAACACCTGGCATGCACAGTATAATTCATCAATATATGAATCCCAAAAATGACACTTTAAACAGCATACATGGCTCAATTAAAAGAATTCCAACAACATAAATAGAAAAAAATGAAGTAAATTCCTGCCCTAATTTCCACACCTTGATTTGAAACCACGATTAGAAGAGAAGAAACCGAAAGACAGATCTAGATTATGCTACTAACTGTTAAATTTCGAGTTAGACAGGGTAGACTCAGTAAGGCCGAGTCTTTGGATCTGATTTGATGATATCAAGGCTGTGAGAATCTGAATTTTATTACCGGCTATTCACAATCAAGTCCCTTGTTTTTCAATTTATGCTAATTATACCCAAAAATAACTAACACTTCATTTTTTTTTCTTATATACTATTCTCTTATATTTTTCTTTTAATATTACAAGTTCGAATTTAAAAATATATATCAAAATATAAAGATAAATTAAGTGAAATAGGAATCCTCAATTTTTTTATTTTGTTTTTATTTATTATCATCCTTTTCGGTAGTGCTTACTTATACGTGATAATGTTGATAGTTAGGCCATTGTCCAATTCTGTCTCCTTCGAAAATTGATTTATCAATAATTGACCAAAGATGAGATGCGAGCTAGGATATCAATTATTATCATCGTTAGAAATTAACAAATAAATCTCATAATCTAAGAAAAATAAATTCATAATTAAAGATAAATCTAATAATAAGGAGAATAACCTTCGAATAGCATAATTATTTTTATGGCCCATAATCTCGTTCAGAATTATAAAGAGCTAAGATGTTCTAACATATATTTGTTTCGACCTTATTATGTTTATCCACAATTATTCTTTTTTTTTTATTATTATCATTCACATTAATTTAGTCATCTTAACCATTGAAAAGAAACAATTTAACTTGTGGGCATATATAAATATACTATAGCTAGCAATATAGTGTATAATTTATAAGTTTGGTAAAATGACTATTTGTCACTTGGCGTAATATAAGAAAGAAAACAAAAATGACACAAAAGCAGATTGACTTATGTAACTAAATTGGAGTTTTCTGAAGTGAAGAGTAAAAAAAAAAAAACTAAAAAAATGTCCAAGTGATTTGAGCCATGCAAAGGGGGCCTCTCAAGTCTCAACTAAGTTGGTGTCACATGCATACACACACATATGTGTGTGTATATGTATCCTGAAGTTGACTTACATTTTAGTAATGCATTTCATCATTATTGTATCAGCCCATTGGGTTGGGTGGGAAGGGGTGGGGTGGGTAAATGCACTAGAACCAAACACCTTTCATGGCCACTTCTGCTTATAAAAGAACACCTTCCTTCCCTCCTAAATCTTGAAACACATACTTTTGAATCTAATTAGTTAATTAATTTCTAACATTCTATGAATCCAAGAATGAAGGGTTCTGTAGTAATTGTCTTCTTGCTCCTCATGTGCCTATCAGCAGGTAAAATCTAATATCCCCAATCCTTGTGTTTTTTTTTTTTTTACATCGGATAAACAAAATCTTGATTGTGATAACATCACTTGTGGTTTAGGCGAAGTGAAGGCTTCAGAAGTTGCAATGAGCCCCATCAAATTCTTTGACAAGGTAATTTTAGTGATTGCTATTCGGATATAAACACTATATTGGATTGTATACTCCTTTGCAAGTTTCTCAACAAGAAGAAGAGCCACATTGGTATGATAACTATAGTCAATTGTTGTGTAATAACATGAGATGAAAAAAAAAAAAGATAAAATAGACATGATCATAGTTCAACCTCCAATTCAACAACACTAACTATTAATGTTGGAAACTATATATCCTCAAGGTTTGATCTATTTAACGTGTTTTTCAGGTAGTAGTCGGGGTGAATTCAAGAAAACTCATGAGATTCGAAGAGTTATTAGACTACGATACGGGGCCAAATCCGAAGCATGATCCAAGAGGAGGGAAGAAAGGAGGAGTTGGCATCAAAGTCCCCTAATTAACTCACCTTATGTGGCCTTCTACTCAAAGGCTTGAGAGATAAATAAATTTTTTGGAATTACTAATATTTACTATATGAGTTTGTATAAATAGCATAGATTCTTCTACTACAAGTTGACATGTTAACTATTTGTAATGTTTTTACCATATCTATACTTTATTACAAATAATTAGAGATATTAATGTAAAGTTGCTCAGTTGAGTCTAGTTGGGTGAATCATGGAGTATATTTTTTGTGGATTGGGTTGATTGTTTATTGATAGTCGTGGAGGTTAATTAGAACTATAGAACACGTTAGATTTGTTGTGACATCAAATTAGTTTCGATCTAAAAAAGAATTAATTAATATAAAAGAACTAATCGAACTCAAGTTGCCCTAATTGCCCCCAAAAACAAAAAAATGCAAATCTTCGTTATGTTTGGTCGTGTTTGGAGGGCAAAATCGTTTTTTTTTTTTTAAATAATTATTACCTTATCATAAGGTCACGTACTCATAAGTCAGCACCACATTACGAAAAATAGAAATAATGTAGGGATTAAAATAAATGTAGCAAAATTTGCATGGATGGTTCTAAAGCACAGATTTAGCACTGTTTAAATCGAAGAAAACATTGGCAAAATCATTAGTAGTTAAATTATTATATTATTGACTCAAATTAATCCCACTTGAGTTGAATCAATCAATCTTATGACCTATCTATTCAAAAATAATAATAAATAACCCAAAACCCTGTTGTGATCATATAGTATGTTGTAATAAGTGCATGAATATGCCATTTATGGGTTTTTCTGTTCTTAACCTATCAGATCATGAAATTGTCCACTAATTTATTTGGTCTAAAGTTATTTGAAAAACCACTGTAATAACAAATTTTTATATTTATAATAAAATAAACACAAAAGAATTACAATGATAATCCAGATGGATTAAACTTGATGATTAAGGAAACAATCTCTATCTATCCTCTGATTCTTCTCTCGAACCAATTTGGCTTTGACTTTGACTTTGACTGCGTTGACCGCGTTGACTGTGTATGTTGAGTCGGATCTTCAGTTGAAGCTTGTCCGAACTCGGATTTGGATCTTATAACGTTAATCCAGAGGCGTCGAGCCTTTATTTGGATTAAACGTACTTGATCCGAAGAACACTCGATCTGGGGGGCTTAGCACCTTAATCCCGGGTCGTATGTTGTTCTTGACTTGAAGATGCTTGAAGATCTCAAGGGAGCGCTGCTCGTATTCTTGATCTCTTCAGAGCGTTTATGTCTTCAAGTATTTTAGTGTGTCTGTAGTGAATGAAGGAGGACTCCTTATATAGGTGAAGGAATGAGCATGCCCCATAAATAACTTGCAATCTGATTGGTCCATGACAGATTTGGCCTGGTTCTGCGGGCTTGGGTCGTTCCAAATATATCACAGCTTGATTGGTCATTGCTTAATTTGACCTAATTCTGGAACCTTCCATGCTTTACTTAACTTAGGGGTCAAGCTTTACTTAATTTAAACCCTACTTAATTTGTTGGGTATTAAATTAATTATCAATTATTTATTAATCTATTTTAGGAATTAATTTATTAAATCCCCAAAATAAAATATAATAAATTAAAATTGATATTTAATCAATAAAATCCACGTGTCGCCATTTGATTGGACCGTGAATTTTAATTGCTTACAAATGCCCCCTTGCGATTTATTCACGGACAGAATGTCTTGTTGTGAAGGAATCGCAAAAGATTTGTTTCTTGTTCACCAAGATTTCATGACCCTTACCCAAAATTATCAAAGTTATTTGTAGTAAAGAATCTCCTACAATTTTGTAGAGCTTGAGCACCTCACAATAATCTCCATAATTATCCATGAGTCCACTAGTAATTTCCATAATTATCCATGAATAATTTCCATAATTATCCATGAGTCCACAAGTAATTTCCATAATTATTCATAAATCCACTACTATATAAGGGTACTTCATGAACTCAATTTTTTATCAAAGCTATTCAACAAACAAGATAATCACTTCAATTCTTGGTTCTTCCTTCTCTTATTTGAATTTTCCTCTTTCTTTCCAAAGTGTAACATGAAGTGTTTCTAAATTTTTTTCTCTTCTTCAGCATTGATCCAAGAGGCTGTCAAGACAAAATACTCAATCAAAACACATCATCCAAGGAATTCAATTTACAAGTGTAAGCTTTCAATTCCTTAATTTGCTTTTTTTTTTTTGAACTGTTTATTCGTCTTGTTTGCTTGTTGTTCCTGTCTTCGACCAAGAACTTAATAACATGCTTGTCCTCGCCCCTCTTTCTCTTCCGAGAAATCGACGGTGAGCCTTGTCCTCGCCCCTCTTTCTCTTCTGAGAAATCGACGGTGAGCCTTGTCCTCGCCCCTCTTTCTCTTCTGAGAAATCGACGGTGAGCCTTGTCCTCGCCCCTCTTTCTCTTCTGAGAAATCGACGGTGAGCCTTGTCCTCGCCCCTCGGTTGTTCCTTATGGAATTAAGAACTGCTCCTCGGTTGCCTCCCGATACGATTGTCCCGACATGGTGATTGAACTGTGAGCTCGTGGTTTCGAAAGGGTTCGAGGTCGCTTGTTGTTGGTGCTTATGCTTACGAGAGGGGCGGTGAGTGATGCTCGGCCATCGGTGTTGACAATTCGACCGGGAAGCGGCACGATAGGGTCGATCCGTGGGTACTTAGCGCGGTTGAGGATGTACGCCCGATCTGGGTAAGAACCTCGGAACAACAGTGATGGCTGCTTGGCGATGACAGCCGGTTCGCGTGCCTCGGTACCGTGAGATGAGACGGTGGTGGCTTCGCATGATTATGGCTGGGCAGCACGCGGCTGCTGCGTTTTTGAAGAGGCCGACAGTGCGTCGACGATCAGTCACGACGGGCGACGACTGCATGCGATGACGCGGTGACACGGGGGACCGGCGGCGGCGTCCTTGCGTGGTTCGTCGCGAAGTTGGCATGGGGCGGCAACCTTGCGTGGTTCGTGCACGTTGGCGTGGGGCGGCGGCGTCTGCTGGTGGTGTGGACGAGCGGCGCGCGGTAGTTCTCGGCTTCGACTGGTGAGCAGCGGATCTGGTGCGGCGGAACGCGCGAGCTGTTGCTCGGCGACGGGTTGTGGCAGTGCGTGCTGGTGGTGTGGACGAGCGGCGCGCGGTAGTTCTCGGCTTCGACTGGTGAGCAGCGGATCTGGTGCGGCGGAACGCGCGAGCTGTTGCTCGGCGACGGGTTGTGGCAGTGCGTGCTGGGCGAGCATCTGTCGTCTTTCCTTTCGGCGGCAGTGACGCGCACGGACGGCGGCTGCTATTTGGCAACGCGTGCTTGTGCGGCAGCGCGTCGTGGCTGATACGGCAGCAACAGCCGGCGCTGCTGCTCGCTTACGGCGACAGCGATGAGCACACGACGGCGGGTTTAGGCAGTCACCGGTTGCTGCAGGCGTCACCGAGAGTCCCGATCGGTAGAGAAAGGAGAAGCCTTCTTTGACAGATTCACGCCTGGAATGCTAACACCCAATTTTGACTTTCAACATTAATTTTGACCTTCCTTTGTGAATTTGGGCCCTTCCCACATGAACACAACTTTTGACTACTAATAACATGAGCCCATGAGAAACTATTTCTTGATTTGGGCTTCTATATAAATTGGGCCCACATTAAATTCAATAATCATGATATTGGGCTTTCAATTTCCAACTAACTTCAATTCATACTTTAAACATGAATTAATTTAGTTGGTCACTTTGATATTTTAAATTTCTCTTCATCATGGATTTAACTTACAACTTTGAATTCAACAATTAATTGATCCCATGAATTTATTTCAAATTCTTTTAATTATCAAAATTCTTAAACTATTATTTTCAAGCCATACTCCTGTTCTCTAACATTACTTTTGCTTTTTTTTTTCGCAGCCAATCTCAACTTCAGAATGGTTAAATTTAAGAGTCATACAACAGATTCCAAGGAACGTCAATTGCTAATCCTTGATACCCAGCGTCCACTATCAGACATAGTAACCCGTCTTCCCATCGAAAGACCTCTCATGGGCCAACCTATAGAGAAATTAGCTCAAGAAGATAATGTCTTCAATTTAACGACTTGGACCAGAAACATGGAGCTGGACGAAATAGGAGTCGTAACTTTGAGATCGGCTAATCATACCAAGGAGAAGCTACAAACTGGCCCTTTACCAACACTAGGACACCAAATAATCAGAGGTAATGCGGCATGGGGCGACCCAATGAATTTTCTAGGGGAATTTCATTACATCCAAGGGTATTGGGAATGGACCGAGGCTATCTTAAGTAGATATCGCTCTATTCTTGAGAAAACAATGCTTTATGAACCTATTTTCGCATCTCTATTTACATATGACTGTAATCGAGAGATCATCAAAGCTTTTTGCGAGGCGTGGTGCCCTACCACTAACACCCTACTTACTTCCTTTGGAGAAATGTCGATTTCTCTATGGGATTTGTATAACTGGGTAGGATTGCCGCTAGCTGGTCACCTATATGAAGAAGTTGTGCCTGACAAGCCAGAACTTTTGAATGAGCGTGACGCCACTGGCTTACGTATCCCACCCAGTTGTCAGCACTTACTTCATGCTTATCATAGAATCCGTAGCCGTGATGGTACCGACTTTGTTTCACTTTCTCGATGGGTGAGCTTTTGGTCTCGTAGAACTACGAAGCATAAACAGCCCCCTCCACGTGCAGAAAGTAAGAGAAAAGCACGCCTCAAGAGTACGCATAACCCCAAGGGTATTATCGACGACTGCAAGAAATGGACTTCCATAGAGATGGCCCCTTTTAAAATGCTTCATGTTGATGCCAAAGAACAAGAGGAAACGTATCTAGCTGCCCATTTAGCTTGTTGGCTTTGCTCTTTCGTACTTCCTAACGATGAAGTAGATATGATACGTCCTGGTACCTTCAAGGTAGCAAGTTTGATAGCTGCGGGAAAATCAGTTTGCCTTGCTGTTCCTGTTCTGACAAGCATATACCGAGGTTTGAATGGAATCTCTAATGAACTTAGACCCTCTGAAATGAAGTCAACATTTCCCGTGCACTTCGTTTACACTTGGTTGGCTCATTATTTTCAAACTCATTACCCAAACCCTCATGATTTGAAAGCACCTTCAATGGTGACCTACTCAGGCGAAAATGGAGCAAAATTCTTTAGTTCAATTGGTGCTCGCAAACAAATTCAAAATGGAAACAAAGCTTCCTTGTTTTGTAATGTTCTCCCGAAAACAGACCCCATGTGGTATATTGACCATGACAAGGCACCTTGGCGTGATTGGGCCTACTTCATTGCTATTCGCACTAATTATCTTA
Organism: Pogostemon cablin; assembly: GCA_023678885.1. Classification (NCBI taxonomy): domain Eukaryota; kingdom Viridiplantae; phylum Streptophyta; class Magnoliopsida; order Lamiales; family Lamiaceae; genus Pogostemon; species Pogostemon cablin. The sequence goes on from CM042995.1 coordinate 31,492,552, forward strand.
CCTTGCGACAGAATGGAGGCTTTCTTATTGAACCCTACAGCCCACATCGATTTAGCCGCCAATTCGGCTTTTATCAAGATACTCCGGGGAGAATGAAAACAGACATTCGAGAAACCACCTTGGAGCGAGGGCTTCAGTATTGGAGGCAATGCACCTTACGTAACTCTCAATCTACAGCAACTTTTCCATGTGCATCTTCAGAATTTAAAAATTCCTGCTCATCAGAATACAAACAGTGGTTATCTCAGATTCATGGCACTTACTTCTTAGACAACGTGTTGAACCTAGCTGAGGCTATCCCAAACCAGGATGTGGAAGAAGAAGTTGACATCGTTAATAATTCAGATAATGCCAAAGCTGATGAGGAAGCTGTATCACTAGAGGCTCCGCCCCTTCGAAAGGTGATTGTAGGGAGGTCTAATGGAGCCGAAAAGAGAAAGAACGGTCTCTCACATTCAAATGAGAGCACAACCGACCACAACCCGAAGCGGATCAAAAAAACCAAATCTCCGATGCTTACCCTGACAACTAAGGCTAAGGTTTTAATCCCTTCTAATCATAATTCATATACATCCATTCTTGCACATATTTTCTTTTCATCTCTTTTACTCCTTTTTTTTTTTGTAGTACATGCATGATGTATTTGGTTCTGATTATGATGACTCGAACGAAGAAGGATCAACCTCTGTTGCAGCCCCCGAAATCTTAATTGATGATGACCTTTCGGATCACATTTCTCCTATCATGAATGAATCTCCCCCATTAATTTCTGTGGCCCAAGCTCCAGACATTACAGAATTTGTCTTTGATAAAGAGATTATGGACGCTAGGAAACTAGTTAACTTGGCAGTGTGGAAACGCTTTCAAGAAAAACTAAGAAGAACCCCTGTCAACGCATTATCTTCTGTGAGGAATGAAGGGCTTAAGATGGTGGACACCTTCAAAAGCGCTCAAGGAATTGACGGATCCGCTCTAGAACAATCATTCAATTTCCTACTCTCTAAAGCCGATGCGTATGACACCATGAAGATAAAACTTGCTGATGGAATAACCAAGAAAGACATTGAAAAGCGTCTAATTGATGCAAAGAAGCGCGCCCATGAATACAAAGACCAAGAGGCTACAGAGACCAAGCAACTGCAAGAATCTGAAACTAAATTGAAGCAGATTGAAACGAAGATCGAGACTCTGCTGAAGGAGAAGGAAACCATGTCACAAACAGCTGAACGTCTCCGCCAATCTATTCAAAGCGCAAAGCTTGGAGCTCAAACTGCTGCAAGGAATATTAGTGTACTGAAGAAAACACCGATCTTAGAAGATTCCATCGCTGACGAATTGAAGAGCGTTACGCAAGCTTTGACAGACGCTCGAGAGGAGCTATCCACTATGGATATTTTTCATTAATTTCTTTTGAAACCAACTCACCTTAATACCTCCATTTTGTTTTGATCACTTAATGATATTATCAATAAAGTGCTTTTTATCCCTTATCTCTTATTCTTCTTCTTGTTATCCATCATTAACTCCTTATTTGCATCACTATGTCTGATACTTACTCACTATTTTACATACTTCAACTTATTGCTTTGCTTCACAAACTTGATGTGAACAAACCGAAACATGACTGAACTTAACAAAATGCTAAGCTGCCTACGTACCTCTTTGAAGAGAATCAAGTCATAACGTAGTTCAAAGGGACACGATTTGGTTTTGAATGGGGGGGGGTGCCGTACACAGTTTAAACTCATGCGGGCCAGGAGTGACTATTCTTTAACCACTTTAGACAAAGTAGGATATTTAATGCTTTAACCACTTAAAATATCTGAGTGGGGTGAATTAATAGTTTAACCACATATAATTACCTTTGGTGGGTGTCATGCACAGTTTACACTCATGCGGACCAGGAGTAACATGCAGTTTAGGCTCGTGCGTCATGGAGCGTTGTACATGTATTTGTTTTACGCGTAGTAGCGTTTCAAGAACTTCCCATTTATAGGGCCAATGTTCACGCCATCCTCTGAGATCAACTTGTATGCGCCATTTGTATAGGCTTCCTTCACAACATGAGGGCCATCCCACTTGGGTAGAAACTTATTTCCAACGCGATGGGTGACTACTATAGGTCTTCTCACAGCAAGCACCAAATCACCAACTTGAAAAGAACGTACCCTCACCTTCTTGTTGTATGTTCTAGAAAGGCGAGATTGGTAACACTCAAGTCTTTGTTGTGCTTCCAATCTCTTTTCATCTAACGCTTCTAACTCTTGAAGACGTAACTTTGCATTTTCTTCCTCGGTGAGGCCTTCTTGTATGGCTATCCTCAAAGAAGGAATTTGCTTTTCAAGAGGCACAACAGCCTCAACACCATACACCAAGGAATATGGAGTGGCTTGCGTAGGCGTTCTATAGGTGGTACGGTACGCCCATAAAGCTTCATTGATCCTTTCATGCCAATCTCTTTTTGACTTGGAGACCACTTTCTTCAATAAACTGCATAAAGTTTTATTGAAAGCTTCGGCAAGACCATTAGCAGCTGCGTTATACATTGAAGATTTCTTTTGTTTGAAATCAAACTTCTCACATAGCTTATCAATCCAACTGTTGCTGAACTGCTTTCCATTATCAGTGATAATGTAGCGCGGGACACCATATCTATAAATGATATTGATCCGAATGAAGTCAGCAACATTTTCTTTCTTCACTTCCCTTAGAGGCACAGCTTCGGCCCACTTTGAAAAGTAATCGGTTGCCGCAAGAATGTAGAGATGACCACCAGATGACTTTGTAAGCGGCCCCACCACATCTAAACCCCAAGCATCAAAAGGCCATGAAGCGACTGTCGGATGTAAAGGCTCCGGAGGTTGATGAATCAAATTTCCATGGAACTGACAGGCTTGACATCTTTGTGCGTAATCCATGCAATCCTTCACCATGGTTGGCCAATAGTAGCCCATCCTTTTAATTCTGAAATGTAGCTTCGGTCCGGACTGATGAGCACCGCAAATTCCAGAGTGAGCCTCCTCCATTGCTTGAATAGTTTCTTCCTTACCCAAGCATCTCAAGAAAATTCCATCGAATGATCTTCTATAAAGTATACCCTTGAAGTAGATGAACCGAGGTGCCCGACGCCGAATATCAACCCTTTGTCGTGGATCGTTAGGCAACTTATCATATTTCAAATAATCCACAAGCGGTTGGCGCCAATCTTCTTCTTCAATTTCGAAAACCTCCACCACATGATTTTCAACTTCTTCATAATCATCATCTTCAAAGATTGGTGGTACAACCCAACTTCTACACACCGGTATTTGAATCTGCATTTCTGGCATAGCTATAATTGATGCTAACTTAGCGAGGGCGTCAGCTTGCTTATTCTCTCTTCTAGATAGATGCTTAATATCAACATCACCGAGATAACCCATAAGCTTTTGAGCATACTTGTAATAGGGGAACAACTCAGGCTTCTTCACTTCATACACTCCAAGGAGTTGATTTACTACCAATAGCGAATCACCATACACTCTAAGGTGTAGCTGCTTTATATCGACGGCCATCTCTAAACCAAGTATGAGTGCTTGATACTCAGCCACATTGTTAGAGCAATTTTCTGTTAAGGAAAATGAGAAAGGCAGAACTTCACCACTGGGTGTTACAAACACGACTCCCGCACCAGCTCCCTCTCTATGAGATGCTCCATCGAAATACATCTTCCAAGGAGAAACTATGTCCACAGTGAAAGCATCTTCATCGGGGAGTTCATCAGATAGTTCCCATTCAGCAGGCATTGGATGATCAGCTAGAAAATCTGCCAACACTTGTCCTTTTACGGCCTTTTGAGGGACGTACACGATCTCAAACTGTTGAAGTTGGAGATACCATCTTGCAAGCCGATCAGAGAGTACTGGTTTTGACATGACAAATTTTAGTGGGTTGGCTTTCGAAACTAGCCGAACTGTGTGAGCTTGAAAATAATGTTTCAACTTCTGAATTACGAAGATAAGGGATAAGCAGATCTTCTCAATGGGTGAATACTTCAACTCGTTTGGAGTCATGGTTCTACTTAGATAGTATAGAGCTCTTTCTTTACCATCATCATTTTCTTGTGCAAGTAAAGCTCCCACAGAACGCTCTTGAGCAGCTAGATAAAGGACTAATGGACGTCCCGGTATTGGAGCACTCAATACTGGTGCCTTCATCAAGTATTCCTTAATGCTATTGAAAGCATTATTGCAAGCTTCATCCCATTCGAATATGCTGTCTTTCTTCATGAGATGACTAAATGGTTGGCATCGGCCAGCTAAGTTTGATATGAATCTCCTTAAGTATGCCAACTTTCCTTGTAGACTTTTGAGTTCATGTATGTTCCGAGGCACATGCATTTTCATGATTGCGTCAATCTTTGCTTTCTCAATTTCAATCCCTCGACGGCGAACAATAAACCCAAGAAATTTCCCAGATGAAACTCCAAATGCACACTTGAGCGGATTCATCTTGAGTTGATGCTCTCTTAATCGTTCAAACACTCGCCTTAGATTATGAAAATGATTTTTCTTTTCCTTTGATTTCACCACAATATCATCAACATAGCATTCGACAATCTTATGAAGCATGTCATCAAATATCTTTTGCATGGCTCGCTGATAAGTGGCACCAGCATTCTTTAAGCCAAATGGCATAACATTATAGCAATATATTCCTTTCGGAGTACGAAAGGCTGTCTTCTCTTGATCCTCAGGAGCCAAACCAATTTGATTGTAGCCAGATGATCCATCCATAAATGAAAGGACCTCATGCCCCGTTGTTGCATCAATCATGAGCTCAGTAATTGGTAATGGAAAGTCATCTTTCGGACATGCCATATTCAAATCTCGGAAATCAACACATACTCTGAGTTGCCCATTTTTCTTTCTTACCGGCACGATATTGGAAATCCAAGTAGGATATTTGACTTCTCGGATCTTGCCAGTTTCAAGAAGCTTATTAATCTCGTCCTCAATCAAAGGAATCAACTCTGGTCGAAATCGACGCTGCATTTGTTTAACCGGTCGAGTTCCCTTTTTAATGGACAAGTGGTGCACTGCGATTTTCGGATCTAAGCCTGGCATTTCCTTATGTGACCATGCAAAGACATCTCTGAATTCTCGCAAAAGGCTGACATACTTTGTTTCTTCCTCAACATCTAGCAGAGCACTTATGTAGGTAGGACGTGGGTCATTTTCATCACCTAAGTTAATTTCTTTCAACTCATCAATAGTGGCCTTTACTCCTTCTTCAAATTGTGAAGGGGCATCTTCAGCGTCTACTTCCTCCATTTGAGAATCTTCCACAGCAGTAATATGATTGGTAGAAGCTACACTTTCTTTATCATCACTATCATCTTTAGTAAAGATGATTCTTTGCAGCTTATCCTTCAACACTCTTCCACTTGAGTTCCCTTTGATATTTCGTCGCTTGATGCGAGAAGGATTTTGACCCCGGAGTTTTCGGAGGTTAAGGGACTTGACATGATTTTGCCTCCTACACTTTCCTTTACAGGGTCCAAGCCTTTCGAAAACACTCCCAAGCCTTTCAAAAACAGATATTCTCTTGTCTTTCCTACTACTTGCGTCAAACATATCCTCCGTGGATAAAGCTTCTCCCTCGGTGATATAATTTGTACTTGCTCTTCTAATTGCAATACGGACTGGCTTTTGAGGGACATATCCCAAACCTGGCTTAGCCTTCTTAATAGTATGACCATCATTTTTCAACATTTTCTGAGTAACATTGAGCCCATGTCCTGGTAGGTTGATAGTTTCTTGACACACCTTGCTCGCCATCGCTTTTTCCCTTGGTTCATAACCAGCCTTCATAAGGAGTTTATAAGCTTGTGGACTATACGACTTGGTTATTTCGGCTTCAAACACTTCACCATGTTCGGTCTTTGGTCCTTCAATAGGACGTGTGAATCCTTTGAGTGGTGGAGAAGAAAGTTTACTAGCATCAATTTTTGTTAAAGGCAACGTTAACTCTTCCGAGGTCTCAAGCCCTTTGCCTTTGTTCTCCTTGAGAGTGGCAGATGATGTACTACCTTCCTCATCATTTATTTGTTTATTGCCCCCATTATCTTGCACCGGGGCTTCTTCACGTTTTACTTCCTTTGTACTCTTGAAGAAATATTTAGCATCGGCAAAGTAAGCTTCAGCTTCAGTAAATGGCTTATCGTCACCGAATACTCTTTTCACGTTGTCACCTTCACTATATTTGAAGCACTGGTGTAATGTAGAAGGAATCACGCCATTCTCATGTAGCCATGGGCGCCCCAAAAGCATGTTGTAGGAAGTTTTTGCATCAATAACATGGAAAAGGACTGTGGATTTCATCTCATCAATTAGCAAATCAAGAACTATTGTGCCGAGAGTCCTTTGCCCCTCATGGTTGAACCCTTGGATCATTAATCGGCTATGGTTGAGTTCATCCAGTGGTATTTCTATCTTCTTCAACATTCTCAAGGATAAAATGTTCACCGCCGAACCTCCATCAATAAGTATGCGATTCACTCGCATCCCTTTAGTATAACCAGTCACAAATAGAGGTCGATTATGAGATTGCATACCCAACAACATATCTTCATCCGTGAAGGTCACCTTCATGGAGTAAGCTTCACCCTTAGTTTCAAGTTGTTCGCTTTCATTGTCCTCATTCACGACATGACATGAGCCTCCATTATGACTTTCTTCTACAGAAGTGAAGTTTGTGCCCGCCTCATCTTCTAACACGATTTTTCCTTCCTTAACCAATTGCATGATCTTTTCCTTAAGAACGAAACAATCATGAATTGGATGACTCACCAACCTATGATACTTGCAGTATTTTGGGTCATTAGTTCGGCCGGCTTCTTCTGGACGTTTCATATCAGGAAGATCAAGGAGTTTGTTCTTCATTAGATCATCGAATATGCCAGAAAGGTCTGAGTTCAGAAATGGATACTCTTTTTCTTGCATCTCTTTCAGAGTTAACCTTCTTTGCCCCCACTCTTGAGCAACTTGCTTCCCTTTGTCTTTCTTATCATTTTCATTCTTTCGAACCTTGACCGTCATAATATTTGTGGCCATTGACTCTTTGTTGAAACTTTTAACATAGGACTTGCCCCCCCTTTTGAAATCTTGTTTATCTTTAGACTTGTAGGAGTCCGACATCGGTGAATGTTTGATTCCACTAGCAGCCATACTTAATTCCATGTCATGGGCTCTAGTAGCCAATTCTTCGAAAGTCTTAGGTTGAATTCCTTTGAGTATATAAAGGAGATTCCATTCCATCCCTTGGATACACATCTCAATAGCAGACTCTCCGGATAATCGGTCCTTGCAATTTAAACTCAAATTTCTCCATCGATTGATATAATCAATCACAGGTTCTTCCTTCAATTGACGAGTATTAGTTAACTCAGTCATGCTAACAGTTCTCCTCGTGCTGTAGAAACGATTAAGGAACTCATGTTCCATTTGTGCCCAACTATCAATGGATTCAGCTTGCAAATCGATATACCAATCAAATGCATTTCCTTTGAGAGAGCGAACAAACTGCCTTATCATATGGTCTCCATAAGTACCAGCGTCATGGCAAGTCTCAATAAAGTGTGCTATATGCTGCCTCGGATTTCCTTTGCCATCAAACTGTTGGAACTTGGGAGGCTGGTAGCCAGCTGGCAACTTCAAGTTATCCACTCTTTTCGTGTATGGCTTGACATAAGTAACAGTAGGCTTGGAATTCTCCTCAAACCTTTCTTTTATTGTTCCAAGTATAATATCCTTGAGTTGATCTACTTGGAGCATTCCATCAGCTGAAAGTGGCAACGTTCCTTGAGTTTGCTCCTTTTCAATAGCCTGGCGCCTTGTGACCTCTTCCACTTCACTATCATCCATGACTCCTTTTCCGTTTGCACGGCTAGTCTCCGCGATGTCTCTTTTCATCAATTGGGAGATCTTTGTGTCTTGAGCCTCTATGTGTTTCGTGAGCCCCTCGATAGCTTTCATCATGTTTGCTAATTGTTCCTCAACAGTCGTGGTGCCTGCCATCATTACTGGAGCTGCAACGGAGTCAGATGAAGAGTTTGAAGATGCAGAATCTTCATCACTATCATCTTTCATAAGTAGTTGTTTTCTCGAAGCCTCCTCAACCGAAGGGTTGGATCCAGATGAGGCTTCCGAACGAGCTTTTTCTGACATGCTCCTTGTAACAACAACAACATATTCAGTTAATGCCTCTGAGAGCTTAGAAGCAGCAGTCCTACCTGCAGTAATCCTGACAGGAGTCATATCGTACTTCGAGCTTGTAGAGAGAAGAGATGAGAGGTAGAGACTGTCCCACCGGGCGTGCCAAATTTGTAATAACAAATTTTTATATTTATAATAAAATAAACACAAAAGAATTACAATGATAATCCAGATGGATTAAACTTGATGATTAAGGAAACAATCTCTATCTATCCTCTGATTCTTCTCTCGAACCAATTTGGCTTTGACTTTGACTTTGACTGCGTTGACCGCGTTGACTGTGTATGTTGAGTCGGATCTTCAGTTGAAGCTTGTCCGAACTCGGATTTGGATCTTATAACGTTAATCCAGAGGCGTCGAGCCTTTATTTGGATTAAACGTACTTGATCCGAAGAACACTCGATCTGGGGGGCTTAGCACCTTAATCCCGGGTCGTATGTTGTTCTTGACTTGAAGATGCTTGAAGATCTCAAGGGAGCGCTGCTCGTATTCTTGATCTCTTCAGAGCGTTTATGTCTTCAAGTATTTTAGTGTGTCTGTAGTGAATGAAGGAGGACTCCTTATATAGGTGAAGGAATGAGCATGCCCCATAAATAACTTGCAATCTGATTGGTCCATGACAGATTTGGCCTGGTTCTGCGGGCTTGGGTCGTTCCAAATATATCACAGCTTGATTGGTCATTGCTTAATTTGACCTAATTCTGGAACCTTCCATGCTTTACTTAACTTAGGGGTCAAGCTTTACTTAATTTAAACCCTACTTAATTTGTTGGGTATTAAATTAATTATCAATTATTTATTAATCTATTTTAGGAATTAATTTATTAAATCCCCAAAATAAAATATAATAAATTAAAATTGATATTTAATCAATAAAATCCACGTGTCGCCATTTGATTGGACCGTGAATTTTAATTGCTTACAACCACTATGTAACAACTTTTAGAATCGAAAATCTGTTTTGTAATCATATTTTTCTAGTATTAGCATTATTGCAACCAGATTTAAAATTCCAACATATGCAAGTCACTACGAGCTCTGCTGGTGGATCATGAGTTACATACTGTAGGCATAAATTAATTAAAACCCTATACTTTACAGTTTACATACTGTAGTTACTGAGAAGTTACAGTATTGTAGTTACTGAGAAGGAAATTAAGCCAGCTTACGTGCAATTAATGTGTAAAATTCCCTTGCTTTTAGTAATTTTAAGGCCATAGAATATTTTTAATTCAATGTGAACCAAACACTCCCTTAATTTATAAAGATTTTACTGTAAACCTCATAGAAGTCCACGTTTATAGTCTATATGTAATCGAGTTATACGATGATTCCACAAAATCAAAATGTCATTTCTCTTCCTATACATGTCTCTATAAGGACAAGTGCATATGTGTGGTTAGTGAGTGAAATAATGCAACAATGAAGTTGAAATCCAAGCACTAGGATATGAAGTGTAGCCCCAGCCACTAGCCCAAAATCCATTAAGTACATGTTTATATGAATCAGATTTCAGACTGATAAAGCCACTTTCTGAAAAACTGTGACGATTTTCCTACAAAACGCGTCTATGTTTTACAGACAAGCATGCAGTGAATAACATGAAACAAATTATAAACATGCAGAAGTATTTTCCTCAGTTTTTCATTTAAAAAGTAAATGTAATATAATCCAAGAATATAACAGCTGGTAAGAATGAAAACAATACCATCCTTTTCACAAAGTAGAAGTGGATATTCACTGTTCAACATGTATTTCTAGTCGACTCCACTTCGAAATTAATGGGAAACAGTTATCATCAAATTCAAACATGGAATGCCATGAGCCATCTTTATCACAAACTTTCTGTAATGACTTTCTCACCAAGGTTCGTAGAATTATTCCTTAGTGATTTTAGACCAAATTTTGACAGAAAGATACAGTATATAACTACCTATGAATTATGATCAAGTCTCAATAGTCAATACCAAGCAAAAAACAGATAAAAACAATTGATGCAAAGTTTGAAAGATAAAATATTTAAAGTAATGATTTTAAAAAATCTAAGATCATATTTGATACTATACTATTCCCATTATTTAAGGACAATTTTATAATCATACTAGTAGCTAATAAAGTTATATATTGCAAGATGCTGAGAGGGTATTTAAACTTGCAGGACTTAATGACTTTCAATTTTCAAATTCTGAATCAATAATTTTATCTTTCTAATTGATAATCAATACATCTGTCAAAGCATAAAATGATAAAAATCCGTACATGAATAATTTCGACCACTCAATAAAATAGGACATATCTAGAGATAGGCATTGATAAATATCTGTTTGGTAAGGAAAGTGAGAGAGAGGTAAGTGCATACCTCAAATCAAGAATGTTAATGGTGACGTTATCAAATAAACTGTTAAAAGCTTATCAAACTTGCTATCCCTTCAGATGCCACCTGTTGAAAAAGTTGAAGCATGCGTAAAATGATGACTGTTAGGACACCAGGTAGCTTCCAGGCGGGTTATCCTTCGAACACCTTAGATGGCAACGTTTAACAAAATTCTCGACCGATAAAGTTCAAGCATTGGATGTGTAGAAATAAATTTGGATAAAATACCTCTGATTTGAATTGAATTCGTCTCATAACCTGTCTAACATTACAGTGTCATTCGATAAGAATATGAAATATCTACAACATAATTGTGTTTAACAAAATATATTATCAGTCAAGTTACAATATGCCTATAACACTCATTGGCATTGCCTCCTATCTCTCCTAAACCTACACAGAGGAAAGAGCCGAGTTGTCCAATAACGAGAATCATCTTTCTCTCACAATACACACTTTTAGGTATCTAATTGAATGTAAGGAAATGAAACAAGACGTACTATTTGTCATAAAGTTCTTGCCTTAGGTATCCAGGACCAGGTTTAAAAGGATCATCTTCCATGTATGCTTCAGGACGATAAATTCCAGAATCATTCATTCGGTTGCTGAGGACATGGTGGATAGCTTTCTTCGCACCATATTCATCACGGTTATTCTCTACATAACGCTTTGCCTCTGCTGCTACTTCATTCACGAAATCAAATCTGTTATTTTCAGACAACAATAGTCTCTCTATGTCCATAGACATAATCTCTCCTGTCTCCCTTATCTTCCTCACCTGTTCCTCAAGAAACGGCACTCTTACCATCGCGTAGTCCATCATGTCATCTTTTTTGGACTGAAAACAGATGACACATACACGAATATGTAAGATCAGAGCTGATAAGAACATCAGAATTTCAATAGAAAAAACAAGGTAAAGCAAAACAATGCTTAAAAGATAAGTTGACAACATATTAATTTCCTAATATACTATGGAAATAATTGAATGCAGAATCAACAGATTTGGATCCTCCGTTGTGCAGAGTAGCTGTTGTTGGGTTTTAATGGTGCAAAATGATAACTTTGTGTCATAACTACAAAATCTACGAGGCACAATCCAAATCCGAAAGTATCACATAAGAAAACTCAAGAAATTAACAAACATTGTAATCCTTAAAACCAATAAATCATTCTTATCACACAACCAGAATTCTCAATCAATTCATAAGCAAAATAGCTACAATGAATCCAAATCCCAAATTATCACCAAAATGAACTCAAAAAATTAACCAGCATTGTTATACTCAATAAGAATTCTCAATTAAATTTCGAAGTTCCAGAATAAGAGCCCCAAATGATCATAATACAACAAACTTCTAATATTTTAGGGTTTACCAACATACCAATTTCCTCCTCCTCCACACTTTCCTAAAACTTCGCCCTGAATTACGTGAGTTAGAACCATCCTATCGATCAAATCAAAAAAAGTTAATCCAAAAGGAGAAAAAAACATAAATACTCAATTTTTTTTATTATTTTGAAATTTTAACAAAACGAACATAATTATATCCAACCTGTGACCTTATAACACAATTTAATCGCCTATTTCCTGCTTGTACATCAAATCTCTGCGAACATATCGGCAAAAAATATGAGTATACATACACTGATAATTCAAAACAAAACATGCTTACGGGTAAAGAATAGAGAGACGACGAGATGCTGAAGGTTGCTGAAAGAAGCGCCATTGCAGCTTGCAGAGACCTCCAGCTTATCTGTTAATTACAAACTTATTTTCTTTTTTTTTAACGATCATTTTTGGAAGAAAAATATGGACGATAATATTAAAAGATAAAATGGGCTTTTAACATAAAAATAAAGTGGGCCGGACATAGGAATGTTAAATTTGGGCTTTCATTCACGAATCCATCTATCTATATTTAAGAGCCCTATTTTTTTTTTTTGAGTTGGGCTCTTGTGCCCCAAGTAGACTTGAACATTTTAATCTGAATCGGCGGTTCCAATCAGAACTGACCTAAACAGGTTCGGTTCCGGTTCCTCATTTGTGAAACTGAAACCGGCTATTTTTCCAATTTTTTCTTTTTTTTTACGTTTCAAGGCTAAAATAAAAAAAAAAACTGGAACCGGCGGTTCTGAACCGGAATCGAAACCGGCCTACACTCGATTTTGGTTATGATTCCATAGTTTTCCAAATCGGAACCGACGGTTTGGAACCGGAACCAAACCACCGTGCATGTCTACCCCAAGAACACCGTGCCCCTTTGCAATTTAAACTCCCTAGCAATATATAAGTTTAAAAAGAATAGTGAGAGGAAGAATTGTGTACACATGAAGACACGATCGTGTCCCAAGAGCGCAGGAGCTTTTACTTTTTTTTTTTTATTATCACTTTACAACTTTTCAATGAGGTAATAACTCTAACTTTTGAAAATCCACAATCAAACCCCATTGGAATTAATATGAATACTTTATTATTGTTAGGATACAGTAAATTATTTAGGAAAATATTCTTAATTATTGTACTTGTGATTTGATTTTTAGAAATTAGGCATACATCATATAATTAATCTCTATAATGTGATTCTATATAAAGAAGAGAAACACACCATCAATCCTCGATTGAGGTAGATACATTATTGTTCACAATCATTAAATGCTACTTAGTTATTAGTTTAAATTATTTTATCATTTATTGAATATCATTGGAATGATATAAAATTCAAATGATGGTTGTAAACGGTATGATGCATTAGATTTTTAAATTTATTAATCCAACATAAATTTTAAACATAATTGATATTTCAATTTTCAAAATCTATTATGTTTTATTTCGAATACTCTAAAAATCATAGTAATTGAATTTTGCACATAGAATATTAAGTTGATAGAGAATAGCTGGCACAAAACGACGCCGTGTAGGGGTGTGCACGGTGCGATTTTGCAGTTATTTTGACAAAATTTAAATTGCATTGTTATATGCGGTTCGATTTAATAATTAGATTTAAATTGCGGTTTATCGAGTAAAATTAATAATGCGGTTTTAGGCGATTTTTTGCGATTTTGCGGTTTGACGGTTAAAAATTAACATATTACTCACATAACAATACAATACATATAAATGTATAAAAAAAATAAATACGTGGACATGCTTAATTTAAAGTGTTCTTCACCCTTAGAAGATAATGAGATATTAAAGATATGAAATTATAATTTGAACTTCATAACCAACTCAAATAATATACTCCCTCCGTCCCGGGTATTTTTACCCGTTTGTACGGACACAGAAATTAAGACGTTTTATTTTTTTAATATATATTGTAAGAGAAAGTATGGATAAATTAGTAATTTAAAAGGAAAAAGTGAATAAAGTTATTGGGAATGATGAATAAAGTGTAAAAAAGTAATTAAAGTTGTTGGAATTGTAAAAAGTAGGTAATAAAATATTATGTATTTTTGCCAAAAATGGAATGAGTAAAAATACGTGGGACACCCAAAAAAAGAAAGTGAGTAAAAATACATGGGACGGAGGGAGTAATATTTGCGACATAAAGCAAACTTTTATTAAAATTATTTCTCAATCCAAATTAGTGTATATCTTTTTACCTCTTCAATAATACATAATTATATATGTATACATAATATATATAAGATTAAATATATTTATAATTTAAATAATAGAGTACGGTGCGGTGCGATGTATTTTTAGATGAAAATCGAAATTGCAACATTCAAACGGTGTAATTTTCTTCAATAAAATTAATCGCGATTTAAGTGAAAAAAAACATTAAGTACAGTGCAATGCGGGGGTTTAAAAAATTATTGCTCACCCCTAACGCCGTGTGGAGCAACATGCAGTAGCTGACGCGAAACTTTATATGAGTGAGGCTCCTGTGCACCCGGGCGCACGGAGCAGGTTCTGTGCGCCTTTACAATTTTCATGCCCCTTTACAATTTAAACCCCTAGCAATACATAGGTTTAAATAGGATTGGAGGGGAGGGTTGTGTTCACATGGGGACACGAAGCATCTTTCCGTGTCCCCGGGCGCACGGGAGCTTTTGCCACTTTATATATGCATAGTATTTGTATAAAAAATAATCTGATGTACGCACATCTGGCTACAAATACAATTCTACACACAGTACACGCACTTACTGTACAATTTATACGGATAAAAAGGCAAAAATATAGTGCAGTAAATCCGTATACTTCAGATCAATTGTTCAGATTCATTCATGGCTTCTGCTCTCCCAAGCTCAAAACTTGACAAAAAATGGTGAATCTTTGCCAAAAGCGAATTTTAGTGGGTATAGGAGTTGAAGAGAATTGTTGGATTTTGAATCTAAACCCTAATTTCCCCTGCTTGCGATTTCTGCACTGAATCTGGTTGTATTTTGAACATCGTATTTGGATATTATTGTGGAAGTGAAGAATCGAGGAATGGAGAGATCGAGATCTAAGAGATACTATTATGACCAGGACTATGAATCTGAAACCCTACACTCGCGGAGCAAACCGCGATACAGCAACAATTCCCGTGGCGGCGGTGGTGGTGGTGGTGGTGGTGGAGGAGGTCACTATATTACACAGAGTTACCGACGCTCCTCTTCCGGTGGCGGAGGCGGTGGAAGAAAAATGCAAGATCCTTCTTTGATGGTGACCACAAGCTACCGGATTTTGTGCCACGATTTGAAAGCGGGTGGTGTGATTGGAAAATCCGGAAGTATAATCAAGGCGATTAGGCAGCACACTGGGGCGTGGATCAATGTCCACGAGCTGGTGCAAGGGGATGAGGAGAGGATTATCGAGATCTCCGACACAAGGAGAAGGGATCCTGAGGGGAGAATGCCATCCTTCTCACCTGCGCAGGAGGCGTTGCTCTTGATACATGAGAGGATTTTGGATACTGATGCTGGCGCTTGTGGGCATAATGCTGGGTTTGGAGAGGATGATAATGACGAATATGGTAACAGGGGAGGTGGTAATAGTAACAGAGCTGTAACTAGGCTCGTCGTTTCGCGGATGCACGTGGGATGTTTGCTGGGGAAAGGGGGAAAGATAATTGAGCAGATGAGGATGGAAACTAAGACTCATATTAGGATTTTACCCAGAGATCACACCCTGCCTCGATGCGTTGCCATGTCTGAGGAGATTGTTCAGGTTTTGATTGCACTTTATCTTTGGAGATTTGAGTATTTGTTCCCATGAAAAGAGATAATTATCTCTGAGGATTGCATTGGTTACGTTGTGAAATGGAGGTCTATTGACTCCAAATTCAGAAACCAAACTGAACTTATGATTCATCAACTTATATGACTGTTACAGATTTGCCATGGAGTTTGAACATCCACCTTTGAATGGATGAGACCTAAATGTGAAGTTTTTGCAAGCATGATTGGCTTGTTAAACCTGGACCGTTACCCTCATGCAGTAGTCTATAATTTATGACAATGAGTTCATCTTTAAAATATTCATGGACTTCAGTTTTTCAAGATCACTAATGGATTATTGAATCTGATAGCATTAATTGGACTTGATGTCTGCATGAAAATGAACGTTAGACGCATAAGTTGAATTTTTCTTTATTTGTAGTCCAAGTTTTATTGATTAAGTTATGATTATAAGCTTTGCGTTATGCGTTGCTTTTGCCGAGGTTTTTTTTTAATTTCTGCACTCAGTCGAGCCATGTGAAGCTTCCTCTATTTATGACTCTCTTTCTAGGAAAAATGTGGAACACCAATTAACTGTTCTATTATTTGATCTACACACCTGTCAGAGCATGAAGTGTATTTGTGGGAGAGGTTCTCAAAGGTTCTATATATACTTTTTTAAGTGCATATCAGACTTCGAGTGTAAAGGTTGTGAATTTAACTATACTGGCATGTTGCAGTTCTGCTTTTGAATAATTATTGTCAATTTTTTTAATTTTTTATTCAAGTAGTAATTCATGAAAAATTGTTCTTATTACAGGTGGTAGGTGATAGGAACGCCTTAAAACATGCTATAGCAATCATTTCCTCACGCTTAAGGGAGAGCCAACATCGTGATAGAATCAATTTCAATAATCGAGTACATTCTCCTGATCGATTTTACCCTGCTGATGATGATTTCCACGCGCATAGGCGATCATCAGCAGAAGGGCCTAGTTTTGGATCAAGATATTCCGCTGGTTCCAGGAACAATGACTATTCATCACGCTCATCAGGGTTTGCCCCTGAATCTGGACCTCATAGTTTAGCTGACAATGGTCAATCATTTTCCGGAGAGGATCTTGTGTTTCGCATACTATGCCCTGTTGATAAGCTTGACAGTGTTGTTGGGGAGTCCGATGGGATTATTGATTTGCTTCAAAATGAAATAGGTGTCAATGTTGAGGTATCTGATCCCATTACTGGATCAGATGAGCATATAATAATCATATCATCTGAAGAGGTACGCCTCCCTATTACTAATCAATGTGTTCATGGAGCTCGTGGAAACTAAAAGTGCTTTCTTATCAAAATAGATAAGAATGTAAAAAATGGTTTGTATTTGCACGAACCCTTTTTTTCTGAGCCTTTAAGTTGTGTTACATATTAGCCTCTTTTTCCATGCCGGATTTGTCTGATATAATTGCAAGACTTCCTGCGTTTATTATATCCAGTTCACTTGTTTATCTTTTAGGGTCCTGATGATGAGTTGTTTCCTGCCCAAGAAGCATTGTTGCATATACAAACTCGGATTGTTGATCTTGTTCCAGAAAAAGAAAATATTATTACCACTCGTTTACTTCTACAGTCAGATGAAATTTGTTCTTTGTCTGAGCTGGGTAAAATAGGCGGTGCAAATATAGAAATCCTGTCTAGAGAGCGTCGTCCTGGGGGCATATCAGGAAGTGATGAGATTGTGCAGGTTGGCTTTTTAATATATATTTGTAAGAATCTAGAAGTAGGATGTTCTTTTGTAGTGTTTGGATCTAAGATGATGCTTTGTTTCTAGAAACATTTCTGAATGCCTTAGGTTATCTTTGTAGTATCGCTTAATGATGGAACTGATACAAGTCTTCCATTTTCATCTTCAATTGTAGATTGTTGGGGAGATCAAAGCCGCTCGAGAGGCTCTGGTGGAGGTGACGTCAAGGGTTCGAAGTTACATATATCGAGAGTTTATTGAAAGGGATGAACTGATTCCTCATATTTCTGCTCCTAGCCCTGTTAATGGTTCTGTGGAACTGGAGTCAGCTTCTAGAAACAACGTGCCTCCATCCGCGGAAACCCAAGCTGGAAATGGTCCTGTAGTTTCAACTCCTCAGAGTTCAATAACTTCTTCAGCATCACAGAAAGCAAAGGTCAGTCAAATTGCACCAGCTTTTTTGCTCATGAGCCACCAACAAAGGTTTCAGGTTTTACGTCTGTTTCATTAATCATATCCGTTTCCCACATGTTAAATCTCTTTCTAGTTGAATTCTTAGTTCTTCGATAAGCTAAACTAAAATTTTAGGATGTGGGGCAAATGCAATCTAATGTTGAGGCAATGAAGCCTAATGAGAGCGAGAAACGTGAAGATCAACCCAGCGTATTCAATAGGTAGTTATAGACTATAGTGTATCCCAATTCATTATCCACATTGTAGAAGCAATTTTAATCTGCACTGCCTTCATCTGTTTTTCGCCAGAATCACCGTACCACTGGTCACCAGAAGCACGCTGGAAGTTACCATACCCCCTCATGCAGCAGCTGAACTCGCAAAAAAATCAAGAAAGCTTACTTTGATCAGCGAGGTGAGTGATCTAGAGCTTCACACATTCTGATGAACCATCCTTTATGTATACATGCCTCCTTCACATCCTATTTGTCCAAGCAGCTATCCGGAGCAACCGTGAAACTGATAGACGACAGTTCAGATGGAACACAGAAGATAATCCAAATATCGGGCACTCCAGAACAAGCGGAGAGAGCTCAGAGTTTGCTTCAAGGATTTATTCTGAGCAGTAAGTTCTCCCTTTGCTCTCTCTCTTGATGACATGAAACATGATTAGATCCATGTGATAACGTTACTGTGATTTTGTTTAGCCGAAGAAGATGGTTAGATGTCGGATGAACATCAGTTTTCGTCGAAAATCCCAGATTTCGATCAGATCATTGCCTTGCAAGGGGATGTGGGAGATCTGTAAGTTTCCATTCCCCATGGTGAATGTCCAGCAGTGAAAAGTAAGGATTCGAATCAAGTAGTTTGAAATGTTTTTTTGGAACTCATGTTTTTTTATTTTTTTATTTTTATTCTAATCCTATGACTTTTATGCTCTTCTCTCCTCTAATGTAAAAGTTGTTTTATGTTACTTTTGAGTATATATTTTGGGGTCAATATATACGCATTTTTGACCAAATAAAATAAAACGAAATCGAGATCTGCATACTTCTAATTAATTAATCATATAACAAACTGTCAAATGCCATCGATAACACTTTGCAGTTTTGAAAGATAGATTCTTAATTGAATGTCTAAAGATTTTATTCATGTGATATTAGCTCCAAATTTTAATGTTCAATGAAAAAGGGTAAATTCAATTTTCTTTTCCAACGGTTGTATCAGATTACATTCTTGACAAATGTATCTGAACATTTACTAAATGGTATTTCTTCAATTATTTAATCCCGTATCACACGTGGAGTTTTAAAATATATAATAATTGGGTTGGAAAAAATCCCTCACGTCTTAAACACTATAAATAAATATTATATTAATTAATTAAATAAAATATTACTAATTCTTGTGAAGCAGAATACATAACACTTCTTAATAGTCAAGTGTGACAAGGACAGCCATTTTTGTTTTCGTACCACTGTTTGGAGTTGCAGAATTATAAATACACCTAACACCTAAACTTCCTCACATGGAAAAGTAAAATATGCTTTATTGGATAAAAAATTTAATAAATTTATTCATTATACTTTGTAAATTTTTTTCAAAATAATATTTCTAATCTTTATTCGGGATTATTTTTTAAGTCTAGGTATTTGTTTATATTTAAAGTGAAAAGTTAAAGAACGCTTGAGTTTATAAATAAAAGAAATTATAAAAGTCCAAAATGCTTACTTTAGTTCGACGGCGAAACGATCCTTATAATTCCTTTGGGCCTGCTATGATGGGCCTATGGTTTGTA
Organism: Pogostemon cablin; assembly: GCA_023678885.1. NCBI lineage: Eukaryota > Viridiplantae > Streptophyta > Magnoliopsida > Lamiales > Lamiaceae > Pogostemon > Pogostemon cablin. The sequence continues at coordinate 31,512,324 of CM042995.1, forward strand.
TGAAGCCCAAATCTGAGCCAACTTTGATCTTTTTAACATACGAGGCTTTCGGTCTCTCACTCTCCCGCTTTATCAATGGCTTCCGTCTTCTCTTACTCAGCTTCGGCTACAGTCAGGTATAATTATATTCAATTATACATACAAATATGGGTTCAATTTTCACGATGAAGTCAATTTTTCTGTACTTTATTGCCCTAATTCTCGGTTGTCTAATTATGAAATATCTTGAGTTTTTGCTGTTGCATCTTTGAATTAGAATTTTTCGAGAGATGAGCATCTTCTATAGTATTAGGAGTATAATTAATTTTTTAAAGAGGCATCATTATAGATATTTGTTTTACATTTTATCTTTCGTAGTTTATTGTGGTTTTTTCTTCACAGGATGAAGTGGATGCACTTAGAAACCCAATCGCGTGACCTACAATTTCAGAAACTGTTTATGTGTTCCAATGCCAAAATGAGTGTTCCGTTTCCAAAATGTAGTTTTAAGAGCCTTTTCTCCATGGATGGCTTTTCTGAAGCTGGTAGCAAACACCCTGAAAGACATGTGATTTCAGGTGTGATGAGCCCAAACAGTTCCCAAAGGTATAACATTAGTTAAATAAATTTTCATTGCCCTTCATTTATTTCTTATTTTATCTAGTTGTGTGAGTTTTTCTATGCAAGAAATATCGATATTTGCCTCTTTAATTACTAAAGTCTGTATATTTCCTTTTAATAGTGGCGTCTTCTTTACCTAAAATGAAATGGTGGCTTGCAATTTGCAAAGCTGTTGAAAGATAAAATACTTGGCTTTCATTTAAAATTCTGCAAGGAAATTGAAATATCACCTAGTTTTACAAAGCTATTGAAAGATTCTTGATTTTTATATGTCTAAGAATTTCATGCAATAAGTTTTGTGCTATTTTCTTTTCTTTTTTTTTTCAAATATTTTTGAGGCTAAGATGCATATTAGTTCATCTTAGGGTTCTGCATTTATATAACTTGCATGTGCATATCATAGGTCTGGCATTGATCTTGACTCCTCAATGAGTTCATCTGGAAGCTTAAATGAACTTGAAGAACAGCTTCAGGAGTTATTTGATGAAGTTAAGACTATGATTAAATTAGAAAAGGAAGATGATGCTATAAATTTGCTCGAAGCAAATTATAAAGCTGTTATGGAACAGGTGGATTCTGGTGTTCAAGGCATAGAAGAAGCTGCTGTTCTTGATGTCATAGCATTGGGGTACATGGCCCTTGGAAATTTAAGGACTGTCGGGTCTGTAATGGATGTGGTAATTTGATTTGAAATATTTAGGTATACTTTTCTGCAATTTCATATGTAAAACTTTGGTTTTAAGACCAAGTCTCACAGAGAGGACTATTGTTCCTCGTAAACGATCATCATGATCAATCATTACAAACAACAATTGGAAAATAATACTCCATATCCTAGTAAAACATGCATTTTGCCCTTGATGAAAAATTGTTGTCTCACTTCCACATGTATTTTAATGGAGTTCGTTCTAGAGGCATCATCTATCTATTGTGGAATGCAATGTCTGTTACAACTCTGAAAACTTATCGTATTGGCTTGAAACTTTTTTGAAACCATTTTCAGTTGCACGAGATTGTGAATGCGCTGAATAATGAAGAGCTGCTTCTTGATTTAATACTCATGCATATGGGAAACATTTATGCAAAGTTGGATAAGTTTGAGTTGTCCAATGGCTCCTACAGGAGATCCCTGCAAATTATGGAAAGAAAATACGGTAGGCTGAATAACCATGCATATGATGTTGTTTTCTTGGTGAATCTCAGTAGGATATATTATCCTTTAGTCATTCAAGTAACCTCTGTGTTAACTTTCTCCTTTTCCTTTAGGAACTAAGAGCTCATTCCTGTGTACACCATTGCTGGGAATGGCCATGGCCATGTGCACTAGTGGAAGAGCCAGTGATGCTATAGAAACATTCCAGCGAGTTATTAAAATTGTTGAGTCAATCAGAGGAGAAAGCGAGGAATTTGTCGTGCCACTATGTGCATTGGGTAATCTTCTAATTAAGGAGGGAAAGACGTCAGATGCTGAATACACATTCAGCAGGTTAGTAATTTTGTTTCATGGATATAATTCTGTTATGTAGTAAGCATGTTTCATTTTTTGTGATCAAGGGGAGACCTGCTTTATTCTTGGTTTAAACTATTTTCTTCGTCCATTAATCAGAGTTCTTGAGATCTATGTGAAGTTATTTGGGGAGGAAGATGGTAGAGTGGGAATAGCTATGTGTTCTTTGGCCCAGGTAAAATGTGCAAAAGGTAAACTAGGGGCGTTCATTATAAAAAATCTAATTAATTTGCTCAAAACCAACCAGTCTTTAATTTTATATATGAACTATGGTGGTTTACTCATCTAGGTTAGGCAGATATGATTCCTAATATGTATAAGCTGCCTATATTAATTCTTTGTAAAATAAGAATCTTTTATGGTCCTCCTGTCTTATCATTGTCACGCTCTCTTGCACACCCATCCTTTTTACTGCCTGCAGGAGAGGTGAATGATGCCATTGATCTATATAAGAACTCTATCCAGATCCTTAAGGACTCAAAACACATGGCCGCAAATGACGAAGTCATGGAGAAGATGAAAATAGAATTGGCAGAAGTACTTCATTTTGTGGGAAGGTAGGCAATGAGCTTTGACCGGTGTAGTACCTTGACTTTTATCTGTGATATTCAGTGAAATGACTGAGATAGATGGTTTTGCCTCTGACCTCATTAATGCTCCTTATATTTCATAACTGCTCTCAGAGGAGATGAAGGCAAAGCCCTGTTGGAAGAGTGCGTCTTAATATCTGAGAAATCGAAAGGAAAAGAGCATCCCAGCTTAGTTCCCCACTTTGTAAATCTTGCAACCTCCTATTCACGCTCTAAAAATTTTGCTGAAGCTGAGCGCTTGCTGCGGCTAAGTTTGCAAATAATGATGAAGAATGTGCCACCTGATGACCCCATCCATCACATTTCCCATGTTAAATTTAGCTGTCACACTCTACAATCTACATCGTGATGAGGAAGCAGAAACACTTGCTGCAGATGTTTTACGCATCCGTGAAAAAGCATTTGGAAATGAATCTTTACCAGTTGGTAAGGTTATAATAACTTTCTGCACTGTTGATTGAATTTGCCACATATACTTCACAACTATGTTCCTCTGTGCCACTACAATTTGTACCTCTTAATCATTATTCCGACGCCATTATCTTGAATTTTATGTGCCTCTGTTCAACGTTCCTGAAGCCTCTGCCTTTTTTTTTTCTTCCAAATTGGCCCCACCTAACTCTCCACCTAAGCCAAGTGTGTCATCTGACTAGCTTCTAGTGTCTTATAAATCAGTGATAATATCTTAAGCTTGTGTACTCTAACCTTTGAGCATGTGATGTTTCAGGTAACGTATTTACTCATTGTCTTAACTGTTCTTTTTAACGGTGCAGGTGAGGCTCTTGATTGTTTGGTGTCCATTCGTAGTCGACTAGAGAGTGATGAGAGTGAGTTGTTGGCCCTCCTGAAGAGGGTGTTAAAAATTCAGGAAAAAGCTTTCGGACAGGATAGCCAAGAGGTCATGGAAACAACGAAGAAGATCTTGCATTATATGGACAGAATGGGGTTGAAAGATGAGAAATATCCTCTGCAGAGGAGACTGTCTTTAATGACTAACAAACACAAACAAATGATCAAATTGTAGAACTTTTAAGAAAAAAAAATTGTAGAACTTTTAACGAGGATGCTGTTGAGAAAGCTCAGAATGGTGAATATGATGAGTTTTTTTGTAAAATTTTAACTAGTATTTTCTTTTGACGAAGAGTTTATTTATAATGTAGTTATTATCTTTTCTTAAAATTTCTTTCTTAGAAAACCATAAATTTTAAAACTTTCATGTACATTTTGTTGATGGTGAATTTGGGCTAGTTAACTTCCAAAGTATCATGTCGGAATTTGATTTATGTTTTAAGTTTGTTTTTAAAATTGGGAGCATTTTTACTATTCCCTATCACATATAATAACAGACGTGTAAAAGCAACTATGAGTAAATATGGGCCTATAAATGAGACGGAGGGAGGACAATAAAAGTACTCAATACTTTATTTTAGAAGTTTTTATTTTATTTTAGGTCCTTAAATATCTTATTTTCAAAAAAAAATAAGTGGACGCTATTAGCTCATTTTGATATATCTATCCATTGAATGGATGGATGATAATGTATCAAACTGGTATTGTGAGGGTAAAAAGGTCAATTGAACTTGATGAGCCATTTCTATAGGTAGGATAGTGGGACCTAACGGTGGGGTACACTGCAAGTCGACGTGGTCATTAATGCGATGAAGATGAAGTTTGAGTTCTCTCTCATACACGTTAATGGCTACGTGAATACATATCTTAGTTCCCTTGGGAAAATTATTCCATGAAAATTGCAATGACTACTGAAACTCTGATGCTATTCTCTCTCTTGATTCTATTTCAAACATCTCAGGCGTACCTACTGCATCGCCATGATTGCCCCCCTTCTTCGTGTGGCACCATTCACAATATTAGCTTCCCCTTCCGACTCAATCATGACCCAAAAAAATGTGGAGATCCCAATTACGAATTATCATGCGAAAACAATGTCACCACACTCATTTTAGGTTCTCAGAAATATCTAGTGAAAGCAATCAATTATGACAACGATACAATTAGGGTTGCTGATATTTCAATTGCCAAAAACATCTGCTCTTTTCCCCAATTTCCTTTGTACGGCATCAACTTCACGAATGGCTTTCCGTACAGCAATTCCGAGCCCTTTTTTTGGGGTGAAGTCCCAAACCAGGTAGCTTTGCCTCTTAATTTCATGAACTGCCCATTCTCGTTGAAGAATTCTTCACTCTTCACGGAATTGGCTACTGAGTGTTCATCAAATGGCGGTAGATTTGGTTACGTCAAGGTTGGGCACATGAATCCTTTAGATGTACCCCATATGTGTAGTGTGGATCTCATAGTGTTGACGTCGTGGAAATTTAGGAGTTTACTGAATGTATCAGTATCGGAAATTCATGAATCTCTTGTGTATGGATTTGAGCTCTCTTGGTCCCCTTTTAAGTGTATTGAGTGCAAAGATGGACGGGTGTGTACTGTTGTTGAAGATCCATTAGAGTGCAGTGAAGGTTTCAGAATACAGTTTCATATGAACTGGGGTAAGCTCTAAGCTCTCAGGAGGCGTTCATCTCTTCTCTTGCTTTCTTCTTTTCTGATCAATAATCATGTCTTTCTGCAGGGGATGTCCTGATTCTTGTGCTCATCGTCGGTAAGCTCTTGATTTCATTCCTTTCTGTGTTTACTTTCTTGAAAATTTTTGATCACTGAATACCCAACTTGTGATGAGAAGAGCGCCGCGCCCAAAATTATGGGCAGTACTGATGCCCTCGATTTTTACAGTGTTAACTGAAACGATAACTATAGATTCATAGTAATTATTTGCAAGAAAAATGGCAGACTGAAGCCTTCTCTGATCCCATAAGTTTTCCATTACTGGAAGTGATTAAGATAGATTTCGAGACTTTTAAGTTCAATAATGCTAATTTTTCAAGAACACTGCAGTTGTTCCAGGATGTCTTGGAGTAAGTATAATCATTGGCTTAGCTTATTTATGGATACTTTTTATCACTAGCAACAAGGAATGGTTCTTCAGTTCAGTTGAGGGTGAGTATTCCTGCACTCCTTTCTCTTATAAGTCCATTCAGAGAGAAAGAGAGAGAGAGAAGATAAGTAAGTGCTGAGATTATTCTTTTATTTTTCCCCTTTTATGCTAAACATGCATGTGGTGTAATTGCAGGGACTGTCCTGAATGTTCTGTTCATTTCTGGTGCGTAGTTCTTCTGCAGCATTATTTCTTATAAACTATAAAAGGCAAGCACTGCAGAAAATCAAGAATTTTTTTTTCTTTTGCAGGAATTAGCTTGGCAGTAAGGTTCATCATCCTATTTCCTTGCTTTATAGGGCTTTTGATCTACAAATTTCGAAGAAGGAAATTGTCAGTGTTTGATGCGATAGAACACTACCTACAAAGTGATAATGAACTCATGCCGATCAGGTACTCCTACTCTGATATAAAGAAGATAACCAGAGGCCTTCGAGAAACATTAGGCCAAGGAGGTTATGGCACTGTCTACAAGGGAAGGCTTCGTAGTGGCCATGACGTGGCTGTGAAACTACTTGGAAAGTCCGGGGCAAGCGGCAAAGACTTCATTAATGAAATTGCAACCATTGGAAGGATCCATCACGTAAATGTTGTCAAGCTAGTTGGATACTGTGCCGAAGGATCCAAGCGTGCCCTTGTACTTGATTTCATGCCTAATGGTTCTCTTGACAAGTACTTATATAATCAAGAAAAAATGAATTCCTTAACATGGGAGAAAAAGTATGATATTGCAGTTGGAATAGCTCGTGGGATTGAGTATCTGCACAGAGGCTGTGATATCCAGATTTTGCATTTCGACATCAAACCTCAAAATATACTTCTTGATGATAAGCTGACCCCAAAAATCACTGATTTTGGTCTTGCAAAATCTTGCTCTACAGAGAAGAACATGGTGACTTTGACTGCAGCTAGAGGAACAATAGGTTACGTTGCTCCTGAACTCATTAACAGATGTATTGGTATAGTCTCGTACAAAGCTGATGTTTATAGTTTTGGGATGTTGCTCATCGAAATGGTAGGCTTAAAGAGAGACTTGAGAGGGAACGATCAAACTTCTAGCCGATATTTCCCATGTTGGATATATGATTACTTTGAGCATGACAAGGATATCGGCATTGAGATTGCAGCATATGAAGATGAAAACAACGATGAGAACATGGACGGTAATAGTAAAATTGCTAAGAAGATGACCATAGTGGCCTTATGGTGCATACAGATGAGACCAGATGATCGTCCTTCGATGAGTAAAGTGGTGGAAATGCTTGAAAGTCAAGTGGAGCGTCTCCGAGTTCCTAATCGGCCATCTCTATCAACCTCAGTAAATGATGCGGGCCAAAGCTGGACTACATATTCATATTCAACTGATTCTACATCTTTACTCTCTCGTGATGCTGCACCTAGCGTTGAGATAACCATAGAAGATTAATCTTGAAGCGATGAACATGTGTGTTGCTAATGCCTGCGGTTTAATAGCCATATTCTTCTTTTTTTAATTATTGTTATTTTGTAATTATTGTAAAATGATACTGTGGTAACGTGTATTATAACCATTGTTATTTTGTTCAACAGAGTCGTTGGTGGGGTTTCTTACAGAGCCAATGTCAACAGTTTGGTATGATGTTATTGATCAATGGTTGGCCTGAAGAGAGATTTGAAAGGGAACTATCAGACTTCCAGTTAATGTTTCCCTTGTTGGATTTATGATTGCTTAGAGCAGAACAGGAGCAGCGGAGAAATCAATGTGTACTAGGAGGGTAATGAAAACAAGGATGCTTGTATGGAAATCGCAAAGAAGATGAACGTTGTAGCTCGAGCCTTAACAAGCCGAGTCAAGCTCGAGCTCATTCTTGTGCTTGTTTTCTTAACGAGCCAAGCTCGAGTATGAACTACTCGGGCTCGCTCGGGTAGAATAACAACTCTAATTGTGGTGCATATAGGTGATCGTCCTTCCTTCGATGGATCATGTACAGAAAATGCTCGAATCTGAAGTTGCAGTTTGCGATGATGAAGATCAAAATCGGACTACATGATTTGACGTGCTTGCTTACTTATGATACTGATCGAAATGTCGAAATAGTTATTGAAGATCATATACTGTATTTTTATTAAACCATACAGCTGCTTAGGCCCTCCTCAATGATAAAACAAAAAAGCAGGTTTTTTGCCGTCAGCGCCACCTCAAAAGTAAAAAATCTCTACCTCCAAAACAAAACTCTTCCCCAACAATAAAACCAAAAAGTAGGTTTTTTCGTAGGACCCACCTCAATTTCATTTTATTCTCATTTAATTTATCAACTATATATATCTAATTTACAAATAAATTATAAATAATTATGTATTCCAATTATTTAAATTTTATAAATAAAAAAAAGAAAAAAATATTATTTATTTTTTTGAATTACATAAAACATAAAAATACAAATAAAAAAGACACATTAAATATAAAAGTAAAACTTCCAAAAGCAACAAAGTAAAAAGTGAGACACCATTAAATTATTTTTTTAATTACTTTTTTTGAATTTTTTTTTGCTCATAATGGGACACCATTAAATTTTCATTAAAACACACCGGTGTGTTTTAGTGTTTTAATGTCATGTTTTAAAAAGATGAGATGAGCGAAAAGTAGATGGGATGGACACCATTAAATTTACACTAAAACACACCAGTGTGTTTTCAAAGCCTTACAATAATACTCTTTTTTCATTTTATTTTTTAGTTGATATTTAACTTAAGCTTAAACATTAAAAAGATAGTTTTCACTAAAACACACTGGTGTGTTTTCAAATTTATTTTTATTTTTTTTAAAATCAAAAGAAAGAAAGCAAAATCAGCTGTGCAGTATTTACACAAAACAATAAAATGAATTTTTAAACATATTATAATTTCTAAAAATTAACCTTAGAAAACTGAAAATAAATTAAGAATGGGAAAAAAGAAATTAAAGGAAGAAAATAAAAAACCTTAATATTTCTTAATTTATATTTTTTGCACATTTTTTTAGTAGTTTAATTTTTAATTAAGAAATACTTTTATATTTTACCAAAATCTTTTTAATATTAAAAAATTTATATTAAAATTTGGTTAAAAGTTTTTTTAATAAAAAAATTTTAGTATTGATAAAACACGTTAATAATAAAAAAAATAAATAAATAAAAGTGGGGTAAGGACTTGTGTTGAGCAGCAAATAAAAAAAAAGTAAATTTAAAGGGTGGGAGACAGCGCTGCATGGACCGGGCCCCACACCACTTGCACGTGAGAGCTACGCGTTCTGCTGTTCCGCCGTGTTCTCCACGATCTCTTTTCCCACTCTCTCTATTTTGTAAAAACCTGGGTAGTGAGCAGAAAACCTCACAAAAAACCTATGCAGGCTCCCAATGGAAAAAACCTACTCCCTCCGTCCCGGGCTAAGAGTCCCATTTGCTTTTGGGCACGTGGATTAAGGAGTATTATTATTTAATGTGTAGTGGGTAGTTGTATTAGTGGGTGTAAGGGCCCCATGTATTAATTGTATTAGTGGGTGTGAGTGGGTCCCATATGTCCAAAAAAGGAAATGAGACTCTTTGGGTGGGACGACCAAAATGATAAAATGGCCCTCTTAACTTGGGACGGAGGGAGTATTTTTTAGGTTTTTTTCCTCTGACACGCTTGCAAAAAACCTCCAGTTGGGGAGGTGACTATACGGAATCATCTCGCATCAAGTATGATGACAATTGACAATGATGATTTATTTCATGTACGTGATGGAACTGCAAAACTAAAATATTTTTAGGAAGTTGGAAAATATAAAGATTGTTTTGAAATTTTTCAAATTTTAATTGCCAAAATTTTTAAATATGAACACATTTTCTTTAAACATGACGATTCTTATCAACTTGTCTTGAAATACTCAACTTAAAATAGTTTGACTAAAGCAAAAAACATGTAAGCAACTGCAATGTCCTACCACTTATTATTCAAATAAATGCATCGAGTCTTTAAAAATATAGCTACCCAAAGCCGACCATCCTACCCTACAAGACCACACCTCCAATCTTTACCCTCCACGTGTCTGAATGGTAGCATGCTCGCCCTCCTTCAAAATTCAAATATGCGCCATCATAGTGGATGGTGTAGGATAAATGAGACAATTTTTGGTACTTCAAATATCGAGTGTAACATAAATAGGAGAATTTTTGTAATTCAAATAGAATAATTAAGTTAATAAAATTGGTGTGTTTGAATCCATGATACTTCTATATAATATTATGAAGGTGATTATATTTATATCATGTAGTGTTAATAAATTTGAATATATATATATTATGTCATGAATCAAAATAAGAAGTGTGAAAAAAAAAAGTTAGAAAAGAGGTGCATTTTTTAGTACTCCATGAATTAAATTTGATTGGGTAAATTTAGAATTTGGATAATATTTTGCTAGGCTAAGTGGTTACATGTATACACATTGATCACCTAAGTTATATTTAATTTTTAGTGTGACTAATATACTAACTTTCTTTTAATTCATCTATTATTTTATACATAAAATTTTAATCTATTTTTAGAATTAATATTTATATAAATGTCATAATTGTTTTTTTCATTTAAAATTGTCTTTGTTACATTTGAAACTGGATTGATTTTTAATATTAATTTGATATGGTCATAAATATAACATAATATAGCCTAATATCGAATTATTGAATTGAATTCCTATTCAATTCAATAAAGAAATTTTGAACTTCATTTTTTTTAATAGTCTAACAAGTAACTTTTGGGATCAAATGCAATGATTTATCTCTGTTTTTCAAAATGCAATGATTTATCTTAATATAATCTTGAGGTTTTTCTTTTCCTTCGTTTGGGAAAGAATTTTCCTTACAAAAAAATAAAAAAATTACAGCACATAGGGGGCGTGTGGTACATATACATTATAGCGACCAATGTAGCGCTCATCTCTTCTCGCATTCTCGAATCTTTGAAAATCAGTTTATACCTGTTCGACTCCTCTCTTCTAACCTCATCTCCCTCTTCACCATTTTCTCTCTCTAGAACCCAGAATTCTTTATACAAAGATTCACACTGCAAGGGGAAAATGCCGTTTTGCGACGTTGGCCAAGATGGGGAGGTAACAAATACCGACAATGGAATCAAGATATTTTACAGAACTTACGGCCAAGGACCAGTCAAAATTCTTATGATCATTGGTAGCGCATTTTGTTTTCCTTTTCTCCCGTGAATCTTGATTCCAAAGATTAAATTCCGTATGTTTGTGATTGTTATCTATATTAAGAAACCTTTTTCTTTTTTTACAATTATATATTTTACTCTGTTTTAGGAATGGAACCTGGGTTGAATCTTTCGTTGGTTTTGGTGATTATTCTCAGGATTAGCTGGGACGCATGATTCTTGGGGCCCACAAATTATGGGTCTGGCCGGGACGATGATGCCGAACGATGACGAATCGCCGACCGACGATCGGAGCGATGGGAGTGGCGGCGGAGTTTCCGGCATGGAGGTTTGTGCTTTTGATAATCGTGGAATGGGTCGGAGTTCTGTTCCCACCAAAAAGTCAGAGTACACGTGAGTATTACCGAACAATTTTTAAAGGATTATTGTTCTTTTTTTTATTTTTCACTTTTGTGATTGAGTTCCCATTGACCTTTATGTGGAATAGTTTTGGTTGAAGCTTTCTTCATGTCAAGATAATTTGGATATAATTTTGCTTTTTGTGTTTTTTATATGATTTTCTCAATTGGTGGAATTGTGTCAAAACTTGTGGGAGGGACTTCTTAAGATTATTTGTGGTGGGGTTGCAAATGGAAAAGCCCCCCACTGAACAAACATTGAATGACAATGGGGTTTAGTTGAGATAAAATTGATGTTTGACAAATTCAATGTTACTTGCAATGGAGGTTTTGGATCAGCTTTATCCATAAACCCTGTTATTCTTTTGTGAGATTCGATTAATTCGAGTAATGTTGTGTCTTCTTCTGCAGGACGGGTATTATGGCAAAGGATGCTATCGCTGTAATGGATCATCTGGGGTGGGGAAGAGCTCATGTATTTGGTCATTCAATGGGTGAGCCATTGACTTTGAATTTCTAGTTGACATTATTGAATGTAAACTCCCAACAGCATGTATTCTTGATCAATGTTGATTTCAAAATTGTAGTCTCAGATGTTTATAACCCTCCTGTGGTTAAATGTTTTGCATCTTCTAAGTGTAGATTGATTAATCATCTACAAATTAGTATATCTGAATGCTAAGCTAGATATGATCAAATGGTTTAAGTATATCCTTACTATGAGATAGTACACATTGGCTTGCAAAAGGTGATTGAAAATTACCGAACTGGTGTACTTTGGTCAGTGTAATCCATTTTTTTCATATTAATCCGGTTAACTGGTGTTGCATGTTTCTTTACTGATTTGGATTGTTTGAGCGGGCATATTCTGCTAGCTCGAGTATCACTGCAGGAACAAAGATCATCCCATTATCCAATATGATGATTGATCTCTTAATAATGCAGGTGCTATGATTGCTTGTAAGCTTGCTGCTATGGTACCAGAAAGAATCTTGTCTTTGGCTTTGTTGAATGTAACTGGAGGAGGTTATGAATGCATACCAAAGGTACAACTGCGATAAAGTTGGAGAAAATGCGAAAAAGATTAAGATGAAGAAAAATGTCTGATTTCTATTGTGGATTCTGCAGATTTTGTTCTTGTACTGCATCATATTGAACTGTTTTAGCTTCCTAGAGGTTTATATGGTCAATTCATATCTTGCGTTTTTGTTTCAGTTTGACCGCCAAACTTTGTCAATTGCCATGCGATTTCTGAGGGCAAAAACTCCTGAACAGAGAGCAGCTGTTGATTTAGATACACACTACTCACAGGTTATTATCTCTATATCTTCTGTATTCTTGGATATTTTACTATATCCGCTCTTTATGTAATCTGCCTTTTTTTAAATCCCTATGCAGGAATATCTTGAAGAGTATGTTGGACAAAATACCAGAAGATCAATCTTATACCAAGTAAGGAATCGTAAGAATTACAAGTTTATGATTAAGAACCTGATAATCTACTTTTAATCTTTTCAGTCTGTTGGACAGTGAGAGTAATAAATGATATGACATGTCATTCAAATGTCTATCTATAATCATTTAAACGACTCGTCATTTATATGGAGAAACATTTCTCCCTATTGCGGATGCTCTCAATAGTTTAGATTTTGAATCTCTTAACTGCATTTCTGATTCTTAATCTAAGGGCTGTACTTGTTGGCTGCAATTAGTGTCACTGTAAGTTACAACATAATAGATTGACTTGAACTCTGCAGGAATACGTTAAAGGCATATCATCAACTGGTATGCAGTCGAAGTATGGATTTACTGGTCAGGTTAATGCTTGCTGGACCCATAAGATGTCAAGAAAAGAGCTTGAATCTATCCGACTGGCTGGATTTCCTGTTTCAGTTATTCATGGCAGGTATCTGAACATGGAAGAGCTGACATCCTACACACGGTGTATTTCACCAGACTGAACAACCACATATTGGCCCAAGTCACAACATAATTTACACAGCCTGTCACTTTTGTGAGCATGTGATGATATTACACCGGGTGTAGGATGTCCAAGACTGCATTCCCTGAGTTTTTCCTCATTGATCAAATGAATGATGTCTATAAGATGGCTGAATTTTAACTTCTTTTGGTGTAGACATGACGTCATTGCACAGTTTTTTCACGCAAAACGACTTGCAGAGAAATTATATCCATCTGCAAGATTTGTTGACCTTAACGGCGGACATCTAGTAAGCCATGAGAGAACTGAAGAGGTATAGCTACCTGTTTGTTAGAGAGTATAATTGAAACATCAAAAAATTTTAGAAGCAAACAGGAACAACAAAATAGAAGTTATAATCTGCATTATCATATTCGAAAAGTGATTATCACTCATTCTGAAAGGGCCATACTCTGCTTAAAGTTATATAATTGGTACAATGGTGAAACTATGTATTTTTTGTGAACATCATCATAATTGCTGATGAAAGAATCTTGAATTGAGAATTTCCATATCATAATTAGGAAATATAAGGAGATATCTTTATCATGCAGCAAGTAATAAATTCATTTAGTAAGACTGAAATTCCTGTGCACATGATGCTTACACAATTTCCTCCATTAAACTACAGGTCAATAAAGCTCTACTTGAGTTGGTCAGGGCATCAGAATCTATTACAGATCCATACGATTGGACAAATTTGTGCATTACAAGCAGTGGTGAGTGCTACATATATGAAACTGCTTCAGATTTGTGTATCGGCAATCTAAATCTCCTAGAGATGATCAAAACTATACAACTCATCTATTATTTTTCAAAAGGGCCTCGAATGTTCACTACCTTATTTTCAGCACATTTATGTCTTTTTGAAGCCGTGGCTAAGATCCAAGATCCAAGAATGGAGCTGGTGGCTGTTAATATTAATTTTTAAAAATGAAATTTTAATCACTGTTAGTTTATCTTCTGTTGAACTGTCATTGCAATCTTTAGTATTGAACCATAAAATGAGAAAACACATGTTTGCTTACATGCAGGAAATTTAACTTTATCCAGTTTATCGATATTAGCAGGTTGACATTATCAAAAAATATCACCGACTTTTTCTTGTTATCAGGTTGTAAAGCTACTCGGGTATCTTTACGGAGAGCGATGAGTTCATCTTTCATTTTTGACAGTTTGGAGAAGATACAGGTTTTCCTACTATACATTTTTGGCTTATTTGTATTAGCCCTCGAATACATGAAAAGAGGTGTGAGAAGGCTCAAACCGGTAAAAGTAGGTGCTACACTTGCAAGTTGACATCAGATTAGCTTCTCTACTGGTAATTATATGTTAACTGCTCTACTCACCATAATAATCTTCACTCGCACCTCCACAAATTTTTCGACTCCTAAGTATATTTTTTTTTTACGTGCAGGGATTTCGTTTTCACCTAACATGGTGCCAATCTTGGTACAATGAGTTTCGGGGTAACTTATTGGTTTTAACTATACAACGATACTAAGGCGTTTCATCAGAAAGTTTCAGATTAGAATGAGGAAGAAAAGCCTGCAGAAAGCTCAACATGCTAATTCCAACTCATATGATGTAATGAAATGCATTTTGAAGACATTTTGTTTAATTATTTTCAAAACAGAGAGGCTCCTGTGGTGTTCTATCTGAAATATGTAATGAGAATGTAAAGTTACAGCATAATGATAAATATGGCGAACTTATGCTAATTTGAATTTCTGAATTTTTTTTCTTGTTTTTGGAATGGTGCAATCACCAAAATCCCTAGTTAATTACTCCCACAAAAAATTGCACCCCAAACCCCGGCACTGAGATTAAGAAAGTGATAACTTTTAGAGGTATAATGATATTTTTTTTGTAATAAATAAATGAAAAGTATGTTAGGTAGAGATGATTTTTTTTGTAAATAAAGTATATGGTGAATGGTGTTTGTTTTTTACTTTTTGCTTTTTTTTGGAAATGTGTAAAGTTTTGTGGGACAACTCAAAATGGAAAGTGTGTGATGGAGGGAATATGAAGAATTACTTCATGTATGCATGAGAGACAAGTGTGAGAACCTAGTTAATCAATTACTGTATTATTGATTCTCATCACCTTCCATTTAAATACTACAGGGACCTAAAAAGACTTATGATGAAATCAAGGCAATAATCTCCTTCTAATACATATTTATGGATGTATTTATTATGATAAAATGGTTAAAATATTTGATATTATTAGGGATGCAAAAATCCAGATTTCACACTGTATCACCCAAAACATGCAAAAATAAGGAACATCAATGGTATAGCAAATAGAATCACATCATGCCACAAATCATTTACAGTCAATTAGTAAACAGATTTACTAGCATATTTAATAGGCATATATCATACCGATCATCTCGTGTAGACTGGCCGAGGAGGGGGACAACGGTCAACGGTGGAGGGACTGCGGCTGAGCCACCAGCATGATGTAAGAAAGATGGGTGGGCGTCAACAATGTAAAGTGTATTCCAACAATTATGGGGTAAATAATGCATCACATATATAGGAGATAGGAGGTGGAGGAAATATACCACAAGAATATTCTAATATGCTTGTTTGCCCAAAAAACAATTTCAACCCTGCAAGTTTTTCCATGGAATTTCTTATATGTTTAGAATTAGACCAAAAGCCTATTGTGAGACATGAGGATTTGTAATGCTATGTTAAAATTTGGGGTGATTTTTGGGTGCAAATTGGTGTACCCTAATTTATATGTTTAATGTGAGGGTAATGGGTCGTTTTAGTTTTAAAAAAATAATATTATTTTATTTAGCTGTAGAGATTAAACTACAACTAAATCTAATGATTAAGATTGTCCAGTATACCCGGTGCATCCAAATTGGATTCTAAATTTTGATTTTGATGATTATATAGACAAACTATGTTTATTGGCAAATAAGTATGCTTTTATAAACTAAAATTATCATTATTAAAATATAAAATTTAAAGTATTATATTAATATAATACACTATTATCGTATTTTAATTATCAATGAATATACTTCACTTACAAAATAAACATATTTTAATAATTGGTTGGCTCGTTTCATATCAGAGAGAACATTTAAAAATATTTAACAACTTGACTTAAGTTTTTTTCTTTTTTTCTTTTACATAACATAAAGTTTTGACAAAGACTTATATACAACCTCCAATTGGTACAACCCCTGTACAACTCCTTCCTTCACCTTCAGGGTGTGTTTTCCTCTTTTATTTATTTATTTATTTTAACTGTTGTGTTTTTTTATTTAATTTTAGGGATATAATTACAATTTTACCCTTGTCGATTAGGGTATAATTTATCCCTAGCGTTTAGGGTATAATTGTAATTTTATCCTTGTGGTTTAGGGTATAATTTATCCCCTGGGGTTTAGGATATAATTGTAATTTTACCCTTGTGGTTTAGGTTATAATTTATCCCTAGGGTTTAGAGTATAATTATAATTTTACCCTTGTGGTTTTGGGTATAATTTATCCATAGGGTTTAGGGTATAATAGTCATTTAAAATAAAATAAATTTAAAAATAAAATAAAAAACAACATTAATGAAGGAGCAGGAATTAATTAAGAAGGGTGGGGACCAAGGTTGTACGGTTGTACACTAGTCCCTCTTTAAAGTTTTAATGCATTTATTATCATATGACGTCGCATAAAATTGATATGAGTGAGGCTCCTGTGCACCCGGGCGCACGGAGCACATTCCGTGCGCTTTTGTAATTTTCATGTTTCTTTGCAATTTAAATCCCTAGCAATACATAAATTTAAATAGAATTGGAGGGGGAGGGTTGTGTTCACATGGGGACATGGAATATCCCTCCGTGTCCCCGGGAGCGCAGGAACTTTTGCCAATTGATAATCCCAAATAAGAGAAAAGAAAATAAGAAAACGAGAAAATATAGTAGTAATTGTTGAAAAATCATGAATGAAAGGAATCGAGAAATGTAAAATCGAGAGTAGAGAGAAAAGATAGAGGAGCCAAAACGCCAGAGTTAGAGCATTTTCATTATCATTATAAAACTGTTTAATACATTCGAAAGAACTGCCCCACTCCCTGCAGAAGAGGAGAGTGGTTACTCACTCGTAATGGCCACATCATCATAATTTTACAACACTCTATCTTGGACATTACGCCGTTCATGTATCGTTAAAAACCTCGCTAAAAAACCCTGTGGGAAAAATTAGTCGAAGAAAATAGTACATGTCTTATGATTTTCATGTGTTATAGCTACCTCATTAAAAACCTTCAACTAAGAAAACCCCATGGGAAAAAAACATAGTTAAGGAAAAAAGAGTATATCATGATCTTCAGGACCCAATCTTCAGTATTGTTAAAAGTTATCGATCTTCTTGAACATGATAATTTAGTTTATCTCATTAAAAACCTTTAACTAAGAAAACCTCGTGGGAAAAAACTTAGTCAAGAAAAAAGAATGCAGCATTAGTCTTCAGGACCCAATCTTCAGGATTGTTTAGAACTTTGTTCTTCTTGAACATAATAATCTAGCTTGTCTCATTAAAAACTTTTAACTAAAAAAACCTCATGGGAAAATTTTAGTTAAGGAAAAAAGAGTGCAGGTTGATCTTAAGGACTCAATCTTCAGGATTGTATAAAAGTTATCGTTCTTCTTGAACATGATAATTTAGTCTGCCTCATTAAAAACCTTTTAACTAAGAAAACCTCGTGGGAAAAAAACTTAGTTAAGAAAAAATAGAGCAGCATCGGTCTTCAGGACCCAATCTTCAAGATTGTTTAGAAGTCGTCGCTCCCCCTAAGCACAAATGATTTAATCTGCCTCATTAAAAATCTTTTAACTAAGAAAATTTCATGAAAAAAAACTTAGTTAAGAAAAAAGAGTGCAGCATTGTTCTTCAGGACCCAATCTTCAGGATTGTTTATAAATTGTCGCTTCCCCTGAAGATAATAACCTCCCAAGTCATCGCTTCCAATACTATGGACACGTCTTTCAAAAGTTGATATGAGGAGAGATTTTGTGAATAAATTTGCTAGATTTTCACTAGATCGAATCTTTTGTATGGTAATTTCACCATTTTGTTGGAGCTCATGTGGATAAAAGAATTTTGGTGATATATGTTTTGTTAGGTTTCCTTTAACATATCCACTGCTCATTTGCGCAACGCAAACTGCATTATCTTCATATAAGATTGTAGGGGAGATATTATCATTTTCTATTCCACATGAGCTATGAATTTTGATTATCAATGATCTTAACCATACACATTCTCGTGATGCTTCATACAGAGCAATAATTTCTGAGTGGTTTGAGGAAGTAGTAACCATAGTTTGTTTAACAGATCTCCATGAGATAGCAGTACCACCATAGAGAAAAACATAACCAGTCTGAGATCTGGCATTATGGGGATCAGACATATAACCAGCATCTGAATAGCCCTCCAATGACATATTTTTATTCTTTTCATAAAACAAACCAAGATCTTTTGTTCCTTGCAAATATCTCAGGATATGTTTAATGCCATTCCAATGTCTCCTTGTAGGAGATGCACTAAATATCACTAATAAGTTAACTGCAAATGCAATATCAGGTCTAGTGCAATTTGCGAGATAAAGAAGTGCTCCAATAGCACTCATGTAAGGAACTTCAGATCCTAAGATGTCCTCATTCTCTTCTTTAGGTCGAAAAGATTCTTTTCACTATCAAGGGATCGAACAATCATTGGTGTGCTAAGTGGATGAGATTTGTCCATATAAAATCTCTCTAAAACTTTATTTAGATAGGTTGATTGGTGTATGAATATTCCTTTAGGGAGGTGCTCGATCTGCAGGCCGAGACAATATTTGGTTTGACCCAAATCCTTCATTTCAAATTCCATCCTTAAGTATGAACGAGCCTCTTCAAGTTCATTACATGTTCCTATGATGTTTATATCATCAACATAGATTGAGATAATACAAAAATCTTTTAATGACCATTTTATGAACACGCAAGGGCATATATCATTATTTATGTATCCTTTTTTAAGAGGAATTCACTTAGTCGATTGTACCACATTCTTCCAGGTTTTTTTAATCCATACAATTTGTAATTTAACACAATACATATTGTGATTTTCATTATGACCCAAATTGTGAATTTTTAATCCTTCTGGGATTTTCATATAAATGTTAGCGTCTAATGATCTGTACAAGTGCGCGGTCACGATGTCCATTAACTGCATATTTAGATTCATATTAATTGCCAGAGATATTAAATAGCGAAAAGTTATGCCATCCATAACAGGAGAATATGTTTCATCAAAGTCTATTTCGGGTCTCTGCGTAAACCCTTGAGCTACTAATCTCGCTTTGTATCTCACCACTTCGTTATTTTTATTTCTTTTTCGTACAAGCACTCACTCATGTCCTACAGGGATAATATTTTTTGGTGTACGAATCATTGAACCAAACACTTTTCTTTTATTTAGCGAGTCAAGCTCTGCATCAATTGCATCTTTCCATCTTACCCAATCGGAGCGCTTCTGGCACTCTACTATTGATTTAGGTTCTGGATCCAAATTATCATTCGAGATAGTATGCGCAATTGTAGATGCAAATATGTTGTCGACAACTATGATATTTCTGTTATAAGTTTTTCCCGTGTTTGTAAAATTCATGGCAACTTCTATATTTATATCAACCAGATTTTTGTTATTTCCCAAAAACTCTAAATTTGATTTTCCGCATCCCCAGTGGTATGAGTATTTGATGCACGTGCAAATCGACTAGGGTTTTGTCTTCAAGACAATTCTCTTTCGGAGATTTTTCATTTTGAGAATGTAAGAGTGATTTGGTTTCCTTATGAATTTTGGATTTTCACGGGTTCTTATCTTTTGCACCAATGGGTCTCCCAAGCTTCAGGCGTTGAGAAGCATCAGTTGAGTTTTCTAGTCCCTGAGGAACTTCCACACTTGTTGGTGCATTAACAGCAAGTATATGGGACTTTGTCACTCCTTTATGATCAATAAATGTATCTGACAATTTATTTGTTATATCTTGCAAATTAATAATTCTTTGAACTTCTAGTTCAGTTTGACTAGTGCGTATATCTAAATGTTGAAGATTGTTTTCATTCCTTGAAATTTCTCGGCATTCTTTTGAATTTAAGCTTTTATCTCGCCCTAATGCCGGGAAATAATCTTCATCAAATGTGCAGTCTGCGTATCGAGCAATAAATTGATTCTCTGTCATGGGCTCTAGGTATTTAAGAATAGATGATGAATTATAACCAACTTATATACCTAATTTTCTTTGTGGGCCCATTGAAGTACGCTTTGGTGGTGATATAGGAATATAAACTGCACAATCGAAAGTTCACAGATAGGAAATATTAGGTTCTTTACCATGCACTAGTTATAGGGGAGAATAATCAAGATATGCAGTAGATCGAACTAAAGAAGCACCATGTAAAACTGCATGTCCCCAACAAGAGATGGGCAAATTGAAATTTTGTAGTATTAGTCTAGCGATCAATTTGATACGTTTAATTAGTGATTCAGCTAGACCATTTTGAGTGTGGACATATGAAACTGGATGCTCTACTGTAATGCCCAATGACATACAATATTCATCAAATGCTTTTGATGTAAATTCTTCGGCATTGTCCATTCTTACTGACTTAATTGGATAATCAGGAAATTGGGCTCGCAATTCAATAATTTTAGCAATAAATTTTGCAAAAGCATTATTTCGAGTGGATAATAAACACACATATGTCCACCGAGTAGAAGCATCAATCAGAACCATGAAATATCGAAACGGCCTTGAAGAGGGATGAATAGGTCCACATATATCTCTTTAAATTCTTTGTAGGAAAGTAGGAGATTCAATTCCAACTTTTGTTCGAGAAGGTTTGATTATGAGTTTTCCTTTCACATATGCTTCACAAATAAATTCAGTTGGAGAAGGAATATTTTTGCTTTGTATATTATGCCCAAAAGAATTAGTAATTATCCGATGCATCATAGTTTGCCCTGGATGACCCAATCGGTCATGCCACAATTTAAAAGAATTTGGGTCTTTAAATTTTAAGCTCATTGCAACATAACCATTATGTGATTTGATATAGGTGTAATACAACCCCGAGAAGAAAGAATGAAGTTTTTCTATAACTTATTTTCGACATCCATTCAATCGAGTCATCAAGAGATACTCAATGTTGTTTTCCTTTTCAGTTTCAATATGAATATCATTTGCTTGAATATCTTTAAAACTGAGAAGTGTTCGTTTAGATTGTGGGTGTAAGAGTGTTTCTTCAATAATTAGTGTCGTACCCATCGGGAGTATAATTGAAGCTCTGCCGGAGCCCATTATTAAAATATTGTCATTTGCAATAGTAGTAACACTCATTTTTTTCTCAGTTAAAGTTTCGAAAAATTTTCTGTATTTAAATATTGTATGAGTAGTAGCACTGTCTACTAGGCATAAAGTATCCTCATTCTCCATAGGTTGATTACTGAAAAATTCAATTTAATAAGATATATAAAAGAAGTACGAACAATAATAAAAAATATAAACCATGAACATAATTTCATCACAACATATAACATCACCACAAATGAGTAAACAAATAGTTTAGTAAATATCTAGAGTTTCAAATGTAACAAGAATCCATGAAATACATAATAAAATAAGTTGTCTGACATAAGAAACATTAGCAACATGAAAACATTATCACATTGATCTCTATAATCCTCGAGCTCGAGTCCCAATAGGTCATCATTTTCATGGTCAAAATCTTTGTTTGCTTCAGGCAATTTTGTATGATGTGATTCACCATTGATGGCCTTTCCTTTCTTGTCCTTTTGCATTCTTTGATATGTTTCAACTTAGTGTTTTGGTGTTCGACAAGTGTGAGACCAATGACTATCGCATCCACATCTATAGCAAATCTGATTTTGGTTTGATGTTTGCTGAGTGGAATTTGAAATTTGTTTATGAGTACTGTTTTGAGTCATTCCACTACCATAGGCCCTATCAATACCGTTAAATCCTCTACCTCGACCCCGACCACGTCTAGGTGATAAACTTGAGTTGCCTCGACCATCTCTTTGAGGCACACTTAAGTTTCCTCTACCACTGTGATGAGCCCAATGTAAATTCTCTCGACCATTACCTCTTGCTCTTCCTCTGCCCCTTCCACGACGATTCTTATAGAATGTGCCATGTGCTTCAGGCACAAATTTTGAACCAACTGATCTAGCATTATGATTTTTCATTAACAACTGGTTATGCTTTTCTGCTACCAATAATGCAGAAATAAGCTCTGAGTGCTTAGTATAATTTTTGACTTTGTACTGCTGCTGGAGTACGAGGTTGCTAGCATGGAAGGTGGAAAGAGTCTTTTCAATCAATTCAATTTCAGTAATTGCCTGCTTACAAAGTTTCAACTGCTAGACAATATGATGTAGAGTGGAATTGCATTCCGTAACTGATTTGAAATCTTGGAATCTTAAATTCAACCAATCATATTGAGCTTGAGGGAGAATTATCACAGTTTGCTGATCAAAGCGATCCTTTAGGAGTTGCCATAAGATAAGAGGATCTTTTTCGATTAAGTATTCATTTTTTAAATCTTTGTTCAAATTATGACGAATGAATATGAGTGATTTAGCCTTCTGGGCTGGAGTAGTATTAGCATTTGGAATGACAGTCTCACTTAAATCACAAGCAGCTAGGTGCATTTCCACATCTAGAACTCATGTTAAATAGTTGTAGCCATCTAGGGCGAGCTCGATAAATTCCTTCTTAGTGATGTCAGACATATTCAATGAACTACAATTAAAATAAAATTTGTCAAATTATTTTTACAAAATACTTTCAACATTATAAAGCACATTATTAAAAATATTAATATTTATGTATTATCTTTATTACATAATATGAGTAATTTTTCCTTATGGGCCTTTTATGTATGTTATATTTATTTTTAAATTAATAAAAAAATTTAGAAATCATGTGTCACAAGTTTACTTCAAAATTTTAATACTTAAATACAGACACGTGTATCACAATCGTGAGAAAAAAATTGATGCCGAAATTTTTATTTTTTTATTATAACAAATTTAAGAAAAATGTACGATTTTATATAAAAATGGGATAAAAAAATTATAACTATTTATAATCACACCATTACTAAGCACAATCACAAATAAGCGAGCGCAATCGCAGTACTGAGCACAATCGCAGATAAGCATATTTCGCACATAAACGTATTTTCATAATCTAATAATTTTCAATTTAATAAAAAGAGATGCAAATCCATCAAACTATCGCAAAAGCAGCAAACAAATTCCAAACTATTTTCAAAAGCAAAGAAGCATAAGAGATTACTGTTTATAACGTATATTTCGAACAAAATTATCGTCCAACCATACTGTTAAAAAAAATCCATAAATCTTATAGTACAGTATTTTCCCAAAAAAAATATTATTAACTTTCTATTGAATTTCCAAGAATCAATAAATAGTAATAATAAGAGGACAGAAAAATATTTCAACAGTATTTTCCAAAAGCATACTCTCAACAGTATTTTCCAAACTAAATCCTCAACAATATTTTCTAAAAATAAATTAAAATATCATCAATATCCTCACTGCATTTTTCAAAAAAATATGCAAAATATCACAATTTTTCCAAAATAAATCTCACGGTATTTTCAAAAAGAAATCCAAAATATGACAAATATTATGTTTTGAACAATTATTTACTCCATGTTAAATTAATTACATATGTGAAAGTAAGATTATCTTTCATAAAATACACGATTATTTCATAAGGCAACGTCAAAAACTTAAAGTAGATCAGGTATAACATGTTGAAAGATCATAAATGATAGAAAACGAGAAACGTAAAATCGAGAGTAGAGAGAAAAAATAGAGGAGCCAAAACGCCAAAGTTAGAGCTCTTTCATTATCTGCTCCACTCCTACGGAAGGGGAGAGTGAAAGAAAAAAAAAAGGTTCGTTGGAAGTAAGGGCTGCTAAATCGGTGTTTGAACTTGGAGCGGCCATTCGCAAAACATCGAAGAAATCTCTAAAGGGAAGATTTGGAAGCATATCAGGAAGGCATTGTTCCGTCGATCGAGCAGGCCCAGCAGGGGATCTCCTCTTTCTAGACGATTCTACCTTTTCAAAGTAAGCGGCTGCTAAATCGGTTTCGGTGGTACTTGAAGCGGTTCAATCGGTTTAATTCATTCCTATATTTGCCCTAAACCGTCTGCTTTGTCAGTTTTGTAGAAACGATGGAAGCTGCTGCCGCCACAGTAGAAGCCCCTAATAAATGGGATTTCAGCTGGTAATTTCTCTCCTAAAATTTTCCTTCTAATTTTTCTTTCACAGAATTTAAAACTGATTGAAGGTTGTTTAATTTTCTCGTACATAATTAATTTGGTTCTATAATGGATTTTTTTTTTTCTTCTTACGACATTTTTAGGATTGTTCAAGTGTTTGATGTGAATTTCAAAGCTTGAAGTGTATATATATGCTTTGAATTTCTCATCCGTTGAGCTCAGTAACTTTCTTGTTGTATCGCTGCACTTAATGTTATGTAAAAAAATGTTTGTTTTTGTGCATAAACTGAAGATTCATAGACCATAGTTCGTATGAATTGTATACTTTCGTTTGACTCGGTATAATAGATTCGACAAAATTTTAGCATTAATCGGTTGATGAAAGTATGATATTCAATGGATACGTATTGTATATTCTGTGATTTTCTTTTTTCTTTTTTTTTCCCTTGCATCAAAAAATGATTGCAGTAACTTGGAAGTGGATTATGGGTCAGATGAAGTTGCTCATATTGTTTATGCTGCTTTAGCTGTTGATAAGGAGGTAAAAACTATGAACATGGTTACATATTTTGGCAAGAGTGGATTTTTCTGTTGAATTCTTTCTAAATGTTGATTGCATAACAGTTGCAGCCAGATAAGGTGAGAAGGGATATGTCTGTCTCCAACGGGAAGCTATCTGTGTAAGTTTGTTTTACGTGTACATTCGATGGAAGATGATAAAATGTTCTTGAGTGTTTCTTGGTTAAATTTCGACAAACATTACAGAACTTTAGACAATTTGTGGTGGACAGAAGAGTAGAAACTTAACATTAGCCTTTCTTTGTTACCTTTTTGAAAGTTATGCTCGTTTTTCATAATCTTTCTTCAATAAGAAGTTGGAATCAAGTTCTCTTAACTGAAACTGGTATATTTCCAGGAATTTTGAGGCAGTTGAAGCAAGGTTTCTTCGTGCATCATACAGCTCCTTTGTAGATGTACTTGCACTTTCGACCAAGACAATAGAAGAATTTGGTGATGGGATGATGATTTGATAACTTTTAAAAGTGTATCTGCTGATCCATAGCACATTTTGATCGACTCCGGGATAGTATTGAGATTCTTGCAAACCTGGTCATCTGCTTCTCTAGATTTACATTTAGATTTACATTTATCATGACTCTGTCTGTAAAACATTAGTCTAATTGTGTGATATATTTGTCAGCAGACCATGAAGCGCACGTGGAGAATTTACAGATACTTAACATTTTCAAAGCATAATTCACATCAGATGCCATGTGTGCAAATATACATACATGATACATACACAAATGAAGTGTGCACATGACATATGAATATACAAAATGTGGATTATGATCTCGACTACAATGCAGTTCACAACGGCTGGCTATAGCCTCTGGGTGGGGAGGCTGATGCTGAGCTGTTATACATTGCTCTGTTATACTTTTCTTGAATTGTAACTAACTTCACATAGGCTTGCCTGCTGGCCTCTCTTTTCTTGTCTACAAGCGTGTTCATCTCCTCCAGCATCAGCCTTTTCTCTTGCAAATCACGTACGGACTTTGGGGAGAGACTCCTGTTTCTCACTGGAAACAAGATTTCTGGAGTTTGCCTGAGTAACAAGTAACACGATGAAATGATGTTTGTTTATGCAAGGTTTGCTCGATAGAACCAAGTTTAGGAACAGAAAACGCGAGTGAAAAAAAAATTTAGCAGAGATCATGCCAATTTCCCAGAGAGACGAGGCCATTTCCTTTCATGCTACATCCATCCAACGAGACAGCTCCGTCTTTGATGCAAGATTTAGCAGAGATCATGCTCTCCCTGTTCCTGTAGACTTGCAGCTCACCAAAAAGACAAAAAAATAATGTCTCTCGGAGACCATAACCTCTCCCGGTTCTCCATCGAATATGTGTCTCTTCTACATCCATCATGTTAACAGCATAGCCCAAAAAGCCTCTTGGTACATTGCCATTGGGCAACTTTGGAGTCTCCAAGGGCAGTGGCTGTAGGGGATCAAGACTAGGCTCCGTGAATCTCGGCCTGGTAGTTTGTGATAACCAGATGACATAAAAGCATTAGATGAATAAACAAACACTTGTTATGTCTGAAAACATTAAAATGAAGAAACTGTTTTTCTTTTCTCACCTGATATCGTCGAGGCACACAGCATGATATTGTCTGAGGACATTGGCCTCGAGATGACATGCTGATGCGTAGTTTCTGCAGACAATTGCGAGCATTTGATCCTCACCAAGATATTGAGCCAATACCCTGCATCATTAGAGAACATAAGAGTCGCATTTCATGCAATTTGTCTTGTTGAACGGTTCATTTAAAGATTAGAATAACCAACCTGCTGAGCTCAATGTTATGCACTGTTCCTAGAACAGCTACAACTCCCAATATATCTTGAGGCCTAGATGGTGTTTCTTCGAGGAATTTGCAGACAATTGCTGCTGGTGATTCACATTTGCTCTTGATTTTCTGCACCATTGACACTCTATCACACGTGTTCAATACACCACCACCTACGGAAGTCATTGACATTATCAGATAGTAATATTTGCCAGAGAATTTCAACAATTTAAAATATTCATTAAACTAATAAATCTGCAGAGAATTATAAGTTATACACCTAGAGGAAGTCTTAAGATTATCAATCATCTCTGGACTTTTCTTTTCTTGTTGAAATAACCAATCCTAAATGGTTGTTCATACTGCTAAGACAGAGAAAATGATTTATTTTTTTCTGGTCTTGCCAGTTAGATCTTTTGCAGAACTGAGCCATCTTTTATATTAATATATCATATATGTGTAAAAAAACACAAACGTGTCTTTGAATAAATTAAAACACGGAAATAGCTAGAAGGAAGCGAATTTAAAAACCTTGTATAGCTGATATTTCTTGCTCAATCTGCGACTGTGCACGTTCCAGAATCTCTAACTCTCTTACACGATCATTCCTTGCCATCCCACTTTTTAGAAGTTCGTTTTCTAGCTCCTGCATATAAATAATTATCTCAATAAAAAGTGCAAGATCGGAGAAAAGCTCAATTCTTTAGGAAGGTGAATAATGAGATTCTAGTTGTGGGGGGAAATCATGGTGGCAACTGGCAAATATTGCAGTCAGTGCTTCTGAATCTTTAAATGTAAATAGAAACTGATAATGAGTAAACCTCTAAATAACCAGATGCAACACCGGTGATATTTGTAAGATCCTGTGAAGCCGGGATCCGACCCCTCAGTGGAGTTGAATTTTCATTTCGAGCAACAGCACGCTCAACTTTTGGAGTCCGGAAACCTGGTAAAGAGCTGGCAAACGATATAGATTTCGGACTCCACGGAGAAAACGTTCCATGTGTTTCTTGTGAAATCTTCAAGGGTGGTGAGAGTGAGGGAGTCTGAATATTTTCACATGGTCTCTGGTCTGAATATACAAGATTTTCCATGGACTCGTCATTCCTAATTCTTTCATGATGCTCTTCCCCGGCATTCTTAACATGAACCTACAATTAGAGTATCTACTAGTCAGTATAAAATAAAGCCACATTGACCTGGGGAATAGTTTCTGGAGCTGTTCCAACCTTTATAACTGAATTCAGCTCTGGATATCGAGAATGTTCAGCTGAAATAGAGAAAGTCCCTTCTTGTTGAGGAAGAGGAATGGAACGAATTGTACAAGATCCACGGCGGAAGCTGTATCGCAGAGTGTCATCTATCTCAAATGAATTGGATTTAATTTTGAGAGTATGAGATTGCCCATGTTTCTCTTCATCGTGGATGCTTTCATCAACCTTTCCATGAGAATCAGTTATCTCAAACACGATATTCTCTAACAGTGAACCAGGTGCACAGTCATTGAAGACCTGCACCGAAAGAAACAATCAACATGAAATTTGACTAGAGTTCGTAGGTTTATCAAATCTTTCATAGATGGTTATAGAAATTAAGCGCAGTCAGAAAACGAAAAGATACAAACCTTTTCCACAGGTCTAAGCTCTCTTACTACAGTCTCAAAGCGCTGCTTGAAAATGACTTCCTCCTCGAATAATACACTAAGGAAAACTACATACAAAAATTAAACCGGTTAGAAAGTTGATGATCAGTTTAAGAAATTGATTTCCACAATGAAGAGCGGTGACTACCATCTCTGCCATATCCCTGGGAAACTTTCAGAGTATTGCTCAGATCCACAAATCCATCAGCATCTACCTGTCAATTTGAGAAGTAATAGTAAGAAACAACATTATGTGGTATTTACAAGTATAGATTAGAGTGTAAGCTTGATTTAAATCTGAAAGTACAATCTCAAAGTGGTTTGATAAATTACACAATAGTTCAGCCTCAGTAAGCTCAGAATTGACTAATGTCTTGTGAAAGAAATAAAGATCAAACTAGTTTACAGCAATCAATGTCGAGATGAACCAATTCGCAACGACCTTCAAATTTTCATCTAAAAGGACATTTTTTATTAGCTATATTTCTTGTAGAAAATTCTGTTGTTTTGTGAAAACTAGTAAGTGATTGTGCCCAAAGGGTTCCTAAAGAGTATTGGAGCACCACTTCAAGAGTAGTGAACAGACCTTTTTCCTACAATCAGTGACCACTCTGCCGCCAGTGCCACTTCTATCTTGAAATGAGAACCCCTCGACTTTTAAGATAATAGTTTCATCCTCTTGGACATGGTTACCATATTCATCAAACACCTGCAAGTATGAACTAACTTTTTTCAGTAATTGCAGTTGAAGGAGTTCAAATAGCTAGCCAGTTCAACACTTCCACCACTGCTGCGTAAATTTTAACTCGCTATAACAGAGCAATATCACGTTAAGTAACCCTCACCAACTTAATACATAAAGAAACTGCAGATGTGAAGTATTAGATTTAAGTTATAAATGGTGAGGCATAAAAAAGTGGGCGATGAAAAGCATACCTCCAATACAAGCTCTTCCATAATCTGGCCAGGAATCAACTTCTTTTTTAGTGTTGGTGGACTTAAAGTGATTTTCTCTGGAGTTCCAGGTATAACTGACAACAGGTGGTGCTCCATTCAGTAACGTGAAATGAGATTTCGTTGATATTGTTTCCTTCTTTAAAACAATGGAAATGCATGGTGAAATAGTGAATAAGTACAATACCTGTACATGGGAAAGATACAGAGAATGCTTTATCCACACTGCTTATGTCTAAGGTAGCTTCATAATTTGGCCGAATAGCATCTAGTCCTCTGCTTTCAACAACAATTTTCTGTAAAATTCAGAACTCATAAGTGGAGGCACAAGTGGACAACACATCAGAGAAGCACTGGAAACTACCTTGATCCTAATAGTTGAATTGTCAGGTGTGATATCCACACTCTTACTGCATGCTTCAGCAAGAATTATGCCATTTGAGGTGAGATTAATGTTCAGTTTTGGCATGCTTCCAAATGGGACACAGTTATCGTATCTATCATAGCATGATACGGATATAGTTTTTAAAAAAGAACCAACCCTGTCCAACAACCATTCTGAGATTAGAATCAATCGGCCAAATTAAATTTGGGAGCATATTGAAGGTTTTAAACCTCTCCATAAAAAGACAAAATGATGTTTAGCAGAACTCATGCTAAATAAAAATATTAAAAAAGAGAGAGAGAGAGCATACTTTAAAACATTAGCATTTGTAACATGATTTTCCAATCATGAGGAGTCATTTTAGCAGCACAGAAGGATGAGTTATATTAATGTTTATTTCTGCATGGCGCAGACAAGACCTCATACTAAGGTTTAAAGATGAAGCATTGGCCTCCTAAATTTATTAAAATATTGGTGGATATATCTGATGTCTGGAAATATTGATGAATATCGTGGTATTGAGGACTCCAAATTATGGAGATATGAGGAATACATAAGCAAAGTACCCGAAAATTTTAAAAGGTTCCTCATACGAATAGTTGCACATTTTATTATGTACTAATGTACTATCTGATTCCAAAATGTATCGTAAATAGTCTCAAAAAATTAAAAAATATTAAGATATATTCCCAAAGTTCATAAAGGCCAGCTACCAGCCATCATAGTTCGTGAATTTTTAGTCAGCCATGATCACTTATATTTTACACAAATAAGTTTTATGTATGTCAAGATCACTTCAACATCTTAAAGAGCTCTTTGTAGAAGAACACTATGATTTAAAAAATCAAGGGAAACAACTCATGAAAAATTGACTGTATATAAGTCACTAACCTGACTCTATTTAAATCATCTTTATTCATGCCTACAACACCCCATCGATCAACTTCGGCTGATGGCTGAACTTTCACTACTCGTACTAATTGTAAATCTGCAGGTTCTTTCTAAAAAAATAAAGCGACGCGCCAGATCAGAAAGAGGCCACCATTGCATTTTGCTTCGCCCACCATAAATGGATAAAATTAAATTTATACACAACACTTACCAGAGAAAATAAAAATGAAAGGGTGCCAGCTTTCAGGAATTGATCGGAAATCTTCTCTCTCAATGGAAGCAAGTATAAGCCATGAATCCCTTTATGAGATGTAGGTGATAGCCTTGTAGAGAACACATGAAATGGTTTCCCACGTCTCTCACTATCTTGTCGTTTGATTATTAGGGTCATTTCAAGATCATCTCTAACAATGAACCTTTGGTCCAGTCTGTTAGAACTGTTTTTTACAGTGAATGACTTGGGACGAATGACAGCAACAATGTTTTTAGGAGGAGCATCTCCAGCTTGTACTAATGTAGGCAATGCCTGCATTAGAAGTGCATACAGATTATATGTAAAGAACAGTTAGATCAGATGGTCAGGTTCCTTTGTTTTCTTATTCATTAAAAGGATTAAAGAGTTCAAATTATATGTGAATGTTAATTACATCAAATCATGGTAATTTCAACGAGATGCAAGTCAGTCAAGTATGAATAGTTAGTACCCGTTGCCGTACTAAATAATAATCAGATAAAGGGAAAAGAAAAGGGAAACTAGCAAATTCAATATCTTCTAGTGCAAAAATGTAAAATCTCTTAGCTAACCCCTTCAATCTCCAATTCCTGGCAGTCGGTTTCACTTAATAGATCAATGGAAGAAGGCAATTTCTGATTATGTGCCTCAAGCTTCTTCCCCCACTCTTCATCATCAGCATACACACACTGCATCACAGTTCAGAAAACTACAGTACACTACGACAAGATTGAAACCTTAATGTGAAAAATATAAAAAATAAATAGCTGACCTTTTTGGAATCAATTACTCTAATTGGTAATACTAAAGAGTCACGAATGTCAATAGTGTTATTAACATTTTCAACTGAAAGGTGACAACCTTTACTTTCTGGTATACCGAATGGCCTGTCAAAATAAGGATGCGATCAATCCCCCAATACAGAACAACACCAAAGGATTTTTTTTTTCTAATATGATATAGATACCTGCAAATTAGTCGAGCCTCACCTGATTCAGTTTCAAAGGCAAACATTAAATCATGCAAGTAGAATAAAAAGAACAGAATTATAAAGAATGAACACCTCAAAAGACTTTTGATTTCAATATGCTACTTAAGAACACATTACACATGAAGTACGATATTAGCTATAGCTATAATAGCATACTGGGCCCAAATTACAACTAAAAACTGTCCACTCAATGCTAGGTAAGCACTTACCACAAGCATCTCCTTTAAGTCCTTCAAGAATAATATATTCCAGCGTAGCAAATACATTGTTATTATGGCATCCAGCGCATGCTCCCTTTAAAACTTTGATATGCTGACCAGCGCGCCAATATTTTCCTTTCCTCTTGATCTCTTTATGAACCCGCACGACTAAAATACTCCAGATAATTATCAAATAGTTAAGAAATACTACTTCACCAGAAATAACATTAAAATAAAAATTACAAAAAGATGAGTTATAACCAGAATATGGCCCTTGGTTTACCATTATATTATAAAGTATAATAGTAATTAAACAAAAGGAAAAGCTGGAAAGGTATGAGGATTGCCCCTGTAAGTTTACCTTCAGCAGTTGTGTCGAGCTTTTTAATCTTTGATGTAACAACTACAATAGTGGGCGTGTCAATGCCATCATTGATTTCTTCATCATAGCGATCATGCATTTCTGAAATCCAATATTTATACTGCTTCTCCAGCTCCATGATATTCAATTTCTTCTTATCTCTATAGATTTCAATCAGCACATCTACGTAGCAATATAGAATTAATTTCGTTGTCTACACATATTTTGAAGCCACACATTATTAAGGACAATATACCACCAAAATGCATTACCAGCCTTTCAACTTATATGAGGCCGTCAAAAATTTTATCAATGAATCAAGAAGTTTACCACTTTCATTTTTAGGCACTGTGTTGCCAAAATTCTTTAGTGCCTTGGTGTATGGGTGGTGTTGGGCTAGATCTGTCTGGAAAAAAAAATAATAAAATAAATAAAATAATAAAATAAAATTCAAAATCTTGTTTTAAAGGCAAAGCTACAATATTCAATAAGCAGCAAACTGAGATAGATAGCCAACTGATGTAGAAATAGGATTCTAGTGCATTAGCCATATTTTATTTGATAAACAAAAGCTAGATCACTGTATATGCTTGTAAAAAAATTATCAGAGGATTTATGAGACTAATGATCTTTGAAAAAAAAAAAGAATTATAAAAGCTAAATTAACCTCTTAGAACACTAAACAAATTTAAAAAATAAATAAATAAATGATATGGTTGTGATATCCTTGGTTATCTAAAAAATGATTATCTTTGTGTGCATGTTGTATGCTTGATTGTATGGACTTAAGTATAAGCATATTATTTAGATCTCAATTCAATTGACAAGCATCACAAGTTAATTAATTCATAAAGTCTTCTTTTTTTTTCTTTTTTCTTTTTTGAGTATACAACCCAACATATGAACAAATACATATGATACATTTGGGGAATCCTATGTAGACACACGTTTTACTGATTCACTGTATTATTTAAAGAACAGCACAAGTAGATATGATCAATTCCTAAAATATTTGTTAAATACTCTTAAGAAAAAGCTATTCATATTCATGTATCGACAAGCAATTTGACCCCCATTATTTAGCTTATTATGAAATATCATATATCTTGTATGTTTCCAGAGGTTATCTCAAATCTGTTAAGATGTAACAAAATTATCATACCTTATGGGGTGTTGGATTGAAACCAGAATCGGTATCTGCAGCCATAATTATTGCTTTCTTAGAATGTGCTAATATATAAGAACAAAATTATATTTAGCAGGTAAATCCAGTATTTCCGGGAGTTAACTACTAGCAAGAAGTTACCTATAAAGCATTTTACTCTGGAGCAGTTTCTTTTCAAACTATGGCCCTTTTCACCTTTTATCGGTTTTGGCTCCATGAAAGGAAGCTTAGCCTATTGAAAAAAGTAAAACTCAGTTATGCCAATAAACTAACAATTCCAAGCAAGCTGAAATGCCAACATA
Organism: Pogostemon cablin; assembly: GCA_023678885.1. NCBI lineage: Eukaryota > Viridiplantae > Streptophyta > Magnoliopsida > Lamiales > Lamiaceae > Pogostemon > Pogostemon cablin. The sequence continues at coordinate 31,546,400 of CM042995.1, forward strand.
CAATTTGAATCTTGGCCCAAGCATGACTGTATATAAAAAAAGGCATACTATGACCCTGAAATATATTGCTTTACATTTCTATACACATGGGGAAAAATAGAGGTCAAGCTTTTTTGTGAATCTAAGTTATAAAAAACTGAATTCCAATTAAAATGAGAATTGGGATTTCTTGGCTAACCCAGCGAATATCTGGCAGGAGACGACCCAACCTTCTTACTGATACACGGCTGAAGCTTTCAAAGCTTTCTCTGTTTCCACAACCACCTTCATCTAATTCACCTAGTATCGTGTCAATGCTCTCTTCCCCCTGAAATCAACCGAATGCAGATTTAGAACATATAAAGCATTTATTATGATTCCAGGCCAATATATGTGAGACTATGCAAATACCTTAACTACGGGAAAGTACACACACTTTAGCCTTGCATTTGCTTCTAAAAGCAGTGTCTGGTCTGGAGATTACAGTATTATGTGAAAAAATTGTGAGAACCCATCAGCTCAACTTGCATAAAGAGTGTTTTACAATGTGATCACATTGTTACATGAAATAAAAAATAGATTTTATAATGAAATTGTTCTTACTTTGATCAGCAATTGAAGAAGATTCCTGAAGGCTTTTAAAATGAAGTTGCACAACAAAGTCTGGACCATTACAAGAGTGCAAGTTGGTGATAGCTACTTCCCCGCCTTCTAAATTAGCTAAAAATTCCCCATTGACCTGCAAATCATTCCTAGTATTAACAATGATGATTAAAACCCCCGTACAATACATTCTGTACAATGAATGGTTTCGAAGAGTCAAGCGCGAGTGAAATACATTCTCAGCAAATAAAAATGTACAATAAATCTGTATTAAAACAAAAAAATTATGTGAGTTTATGGTGCATATTAATGTCGTCTCAGAACTTCTTTTCCTAATTCTGTTCTTGTAACAAGAACAGGTTCATGACAAATTAAGAGAATTTCAGGTTAAATATAAAAGTCTAAATTCTCTTTAATTCTAAACAGACACATAACCAGAGTTTAATAACGACCTGAAAAAAGATATTATTAGACCTGTAAACTACAAAAGAAAATACAGATCTAAGATAGCTGGTTTGTACCCTCGCTTATGCATGTAATGTCATATGAATTATCAAGAAAACATACTCACTATTGGAAAAGAGCACTAAAAGTCACCTGGAATTCAACAGGAGTGCTTGTTTTGCCCGACACTTCATCACACTGGTTATATAGACAAAGAAACTAATGAGTAAATTTATGGCGAAAAACCTACAGCAGTATTATAGCAGTTTTAATTTAATTCGCAATGGAACATCAACGAAATTAATTAGAAGGAAATGGTCAACTGAAAATGGACACCAGTTAAGTGGTTTATTTAAAAGATACTCATGAAGTAAGTGCGATACTAACAAAACCACCTCGAAAAATGACTTTTTTCAAATAAATTTTTGGGAACTGATTAGTTTGACAATTGTTCATGTTGCCCATAATTCACATCTGACAGATGACAAAAATAACTAAAGGAATCAACCTGGATATAGGGAAAGTAAATGTCCTTCAGTTTGTATTGGATACGGCGAATGTCAAACTTCTTCACTCTAGGCTCATAGATTTCAACCTGAGAAGAGGAAAACAACAAGAGTTGTCGCTGTCAGCACTGAGTACCATAGCACGTGAAATGCTCCAATAGAAAAAGTAATTAAGACTGTAATTAATCTAGCAATTAATCATAAATAGTAGAAGCTAAATTTACATAAGCCCTGTAAATAATTATACTTCAAAAGAAAAGGAAAATAGTAGGAAGGATGACCATGTGCAGTCCAGTTGCTTGATAAAATATATATGCTTTTAATCTTGACAAGGCAGGTGATCAGATGAACAGAGCTACGCAATGGCTGGTAAACTTAGTTCAACTTATACATGCATGCATGAAAATATTAAGTGAAGGGTAGTTCTGCATGCACGTCACACGCTTAAAGACCTCAATGACAATATCACATTCTTTACTACTCTTTTGTCTGCCCACTGTCAATCTAGAATATTACTAGAAAGTAAGGTTTTGCTGTTTTGCATCGGGGATAAAAAAAAAACTTGGTGCAATGAACAAATAGAGAAAGAAAACAGATAAAAAAAAAACTTGGTGCAATGAACAAATAGAGAAAGAAAACAGATAAAAAAAAAACTTAGTGCAATGAAGAAATAAAGAAAGAAAAAAGACAAGAAACCATGCTGACTGGAAACAAGAAGTAATTTACCATATGAATTTTGGATGATTTACTTGAAACAGTATAACAGTGAGAAGGATTACTAAATAGCGTACTTTTGTGAAACTTCCATGCGGTGACTTCTCTTTTTCACCTTCAGTAGGATATCTGATGCCCCCTCCTGTCTGTAGATAACAGTAAAAAGTCTATAAACATAAACTATGTCAGAATGAAGTAACAAGACAAAGAAAAAGAAAAGTAATAACAAATTACCCTCCAGCAGTTTTCTGAACGTGACGCATTCACTAGTGCTTCTCTTTCCAGGTGTAATATAAATACTTTGTCACAGTTTTTCGTTTTAGATGAAATGACAGCACGCCTGCAATACAGTTGCAAAATTAATAGAGATGTGAGTACAGAAGCTCCAATTCTTCATGGTTATAATTAAAGGGACAATTCTCATACTTCCCCAAACACATGGTAGCAATAGGACCCCCGTATCCAAACATGCCAAAGAAAGGCTGTGATCCAAAAAGACGAGGGTCAACACAAAATGGCCTGATATATGTTAATAACAATATGACTGAGAGTCCATTGATACCATTAAGTAAGGAGGTTCACAGCCTACTGCTTTAACTCTCATTGATCGGTGCAAAGATGCCCCCATTTTTCCCCTTAAGAATATGAAAAGAATGTCAAAAGGATAGGGTGAGAAAATCTAGCAGAATGTAGAGTAATTGAACAGAGTATACAAGGATTAGTTAATAAATCCAGTCCATACCATGATAACATCTTTCAGTGACAATTAATAACTTCTAATTTGAAATGGAGCACCAAAATAACATCTCTCACCGTCTCACGCGTGCACACATTAATTAAGCTATCCGTATTCATAGTTCATTATATCTCCAAAGAGGCAATAACCATTTAATAAGTAGGTTACGTGAATCTGTCACGAGCTGAGTTCTGTTGAATCTTAAAGAATAATGACAACATTGAATTTATTATTGTTGGTTAAACATCACCAGATATTGGTGCCTATACCATGGAGTATGGACCATGATTAACTGATGAAAAAACAAGTCTCCTAAACCATCACAGGAAACATCTAGAATTGCAAAACAATAGCATATACTATAGTTAATAGAAAGGAACAAGTAATTAGATGCTGGTAACTCAGCAATAATCGGTATAATCAGAGCCATCATGCGCTTCTAACAAATTAGTAGAAAATTAGTAAATATTAGAATCTCCCATGAACTCGGTTAAAGAGAGCAGAAACCCGATATTAAATTATTTTAACAAGGGAATGAGGAAAAGAAACAATATGGTGAAACAACCGTATATGCAAAGATTCAGAACAAACAATATTGATCAGTACCAAGGATGTAAGGAATCATACCATTTCACCAGGTTTCCATTAGCGCCATCCATTCCTGGCCCGGAATCAAAAATTGTGATTTTATTTCTGTACAACCTTACACTGTAAACAAGGCAATTGTCAAACAACTTTGGAGGATTGAAAGTAATCAAGCTTATTAATGAAAACTGAATCTGGTTAATCTATTCAATCAACATATGTGACACCATAAAAATAACAGACACAGAAATTGGAGAATGTATCAAAACAATGATTGTATCCATGCACACACAACAATGATAGTAAAAAACATCAACCGGTAAAAGATAGTAGTAATAATTATACTGGGAAAATATTATATGGTAATAAAATATTGTGAATGCACTGCATTCAAAATAAGATGACAGGGTTTTATCCATTTTTCCACAAGTCCACATGGTAGAGATTATCTGAAAATTATAAAAAATATATCTTCATTTGAATGGGAAAAAAAAAAATCATACTCTTTCATGAGTCAGTAGCTATACCCTTAAAAAATAGTCAGAAATCATTATCTTACTAAAAAGATATCAGACACCAATACCTTTTGATGTTTAAGAGTCTTTTCATTAGCAGTATCTCATTTACTTACTGATAAAACTCATGCAAGTAAGACAGTTTCTAGAACCTACAATGCAATGACATACCTTACTATTCTTTTCTCTCCTTTGCCATTAGACCACAAAGCTTGCAACGAATTGTCCTGATTAGCAAATAAATGGCTTTAGACACATTAAATATCAAAAACGGAAAAAATCATAATGCGGGCTCACTATAAGGTCTGCAAGAGCAGTTTCAAATGTATAGTCATCAGGAAGTTCCTTCAATAAATCAGTATCTGGTGTGAGATCCCACATGCCCTACAAACCAAAGGTTACACCTAATGAGAAAATTAAGAAGTGATACAAAAACAAGCAACAATAGCACTCTGCACCCCAGAGCCAGAGCAAGAGTTCCTCGCCAGTACTTAAATCATTCATCACAGGATAACATTCATTAAAATGGAAAAACAGAAACATACCTCATATATATCAGGCTCAGCTGATCCATCCTATAGCAAGATGAAACACACAAGTTATAAAGCATATTTGAGAAGTGGAACCGGAATCACTTGTGACAGCAAAATCTTACATTCAACCAGAGGAAGTGCGGCATGTTAGGCATATAATTCCGAAGATTAACTTCGAGTCTTAACTTTCTCGATTTCGCATCGGTAAAGTGGATATCTTGGTACTTCCAATCGATTCTTCTCTTCTGTCCTGGGGACCTTCTCTGCTTTTCTACTATATAATACTCTTTCTTGATCAAATCTACAAACTCCTCGATTGGTATCTCATTGCGCCACTCAGCCATCTTCAGCTCGACAGTGGTTGAGTTAGGAAGAAGTATGCTAAAGTGGAAAAGCTTTTCTTCAAGTGCATCATCTTCAATCTTTGCAACCTTATAAGGAAGCTTAGCTTGCCTTTCTGTGCTGGACTCTTCCTGAGGTCTCTTTTTCGTCTTGTAGGGGGGTGTCTTTGAGTACATCTGTTGTTTGGAATCAATGCCGTTAGCAAGATGATATAACTTCATTAAATTTACATTATACTTTATTGCTTTCAAATCAATATGGGGTGATTTTAGAAAAACAAGCATTCACCTAAAGCTGCTGCTGCTTTTTTTTTTAATTATAAAATTTTCCAGAAAAGCAAGGGATGGCAAAATAAAATAAAATAAAAATAAAAAAATATGTACATCTGAAATAAACCTTCCCAGTTCCCACCCCAACGGGAATATAAGAACTTCAAAAAAAAAAAAAAATCGCTAGGGCATACTATTATTTTAGTACTCCGTTTCGATTTTTTAACCTAGTCCGGAACTTTTATTCCAAAAACGCTGCTACGTGAGTTCAAAGAAACATCAACAAGTTCATATAAGTAGCAGCAACCCTCTTGACGATAAATAAACCGCTTTACACCTTCTAAATATGCATTTATCAGGAAATAAAAATGATTTAATTTTCAGCAACAAAAGCTTAATACTAAGCCCAAATTTCACCAACAAATAAATCTTCGAACGAAACAGAGTCAAGATCATTCACGAAAATGGGGACGAACCCTGATCTCAACAACATAGCATAATCAACATATTCAACTAAAAATAAGACGATCATGCACAAAGCTAAGAAGAAACATGGTATAAAATTCTAGCTCAGCAATTAAACTAGCTTACATTTTGCTCGGAATTTTTCTTTACTTTTTCGTTTTCTTCCAGAGTAGAGAGTGAAGATAGAGTGAGTGTTTACACTTTACAGTATGTTTTTTGAAATTGTATAGAGTGGAGACTGATGGACGCCAGTGTCAACCGGAGAATTTGAAAAGGTTGTGCATGAAAATGGAAAAAAGCAAAAACAAAAAACGAAAATGTAATACGACAAAAAAAAAAAAAGGCACATACTCCCTCCGTCCCAGAAAAGATTACACCCCCTTCCGGGCACGGAGACTTTTAGGGATATTACTATATTTTTTTTGTAATAAATAAATGATAAAGTATGTTAAGTGCGTTAGGTATGAGTGGTTTTTTCGTAAATAAAGTGTATGGAGAAGGGTGATTATGTTAGACTTTCTGATTTTTTAAGGAATGTGCAAATTTGTGTGGGGTAACCAAAGGAGTATATGCTAATTTGCGCCGAGTGTGCAGCTTTTCCGGCTTACAACTCAACTGTTAGTGATTTACACACAATTATACTTGCATTATTTTGTGATTTTAAAATAACATATTTTCTTAATTAATTATCCATTCATTTATTTTCTTAATGCTCCATCTGTACAAGTGAAAGTTCACTTGTTGCTTTTTAGATGTATTAAGGAATATTATTATTTTATTTACAGTGAGTAATTGTATTAGTAGACAAAAGCAGCTCTTCGGGGTCGAATTGATTGGTTGAAAAGTTTGAAAGAGAACATTGTTTGGGGGTATGATACCGGTCGATACCTAATTAAAAGGATTAGTGCCCCTTAGTTCATATCATCCATACATAGTGTTTTGATCTAATATTTCAATTAACATATTATTTCATGGAGCTAAGGTCCAAAATATGGAAGAAAGCATTTCCACCACTCTACCGCCCAGTCAATTTTGTTCCACCAACTTGACAATTCTCTATCTTTTTTTTTTCTTTTTTTTATCTGACAATTTCTTGTATTTTCATCTAATCAATTCATTTTATGTTTTGGAATCGATTTCTTGTATTTTCATCTAATCAATTCATTTTATGTTTTGGAATCGATTTCTTGTATTTTTATCTAATCAATTCATTTTTATGTTTTGGAATCGAATAGGCAACTAGACTTTGTCTGCTCCCTTCATGAACAATTTTTAGTTTTATATGTAGTGAGTAATTGTATTAGTAATGAGTGATGGGTCATACGTGGGTCCATCTTACTAAAAGATGAAAATTGAGATATTTGAATGGGACACACAATATAATAAAATGAGGACCTTTCAGTGAGACGGATGGAGTATTTAATGATTTATAAATATCCCGGGCGGAAGGAGAGGGGCATCCACTTTCGTGAAGCAATACCAGCAGACCGATCAAATTAGCCCAGGCTGAAGGGATTATTTGCACTGGGCCAGACCCCAATTGATCAACACCCGGCCAATGACGTAAGCCAGAGACAGCATGACACCAGCAGCAAACATACCCGTATTGAAGGCAGCATGGTCGGGTTCACCACTCCAAGGACGCTCGCGTTGCCCGGGGATACCAAATTCAATCCCAGGATAACTGTATAGGATGAAGACTCCATCTACGTCCTCGCTTCGCATACTAGTGGAGTAACCCCTCAAAGTAGAGTTAGTTACCGCACGGCCCCGACTGGAAGGACGACTCGCACTGTCAGGATCGACGGAATCCTCTAAGTTCACAAAAGAAGGGGAGGCTCGACTTTCAGTCTTGAGGATCACGCGCTGCCGCGATGACCCCTCCCCATGAGGAATGGGCTCCCGAGAAATTTCGTAACGTGGAGGTGGCGGAACTGAGCGGCTGCCGCTTCGTATCACGGGGGCGACAGGAGGAGCCCTAACATTACTGGCCTCTTCGTCTTCTTTCAAACTGAGGAATTCTTGCGAAGATCTCGAATCGACCGCCATGAGCGGAGGAATTAGAACAACAAAAAGCAGGCAAGTAAGTACGAACAACCCAGAAAAAGGAACAAACGCCATTTTTCACAAGTTCAACAGAAAGAAAAAGTTGCAGAAGGGTGAAAAGTTCAAGTGTGGCCTTAGGTGTTCACCTAGCCAACCCCTTTTATAGACGGAGAAGGTGGGGGCCCAATAACTGTCCCTCCCCCAGAACTCAAAGAGTCCAGTTGAAGGAAAGATCGTGGAGCGTTAGATTAAGACACGTGGACGTAATCGGGCTTAAGATTGTGGGAAGAATGATGTCTGACTTGACAGTTCGAGAAAAAACTAGCGGCGAAGATATGGGGGATCCACTGCATTAAATACATAATTAATACATGTCAGGACCACTATTAAATACAATCATTGCAATTGAAGAACAAAAATATAAGCCAGGTGAAAACCAACCAAAGAGAAACGGGAAAATTACAAAGGTATTCCACCCTAAAAACTAAGTCTCATCAGGAGAACCAGACGGAGCAGGAGCAGAACGGGAAGGGGCCACTGCGGAAGTCGACGCTGTAAATGGTTGAAAGGCCACTCGACTAGAAAAACCTGAAACACAGAAGAAATCAGACACAAGTCCCAATGGAGTTAGGTTCATCCCCTCCGACTTTCAATCTATGCCAGCAGGCAATCCTGAGGCGACGATACGGGCGTGCAGCATTTAGCGGAAATTTTCTAGAAGAACCGTCGTCCCAATCCCATTAGCCAACTGCGCCGATTGCGCCAAAGCCTTGGCAAAACCCAATAGCCCAGCAATCTTCCTCTCGGAGTTGATTAAAGAGTAAAAGTCCGCCTTATATTTGTGGGTCAAAGCAGATGCCTCAGCTTCTTTGACTTTTAGCTCTTCCTGAGAGTCAGCCAGTCGCCTTTTCACTTCGTCCAACTTCTGGACGAGTCGACTCTTCCCCTCCTCTGACTCCCTTAGAGCTTCCTCGGCAGCCCTCAACGACATTTCACTTAGAAGAAGTTTCTCTTCGGCCAGCCTCAACTCCTCCTGAACGGCCTTTAAGGCATCCTCCAAAGCCTTATGCTGGCGGACTGCCTTCTCCTTAACTGGCGCAGCCTCTTTCGAGTGTTTTCGCTCTGCTTTCTCCACCTCCTTCCTCATCCGAGCTAGATCCACTTCCCTCTGGTGACCCAGAGCAGCAGACTGAGCCGTCTCCTGGTCCCAGCAAGCCAAGAGGAGGGATGTCTGGCATGAGTAGCTCAAAGCCTGGATGTGATACCCGATCGCCGCATAGATAAGGTCGTCAAGATTCAAAGCCCCTATGATGCCACTTTCTTCTTGAGTGAAGCTAGCAGGGATGGACTCAATTGCCCTCAGAATATACGCGGGAAGAGTGGATTGATTGGGATCGTACAGATTTGACCCATATAGGCTGCGAAGCACTGGTGGCAAAGAACAAATCTCCAGAGTAGATGCGCCAACCTTAAAACCAAGATAAGGGGTCTCGATTAAAGGCGCCCCTAGGGCATCCCCACTAGAAAAAAGGCCATCACTATCGGCCCGAACCCTCTTGCTTAGGGGCTCGAAAGGTCCGCTGACAGGTGCCTACTAATCATCCACAGCAATTCCACTGGAACCCCCGGGATGCCGTTGCACCATACGAATAACGGGAGAAGAACAGTCGGAGTCGTGAAGCAAAAAAATCCTCTTCATGCTCCCCTTCTAAAGTGACTATCACGTCATCGAAATCCTCTTGTGGCACAACGTCAATGGGCCCACGGCTCACGGCGACATCATCCTCAATGAAATCATCGATTCCTGAATCTGGTGCGATCGTATCTTCCTGTAAAGCCCGAAGGCTCGCCTCCGCCGGTAATGACTCGTCCACCTCTATTATGTCTGTTAAAGCGTCTGACCTTAGAGCCACTTGATCAAGGGAGACGGAAGACCCCATAGAAATCACCGCCACTCCAACGGGGATGTCTGGGTCACGAGAGAGGTCCCCGGGGGCTCGAAACTTGCACCAATGTGAGCAGCCACAGTCACCGCCGACGAAGGAACCGGCGCACTCGAATCCACCATGAGCCCATACTTCTTCAAGAGCTCGTCGGTAATGATGTCGGTGCTTCTCTCCTGAGCACTCATTCTACTAATAACACTCACTAGCTCCAAGAACTCTTTGGAAGGGGGCCCCGGACGAGTGTCCCTATCTGAAAATCAGGGTTAAAAGCACGGTGATTATACCTCTCAGACAAATAAAAAAAAGATATAAAAGGAAGTACCTCCGCAAGAACGAATTAGCTGGAAGGCCGAGGGAACCCTAATTTGCTGCGGTTTCCATACGCCAGACGCCAAGCACCACCATTCCTTTCAATTCTTTATGGAGGTAGACTTCCCTGAGAGATTCAATCCTCTAGAAGGGTTGACTCGATAAAATCCTTTGTGCAAATTTTTCTCCGAAAGACGACATAAGTAGTCGATTTCCTTAGGAGACAGATGGCGATACCCCTTCTTACAAAATAGAAGTATAAACCCAATTATCGTAGCCCAGACATTCAGAGAAAGTTGATGTGGCGCCAAATTCCAATAGTTAAGGAGTTCCTCTAAGCAAGGATGAAGGGGCAGACGGAATCCTAATTTCAGCATATGGACATTCACTGCCACTCGCCCCTGAGTTTGCTTGCTCGCTTTCTCGTGCTCAATCGGCATAATGAATTCCACTCCCGGCGCCGCATATTTCGAAGATAATTTCTCGAATTGGGAATGAAGAATGGTGTTGTCTTGGAAGTGGGCCCACATCCCATTGTGGGCCCTATCATGTGAAGCAATACGTGCCTGGATGTTCTCTGAATCTGACACATCCTCCGCTATAGCGAACGAAAAGGGTAGAGAGCGGGTCGCCGCAGGAAGCCTTCGACGCGACGAAGAAACTTCAGTCTCTTCCTGCAGGTCTTAGAATGCCCTCTCTAGGGATTCTGATACCCCTTCTCCACCACTTGCCACCCGCCGGGGGTCCGACTGGTCCGCGGGATGATCACCGGGATTCATGCTTCAAACGAATGAAGAAGGAGAGTTGGCGGAGAATTACGAGTTGGAAGTAGAAACGATAAAAGGAAAAATAAGAATCAAAGAAACGAAATATCCTTTTTATAGCGCAACTCCCCAATCAACGTGATCTCTGATCAGAAAATAATCAATTCGGAGCATACCCAAGATAGCCTAAATGATGAAAGGCGCGTCGAAAAACACCCCCAAGATCTCAAAATGGCTTCAAGATCCTTAGCCCTCCCAAGACATCACTTCGGAAATTCAAAATTCAAAGTTAGGACACGCACGTGCATTAAGAAGGTTCTGCCTCCACTCGCCACGCGCTAGTGATGACGAAACTTGGTGGCTGATGTAGTAGGGCCTCGGAGTTGGGCTCTCATTCCCCCTGTTCGTCCATTGGGCTTGATGGTCCCAAAGCCCAGTAAGGGCCCAAAGGCCCCCTATTTGCGAGGAGCGTCCGTCTCAGAAGGAGGCTACTAGGCCACTTGCCCCAATTGCTCGATATACGCAGATATCCTCTGAGATATCTGCATAGGGGATCCTAGATTGGATCCTAAAGATAGTCACGTGAGACTAGACGCATTTAATGCTCGCACTGTACGCGTATATTGTATAGTAACCTGATGATTTATCCAGATTCGGATGACATTGGATTACCTAATATAAATATGGGGATAACCTATAACAATAAATATCACTCATTTACCCCCTCAAAAAGGCACAAGACTTCCTAGGGGGCAAACCTCTCTCCACATTTTTTGTTAGCTTAGCACAGATAATCCTTTCATTATCCACTAATAGCCACATTAACCCACTATTAAGAAGGGATAAAATCTGACAAGCTACATAGTTCTATTGTTGGTTGATAGATACATCAATCAATCATTTTACAAACATTAATTGGGTAGAAATGTAGAAGGCCCAAAAACTCAATTTATTATATTTAATTCTCTCCACATGTGTGAGACTAATTTCACTCACATTAATTACTATTATTTAATTGATGATTAATTTATTAAACAATACTCCCTCCATCCCATCACAAGAAGTGCATTTTACCATTTTCATCCGTCCTAACACAAGAGGTGCATTTCTCTTTTTAGTAAATAGGACCCACCAAAAATAATTAATTTATCTCTGTTGGACCTACATATCATACTAATACATATTACTCTTTCATCATCTACATATTAAATATTATATCTCTTAATCTACATACATAGTACTTAACGAATTAAATTCCCAACATCTATCAAATTAGACTTCTTTTTACCCTCAAAATAACAACTTTACCACATATGTACTCATTTTTAGAAGAAATGGAATATTCTATATCAAATTAATACAGGCTATCATTTTACTCAATGTTAAGGAATATCTAATTCATTTATTGTTTTAGTTTGAGTTTAATAAAATCGAATTATATACATTTCACGTATATCTTATATAGTTATATACATAGCATTCTATTATTTCATTTATATTATTATTTATTATTACATATTGATTTGATATAAAATTAAAATATACATATTTAAATTCTAAAACAAAACTACTATAAATTTAAATTTACTAAATACAACTAATATTAAATATATTCTTATTTTGCATAAAAAAGGAGCGTCATCAAAAAATCCTTTCTACCCCCAACACTTTGACAATTGTTAATGTGGCTAAGACAAAGGTGAGGTAGCTCACCGCATAAGAAAGAAAGTGTAGGGCCCACTAAACCGGATACCGGAGAGAGGAGGCGCTGAGTGTGGGAGTCGTGCGCTGGCCCAGCATAAGGCCGTACTTGCATGGGATAGACGCACATTAGTTTACAATATTATTTAGTTGTGATTAATGTGAAGAAAATCATGATTAAAAAGAGTTATTTTACACAAAGCTGTGCATCACTTATTTCAGGTATAAATGGTTTATGAGCTAGTATATGCTGAAAAAGCTTAGGGCACACTTATTTTTTTATTCTTCCTATTAATCATTGCTGATTGAAAAAAGCGTTTTCATCTTTTCTATTTTGATTCTCACGACAAAATGTCACGTCCCAATGAGATTTCCTTCGTAAATATTAATCTTCGATAGGGGTGTGATTTATTTTTTTCGCTAAGCATCCACCCAATGCATCGTTTAGCCTCGATATGAAAAGGATTTGAAGTAGAAGAGATATAGCTATGTATATAATAGAGGTAAATTCTTGGTGCCCAATTTTACTTTCTTGTCACTCAAAATTGAATATTATTAAATTATATTATATTATAAATAAATGTCTAATAATTAAGATATACTCCTTCCGACAACTTGAAAGGTAATTGTTTCCTGTTTGTACTTGATAATTCTAAGGTCTTTATTTACTTTTTACACGTGGATTAAGGAGTATTATTATTATAAGTAAAGTGGGTAGTTGTATTAGAGGGAAGTTGAGGGTCATATTGTGTACTTTCTTCACTAAATAGAGGAAATTAATACCTTTGAAGCGGACGCCAGGAATAGTGAAATGAATACCTTGTAAGTGGCCGGAGGGAATAATACATTAAAATACATAATATAATTTTATTTAAAAGTAAAATTTACGAAAATATAAATTATGAAATATTGGGGTGTTACACAAAAATTTTCACCTTTAAAAAGAAATAAAAAAAAACAACAATTCTCTCTCATACACTTTATTTAAAAAGAGTCAGGTGCACAAAGTGTGTAATGGTACACATACTAAAGGATATACAATTTAACACTAAAAGGTATGGCGCACGATGTGCTTCCGGGACACACAAGTTTTTTTCCTTTTACAAAAAAAATCACTCATACCTAATACACCTAATATATTTCATAATTTATTTATTACCAAAAATATCATAAAACTCCAAAAAAAAATTACATTTTTCCTAATCTCCATAAAGCTGAAAAATTTTTCAGGATGGAGGGAGCATCCATCCTATCATAAAATTTGCATTTATTTTTTTTTGGTAAGCTTGTGTCTAACACTAAATTAAGAGTTGGTCTCTTGCGCGGGACACAGGTTTTTGCCCTAAATTAAACCCCTAAAAGTTTTTTAATATTACACAAAATATGTTAAAAATTCAAATTAAAGTTGCGCGAAAAAGTAAAATACAATTATAATCTACTCAGTATAAATATATTCCTTAATTTTCATAAAAAATAAATAAATATAAACATTTTAAATTGATAATACTCTAATATTATTATTATTTTAAAAGTATTCCTCCGTCACTTATAATTATTCAACATTACTGTAGAAATAGAATTTAAGAAAAGTTTTTTTTAAACAATTTTATTGACTTTTAGAGAGTAATATAGAATTTTTAGGTAAAAAAATAAATTATAAATATGTTATGTAGGAGTGTTAAATTTCTAATTAAGATATACTTTTAGGATTGAAAATTAATATAATATTTACTTTTTTGAGTATTGAGTAATTGAAGTTTAATATGGAACGGATAAAAATAGAAAGTGTGAAATTTAACTTAACATGGATGAAGTAATAAAAACATATTTGTTTGTATAGCATCCTCATTAATCATCCTATTGTATTGCTAAAAATACAAAATAAATAAAAAAAACTGTATAATTTTAAATACAAATAGACACTAGCTGATTCTTTCATTCTCTTAGAAATTCTCTTGTGAGACGGTTGTGAGACGAGTTGACCCATTATTAAAGTATGCTAATCATATAAGTAAAATATACTTATTTGTAGTTAAAGTATGTCAATAATTAATCATCTTATAACATCCTAAAATTATACTTTAATTCATTATCCATCATACTTTACAAAAATATATTTTAACAACCATTAAACATACTTTATCCATATAATAGATATACTTTAACATGTCTTACAAACGGTCTCACATTAGTAGCATCTCATAAGAGATTTTGTCTTGTTTGTAATATTATAAACAAACCAGCATTAACTGAAAAAAAGAAATACTATAAATACAAATAAGGGCTCCTTGAAGTTTTTTTTTTTTCAGCTTCGGAGGTATTTTGATTCTTTTTCATAATGAATAAATGATAAAGTATGATAGATTTAAGTAGGGGTAATATTTTTCAAATTAAAGTGTATGAGAAGATTATTTGTTTTAATATTTTTTTCATTTTAGAAATGTGAAAATTTTTATGAGATGGAAAATGTGAAAGTTTTTATGGGGTGGAGGGAGTTTTTTTTTTCTTTCCTTTTTATAAAATAAATAATTAAGAATATGTCCATCTACATTATGGAGAAATTTCCAAATTTCAAATTTTAAGAAATTATTAAAAAAAAAGTCAGAAATTATTAAATATATAATATGAACGTTCTGCACGTACGTTGCACACATACATATTTTTATAACTCTCCTATGCTATTGATAAGTCAATAATAGACAATTACACAATGCAATATTATTTAATATCTGATCAGTCATTTATTGTATATGATGCATGGTTGCAGGGATTTTATACTTTAATTTGTTAAAATTAAAACTAAAAACAGTCACAAAATTATCCAACCTAATTCATCTCCACGCATCACCCAAATCATGAATCCATGATATACAAATATAGGGAAAAATACCGATTTGGTCACATAACTTTCTTCATGGTCATTTTTAGTCCCAAAAAAGATAAATTTGTCAAATTAGTCCCACCGATGAAGAAATAGAGCCAAATACGTCCTATCTTCGCTGGAAAACGATGACATCGCCAGAAAATTCCGGCTATCACGTGACAATCATGTGCCATTTTCCGACGATGTCACCGTTTTCCGGCGAAAGTAGGACGTATATGGCCCTATCTCTTCACCGGTGTGACTAATTAGACAAACTTATCTTTTTTGGGACTAAAAAGGACCACGCGGAAAGTTATGGACCAAATCGATATTTATCCCTACAAATATATGTGTATATTTACATATATGAATCATTTAAAGAAAAATTATTACGTACATAGATCTACCTCATTATTTTCATAATATGTACAATTCTATTTATAGGGAAAAAAAAAAGAAAAGTTAATCTTGATAATGTGTGCATCCAACATTAGTGCAAAAAATGGAGCATCCTTGCAATGGCATGCAACTGTTACTTGTGATATGCTTTCCAGTCTTTTGTGCTATGAAATATGAATGATCATTCATTCCGAGATAAGTTGTTTAACTTATCTCGAGCGATGAGGAATTTCTCGGTGGCCTGTTTAAGGCCATCATTTGCTTCCTCTATTTGTTTGTTTACATCATTCATCTCCACCTCTATCTCCATCAACAAATGCAATCTCCCTAAGGACTTTGCAGAAGGCGGCAAGTTTTTCACAGTAAACTGGATTTCTGGTGGCTCCCTATATATATTAAAAAAGAAATGCTATTATTGTTTTTGCTAATACGCCACTAATATTTGTTAATAAGCTTATATAATCTAATACTTATTTGCTAATTGTATTGCGTATGATTTGATTCAGATGAATGAAAAGTGAGAAAAAGGAAAAGAGTATTTTCATAATTTCATGTGCATGCATACCTATAGCCAAGAGAGATGACCCCATTTCCTCTGATGATGCCTCCATCCAAGGAGAGAGCTCCGTCTTGGATCCATGACCGGGCCGAGGCCATGCTCTCGGCATCTCTGTAAACTTGCAGGTCTCCAAAAAGACGATAAAATAAAGTCTCTCGGAGACCATGCCCACTCTCACTTTGCCATTGCAGATGTCTTCCTTCTATGACCACCAAGTTAACAGCATGGCCCAAAAAGCCACGCAGGACATTGCCATTAGGCAAGGTAGGAGCCTCCAACGGCAGTAGCTGCTGCGAGTCCTTACTCGGCTCAATAAATCGCGGCCTATAAACAACACACCACTTTATAGATGCATTCCTAGAAAGAAAACAAAACAAAACAAGCTTGGAAATTGTATATTTAATGTAAACTACCTGATGTCCTCTAGGAAAATGGCTTGATATTCATTGTTAGCTTGTCGAAGGTTATTCGCCTGGAGACGATGCATTGCTGCATAGTTTCTGCACACGATCATCAACATTTGTTCCTCTCCAAGATATCGAGCTAACATCCTAAATTAATAAAGACAAATATAATTTAAATTAATTTTACCAAATTTGTGTTCTACTATGTGTAAGTACACATTAAAATAAGGAAAAGAAGAAACCTGCTAAGATCCGTGTTGTATACTGATCCAAGGAGAGCTACTACCCCCAACACATCTTTTGGCCTTAGTGCAAATGATGTTTCTACAAGTTTGCAGACCACAGCAGCGGCTGTTTCACTTCTGCCTTCGATTTTCTTTAAAATTGACTCTCTGTCATAAGAGGTCGATACATCACCTGCATCACGAGCTTTGGAGGCTGCAAAATAATCATAAAGAGCAATACATTTAAATATAATACTTGCAATAACCTACATGCTAGTTATATAAAGTGAAGTTTCATAATCATTATGGCTATATAAGTAGTAAAATCTGCACAACGTTGCACGTGCATTAATTTAATCTGCACGTAATTAGCTCTATGTTGCATGTTTATTTTAAACATGAAAGATTATCATTTCAACCAATATTAAAATCAGATCCAAGAGATCATCTTACATTCTTGAATTTAATTATTACTACCAACAATCAAATAGTATTTATTTATTAGTTATTGAAAGACATATATTATATTACATTAAGTTTGAGTTATATGATCAAACATGATTTAAGTTTGTTTTTTTTTTTAATATGAATGAATGCAGTATATAGGAAATAATTAAAGAAAGTGAAAGAAAAAAACCTTGTAAATCTGTTAATTCTTGTTGGATGTGTAATCTTTTGTGTTGGAGTTCCTCTAACTTCCTCTTATGATCATTCATTGCCATTGAACTTGTTATAAGATCATCTTCTATCTCCTGTACGATAAAATTAATAACGTTAGAAAATCAATCATTGCAAGATCGAAAACAAAATAGTGATGAAAGATGAACACCTTCTGGCAAATGAATGCAGAGGCAGGTAGATTCTCATGGTCTTGGGGAACCGTGGCTTGACCCCTTAATGCGGTCGCCTTTTCAGTTTGATCTTCAATGTGCTCCACTTTTGGGGTTCTTAAAGCCGGTGTTGAACTCATGGAAACCTACAATAAGAGTATAAACATGTTAATACAGGGCCTTTCAAAAAACAAAAAAATGCACAACCTGTGCACAGAATATTTTTAGAAAAAAGGGAGAATAACACAAATATAGAAAACATATATAGGAAACGTGCATTCTTGAAGTTTTAACAATTAAGAATGTGAATATCTAATACAACGAACAAGTTGTGAATTATTGGGTTGCAAGTAAATTGGATTACATTTGCTCTTATGAAGAGGTAAAGTAACAAGTTTTGAATTATTGGGTTGCAAGTAAATTGGATTACATTTGCTCTTGTGAAGAGGTAAAGTAATTCTTTTTAGTTTTTATTTCTCTGTTTTTGGGAAATAAGATTAAGTGATGGAAATAGAGAGGAGGGAGAGAGAATATTTGTGTGTGTCAGAATTTGAGAAGTGCAAAGGAAGTGTACATGAAACCAAAATATAATGTATAATACAATCAACAGGTGGCGGCGCATTATTATATTATTATATGAATAAAAGTAGTAAAATTGAGATATGACCCAATTTTATTTATTTATTCCTGTTATATATGATACATTTAAAAAATAATAATTATATTTTTCAGAAAAATTATACTAAAATAAAATCAACTGGTGCGAAGGAAGTGAAAAGGAAGTGTACATGAAACCAAAATATATAATGTAATACAATGAACAGGTGGTGACGCTAATGTTTTTGTTTCAGTATAATTTTTATGAAAAATAGAATTATTATTTTTTAAATGCATCATATAACCTGAACAAATAAATAAAATTGGGTCATATCTTCATTTTACTGCTTTTTTCCCTATTTTTTAAATAATTGAGCTAGATCTTTAAACTAAAACAAAAGCAAAATTGACGAGATAGAATTTTTTTTCCCTTTCTTTGGTTTTGCAAATGAGATAGAGACGAGATAGAACAAAATTGACGAGGTGGCAGACATAGAGAGGAGTTTTTTTCTTTCTTTTCTCTGGTTTTTGCAAAATGAGATAGAGTAACGGAAATGGGGAGGGGAGGAGTTGCGATTAAGCGTAGATGAATCCAAATATATACGGCAAAGAGTAGGTGGCAGGCGGATGTCTTAAATTTTATTTTTTAAGTGGATGTCTTAATTTTAGTATAATTTCTATTCAAATTTAAAAAGTAATGATAATAATAAAATTTAAAAAAAAATGAAAATCAATTTCGTAAAACCTTCATCTCCCACACTTGCACTGTGAACACATTACATGATGATTGATGAAGCTCTTAATAATATTTTCAAATAATATTATAATATTTTCATATTATGATACAAAAAGTTATTATACCAAAAGAATGGATACAAATAGTGTATGATCCAAAAAAATACAGTATACAATTTCTTTTTAAAAGAAGGGTTAACTCTGAGGATAAAAAATTATGTAACAACATAATATGTACCATTGCAATTAATAATAAATAAATAACAAAGTTTGCTCTTATGAAGAGGTAAAATAATTCTTTTTAGTTTTTATTTCTCTGTTTTTGGGAAATAAGATTAAGTGATGGAAATAGAGAGGAGGGAGAGAGACTACGTGTGTGTTTCAGAATTTGAGAAGTGCCAAGAAATTGTACATGAAACCAAAATATATAATGTAATACAATCAAAAGGTGGCGGCGCATTATTATATTATTGTATGAATAAAAGTAGTAAGATCGAGATATGACCCAATTTTATTTATTTATTGTGGTTATATATGATATATTTAAAAAATAATTATTATTATATTTTTCAGAAAAATTATACTGAAATTAAATCTACCGGTGCGGAAGAAGTGCAAAGGAAGTGTACATGAAAACAAAATATATAATGTAATACAGTGAACAGGTGGCGGCGCAAATGTTTTTATTTCAGTATAATTTTTATGAAAAATAGAATTATTATTTTTTAAATGTATCATATATAACCTGAACATATAAATAAAATTGGGTGGTATCTCAATTTTACTGCTTTTTTCCCTTTATTTTAAATAACTGATTAATTAAAATAAAATAGAAGTCTTGATTCCAGTGTAATTATAATTATTTTTTTTAACGAATCATATAACCTGAGTAAATAAATAAAATTGGAAACTCATCTTTATTTTACTAATTTTTTCTATTTTTTTAATAATTTATTAATTAAAATAAATTGGAAAATAATATTCAAACATTTTTCCTTCAACAAAGTTTGAATGTAAAAACTTATATTAACATCTTCCCCTAAAAATTCATGTTCATGAAATGCATTAAAAAAGAAAAAAGAAAGAGCTAGGATCTTTAAACTAAAACAAAAGCAAAATATTTATAAAAAAAGGAGAAATATCACAAATATAGGAAAATATATTAAAAAAATAAAATTAATTAATAGAAAATGAAAATCTAATATAACGAACAAGTCGGTGGATATGCAAGTAAATTAGCTTACTGTTTGAGAAATGAGATAGAGCGGCTGAAATAGGGAGAAGGGAGGGAGAATACTTGTGTATTTCAAATTTGAGAAAATGCGAAGGAAGTGTAAATGAAATCTGTAATATGAAGAGAGTTGGCCTGAATGAGGAGATAATTTTTTTTTTCCTCCCTGGTTTTGTTTTGCAGATGAGATAGAGTGGCGGAGATAGGGAGGAAATTTTTTGGAGATAGAGAGGAGGGAGAATATTTGTGTATTTCAAAATTTGAGAAAGTGCGAAGGAAGTGTAAGAAATCTGTGATATGAAGAGCGGTGGCGTGACGAGCTGGAATTTTTTTTTTCTTTTCTTTGATTTTCCGAGATGAGATAGGGTGGCGGAAATAGAGAGGAGGTTTTTTCTTTCTTTACTCTGGTTTTTGCAAATGAGATAGAGTGGCGGAAATAAGAAGGTTGCTCTGGTTTTGCAAATGAGATTTTTTTTCTTTTTTCTGGTTTTGCAAATGAGATAGGGTGGCGGAGATAGAGAGGAGGTTTTTTCTTCTTTTGTATGGTGAGATAGAGGTGCAAGATGAATCCAAATATATAGTGTGAAGGGCAGGTGGCAGGCGGATGTCTTAAATTTTTATTTTTTTTTAAAGATGAACAGATGTCTTAATTTTTTAGTATAATTTCTATTCAAATTGAAAAAAAAAATTAATAATAAAAATAAAAATCAATTTTGCTAAAACTTTCATTATATGACCCAGCTTCCAAATTTTGTTAAAACTTTCATTCTATGACCCCAACGCTTTTATTGTGAACATTATGAACACTAATGGAGCTCTTAGAATACACATCTATTTTGAGTTACAATATTTCCATATCCTGATAAAAAAAAATATCTAATTTTTCAAATAATATTACAATATTTCCATATCCTGATACAAAAAGTTATGATGACAAGAGTTGGATACAATCTTTTTAGAAAAGGATTTACTCTTGAGGATATAAGAATTATGTAACAATATTTCTATATGTACAATTGCAATTAATAATAAATAAATAACAAATAATTTATATCATTATTATGTATATGGAGTAATAAATATATTACATTTATAAATATTATTATTGAAAAGTTTCAGAAAAGTTATAAATTAAAAAAAAATATCTTAAATTTATAAATAATAATATTATAAATCCCTCCGTCCCAATATATAGTTTAAGAAAAATTATTTTTTACCAACTTTATTGACTTTTATTTTTTTTAGGAGTATTAAAGTATTTTTAAATTATAAATAAATTATAAAATAATATTATGCATTTTTTATGTGAGAGTGATATTTTTAAAATTAAAATAAATTTTGAACCTATTTATTGATGTGGAATTTTCTTTTTTTTTTATGATGAAGATAAGTGTGGAACGAACGAAAATAAAAAATATAAAGATAAGTATAGAATGAAGGTAACAAAAATGATGACTAATTTTAAAAGTGTAAAATGACGTTGACACACAAGATAATAAAATGAATATTTTCATTTTAAATCTTATTACTTAAAAAGCGAGTTGCATAAATGATAATAATATGAATAATAGTACTAATTTTAGAGTCACACTGTAGTGCACAGATGTATCGGTGCATTTGAATAATATAAAGTGTTAGGTCGAATTCTTCTTTAATCCTAACCACTAAATAAAATAAAATAATTAATAAAAATATAATAACTACCCACACCGGCGGCGCACCCTAAAATAACTCCTAATTTTATTATGGAGTTTACATAATTAATTCATAAAAAAAATGGTCACAATAAAAATTACTTTTAATCACAAATTGGGTACGTTTTGCAACAATATTTAAAGATAATATATATATATATATTAAAAATTTTTCAAAAGTTAGAATTAATTTGCAATATGAATAAAGTATTTTTTTTCCAATTAACCCTAAAAAAATATTGAACTCTATTTAGTAATTCTTTTTTATATTTTTAACGAAACAAGATAAAAATGTGGGCTATTTTAAATGTTTTAAGATAAAAGGAAATTTTCAAACAAAGATACAATTTTTTTTTTATGTATGTCTTAAATTTAGACTACATTTTTACATTTTAGAAGTGTGAGTGTTTGAATTTTAATTTTTTTCTCTAAATAAAGTTTATCGTAATTTTTTTTCTTTTAAATTCAAGATTCAAGATATATTATAGAATAATAGAAAATGTTAATAAAAACATTATATATTTAATATAATGATTGATTTGAAAGTGTATAATATACTCCATCTTTTTAAATAATTTTATATGACTTGAAATGAAAAAATAAAATTTATGGTAAGTCAGAAAAAAAATAGAAATTGGGTCCTAATTTGAGGAGAAAAACATTCAAACCTTAATTACACATTATTATTTTATTTAAACTTATTAACCACACTCACCTGTATTTAAACATGAACTAATTTATTTAGAATATATGGTTGAAAGACATACAAATATATAGACATACTAATATTATCATTGTTAAACGAAACATCATGTTATAGACGAATAATATACTACTTGAATAGTTGAATATTATGCACTAAAATTACAGCACTTATAAATAAATAAAAAATAAAAATAAAAAAGATAACCAGGAATACCTTGCACTCAAATTCCATGCAAGTTTTACATTTAATATTTGATTGCAAGTTTTACATTTAATATTTGATGTATACCCTTTAATATAAAAATTTATATTTTTAACTTTTTGGAAAAAAAACTTAATATTTTTAATCAAATATTTATATACTTCATATTTGACAAATTTTTCGATAAAAAAATTATACTCTCATTAATTAAAATATACTCCACCTTTTAAAATAATATATTATGGCAAAAACTTGTGTGCACCCGGGCGCATGCTCCGTGCACCTTTAAAATTTTGTGTTAAATTGTATACCCTTTAGTATAAAAATGTGTACTCTTTATTTTGTGAAGAAAAATAAAAAATATTAATGAAAAGTGTACACACTTTAAAATAAAATGGTGTACACTTATTAATTAAAGTGTATATCATTTAAAACAAAATAATATACCCATAATATTAAATTCTAAAGGCACACGGTGTGCACCCGGGCGTACGCAAACCTCACTCATATGTTATAACATTGTGCACTCGGGACACAAAAGACAAACTTAAAAAAATAATTATTTAAATAATATATATATATATATATATATATATATATATATATATATATATATATATATATATATATATATGTATGTGTGTGTGTGTGTGTGTGATGATGGTGTGAATACATTAATTAGTCATGGTTGTTTGAACTAATTATAAATTGAATTTTTATCATCAATAAATTTCTATATTAGGCAATGCTAAATCAAATTAAGAAATAATTCAAACTGGACGGTTCCCTTTATATTATTATTATTATTATCAAAATCAGAATTTATTTGTGTTGGTGGATTACAGGGAATCTTTTCTCCATAAATAGGAGTGTAAATAAGTCGAGCCGAATCGATCAAAGAGTTGTTCAAGCTTGTTTAAATATTATCGAGCTTCAAAATATATGTTTGAGTTTGTTTGATAAGCAATCGAGTCGAGTCCGAATGAGCTTTTATCGAGCCGAACACGAGCCGAATTTGAGTAACTTGATAAATTTATACTTACTTTATCTATTTTTATTAATCGAGCTCGAGCTCAAGCCGAGCTTTTAATTTTATCAAACATAAATGTGTGTTCAACCTTGTTTGATATTATTATCAAACCGAGCTCAAACCGAATTTTTACCGAACGATCTCGAGTCGAGTATCGAGTAGTTTGGTTTGATTTTCACACATATCCATAAATGAGAGTTGCTCCAGCACATAAATGTCCACGTGTCAAAGGGCTTACAATGTGGTGCGATGTGACTACACGAATGGGCTATAAACTAACGAGCTAAGTAATAAGCCCAATAGAAAGCCATCTAAAATGATAAACAAGTCCATTTTACTTATTTATGCGACTTAAAAATGCTAAATTAATATATTCTCTTTCAATAATATTCCCCTGCATTTTTTGAAAGATGTATAGAAATCCCATCTGAAATGATAAACAAGTCCAGTTGTTTTTATTTCTAAAATCACATTATACTAATTACAGCAACAAGCAAAGAAAAAAAAAACCTTGAATTAATAAATTTACCATTTTGAGTTATAATCAATGTAATGAAATTTATGTGAGTCAGAAACCCTAAATTGATATTTCTCCTTCAATAATATCCCCACTGCATTTTGAGAAGTTTGGCATTCTTCTAAATTTAACTACATGAAAATCAAATAATATCTGTATAGTGCTCAAGTTTTGTAATGGTGTAATATTTATTACTCCATTGAAATGATAATTAATTTTAAATTTATTTATTTTTATTGACAACGATATATAGGAGTGTTTTTGAAAAATTTTAGGTGATTATAAGCTTAATATCTATTTTTAATTAAAAAATAAAAATAAAGATTGAGGTGTTTTAATGAATCATCTTTACATAAAATAATTATTCATAATTTATAATCTAAAATCTTGAAAAGGATTTTTTTAAGTTGATTCTATTTCTACATTAATAATATTTTATCAAAATACTACAGCACCCAAAAGATAGATACAAACATGCTCACTTTTTACTTACATAATTAATTTTTTCATCACGATCATATAAAGTTAAATCACTTCTTAAAAACCACATTTTTTTACAAACACCCTGTAATATTGGATTTTGAAATATTTTCATGTTAAATACAACATTAATGAATATACATTTAAATTTTTAGAAATTAGTAAGTAATCGATGGATAACCTAAGGTGACAGCAATTAATATTTATTTGGGAGTATTTATTTATGTAATAATTGTATCCAGTATGTTCACATTCACAATATTATTATCACTACTAGTACCTGAAAAGCATTTAAACAATTATCATCAAACTTAAATGGCACATCTTTTTCAAGGAGATGAGATAGAGGTTTAGAAAATGAAGAAAAATCCTTGATGAATCTACGATAGAACCCGGCATGGCCAAGGAACGATCGTACTCCCTTCTCATTTGTTGGTGGTGGAAGCTTCTCTATAGCAACAACTTTGGCTCGGTCAACTTGCAATCCCTTTGAAGAGATGTGATGTCCAAGTACAATGCCATCATTTACCATGAAATGACACTTCTCCCAATTCAACACTAAATTAGTGTCTTGACATCGCTTCAAAACAATAGCAAGGTTAGACAAACAATTATCAAAAGAAGAACCAAACACCGAAAAGTCATCCATGAAAACTTCCATTATATTCTCAATTAATCCTTCAAAGATTGCCATCATACACCTTTGAAAGGTGGCCGGTGCATTGCAAAGTCCAAATGGCAATCTTCGAAAAGCAAATATTCCATAAGGACAAGTGAAAGCGGTCTTTTCTTGGTCTTCGGGTGCTATGAGAATTTGGTTATACCCGGAATACCCATCAAGAAAGCAATAAAACTCATACCCGGCCAACCTATCCAACATTTGATCTAAGAAAGGTAAGGGGAAGTGATCTTTACGTGTGTTTTCATTAAGCTTTCTATAATCAACACACACACGCCATCCCGTCACCGTCCTAGTGGCTATGGTCTCATCTTTATCGGTCTTCACTATAGTCATACCCCCTTTTTTAGATACTACATGCAACGGGCTCACATAGGGGCTATCACTAATAGGAAAAATCATATCGGAGTCTAACCACTTAAGAACCTCTTTTTTTACCACTTCTTGCATGATAGGATTAAGTCTTCTTTGGTTTTGAACACAAGCTTTCCCTTCATCCTCAAGTCTTATCTTATGCATGCAAATTGTTGGACTAATTCCCTTCAAATCATCAATACACCAACCAATAGCCGACTTATGCTCTTTAAGGACATTAAGCAATTTATCAAGTTGACTAGAAGTTAGAGATGATGATACAATTACCGGATAAGTCTCATTTTCACCAAGGTAGGCATAAGTAAGATGATCGGGTAGAGGCTTCAACTCCACCTTCTTTTCCTTTTTCTCTTCTTGCTCGAGTGAATCTTTAAGTGTTAAGAACTTTTCATTTCCTCTTGAGATGGCGGCTGCAACCTCTTGAGCTTCACTACAATCACCTAGATCAAGCAAACAATTAATCAATTCTTCATTTAAATCAAGAGAAGTAGTAGAAATATTAGAAAGAGATAGAGAATTGCTCAAGCATAGTTCAAGTGGATCCTTGGTTACAATGGAAGGCCAACTCTCCTCGACACTTCCCTTTACAACATCCACACTTTTACATTCTTCATCATTCATTGGATATTGCATGGCCTTGTGTAGAGAGAATACCACTTCCTCATCATTAACCCTCAACTTCAATTCTCCTTTGTAGACATCAATAAGAGCTCTCCCGGTAGCAAGAAACGGTCTCCCAAAAATTAATGGCACATTTTCATCCTCCTCCATGTCTAGAACAACAAAATCCACCGGAAAGACAAACTTATCAACTTTTACCAACACATCTTCAACTACTCCTTTTGGATGTGTCAATGATCGATCCGCCAATTGAAGTGTGATGGAAGTTGGCTTTACTTCACCTAATCCAAGCTTCTTGAATATGGAGAGAGGCATTAGATTAATGCTTGCACCGAGGTCACAAAGAGCCTTGTTCTTCTTGTTCTTTCCAATTTCACATGGTATAATGAAACTACCCGGATCCTTCAATTTTTGTGGAAGTTTCCGTTGTAGAATGGCACTACACTCTTCGGTTAGATTAACCATTTCATTGTCCACAAGACTTCTTTTCTTTCCCATAATGTCCTTCAAGAAACGAGCATAATGAGGCATTTGATCCAAAGCATCGGCGAAAGACATATTGATTTGAATCTTCTTGAAGATTTCAAGAAACTTTTTGAACCACTCATCCAAACCCTTCTTCAAAAACCTTTGAGGAAAAGGAACCGGTACTTGAGTCTTGGGTATTCCCCAACTATCTCTTTCAACTTCAACTTCCTTTTCCCTTAACTCCTTTGCCTTTTTCCACTTTGGAATTCTCTCTATCTTCTCTTCATCTTTCTTTTGCTCAACAATTTCTTTTTTCTTGCTTACTTCCTCCATTTCAATCTCTTCTTGCACCAACCCTTCTTCCACCTTGCTTTCCACTTCCCTTTCAATGACAATACTATCTTCTTTAGGCATAGGAGGTTCCTCATACTCTTTTCCACTTCTAAGAGTGATAGCTTTGCAATCTTCTTTAGGATTAGTTACCGTGGTAGATGGAAACTTTCCTTGTTGGTGTTGGGATCCCACGGAAGAAGCAATTTGACCCATTTGATACTCAAAAGCTCTCATCCTATTGTCGGATTTCTTTTCATTTTCCTCCAATCTAGCCTCCATCTTTGCATCTCTTTTTTCCATGTAAGCCCTTGTGTCTTTCATGAATGCCATCAATGTCTCTTCTAATGATGCTTTCCCCTCTCCATTAGGCGGCTTAGCACTCGGATCGAATCCCGGAAGATATGACACGGCGGCTTGAGGATTAGAGTAAGAAAGATTCTCATGCTTCCTCGGAGCTTGATAATTTTCACTTGATTGATTGAAATTGCTTCCCCGAGCTTGTCCTTGATATCCTCCTTGGTAATTACCTTGATTAGAAGGATAATTACCTTGGAAATTCCCTTGATGATGGAAATTCCCTTGGTAATTTCTCCTATCTAAATAGGCAACATCTTCTACACTTTGCATAACCTTGCTCTCATCATTCACCATAGAACTTGTGCTTCCCCCTTGGCTTACTCCTTGAGTGATCAAATTCAATTGCTTTGTTAAAGCTTGAATGCTCTCATTGAATTCTTTCATTCCCTCACTTTGGAACATATCACTCTTCACTTTGTTCACACTCTCCACTTGAGCTACTTTTCCAAAGGCATAACCTCCCATTACTCGCTCGGAAGGCCATTGATAAGCATTCATTGCAATGTCTTCAAAAATATCCATGGCTTTCATAGCATCCACTCCAAATATAGACCCTCCGGATGAGGCATCTACATGCATCCGATTTTGTTGATTCAACCCTTGGTAAAAGAAAGCCACTTGTTGATTCTCATGAAAATCGTGTTGAGGACACTTTCGGAGCATCTCTTTGTAGCGTTCCCATGCTTCATAAAAAATTTCATCCGGAAGTTGCCTAAATTGAGTGATAAGGCTTTTCAATTGGAGCGTCTTAGAAGGAGGAAAATACTTGTTTAGGAACCTTTGCTCAAGATCTTCCCATGTATTACAACTTCCCAAAGGAATTGTATTGTACCATGCTTTAGCCTTGTCTCTTAAAGAAAAAGAGAACAACCTCATTCGAATAGCATCCTCCGACACTCCCTTCATCTTGACGGTATTTGCAACCTCCAAGAAAGTAGATAGATGAGTGTTCGGGTCTTCAAGAGGACCTCCCCCAAACTGATTTGCTTTAACCATGTTGATCAATCCGGTCTTAATTTCATAATCATTGGCTTGAACCGGAGGAACCATATTGTGCACGGCCCTCGGTTGGAAGTAATCCCGAATTGCTCTAGGCCTTGGCAACTCTTGTTGTTGAAATATCCTTTGAGCTTCTTGATTTGCAAGCAATTGCATATACTCTTGATTTTGAGCAAAGAAATTCCTCATTATCTCCGCTTGATTCTCTTGCACTCCTTCTTGTACCCCCCTTTGATCTTGTAAAGGATCTTGGGGTGGGTCATAATTAACATTGTCTCCCCTTTGATTCTCCATTTTTGTTCCTTTTCTAGCTTTACGCCTCTCTCGTTTCCTTTGTCGTGCGGTCCTTTCAATCTCCAAATTCAAAGGAATGATCGATTGATTTCCCTTTGATCTTGTGATCATAAAACACCTACGAAAAGGCCAAGAGTGAGACCACAAACACAAATAATAAATAAAAGAAAATAAAAAGAATCCTTATCAAGAACAACTAAAACAATAACACAGTACTCGACTAGTCCGTCAAACTCCCCTTTGGCAACGGCGCCATTTTCTTGTTTTCCTAATTTTATAGCACTCACGAGCAAGAATACTCGATCGTTGTAGTAGTATATCCCAAGAAAAATTATCAATCCAATAAGGAGTTATTTTCGTACTAGCAAAATACGTGAGCTCATGTTCATTGTTGTTTTTGTAAAGATGATCGGGGGTTTTGAGATTGGATAACAACTAAAACAAGAAGCAAGTAAATAAGATAGCAAATAAGATAAATGACAAGTAAAGAAAATGGGTGCTTAAGTTCAAGTATGGAAAAACATGGGATTAGAAACATCCAAGCACACTCGATTCATATTATCATGCAAACGGAATTCAACTCAATTGATGTAGACTAAGGGTGATCACGATTGTATCCTAAGCTCCCTTTCGGGTTACAAAGGTTGTTGATCCATTTTAGACTCCCAAAAGCACTTAAGATCAAAGCCCAACATTAACCCCTTCCATCTAGGTACTAGTTAGATTAAACTCTCCCTTTTTGTGTACTAAGGCCAACGAATGGATTGGTTCCCCTCATTGAATTCAAATATCCTTTCGGTCAAACCCAAACTCAATGTCTAATCATGCCTTCCTAATACTATAGAGGGTCGTTTCCGTCTCACTCCGAGCAATACATACATGAACATCATAATAGCATTTAATTACCACAAATAATCCATTGATCAATAATCCATTAAACCAATAAACATTCATGAATAACAAACCATGCCATCACAATATCAAGACAATTAAACTCCATGAATAGAAATCAACATCAATTAAATCAAAAACCAATTTAATCCACATGATAATATAAATCTAATATGCTCTTCATATTCCTAATCCCACTAGAGGGATTAGCCTAACATGATAAAAGTAACAAAACAATTAAATGATTCATTACAATTATCCATAGTCTAAGATCTAAAGAAATACAAAATGAATGGATTCTTCCCTATCAATTTCTTGAAGAGAATCTTCTATTCTTCTTGATCTCCACCTCTAGCTCTTGATTCCTTAAGATCTCTCACACCCAATGGAAGGGATGAAGTTTTGATGGAGAATTAATGGAGATGATGAAGATGGATCAAAATGGATGAAGGTGGATGAAGAGGATGGTGGGAAATGGAAGAAATGGTGTGTGAGGTGTGTGTAGATGATAGGATTTTCGGATTCTCCTGCCAATTGTTGAATAAAGGGGTATTTATACCCCTTTAGAGGCTTCTAGAAGGATCTGGAAATTTCTGCAGGAAAATACCCGGCACGAGTCGTGCTCTGCAACACGGCCACGAGGTGGCCGTGTTGTGTCTTCTGATGCTTCCGCACGGCCTCGCCTTACAGGGCCGTGTTGATGACACGGCTCGTGCTGCCAACACGAGTCGTGTGTTGTAACACGGGCACAGGGTGGTCGTGTTGTGTCTTCTGATGTCGCCACACGGCCACTTCTTACAGGGCCGTGTTAGCGACACGGCTCGTGCTCCCGACTCGACTCGTGCAACTGGACACGACCTGAAGTTGCCCGTGTTGAATGACTAGATGTCGCCACACGGCCAACTCTTACAGGGCCGTGTTGGCTACACGGCTCGTGTGCTGGCTCCTGCATTTCTTCACTGTTTTGGCTCGTTCTCCCTCGTTTCAACTCCGAATTGAGATCCGCTTTTTCCTACATCTTCCTTATCATGTTTAGCATCCAATAAAAAGTAAAAATCTTAAGTTTAAGCTCATTCACACACATTTCAATAAAAACACCAAACACAACCAAATAACATATAAAATACGGATAAAATAATACGAAAGTACATATAAAAAGACATTAAAATCTAGGTGAAAATAGCTCTAATCAACTGCCCGTGTGCAACGTGGGTAATCGTTTTTTATATTTTTTTATTTTAAATTTATATTTTTTTTACATATAGTCAATCATATTAATTTATAATAATAATTTTTTTTATTTTATAAAAAAACATTAAAACTATTATTTATTAGAATCACAGTGATTAGAATGTATAAAACTCTTAATTGAGTAATCTAATTAATTGTACTAATAAGAATAATTAATTTAAGGATTTGTATGCACCATTAAAATGATAATATAAAGAGAAAAAAATAAATTTTTTATTTTTGGTTGAAGCCACGTTTTATTGATCATACTCTTAATTTAATTTAAAAATATTAAGTTATAATAATGTGTACTTAGACAACTTTGATAAATTATAATTAAAATAATGGCTTATACTTTGATAAATTATAACTAAAATAATGGTTTATACGTAAAGAAAATTTAAAAATTAAGGTCCAATCAATTCACCGATAATAATAATATCACTACAAGAAACAGTCGGAATACCGACAGATTTACCGACGGAAGAAATTCGTCGGTAATTACCGACGGATTACCGACGTTTTATTGATTTAATACGATTTATCTTTAAAAAAATCATTAAAAGAAATTACCGACGGTTTTTGCGACGGCTTACCGACGGAATTACCGACAGATTTTTTTTCGTCGATATATCCGTCGTTATTTTGGAGGGATTAAATCCCGGAAGATTACCGACGCTAATTTTCCGTCGGTAAATAAGTATAATTTTATTTAAAGAATATTAATTTTAGTCTTTAATTTACCGACGGATTATATCCGTCGGTAAATATATCAAATTTTATTTTTTAAAAAAAATAATTTTAGTCTTTAATTTAGCGACGGATTTAATCCGTCGGTAAATATATCAAATTTTATTTTTTAAAAATTAATTTTAATTACCGACGGATTAAATCCGTCGGTAAATATATCAAATTAATTTTTAAAAAATAATTTATTATTTACTTTACCGACGGATTATTTCGTCGGGAAATATACAAATTTTATTTTTTAAAAACATAATTTTAGTCTTTAATTTAGCGAAGGATTTATTCCGTCGGTAAATTTATCAAATTTTATTTTTAAAAAAATTAATTTTAATTACCGACGGATTAAATCCGTCGGTAAATATATCAAATTTATTTTTAAAAAATAATTTAGTATTTACTTTACCGACGGATTATTCCGTCGGGAAATATACAAATTTTATTTTTTAAAAAATAATTTTAGTCTTTAATTTAGCGACGGATTTATTCCGTCGGTAAATTTATCAAATTTTATTTTTTAAAAAAATTAATTTTAATTACCGACGGATTAAATCCGTCGGTAAATATATCAAATTTATTTTTAAAAAATAATTTAGTATTTACTTTACCGACGGATTATTCCGTCGGGAAATATACAAATTTTATTTTAAAAAAAATAATTTTAGTCTTTAATTTAGCGACGGATATAATCCGTCGGTAAATATATCAAATTTTATTTTTTTAAAAAAATAATTTTAGTCTTAAATATATCAAATTTTCTCCTTCAATCTCTCACGGGCCTCCTTTACTCAATCGGCTGTGCCCCTTTTCAACCAGCCGCCGGCCACCTCCATCGGCGGCCTCTTTCAGATCTGCCTTGAGCAGTCCTCCGCTGCCGCCTCAGCCTTTGGGCTTCGCGATTTAACCGCCGGAGGATCTGTCATGCGATTCAGCTGCTTCGACCATCGATGGGCCTTCCCACTGTCTATCCCGTCCGCGGCTGGTCTTCGCTGCTTGCCGATAGCTCAAGGGGTTTTCGGCCATGCCTCCGACGGTCTTCTTGGAGTCGGCTGCACCAGATTCGCAGCACATGGTTTTCTGTGTCGGCCGCGCCGATCTGACGGCCTTCGCTCCAGATCTGCTTTTGACGGCCGCTCTTCCTCCGCCGCTTGTCCGGTCTCGGTTCTTTCTGCCGGTTTCGTCTCTAGCTTCGGCAGCGTTGGAACGGGAACAGCCCGACGGGTGACGATGGCAAGATCCCGCGGCAAGACGTTGCACAACACTGGGCTCGCCGTTCGTGGCATTGGCGGCGGCAGACGGGAAGCAGCGACGGCTCACGGTTGGCGGCTGAAGACCAAATCCGGAATGACATTCTTTTAAAGCAGATAGATTTGCAGAGAACGGCGGCACGCGGTGGCTCTCCGGCAAGGGATGATAATGGCGGATGTGGCGCCGGACTGATGTTGTTCTCCGATGGGCAGCAACTTCCAGCGGCGGTATTCCACAAACTAGTTCAACTGGTAAGACCTTACCTAGGCATTAACTATTTTATTTTCTTTTAAGAAGCCAGCTAGTAAACACTTTGTGGTAAAAATTCATCTGTGATTTTCAGAAGGACGTATTGTCTATCATACAGTGAGCCCATAGTTATTCTGAAACTTCCATAAATATAGAACTATATTTGCACACTCCCTTTCCCTCTAATTAATCTCTACCAGCTATTGCCGTCATGCTATCATGAAAATGTGTTTCTATATGTGTTCTGTAACTGCTGACTTTTATAAGTGGACTAGATAATATGTATGCAAGCTTCATGTAAGTGTTGATGGATATGCTCATTTATCTGACGCTAACTTCAACTCTTTGCTGCAAAAAATCAATTCATTTTTCTGCATTCAAGGATAACATGCAGTTCTAAGGAAGAGTTCCAAAGAAGATGGTAATTGATGATGTATACTTTTCCATTATCTACTCCTATTTTTCATATTGTTTCCTGTCATATATATTATGTTTGACTGGATTGAAGTGTTTTATTAAAGGAATTTTCATTGAAAAGGTAAGTTTGCAAGTTGCCATTTAAAGAATTTATCTCAATATATTCCCTTTGTGTTCTATATCATACCATACCATACTGGTTCTCTATGGTCTTATTGGAGTTAACTAATGTGAAATGTGGTGTGATTCCCTGTTACAGTGAGCTTGTCATCAATAAGTGCATCACTTGCACCATTACTGACTGCCCAAGGTCACCATTTTAAATACCAACCAGCTGCACCTGCTCCACTTCCGGTACCACAAGGTATTGGAGATGCTTATCGAAATTAAAATATAATTAAAATAATATATTTTCGAGTGATGAAGATTTCTATCTTAGGTCCACAAACTAGTTCAACTGGTAAGACCTTACCTAGGCATCACCGCCATCGGCGAAAATTCAAAGGTCATGCAATTTCACCCTCACCTTCAACCAATCCAGGTAATGATCTAGTTGGAAAACTCTGTTGCCCCTAATTCCATTGTGTTGGCACTGAACTTAGGGTGGACATTTAAGGTCCATTGAAACTATAAGAAGTGAGACAAAAATAAAAGAATAGTAAACAATCATGCATCTATCAATAAAATGATCTTTTGATGCAAATACTTGATTACACCTGTATAATGATGCTCTGTATGATGAAGTTAATCAGTAAAGGTGCTGACAATTCTTTCAACCACATTCTCCTTATTGTCTACATGCTTCAGAGTATTATTCCTTTATCTTAGTGCCATGCTATGCTTCTCATGATATGAATTAGCAGTTTGATTCTTTCATCTAACAATTCTAGTATAACTTTTGTTAAGCATTTGAAATGGCAAGCAGAAAGTTATTTATTGCCATTGAAAATGAAAGTCAGTTTGGGTGCTTGATCATGTTGGATGCTTTGAACTTTGTTTTGTTTAACTATCCTGTCAGCTCTGGTGATCGCATCTCATGTTTGTCTCGCATTGTTGTTCGTATATTTGTCCAAGCATGTTACCTTGTGCTAGTGATCAAGGATTCTTCTTGATTTTCTTTGATATATATGTATATATACACATATTTCAATGATTTTTGATGATATATCTTAATGATATTCTCCTAATATAATGCATTAAAATTTTATGATACAGGAGTAGGGTCTATGCTGTCGAGTAGCACAGCCAGCTCAACTTCAGCCTCTATGGTGTCTGCAATGCCTACTTCTGTTCTTTCTGTAAAAATATTTTCCTTGATAGAGGTGGAGAAAGCCACAGAAAAGTTTAGCCAAAAAAAGGTTTTGGGTGAAGGAGGATTTGGTCGTGTTTATAATGGGATCATTCAAGATGGAACTGAGGTAGCTGTGAAGTTGTTGACTAGGGACAATCAAAATGGTGACCGTGAATTCATTGACTTGAAAGCATTATCTGCTTCTTACAAATGTATGATTCTTTTAGTTACTTGAGAATTTTAAAATGTTTTCTTATACCACTTTTGTGATCACTTCTTTTTGTAACATAGTAGTGTTTCTATTGTGTTAGGAGTCCAGTCAGCAGTTCGCTTTGGGTGAAAGCTTTTGGAATAAAAAAAAACAGAGAAAAAAGGTGATGACAAAGATATACCAATTTTTATTTTTGTGGGATCATATTCAATTATTTAGGTGGAGTAATTTCTCTATTTGTTGATGTAATAGGAATTGAAGTAGGTAGACCAAATTCTTGTAATTTACTTACCCAAAATTGATGTAAATTTAGAGATAACTTTTTGCTCTAGATATTTGAAATTATGTAGAGTTTTTTGAGTTTCAATGTTGTATTGAGTGAAGCATTTATATTAGGTGGTTTTTTGAAGATTTATTAAATTGATTTTTTTTTATTTTTCCTTTTGCATTTTACCGACGAATTTTTCCGTCGGTAATTTTTTTTAATTTTTCCTTTTGCATTTTACCGATGGATTTTTCCGTCGGTAAAATTACCGACGGACAAATTCGTCGGCAAGTTATTATTTATTCTAATTTGAATTTGAATTTACCGACGGATAATTTTCGTCGGTAAACTTACCGACGGATAATTTCCGTCGGTAAACTTACCGACGCATTTTTCCATCAGTAAAAACGTCACTATATTATAACTTCCGACGAATTGACATTGAATGATTACCGACAAAAATATTTTTTTACTGACGAAATATCCGTCGGTAATTACCGACGGATTTAAAATTTCGTCGCTAAAAAATTACCGACGCAGGTTTTCGTGACAAATCTATTTCTGTCGGTAATCCGTCGGTAAATTGTTTACCGACGAATTTTTCATATATTAGCGACGGATTTTTTCCGTCGGTAATCTTGCAGTTTCTTGTAGTGAATGAATAAAACTCCTTATTGAGTAATATAATTTATTGTACTAATTAAATGAATGAGAATAATTTAAGTTTTATTATACACCATTTTAAACATAATAATAATAATAATAAATCAATCATATTGTTGATGCAAAGGCTTAATTGATCATATTTTTTATTTTATTTTATTTTAAATCTAATTTATTAAGTTATACTCCCTCCATCCCACTAAAGATGTAACATTTTTTTTTGGCACGGAGATTAAGGAGTATAATAATTTAATGGGTAGTAGATTGAAGATATAATATTTTAATGTGTAGTGGGTAAGTGTATTAGTGGTGTGTGTGGGCTTCATATGAATAGATTAATTGTTTTTGGTGGGTCCCATATGCTTAAAATAACAATATAACAACTTATGTGGGACAACCCAAAAAGAAAAATGTCACAACTTCTATGAAATGGAGGGAATATTAATTTGAACTTGAATATGTTGGATATGTTTGATTTACATGAAAAGTAAAAAAAAAAAATCATCAATTAACATTTGAAAGGTTTAGAAATTCTAAGACTATATATTACCCTTTTTAATTAGTTACATTTTATTACACCTAACTATGATTTAATATAAAATAATAACATTTGAAAACAAATAATATAAAAGATTCACTAAGTGAATCAAATATATTATTGTAATTTTGATCAATTCGAAATAATAATTAAAAAAAATAAAAAAAATCATCCCATATCCAATAGTGAATGAAGCAATGATTATCAAGATAATGTTGCACTTAAAATTTTTTTACTTCTAATCTTCGTAAGTCATAGTTATAGATGAAAAAATTATTAGAAAAAAATACATATAATTGACTCATTGTTATTATTATTATTAAAATTAAATATTTTTAAAATAAATGAATAGAATAGATAGATTCAACTAAATATATCATATAATTGAAATTGTGTCGAAATTAAAAGATTTTATCAGATCAAATATATTGAATCGTACATAGCTATATAACTTACTTATTCATTATTAATATGGAGTCATGATATTATAATGGAAATAATTGTATAAGATGTTTTGTCTTGGTCTTAAGACAATTTAAAAGTAGTATAATAAAATAACTTATAATATACTTGGATTATTTGAAATAATTTTAAATATTATTTAAAAATTGTGTGAGAAAATTAAATTTGAATAATTGTAATAAAATCATATTTTTAAAGAGATGTATAAAAATAATATATTTATTCCAAAATTATGTTTTAAAATAGGGCAAAATAATAATAATAATAATAATAATAATAAATCGGGCCATGGGAAAATTGAGCCCATAATGAATTAAAAAAAAATCAATCAACTATTTAAATTTGAAATCCAATACAAACAAAACAAAATAAAAATAACTTAGAAATAATTAATTTTTCTCATAAAATTATAAAAAATATAAATACTCATTTAACCTTGTCATGACACCTCATATTTTTACAAAAAAAATATAAATACACATTTAACCCTATGATGACACCTCACACTTCTACAAAAATTATAAATACACAATAAACCTCATCATGACACATTACATTTTTAAAAATTAAATTGTGTAGCTTATTTTGCTTTAATATATAAGAAGATAGGTGCACATGATACCCATCCATAGAATTTAATACACAAAATTAAGAGATTTAAATAATTTTTTATTTTTTTTCCCTTTAAATAAAAGCAAAAGGCAGCATCTAATCCACCTAATTAGGACCCCCTTATTGAATTTCCCATATTAATCCTTCAACTGTATAAAATCTGGTGGTGAAAAGGAAACTTCACAGCTCAGCAAACTTAAAAATGAATTAATTGTGACACTTTTTTCCAATTTATGATTTTTTACATCTTCCCCCTTGACCAATTTCTCATTCAACTTTCTCACTCATCCCATCTTTAATTTGTTGTTTCTCATATTTTAATTTGTCCAAACCATTTAATTTATTATAATTTGAATAATTCCTAAATAAATTCCAAATTCGATAAGTGATTATTATCTCTGAAATTTATTTAAATGTAGAAATCTCCATTATTTAGGTAAATTAATTGTCATTTTAGTTTACTTCTATTAAATCCGTTTTTTTTTCCTTCCTTTTTTAACCTACTTAAGTAGTATATTATTTTAGATAATTTTAAGAGTTAAATGAATTTCTTGATGATAAGATGGATAATCACGTGCTCGGTACTGCTTTAATTTGTCTTGTTAAGGTCTAGCATTTAATTATCTTTTCCTTACAAATTAATTTAAGTGTTAAGTATATTAAAATGAAATAAGATTATCTTTTTTTAGGTCGCGTCATCAATATCTTTTTCATGTAGCCTTTTATCATTTGAGATGTTTCATGTCATCCGATATGTGCTCATTTCTAAAAAAAATATACATTTCAAGACGACGAGTGTTTTTTTCTTTTTAAGATATTTGAGTGTTTGAAGGAATTATAATTTATTATTATATATAAAAGTAATTTTCCTCTTTCATTTGTAACTTAATTGAAAGTACTTTTTAAAAAGCTTAAACATTTCTCTTTAAAAAAAGGGGTGTTACTCAGTATCCTCCCAAAAACACAAACACTCTGTAAATCAGGTTCACATCCCACTTCAAATTTTATATACCCTATGTGTTGATAGAATATTTAAATTAAAGAGACCACATAATTTATAAGGGTTTATATGACGTAAACCCAATTTATAAGAGACTAACTCCTAATAAAATTATTCTTACATAACTTAAGATTTATTCACTTCATCTCACATTAAATTTTTTATTTTTCATTTTTGCTCGTCACATATTATTAATTTTCATCACTAAAAAAATGAAACATTAAATCAATCTTCATCCTTAAAATTATTCCATGTTAATTCCAAATTTATCATTTTAACCTTATAACACATTTTCACCTTATAATATGCATGTATAACATACCTTATAATATATTTTTTTAAACTTCATGTATATAAAGCAACAGTGTGCAAGTGGGAATATAATAATGTAAATAGCATTAATTTTTTATTCTATCTACTATTAATCATTTAATTTAATATATAAATAAACATAGAATATTACTCCGTTAGACAAGACTACTGACAGTATATATCTGATAAGTAATACTCCATATGAAACTTCCTACGTATAGTCAGTTATAACTTATACGAGTTTTAATTTTTCTCTATTTCCTTCGGAATCTATTTTGTTGAATTGAACGTCAATAATTAATTAATTAAGGGGCAATTCTACCTCATGAAAGAAATATTTATTTGATATCAAATCTTACAAATTTTGAGTAATTTGAACTTTAAGCATGTACAATTAATGTGTCGACGACTAGTTGTATCAACAGAGCAAGATTACAATTTTAAATTTAACAAATTTTTTAGTTAATGAGAAATTAGACAGGACCAATTTAATTGAATTTGGTTGAATTAGTCTGGTGTTAATAAGACATTTAATTAAGATATAATCGACTATGATGTATCTTATGATGTATACTTTCGCCATCTGTCACTAATTAAAAGATTTATATTTTTAATTTGATTTATCTCAAATTAAAATATGCATTTTCCTTTTTTGTTGATTAGGACACACAACATAATTAATTATTTTATATGGAATCCACACACAATATTAATGCAACTGATCACTACATATTAAATATTATTTTATATCCTTTAACAGATAAGAACGGAAAGGGTGTATAATATATGACGTTTCTCCTAAAGTTAGACTTGAAAAGAAATAAATGATTTTCTTATAAGCTAGTTTCAAGCGCTGATGTCCTTATTAGGTACCATACCAATTTTTTTAATGATGACTAGAGGTGATATATGATCTATAATAGGCATATATACCAACTCCAAATCGAACTAGATTAATAATTAAACCAGTGGTAATATTTAAGCATTTAACTAAGCTTTAGCTACGGTAGATCTTTTGTCACATGTGAAACCATAGATTGGTTTTTCTAATCCCAATTATTAAGAGCACATAAAATATTGTGTTGAATCGAATGTAAAACATTACTCTTGATGTATGAAGTAATAATAGTCTATTATATATAAAGAAATAATAATATTAACTCATTTGTCCTAGTGTAACAATTAATTTTGTATTTATAAATGAAATAAATACAAATTGAGTACAAAGATAACCCAAATGGATTTAATTAGAGAGATATGTAAGCGGATTACAATTTCTAATAATCATCTGATTCTTCTTTCGAACTAATTTGGCTTTAACTTTAACTTGTTGACTTGTATGTGTTGACTGCAGTGACTATGTTGACTGCGTGTGTTGAGCTGGATCTTAAGATGAAGCTTGTCCGAGCCCGGATGTGAAGTATTGTGGCATTAGTTCGAAGGCGTTGAGCCTTTGTTCGAATCGATCGTTGACTTGAGATTTCTGCGAAGTACGCTGTTCAGTTGGTAGAACGTCATTGACTCCACGAAGTTGGATGAATCTGACTGGAAGAAATGTTGAATATGAGGGCTTAGCACCTTGATCTCAGATCGAGTGTTGTTTCTAACTTGAAGAACGTCGGATCTGAGAGGTTAGCACCTTGATCTCTGATCGGAGGCTGTTGACTTAAAGAACACCGGATAGAGGGACTTAGCACATTGATCTCTGATCGAAGGCTGTTTACTTGAAAAACGCCGGATCGGAGGGGTTTAACACCTTGATCTCTGATTGGAGACTGTTTAGCACCCTAATCTCTGATCGGAGACTGTTCTTGACTAGAAGATCTTGAAGGGAGGCTGGACTTTCGTCTTTGCTCATGTTCTTCGGATCTTTTAAGGTGTGTGAGGTTGTCTGGAATGAATGTTGAATCGATTGGTTGAAAGGCCTGAAAGAGAACGTTGTTTTGGTGGGTTTGATACCAGTCGGTACCGGATTTAAAGGATTAGTGGCCCCTTCAAAACAACATAACAGGAGCCCTTTGGAAATGAAAAAAAAAATCTATTTGAGAGGGAAATGAGAGATATTTTGTTTCACACTTATAAGGTGAATGGTGAGAAGCCCCATATATAACTTACAGTCTGATTGGTCCAGGGCTAATTTGACCTTATTCTTTGGGCTTGGGTCTTTCCATATCCAACACAGTTTGATTGATTCATGCTTGACCTAATTATGCGGGCTTGGACTTTGATTTGATTGGAGTTTGATCAAGATTTGATATCAACTATGATTCTGATTTGACTTGATCACATCCAAGGATTTGGGCTTTGAAATCTTTGATTTTGTGCTTGATTTGGCATTATCTGATTGGATTTGGCCCAATTATCAATTATTTATATATTTATTTTAAGAATTAATTTATTTAAATTTCTTAATAAATAAATAATTAAATAATTTTTAATGTGTGATTTTTCACATATTTTCATTTAATAAGTAATAAAATTCAAGTGCCTACACCTAGATCAATAATGTGGCATGTTTGTGAGATCGTCATATGACGAGACAATTTTATATTTTAGTAATTAATTATTATTATTATTTTTATTAAAGATAGTATTTATTTTATTTTAAAATGTTATCACTTTTTATTTATATTTATAAATTATTTATAAAATAGTTTACAACACTATTCATTTTCTTGAATGTAGTATATTTTTTATTATAAAAATGATCACTTTCTAATTCTTCTATAAAATTATCTCATACAAGTTTATTTTCCATCAATAATATAAGTCCTTATACAGTGATCAAGTTTGTTATCTAAAGAATAAAAGGGTGTACAATTATTTTCATTGAAATATTCAATAGAAATTCCGGTAAATTATTAATATAGTTGACTCATGAGTTTGAATATTAATTAATGAATGAGTTAATTACAAGAGAATTAATTTGCAGAATTCGTGTTATATATAAAAAAAACTCTATTTTGAGTATTTTTTTAATCCAATGAGTGTATCACGCAATTTTTCTGATGAAAAGAAAATAGGGTAATACTTCTGATGAAATGTTGTACATCTCAAGAAATCATATATATTAAAGTTTGAAGATTAATATTTTTTATTTATAAGAGAAATAGTTCGTTAGGTGCAAGTATGAATCTGTTCATGTTTACTAATAATAAAGTATGAGAAGGGAGTAAATATGATTTATGATATCAACCATTTATTTAATACTGCATATTAATATGTATATTATGATTTCACGTGTAGCAATGATAAAAACCGTAATACAACCTTATTGTAATAATAAAAATAAATTAATCTGGTCTAATCCATGTCCAAGGGTTACCCTGGAGAAGAGGGCAATTGCCACTTGTCATCATCCAATTGGGCGATTCCAACTGTACAAGTCGCAGCTACTCCCGTGAGAATGATTAAATACTAACGGCAAATACGCGGCCCAGCAGTTACTCCTCCTTACTCCCTCTCTCTCTTCCCCCATACTTGCATTTTTATTACATGTACAACTTTTTCAATCAACCCTTTAATTTCTTTTAAGTTTTGTCACATGTTGTTATATGCTATTTCGGTTTCAATTAGCTCCTATGCTTTAATACTCTTATAAACCAAGAAATGGACATAAAGTAGGAAGAAAATGGCTCAACAGCTCTAGCTAGCCTACCTTTTGTACAAGGTTTGTGTTTTCTTGATCACCTCTTCTCTATTATGTAAACCACATTAATTTGTTATATGCAAATTTACCTTCCATTTTTGTAAAACCGTTTTTTGTCATGAAAGGTGGTTACTTTAGGCCGGAAATGGGGAAGAAAGGCGGCGGCGGCGGGTGGTTTTCGACGGTGAAGAAGGTTTTTAAGCAGTCTCCCAATAGAGAATCTCCAGAGAAGAAGGTTAGTTCATGATTGTTAAGAAAATTTTGTTATTTGTTTGTGAATTTAATGAACTTTTTGGGTTCTTTTAGGAGTGAAAAAATGTGAGATATGGAACATAATGGATGTAGTTTAGGAGTGTGTTTGAAGGCAAGCATTGTCAGTATGTGATTATACCTTTCTCTTTCACTCTCCCTGCAAAATAGCAAAGTAATTAGAAGAAGCCCTGTTTCAGAGATGTCTGAATTGGGAATTGTTTGTTGTTTGTGTATTATGATAGTACTTGAATTTTCCTGTTACATATGAGTCCTTGATTCAAGTAGTATAATCATCAGCATTAAAAACCCATCATAAATTTGGAATAAACCTCAAGTTTTTTTGAACTTATTTGGGTTGTTTTTTTAGAAAATTAAAATTTGATTAATCCTCACTGATTAGGCCAAACCAATCAAGATTATGAGAGTGATAAACCAGATCAATCATATGCATACTGGAACCACATTAAAACCATCAATTTTATGACTGGAAATGGTCCCCTTTTAATACAAGGCCAAGAAACAGCATGGTATGTCTTATTGCTTTCTTCACAACCCTCCCATCACCATCAAACCACTTTGATTATCATGTGCTGCTTCTTTGATCGATCTTAATCGTTCGTTTCCCTTTTCGCTTCGCTTATTATGCATTGCAATCATGTATAGTTTCCTGACATTTTGTCGCACATGCTTGACTTGATCGACCCTTGAATTTTAAAATATGATGCAAAAATTTGACCCTTTAGTCCATTGATCATAGTTATCTTAGATCTTGAATTTGAACCACATTTTTTT
Source organism: Pogostemon cablin (assembly GCA_023678885.1). Taxonomy (NCBI): domain Eukaryota; kingdom Viridiplantae; phylum Streptophyta; class Magnoliopsida; order Lamiales; family Lamiaceae; genus Pogostemon; species Pogostemon cablin. The sequence continues at coordinate 31,590,279 of CM042995.1, forward strand.
GTCTTTAAAAAAAGAAAAAAGAAAAAGAAATGTGTAGAAAAGATCAATGTAATGAGTGTAAATCTTGACCCTTTGATCACATGATTTACATGTTACTCCTACTTAATGCATATACTTCCACCTTTGATGATTAAGACAAGTTATTAATGCTAATGTTAGAAAATTTGTTGTTTCTATCATGGATGGAAATTCAGAAGGAAAGTGTTGAAAAATGGCATTATGAAGCACCAGAAGTAGTGTCCCTTGAGCATTTCCCTGCAGAGAGTTCGCCGGACTTGACGAATGGGGAGAGTATCGAATCATCTCCGGTGGCTGAAGATCCAAATCATGCCATGGCAGTGGCTGTGGCCACTGCCGCTGCAGCTGAGGCAGCTGTTGCGGCTGCTCAGGCTGCCGCTAAGGTGGTGAGATTGGCGGGATATGGCCGCCAATCTAAGGAGGAAAGAGCTGCAACTCTTATACAATCCTATTACAGAGGATATTTGGTAAAATATACTACTCCATTTAGCATTAAAATATACTACAAAATTTTATTTGTAAATAGTGTTTCATTTCTTGTTAAGCTATAATGATTATGTGTAGGCAAGACGGGCTTTACGGGCATTAAAAGGTTTGGTGAGGCTTCAGGCCTTAGTGAGGGGCCACAATGTAAGAAAACAAGCGCAAATGACAATGCGGTGCATGCAAACACTCGTGCGTGTACAGGCACGAGTACGAGCTCGTCGGCTTCAATTAGCCCACGATAAGCTTCAAAGTAAATTAGAGGATGAACATAAAAAGTTTAGGCCCGGGGAAGAAGCCCGCACCCAATTGAAGAAGCTTGAGAATGATCAATGGGATGCAAGAAACCAGAGCTTGAGTAAAATAAGAGAAATCCATTCAAGAAAATTGCATGATTCTGAAATCAAGAGGGATAGAGCACTTGCTTATGCTTTAGCCTACCAGGTATAATATAACATATAGTTTTTTTAATATTCAATTTGAGAAAAATATTATAATGAATTTTATAATATTATCGTAATAATTATGTGATTGGGTGTCAGTAGCAACAACAATTACTGCACTCGGAATTAAATGATGACAATTCTGCACTCTATGAAAATGGGCCCGATAAGTCACAGTGGGGGTGGAATTGGCTCGAACGGTGGATGGCGGCCCAACCCTACCACCACCGGCACATGGTGGCGCGTGAGAACACAACCGATGACATGTCAGAAAAAACAGTTGAAATGGACCTGGTCATGCCATTGGGCTCTGAAAATATCAACATGGGCCGACTCACTGGAGACTACATCGAAACAAGCCCATTTAGACAGCCACGGCGATCGGGCTTGACAGATGTCCCCAGCTATATGGCCCCAACCCAATCTGCAAAAGCAAAAGTCCGAACTCAAGGCCCACTTAAGCAGCCCAGCCCAACAGGAAATCAATGGAACTCTTCTACCAAGAGAGGGAACGTTACTGGACTCGGGTATGAATCATCAAGCTCAGGTGGGGGAACAACAACTTATCAGGCCCAAAGAAGCCCAAACCAGAAAGATAACGGGTGCGGGCCGGGTAAGTGGATGTGTAGCCCGGAATCAAGCAGTGAGGATCGGGTTTTCTCTTCTGGGGCCCATGGTTGGAGATATAATTGTGCGTGATCCATGTTATTAATATTGTGTTTATCATTATATTTTTGTGTGTTAAAAAAATGTTATTGTGTGATTAAGGAGATTTAACTTATTTTTGTGAACACTTATAAGTAGGTGGATATTACTGTGATATGGTAATAAATGTCAAATGAAGCTTGTAAAATTAATCAAAATTATCTCAATAACTATTTCTTCTTATTTAAGCATTTTCTATTGTGTGGTGAAGGAAATTAAACTTAATTTGTATTATTGAGTATTAAAGTTGGTTAAAAAAGGCATCAAGCATTATTATTGTGCGTGATCTTTGTTCTTAATTCTTTTTAATTTATAATAATTAAGCATTTATTTATATAAATTATTCTCACTATAATTATTGCGCAATTTAAAATACTCTATACGCGGGTATAATGTATGGTACACAGTGCACGGATCTGAGTTCTATCTACAAGATCATTAAGTGGCATCAACGGCTGAGAATTGTTAGGATCATCAGATATTTATACATACACCTTTCCTCCATTTTCAGACTTCCATCTCTGATGGACACGTGTCTCTCTTCAATCACGTCACATGAACCACCCCAAATTGCCCCATATCCCCCACTGGACATTTCTCTTTTTTCGCGCTTTCACCCGATCCTGTACTACGTGATCTGCCTTCAACAATTTCCTTCCTGTTTTCTTTTTCCCTTTTTAACATAACTTGAAATCTCGGATTCTTTGCTTCTTTTCTTGGGTTTTTCTCTGTGAAGCCACATACACTCTCTCTCATGGGGACTCTGCAAATCATCCCTTCAAAAAATCCTGTCTCGAGATTGACTGAAAACGTAATTTTTAATTGCTTAAGTGGTGTTAGGCAAGTAGGTTTTGCTTCTTCGTTGTCTGGAAAGAGAAAAGCTCAGTTTTGTTGTGTGAAGACAAGATCAGTAAGTGAAAATGGAGGAGGGTTTATGAGTGGAAGAAGAAAGAGTTCACATGATAAGGATCAAGATGAGGGTCTTTTACTGGGAACTGAGAGAGATACTTCTGGCTCCGTTGTTGGGTTTCATTTGATTCCTCATTCTGGTAAGAAATTCATGGCAATCTCAAGTCATTGTCAGAATATTCCATTGCCTTTTCTATTTTAGTGTTTGCATTTTTCAAATTGTTGTCGTCTTGTGTGTGATCGCAACGCCTTTTTTTGGTTCTGGACTAGAACCTCACTTTATGTGCTCTGTCCTTATTGTTCTTGTATATTGGAAAGAGATTTTTTTCTTTCATAGTTGGAGAGTATATATATGTGGTGAAGTAGCCTTTTTATTGCTAGACCTCTTCCATTCAGATCTCTCTCTCTCTCTCATGTGGTCATTTGGATATAGCTTTATTGCAGACTAAATCATCTTTTGTGTTCATATTTAGTATAATATGATTGAATTATTTGTCTCTGTAGTTCTGTAGAATTGGTGAAAGAGTTGACGGGTTCTCAATATTTTTTCATTTGTTGACTACAATTGACTTGCATCCCCACCAGGTTTTTATTTAACCATTGAAGATTTTTGAAAGCAGAAAAAAGGTGCTTCGTATTCTTGTAAAGTGAATAAGAAGTTCTGTACTGTATCCTTTTCTTTCAGTTAACTCTTAGAGGAAATGCTTTGTAATCAATTTGATGTAGCATAGAAGGGAATCTGTGTATGCATTGACTTCAATCCATATGAAGAAAGGAAATTGAAAACGATTGAATTTGAATTTAATTCTTTGACTGATATGTTACCTTGCTGATGTGGTCTCAACAGTGTTTAGATACTTGCTAGTCTACATTTGTATGGGACTTCTGTGCTACATTAATGCTGTAAGATTTGTACCTTACTGGATCAAGATTTTTGGGACACCTTGAAAAGGGGATGCGTCTGGACATGAATTTGTTTCTGGAATGAATTGAGTCTTCAACTCCAAAGGTATCATAAAACATGAAGAGGCAACTCTTGTGCCATTTTGTTGTTAGAGTGGCTGCATTGGTGCTCTAGGAAATATTGATCAAAGAGAAAAGAGTGGGAACAAAGGCCTTAGATAAGAATCACTCGCACGTATTCTCATATGATAAAAGATTATAATTCTGTAAACAATGCTTAGTGTTGAGTGTTGATTACCTTTTTGGTAGTATTTGCATTTGCTGATTTGACTTGTTGCATGGGGTAAAATTGCATGAAGTTTTCTATGGAGTATTGGTGCATTTTAAGTTCTAAATAATTGTTCACCTAATACAGCAATCAGTGATGAAAAGATCCTCGAAACTTTAGATAATGAAGTTAGTGAAGGAGACGAGCCTTCTGAAGACATTGAATCAAGTGGTACAACTTCAATTAGGATAACCTGGAATGTTATTTTTGTAACTGCCGAAGCAGCTCCATATTCCAAGACTGGTGGCTTGGGGGATGTTTGTGGCTCTTTGCCGATAGCTTTAGCTAAACGAGGGCACCGTGCCATGGTTGTCTCTCCCAGATATTTAACTGGAGGTTTATCAGATAAAAAGTTTGTCAATGCTGTTGAATTAGAGACGCGGTCCAAGATCTATTGCTCTGGTGGCGTTCAGGAGGTTGGATTCTTCCACGAATTCAGGGCTGGAGTTGATTGGGTAACTGCTTTAGCTATCTTGAATCAATGAGTTGTACAATAAAGATAGACAGTGCTTTTGCTTGGAGAATCATCATTATTTAGATATTTTATTCTTTGCATATATTTCTTATTTTTAAATATTGAATCATAACAGTTTTTTTTTTTTTTTTCTGCTTTTAGGTTTTTGTTGACCATCCTTCATACCATCGATCTGGTACTCCTTATGGAGATATATATGGTGCTTTTGGTGATAATCAGGTGGGTAACTGAAGAGATTAATTGCTTATATTTTATATTGACCAGTAATCACTTTCTATGCCTGCATATTCTACTCATGTATCCCTCTTTGATTCTGTTGTATAAAAATGCTAGCAATAATATTGTCCCATTTTTTTGCAAACAGTTCCGGTTCACTTTGCTATGTCACGCTGCTTGCGAAGCACCCTTAGTACTTCCTTTGGGAGGGTTTACGTATGGAGAGAAATGCCTATTTATTGCAAATGACTGGCATGCTGGCCTAGTTCCTGTGTACGCTACTATCCTACTCTTTTCTTTAATGAATGATTTCTGGTTCTTGGATAATTAAGCCTCTTCTCAGGCGTGCTGTTAAGATACTTTTTTGCTTTGAGTTTTCACTTTTCAGGTATAATTTGTTTTCTCTACATACATACAATCAAAATAGATCACCACGCAAGATCCTTGCTAGCCTCGTTCAGTCTACTTCTCCTAGCCCTTGAAATGTTTTAAAAGTTTTTTCTTTTTTTCTTCTTTGTCATTTGAAACCAAATCTGGACGCTAGGGTAGACTATTGTAAATTTTCTTCTCTCGTACAGAGACCTGGAAGCAGATTTTTTTTTTCCACTTCATGAATATATATATATATATATATATATATATATATATATATATATATATATATATATTTGGGCTGAACTGACTTGTGTACGTTTTCATATAAACCAGCTGATCTATCTACAGCACATTTATGTTGCCAAAACTTTTGGGTGGTGGGGTCACTGGGGTGTATAGTTTTAAGCTTTTTATTATTATATTCTGTTTTGTTAAAACTTGCTGTCTTATATAGACATCTTAGATTTTGCCAAATTGATAAAGCTGGATGTAAGTTATATAATGTGTTCCATGTTTCAGACTTTTACCAGCCAAGTACCGTCCGTATGGTGTATACAAGGATGCTCGAAGTATCATTGTAATACATAACCTAGCCCATCAAGTGAGTTACTCCTCAACAGTTGTTTTGATCATTATTATTTATTTCTCGTGTTCTTACACATGCTCTCCTTGGGATATTTCCTTAAATTACTTAACATATACTGTATGAGAGAGAATTTGATTTTGACTCATTATAAAAAGTAAAGAAGCCTTGGAGAGTATAATTATCTTAGGTTGCATTTGGATTGAAGAATTTAATTTAAGGAGAGTAATCAAGAGAAGTTTCCAAATTACTCCTCAGTTGTTTTCATCTCCACAATGATTGCTCTAGAAATATATCAAAGTGAGAGAGTGATCGATTCCAAATCCATAGTAGGATGAATTCATCCAAACAATCTCAATGAATTTATCGTGATAGATCCTAACTCCTTCCTAAAGGAAGTAGCAATTGTTCATATTTTTAGTTTGATGTCTGATGCTGTCAATTTAAGGGAGTGGAACCAGCAGCCACGTATAGGAACTTCGGATTGCCGCCTGGATGGTACAAGGCGCTAGAGTGGGTTTTTCCCACTTGGGCTAGGACGCATGCTCTAGACCCAGGCGAAGCGGTCAACGTCCTGAAAGCCGCAATTGTCACTGCAGACAGGATAGTGACAGTGAGTCAGGTAATATATCAATGAAACAAGTTGTCCAATTTATTTTTATGTTTCTTATGTTATGATAGATGAGGAGTTACTATCTGTCAATTTCCTAATTTTCCCAGGTATCTTTGAGTATTTTAACGTTCGTAATTCTGCTCTGTTAATCAACTGAAGTCCTCGTCACTCCTTGCTGATTTTGACTAGGCGTCTGGTTTTCTTCTTTATTGTCATTTCTTCCTGGTGTAGGGTTATTCCTGGGAAATAACTACCCCTGAGGGCGGATATGGTTTACACGAGCTATTAAGTAGTCGGAAATCAGTTTTAACAGGTATATTTTGCTGATTTTATTATTAGGATTTCTTCATAATATATACCTCATATTTCTGTTTTGCACTATCAGTATTGAACAGATAACTGTAGAGGCACAACTAGTAGTTATCTGCACCATTGAATCATGTTATTTTGCTCAAAGATAAAACTTAAGTTTGCAGGAATTACAAATGGAATCGACACAAATGAATGGGATCCGTCCACCGATGAGCATATTGCTTTTCAATACTCTGTTGATGACTTATCTGGAAAGGTAGAGAAGCCTGTGACAAATATATGACAATCATTTTTTTTGCTTTTGCATATTCTCTCTTCATGGATCCAGGAACTTAGTTAGCAATGAAGCAAACTCAATTATGCTACTCTATATCCTGTTATGAGGTAATGTAGTTGATTGTTATTTATTATACTCTTAATATTTCTGCGTTTTGTTGCAGGCTCAGTGTAAGATGGCATTGCAGAAAGAACTAGGCCTTCCAGTACGAGCTGATTGTCCTCTGGTGAGATCATAGTTCCTCCATACTTTGGATAGATACTAGGATTACTCTCTGCTGCTGGAATCATTCTAAAAGTTATTGTTTGTTTAGATTGGGTTTATCGGGAGACTTGACTACCAAAAAGGTGTTGACATTCTTCTTTCAGCCACTCCAGATCTTATGCAAGATGATGTCCAATTCGTAAGTCACCTTTCCCCATCTTTAGTGGGATGCATCTTCCCCATTACTGTTTCTTTATGCCCCACATGGCATAAGTTCGTTTATCTGACTTCTCTATCACATTGGAAATTATTTGTGGGTTTCTTAGGATTATATCCTTGTTTCTTCGTCCTCTTTTAAGCTGGAACTATGATTACTTCGAGTTGAAATTCTTACTGAACTGTGCTCGTCTCAGAATACTGATAAGTTAGATACTTTTCCATTTGATGCTTGTAGTGAAACGCTCCTTCAATTCCATGTACTGTTAAATTACCTAATTGGGAGTTTCTTCTATTTTAGGTAATGCTTGGATCCGGGGAGAAACAGTATGAAGACTGGATGAGACATCTGGAATCCATCTATAAAGACAAGTATAGGGGTTGGGTTGGATTCAATGTTCCGATTTCCCATAAGATTACGGCAGGGTAATCAGCAATCTAGATTCCATTCACCTTTTCACAATGTCTCTGTATTGATTTGAATAGCTTTTCCAGCTGCGACATACTAGCAATGCCTTCAAGATTTGAACCATGTGGGCTGAACCAGTTGTATGCAATGAAGTATGGCACCGTACCTGTCGTCCACAACACCGGAGGGCTTGGAGTGAGATCAGCTACCTGCATTTCAAAGCTTTTGTTTCAGTTTGTTCGGCTGACATCTTATGACCTGATTATTTTTATAACTCAGGACACAGTCAAGAATTTCAACCCGTACGTGAAGGAAGGTGGTGATGAAGGAACTGGGTATGTGTTACTGAATTTCTTGTCTAATAAAAGAAGCATATTATAGAAGCAAAATCTATTGTTCATTTGATGCTGTTGTGTATATGATTATTCAGGTGGACCTTTTCTCCCTTGACGAAAGAGAGTCTACTGGCTGTAAGTTTCCTCTCTATTATCACGTGAATTACGACTGTGTTCCAAACTTTCTAGCTTTCTTGAAAACTGCATGATTGCAGGCTGTAAGACTGGCGGTTAAGACGTACAAAGAGCACAAGCCGTCTTGGCAGGGATTGATGAGGCGGGGAATGGAACGAGACTCTACGTGGGAGAATGCAGCAACTCAATATGAACAAGTCTTCGAATGGGCCTTCATCGATCCCCCTTATGCTGGCTGAGTTCACGGCTCGTTTTTTCTGGTTCTCATACGTACATTATAGTCTTTCTTTAGATGGCAACACAGAGAGGATGAATGATCAGTCACCCCTGTTTGGGGATTTCAAGGATCACCAACGCTTACTCAACATGGAGTTAACCCCTTTGGATCTCAACCGAAGTCGACCGGCTTCTGTTTCAATACCATCATTACATTGCTGACAAAATCATGTTGTACACATAGTTTCTGCCATTAAAATACTTTCGAACAGAGGATATCGAATTTTTTATTCAGTAGCAATCGTTTCTAGCTGGCTTGTTAGCCTCAGTCGTGCGGAGAATTTTTTGAACCGCGATGAGTGAGTATGCAGAAGTTCAGAGTGGGGAGATTGTACCACATCGATTGAGTATGATAAGGGGTTGACTAATTGGTGGAAATAAAAGGGAGATTTTATGAGCGTACTTCTCATCTTTGCGCTTGGGGCAATGTCGCAGCTTGTGAGGTTCTAACCGAGGCGCGACTATTGCTGGTTGAAAACTATTTCCAAACCCCCTCTTGGGCTTGGGCTAGCCTCAAGCCCTCGAGAATTTTTGGAAGGGCTTATACTTTGGTAAAGCCCTATAAATATTAGTACAAAAATTATTTAAGTATTTTGGACTTGAGGCCTCGAGAATTTTTGGAAGGGCTTCTCCTTTGGTAAAGCCCTATAAATGTTAATACAAAAATTATTTAGTATTTTGGGCTTGAGGCTAGCCCAAGACCTCGAGAATTTTTGGAAGGGCTTAAACCGTATAGCCCTGAAAATCTTAATATAAAATTATTTGAAATACTTAAATTAACTTAAGTAAATACAAAAAATAAAAGCTTAATGTTGCTTGAATATTAGAGAGATACGTTCCACCATAATTTTCGTCAATTGGTCGAATTGAACCCTAAATTTAGTCGATCTCTGTTCAGTTTATGAACACCCAACAATCAACATATTGTACAAGTGATATTCACACAATTACATTTTACTATTAACTAAACATCAAACTCATGAATTATTACATATTTTCATTTAACAACCTATATCATAAAATAGAAATTTCTTCTTATCAATGTGTATTTAGTATTGAGCATTTTTTATGTAAAGTTATGTGATAGCCTACGCGGGACAAAATATTTTTTTACCTCATAAGTTTGATCATGCACAATTTTTGTCCTAAAAAATATAAGATTTGGACATTTGTCCCATTAATTTTATAATTGCACCAATGTTGCCCAGTTTTCGCCGAAATTTTCACCGGAATTGATCAAGTGCATGCCACTTGATCATCGAATTTGGCATTTCCCGGCGGGATAAAATATTTTTTTGCCCCGTAAGTTTTTCCATGTACAATTTTTTCCTAGAAAAGATAAGATTGAGCATTTGTCCTAATATCTTTATAATTGCGCCAATATTGCCACATTTTCCTAAAATTTGATATTTTCACCGGCATCAATCACGTGCATGTCACGTGATTATCGAATTTAGCATTTTTCGTTAAATTTACTAACATGACGACACAGTGGGATCCACATCATCAACAATAATAATATTTTAATGATAATTTAATTAAAAAAATATCCTCCATCGATGCACCCAATTCTCACGTGCCCTAAAAGTGATTCCACCATTTTCGCAAACTTCATCTTCTTGTCAATTAGGGGATCCCCGTGTACACTCTCACTACCATGGGCGGCAGTTGTCGAATCTTCCGCTCCCGCTTCCAAGCTCCCCCTCATCATCTACTTCCACGATGAAGGATTTGTGTTCTTGAGCGTCATCGCTGCATTCTTCCTTGAGTCATGCAACCGTATGGTTGCTCACGTTCCTTCCCTCATAGTTTTCGTCGAGTAACACTTAGCACGAGAGAATAGTCTTCCAGAGGTATTCGGCGACCTCATGGACGCAGTGCAGTGGGCTAAAACCCAAGCATTCGCCAGCCACGACGCCAACCTTGGATCGAAAGAATTCACTGACTTCTCTAATATTTTCATAATGGAAAGAAGCACCGGCGGCATCATGGTCTACCACGTGGGGATGACCACACTGGATATCGATTTTCAGCCAATTAGAATCGCGAGACTGATAATGAACTAGTCGTTCTTCGATAGGGTGCGAAGGATTGAATCGAAGCTAAAAAGGCCAACGAATCTATCCTCCCTCTGTATGGCTCTGATATATATCCTGTGGTTGCTCGTATTGCCGGAGGGTACAGATCGAGGCAATATATACTGTGATCTGTTCATTTGGGTAGACCCCAGAGAAGAAGATCCAATAGCTGCCGCCCATAGTGGTGAGAGGGTACACGGAGGATCCACTGATTGGTAAGAAGAGAGATTTTGCGAAGATGGTGGAAGCACGTGGATGGCACGTGAGAATTGAGTTCATTGAGATTGAAGGTATTTTTTAAAATTAAATTATCAATAAAATATTATTATTATTATTGTTGACGGGAATGCCATTGTGTAGCCAGATCAACAAATTCACCGAAAATTTCAAATCTGATGATAACGTTACATATACGTGATCGATTCCGATGAAAATGTGAAATTCCTGAAAAAATGGAGCAAAATTAGCGTAATTTTAAAGATATTGAGATAAATGCTCAAATCATATCTTTTTTGGGGCAAAAATTGTACATGACAAAACTTACGGAGTAAAAAAATTTTATCCCGTCGAGAAATGTCAAATTCGATGATCACGTTAGATGCACGTTATCAATTCCGGCGAAAACAGGACAATATTGGTTCAATTATAAAGTTAATTGGATAAATGCCCAAATCTTATATTTTTTTTGGATAAAAATTATATGTGGCCAACGGAAAGAAAAAAAAAATCCCGCCTACGTCTTTTTTAATTGGCAATTAGTATTATTATTAAAATTACGAGATTGAATAATCGCGTCTGACGCCCGTAAAATGAATTAACGGTTTCGTGATAGTTTTATATTTAATCATGGATGTTTAATTGTCATTTGGGATTGTAAGGGGATCAGGGGTCATTTCCCCAAAGAGGAGGAGATTTGGTTTTGGCCGGTGGAAAAGAGACTACTACGTACTTTTCCGACGGTTGAAGCCACCTCCTCGTAACCCTAGAAATCTCCCCGATATCAATCTCCGATCTCAATTTCCATATCTACAAGCAATCTAATGAATCTCGTTCGAAACTTGCATTTAAATTCTAATTCGGAAATTTCTTACGGGGAAGGAGAAGTCGGAACTGCAAAATTTCTTTGTGCCCTAGTTTTTGGGCGTAATAATCAGAAGAAATGATTAGGAATCCGAGTTTATTCCATTACGCCTGCATCGCAAAAGGCACCACTATATTGGCAGAATTCAACCCCAAAGACGCCGAACTCGGTGCTATCGCGGCGAAATGCCTGGAGAAAACGCCGCCTTTCCATGCTACTTTCAACCACACCGTGCGCTCGAAGACCTACACGTTCTACATCGACGAACCCTTCGTCTATTTCCTGATTTCCGACGAGCAATTGGAAAAGCCAGAGGTGTACTCTTTCTTAAAGAGCGTGAGAGATGCATTTGTTGAGGATTTCGAGGGTGAAAAGAAGTTGGCAAATGTAACTTCTCATTGCTTTCAGGGAGAATTCAGCCCTGTTTTCCGGCAGTTATTGGTGCTGGCGTCTTATATCGACGGAATTGAGTCGCCGATGGGGCAGAGAATCGGTGAAAGTGGGGTGATAAGGGGGAGGGTAAAGCCGAGTAGAGAGCTAGCGACGAACATGATGAAAAATAGATTTGTTGATGAAAATAGTGGGAATGGGATTGGTTTTAGCCCTGGATATTCTTCAACAGTTCAGAAGAACAGAGGGTTTTACCCTATGGAGTTGAATGAACATCAGAATGCGAAGAAAGTATGGAAAAAGCAAGTGTGGATTGTGCTGTCATTCGACTTGATTGCTTGCTCGATCTTGTTTGTTATTTGGTTGTGGATTTGCAGTGGGCTCAAATGCATGGATAGCTGAACATCATCCTGATTTCAAAGAACTGCTATAACTGGTGTGGTAATGAGTTGATTGATAGTATAGTATATAGTATGTGGGTTCCTTGTATACCCTCGTAAAATCCACCACAAATATGGTTGTATTATTCAGATGCTTCGAACTTGCATATATATATATATATATATATACACACTCTTTTTACAGTATTAGTGCTTCTATTCTTGATTGAATATTTGGAGTCTGTATGATGAACAATATGTAAGTACAAAATTCTAAGTTGCTTTTTACTCAGGTTCAAAGAACTTTAATATTGTGTTTGCCTTATTCGATCTGCAATACCTAGAGTTCTAGTTCATGAGACAACCCTTAGAACTCTGAAACTGCTTCTCTCTGATTATTCCATTAGATGAGAGAGAATTATTAATGATTTCTCTTGTTTTGCGGATAGATCATAACTTCAATCTAATGGAGTGGAGAAACTCAAGATTTTACTAATAATGACAGCATGGTCATCCTATGAAGTAAGATTGAGCAAATGTTCTTATTTATGATTTTCAGGGAAATCTTGCAATATGAGTGAGTGGATGGATATTTTGTATGAGTTCGCTTGATGTAAATCCTTTACCTTGTTTCAAGCAGAATAAGGTGGTATGATTGATTACAAGATCTTACAAGATAATCATTTGACACCAAAAGTATGTCATAGAATGCTGCAAAATCTTTAACTTTTACAGAGGGAATTACTTGATTTTCTCTCATTTTATCGCCTTAGTTATCTTCTCTCTTGCGACAACATCAACAACACAAGCTTTATCATTACACGAAATTCACATGGGAATATCTTTCTCAGCCATGGAGAAATAAAACTTGAAACGACTTGCCAGTAGTCTTAAATCACATTTCAATATCCCAGCTGGTCGAGAAAAAGTGAAATTATATTCTTTTTTAATTGCTGCTAATTTGAATATGAGATTTGAGCTAGGGCATTTATCTTCCATAAAAAAATTTCTTGAAATTATTCATGGCTAGAATAATCTACTTATTCCCCTAATCGCAGAAGCAAGTCAATTGCTTTTCTGATGACCATCTTTTGTCAGATATTAAATAAATATGGACAGTCTTTACGAGTGGTCCATTTGAATGAAGCATTCTGCAGTTAATTTTAAAAAAAAAATGTTGTTTAAGTAATTACATTATTTGAACATTGCCTTGCGAGTGGTGAGCCCATGACCACTGTACTGAAGAAAACTCTCAACTCCTAACAGAAGATTTGTGACGCTGTCAATTCATCTTGTAAGGAATACACAAGTTGAGAAGTTCTTTTGACGTTTGGTTCAACCATCCGAAAAACAGTTCACAAAAAAAAAATTGAGTTAGAAAAGTGATGCAGTCAGGCATCTAACATTTCATCTTCAAAAAAAAAAAAAGACAATTTATGTTATTCTCATGCTCATAATAAAATATATTACAAATACAATCAGATTGCAAGAGCAGCCCCTCCTAAATGACAGCCACATTTTATAGAATAAGGATGAAAGAAACGAAGATTCAAACAATTTATCAACAACAATACAACTAGCAAATAGAAAACATAGATGAACTGTAGGCTTCCATCAGATGGAACATCTGGTACACTCAACTGAATTCCCTACTCTTGAAGGCTCTGTACTTAACAGCTACAGCTACTGATGCTATACAGTAGAATACAATAATAATACGACAAAACTGAAACAGGAGTTAGAAGCCTAGAGTATAAGTAAATATTGGCATAGCTCACACTACAATGTGCTAGAGATTATGGTAGTTCAGGATAAAATTATAGGGATCATTCATATGTTTTTCCTTCTCAACCACACGGAGTGAGCTTCTTATTACCTGCCCCACGTGGGTTCTCATCTTTCCAGTCATCCCATGCCCTAGCCTTCTCTTGTGCAGCATCGTCATCATCATCCTCCTCCTCACTTGGCCTTGTAAGCAGCTTGTTATCCTTGTACCATGATGAGTTAGCTTCTTCCATAAGCCTGACATTCGTTTCTTGCCATTTATTCATGATCTCCATCTCCTTTAAACCAGCTTCCTCTATGCTCATAGTTGGCAACCTAGAAATCAGAACAAAATTTCAGAAAATTCAAACACATGATCTCTTTCAAGCAATTAACACACATTTCTAATTTGCTGATTGTCTTTTCAATTTTAGAATTGACGGACATACCTATGGTGCGGCTGGAAAACTTGAGCTGCCATTCTCTCCCTTTCACTTGTCGGGTTTTTGCCCACAAGGCTAGCTGGCCCAAATATCATTGGCTGGTGCTTGTGTTCATGAAACTGTGAAGCCTGAGCTCTACCCTCTAAAACATCTTGAGCATAAGTAGCACATGTGATTGGAGTCGCAGGTTTTGTAAATCGAGACCTTGTTGCGGCATTGCGATGCCAGTCTTCAGCTTTCTTAGCCCGCTCGTCGAGAACAGACTTTGAAAATTCAACATCCCCTTCCTGAAGAAAATGGTTATAAGTTGAAGTTGCATATATATGTATATGCTGATGGAGTGTACAACATTTGAAAGAACGCATATAATGCTGCAAGATAAGGTTTGAACTTTTCATCATCTTTTAGCAATAACAATGAGATATAAAAACCACACACAGATCTTACGCAAAATGAGGTTTGGACTCTCAATTTTTCTAGGGCTCAAATACATTACAGGTCTATTTGAGATTGACTAAAGGTTAATTAAAGATCTTGTTGGTGTGTAGCTCCTTTTCTTAGTTGGTCGATCCAAAATGACAAGGTCTTAACTGTTTCTAAAATTGCACGTGAAGATAATAACACAAAAAAAATTACTCTTGAAAGTAAACAGAGTAGCCTCAATTTTAATACGTGAATACCTGTAATTGTCTTTCTTTAACAGACAAGAGCATTTCTTCCTCTTTCTTCAGCATTTCCATCAGATCAAAAGCCTAAAATATAAAAGCTGAATTGTTAAGTATTGGTGGAGTGGGTATGGAGATTCACACACAAATTATGGGCACATGCATGAGCATTTTCAAACTGAAGTTGCTGGAATTACAGACTAACCTTGCAGAGCGCCAACGATATAGTGGTGAGCCATGCCTGAGAGGAACATCAATCATGATTGTCATTAGTTAACATGTGATCAGAATAAATCAAGAAATGAGTACTCCATACATTCAACATTCCTAATCAAATATTTAATACTGAATACATTCCAACACCAAATTATCATTCCATAAATTTATCATCCCATATATGATATAAAGCGGGTTTGCAGTAAAGAAGATAGGTTAGCAATATTAATAATTTAATCTTCATCAGTATGAACTGGTTCCTTTTAGCTTATTAGGGATACAGATAATAAACACTAGTAGGTCATAAAATTTTAAAATATGCAACCTACAATAAAAAGTGACTAGTTCAAAACTAAAAGAACTAAAAAAAAAAAACTTACCTCCCTTTCCTCTTCTCCGTCATCATCATCCACATCTTCTTCTCCCGCCTCAATGGGAGTAGATAATGCAGACGCTTTAGTCGAACGCCCACGTCGTTCCTTCCTCTCCCTTATTTCAAGCAGTTTGGACTCAGCAGCTTTCTGGCGTTTGAAGCGTGCTATCTGAATCAACATAATGCAAATAGATACAGAAGTTAACAGTTAGAGCTCAAAATATGAGTACTATAATACATACAAAAACATAGTTACAACTTGAGTATTGGAATGCCCAAGCGTCATCATATATAATAAACAAGTAGCAATTAGGATGTCAAAGTATCCTCAAGCTAAAAACTTTAGATCCAGGAACCTAAAAGAAATATCAAAATGTACCTTCTTAGCTCTCTGATCGGCAAATGTATTACTCGTCGTTTGCACGGATAAATCTAGTTCTTCTGTGGAAACAAGCTCCATTGCCTCACAAATGCTGATAAATTCCTGGTGGCAATGCCATGTGAAACACATAATTCATTGACTTCATTAATTCCAAAAGGCAATGAAATGACAGAAAATTTAGTAATAAAACAGATCATGAACAAAATCCAAGAAGAAACAGCTAATACCTTCAACTTAGCCAGAGAGGCTTTAAGAACCTGAATCCTGTCTTCTGCAGCAATTTTCTCAGTTAGCTCACCAAGATAATACGGCACCTGTTTTAAACATCATGACGAATGTTTTAGAGCAGATATTATTACTGTGTTCGTTACGAAACACGTCAGCCACTCAGCCTACCATATATTTACAAATTATCGAGTTTCAAAAGTTAGATTTCCTAATATTCAAGTACTTGAGCACAGCAAACGAACTCTACTTTACTAAAGTATCACCTTTAGCCTCTTCAGGTTTACGAACACATTAACAAACTCAAACAAGCTTATACGTGTGATTCGTACATTAAAATTACCAAGATACCTATTACCTAATTTACAACAAAAATTCCAATACATACACAATTAGAAAGCATAAGTAATCAGTCGAGTGATTTACGGAAACATACAACAAATTCACACTTTTACGCATATTCATACTGCGGTAAAATGGAGGAAAAAAAAAACACCAACACTCACGAGAAGATATTTGAGATTAGTGGTGCTGATATCTTCTTTTGTTTCATTAGCCGAAAACAGCCCTAATTTCCCAACCATGTCCTCGCATTTCCTCAACAATTCGCAACCTTTTTTAACCGTCTCCTATAAAATCCATCAAAATTAAAGCAACAGCTAAATCAACACCAGAACAGTTAGGTTAAGTAAACGGATTATACATATTCTAATAAACAAAAAACCTGATCGAGCGAAGAATCGGAGGCGGCTTGATGAGTTTTTCGAGACTGCTCGAATAGAATTGACAGAGACACCCCCTCCATGCTTAATTCCACCATAGATGATCCAACTGAAACCCTTATGATTTTATTTCAGCAAAAATAGATTCTTGAAAGGCGCTAATGGAAACGACGGAAGATCCTAGTAGGAGGAAAAGAAAAGGGGTCGCACCACCGGTGTATTTTAGTGATTGTTTTTTTCACGTATTGCTGAAAATTTTCAAATGGGAATTGAACAATAACAAGAGCCCAATAAACAAATGGGCCCAATCTATTTATGTACTCGTAAATTATGAAGCCCACTTATTCATAACTAGACCGTTGACAAAGTCAATTTAACATTTTTTGTTATTAATTAATTAATTATTTATTTATTATTATTATTATTTTATCTTAGAGGAATTTAAAAGATAATCGAACGATTAAATTGAATTCATGGAATGGAAGAAAATGTTAAACGAGAAAGAAAAAAAATCAACAGATTTTCTAGCCTCTCCTTTTTCCATACAAAGCTTTGGGTCGATATGAATGTATAGTATTAAAAAACAATTTTCCAGTATTAAAAAAAAATTAAAACTTATAAAACAGGGAAATAATTTATGTAAATTTTCCAGTATTAAAAAACAATTTTCTTTAGGATAAAGTATAGTATCTATTTATTATTCATATAAAATGTATAGTGATACTATGAGCAATTAAAATTTACGATTCAATTAAATGGCGACACCTGGATTTTTTGTATTAAATATCAATTATTAATTTATTTTAGAATTTAAATAAATTAATTCCTAAAAAATAGATTAATAAATAATTGATAATTAGTTTAAGCCCAACAAATTAAATGAGGTTTAGATTAAATGAGGTCTGGCCCAAGTCAAAACTTATACAAATTAAATCAGTCCCAAGTAAAATAGGTCTGATTACAGTTCAAACAAGTGGAGGCCCAAACTCGCAGGATATGGCCCAAATAACTCTGGACCAATCAGAATGCACGGCATTTATGAGGAGGTCTTCACCTCTCACCTACATAAAGGGGTCTCCTCCCTTCATTTGAAATACATTGAAGCATCTGAAGACACAGATACTCTGAAGAGATTAAAACACGAGCAACGCTCCTCAAAATTTTCAAGGTGAAGAACGATTTATGACCCGGGATTAAGGTGCTAAGCCCCCAGATCGAGTGTTCCTCATAGCAAGCACGTTGAGTTCTTCAGTGTTCTTCGAGCCAAGAACAGCATACGACCCGGGATAAAGGTGCTAAGCCCCTAGATCGAGTGTTTTCACATCAAACACGTTTAATCCAAAAAAAGGCTCGACGCTTCTGGATAAACGTTATAAAGTTCCAAATTCGAGCTCGGACAAATTTCAACTGAAGATCCGACTCAACACTCAAAGTTAACGCGGTCAACACAGTCAGCGCAGTCAACACAGTCAGCGCGGTCAACACAATAAGTCAAAGTCAAAGTCCAAATTGGTTCGAGAGAAGAATCAGAGGATCGATAGAGATTGTTTACTAAATTATCAAGTTCAATCCTTCTGGATTATCATTGTAATTCAATTTGTATTTATTTTATTATAAATACTAAATTTGTTGTTACAGACACGTATAAATATTAATTATAAAAAATAAATCTCAAAATTTTAATACCCTCCCCCTATGAATTTTATTTATGCAATTTTTTAAGGCAAAGACTTATGTGAGACCGTCTCACATAAGTTCTTACGTGTGAGACGGTTAGAAATTAATAACTTTTATAAAGAATAATGATGATAAATTAATAAAAAAAGTATAAATAAAAAGTGATAACAATTTATAGCAAAAATGATCATATTTTATAGTGAAAGTGATTACTATTTTTAAAAGTGAAAAATGATCTCGCATGAGATGGTTTCACGCAAGATCTATCATTTTTTTTTAAAATTAAATGCATAAATTCGCAAAATAAAGGGATTAGATTTTTTAGGTTTTAAAACAATTTCATCATACTCAAATACGTACAATAATTCACTGGGTGTTGTTTTAAGCCGTGATTGTAACATATACAAATAAATTAGTAGATGGAATAATAATATGGAATATAATATCATTACGCATACTCTCCTCAAATGAAGTATACCTCTTTAGTAGTATTTGCTTGTTATATCTATTTAATGTAAAATTTTCTCACACTTATTGTGAGCTGTGTGAAGAATTAATATAAATTCTCAATCTACATAAAATATTTAAAATATGAATCAAAAGATCATGCCAACTAGTAATTATTTATGCATGGCATTGTTGTAAATGCAATCCAATGGTGGGATTCCAGCCTTGTCAGCAAAAAAATCCAGATACCAAGGGTAGATCTTCACATTTAATATAAATAAAATGGTGATTATTTTTTTATGATTTCAAAAATATTTAATATATTTCAGTGGCCAATAATATTTCAGATTGGTGTAGCTTTAGTCCAGCAATGTTCCCTTTACAGGCTTCAGCATAGGGAACAATTTTAAAAATTATGAATCAAAAGTTCACCAATCATCACTCTTTAATCAGAATCACTCATCAAACAATTCTATATATAATTCATCAATTAAAGTTGTATTTCTTCAATTAGTAATGTCAGCCACCAAACTATAAAGTATATAAAGTTATGGTTAAAAATTGAACTTGTTTTAAGAGATCAAATAATAACATACAAAATACATGATCTATTTTATTATTAAAGAGATCAACTTATCAAACAATTTATATACCATGACTGCTACTGATTTCAAGCATAAAATGAGTTTCTTGCTAACATGATAACACCAATGACTCCATATGCTATTAACAGTTTTAATATACGGAATTTAAGAAATGTTTTTTAACTTTTTAAAAATAATATATAGTCATCTAAGATAATAATAAATAAAACATAAAGTAAATGTATTAAAAAATTATTTGTGATGGACATTTTTACTAAAAATGAAGGGTATAATTTTTAGTGGGACGTCAAAATATAGAAAGTGTGAAACTTTTAGTGATGCGGATGAAGAGTGTGTTGTGTGTTCTTAGTTTACATCATCCATATCATAACCTAAGCAACATGGGACCTCTCATCATATTGGATATTATCAATTAATTGTCATACTATGTATTGTCATATGTGTGTGTATTATATACACACATATATCTTGATATTATCATGGTGTCACAAAATTAAATGTAGCTGAAAAATTCAACATCAGCTGAATTGAAGAGAGTTTGCAGCCACATAGGCCCAATACCCTTCTTAATGTCTAGGGCACATGGTTAGTCCTATGCTGGTGGTTCTGCATTCATTTTAATTATTTGCATACATGCTTGTACCATAGAAAGTTAACTCACAAATTTATTTATTTGTATTAGATCATGTATATGTTGAGTAAATAGTAAAAATATTTCATCCCTCATGTTAAGTTTTTGTAATAATATAATCAAGATCTATAACTTTTAAAATGTGGTAATAT
The DNA here is from genome assembly GCA_023678885.1 of Pogostemon cablin. NCBI lineage: Eukaryota > Viridiplantae > Streptophyta > Magnoliopsida > Lamiales > Lamiaceae > Pogostemon > Pogostemon cablin. The sequence continues at coordinate 31,610,725 of CM042995.1, forward strand.
TTAAGTCTTAAATTGGAAGCTGTGCTAGATCTAACCACATACTGTAACTAAGCATGAGCTTTTAGAATTTACTTTTCAATAATATATTAATAATATTAATGTTGCCCGAATCTCATGTGATAATAAATAATTGAAGATACATTAGATAATTTATGGGTTGCTAGAGGGGGAAAAAAATCTACTTAATTATATTGATGAAGTATTGAGTATAATATAGAGATAAAATTGTCATGTTTTAAAATCTACTTAATTAGATTGATGAAGTCTTGTGTATAATAAAATTATGAAATTTTACTAAGAAGAATAATGGTCAATAATGACGGATATCTTATTATTATTGATACATTCCAGTTATTAAAGATTTTTAGCAAAGTAAACAATAATGAGTTTTGTAAAAAAAAAAATAATAATAAGAGAATGTCCAGTTGCTAAAAATCTTTAATTAAGAAAACAATAATAACATAATCTCCATAATTACTGGTCATTTTTCTTCAAGTGTTTGATAATACTCAATACATCAATTTTACTATTTGGATCGTCTATCATTAATTTATCAATTTTTCTTTTTGGATTATGAGACATACACCGCTAATACAAATAAAATATGAGACTCATATCCCCACTAATACAACTATCTACTACACATAAAATAATAATATTCTTTAATCCATGTGTAAAAAGCAAATGAATACATTAAGGATGAACGAAGGGAGTAATAACCTAAACACATTTAGGTGAATACTGTATATATGATTCAAGGATCGATGGTAACATAATCACCTCGTACTAATCTGAATCTCCATTACCAAGAAGGGAAAAGTCACTTCAAAACCCAAAAATGGATGTTGTAACTTTAGTTTGGAAAGAGCTGCAAATCCGTGATCCATAATTATAGGAGATGAACTGAATCTGGTGTTTGCTGACTCTTGTGGTCCAACTCAACTACATCCTCTCTCTCTCTCTTTTAATTTATTTTCTTTGATTGCGTTGGAAAACATATACTTCATCCATCTCCTTTCAAATGATACACTTTTCATTTTGTGCTATCCCACAAAAGTTTGCATATTCCAAAAAAAGCAAAAAGTAAAAAACAATCATCCTTCCTCATACACTTTATTTACAAAAAAAAAATCATCTCTACCTAACATACTTTATCATTTATTTATTATATAAAAATACCATTATACCCCTAAAAGTTATCAATTTCTTAATCTACGTGGCGGAATTAGGGGTGCAATATTTTGTGGGACAGAGAGGGAGTATATCTATATCTATATATATATACCCTCAACTATAATAACAAAGTTAGAATCTTTGAGTTTATAAATGTTTAAGGAAATAACGAATAATTACAATCATAATAAAAAAATATTCTTGTAGCAGTACATAGTTATAATTTACATAAAGTTATATCCATGTTGTGGGGTTAGGACAGAGACTGATAGACAACCAAGAGGTCCAAGACAACCTGGAAAGATTTAAATACATTTCAATGGCAAATGCTATAATTTTTAATTTTTTTTTTAAAGGCTATAATTTGACAGAGAATTAGCATTGTTTTCTGGTCTGTACCTCAATTTCCTCAAAAATGTTTGACAAAATTACCAAGAACTTCCCAACTGGCCCACTTTTGCTTCTATATCAACTAATATTATTAAAGTTTTTTTTTTTTAATGCTTGAAATTCTTGATTTTAAAAATCTGATCTTGTACTATCAACTGATGAGAGAGAAAAAAATTTGGCAACAAAGGGGGGGCCATCACTGAAAACTAGGGGAAATCAGAACCACTGTGTTATCTCCGTTTGATCTTTTCATATGCACAGTTACGGTACAAGTATTCTTTTTAACTAATTTTGCAGAGTTCACACGTGTAAAGCTTCATGATTTTGGCGTTCTCTGACGATTTATAAAGTATAGCTTCATTTTACCAGCTTTCTTCATCGCCATTTTGGCCTCTTGAGTTGGTTTTAGCAAAATTTATAAACTTTTTGAAGATGGGTTCTTCTTTAGCTGAATGATTTTGGAGGAGTAAATTCTCATGTGTTGATTGAAGAGAAGCTGCCACCCATTATTGTGAGTAAAAGACTTGCCTCATTCTATTCTTGAATTCCTCATTTTGTGTTTCTTTGTCAAGAAAAACTGTAATTTTCTGCTCTTGTGGTGATAGAGAGTGAATCATTCTTCTGTTTCTATTTGAATTCTTGATGTTTTAGCTTATGAGATTGGTGGTAGGACTTGAATCTTTTGCGATGTTCTTTCACATTTTAAAGGGGATATTTTGTTAATTTCATGACTTTTATGGCATTTTTCAGAGGTGGGCTTTCTTAGAATTGAGTGATGGATGGAAAGGGTGTCTCTTGTTGTTTCACTTTGAAGGCTGATGAGAACATGAATACATTGTATCCAACGTTTTTTGGTGTTTCCTGTGCCTTTTTTGCTCTGGAACTCTTGCCAGAGCTCAAAGAATGTGATGATAAGTGGTTAGATGTAAGAAATAGGATACTTAGAGGAGGTGCTCATCTGTTGGGATTGCTTGTTTGGAGGCTTCAAAGGGGTGAACCAGCAACGAAATATCGAAAACTGGAGTTTCTCCAGAAGCTGGAGAGTGCAGAGAAACAGATTGCAGAGTTGAAGAAAAGACGAAGCGAAGAAGCAAAAGCCAATGAGAAAGTGGTGAGCATTGTAGCAGCTCGAGAACAGAGCTGGTGTGATGAGAGAAAGAAGCTTAGGCAGCACATTGGTGCTCTTATGAATGATTTGAGGGTCCTCAAGTTAAAGAAGGAGAGTTCTATTGCAGAATTGAATGGAAAATTGAAAGAGAGTGAAGCTATATTGCAGTTGAAGGATAAATCAATGGAGGAAGTGGAGAAGAAGAGAGTTGAGGTTGAGGAGAAAGTTAAGAAGACCGAGTGTCTTGTGGAAGAGCTGAGAGAGAATGCACACCGCGAAGCCCAGCGCCATTCTAGTGAAATCTTGAAGCATAAGACAGCGTTCATCGAGCTCGTTTCTAATCAACGACAGCTTGAGGCAGAGATGTCTCGGGCTGTAAGGCAAGTTGAAGCAGCAAGGCAAGAGCTGGATTCAGTCTTGGATCAGAAAGAGCAGGCTGTGTTGATGACTCAAAGATTGTCGATGGAGCTTGTTAAAATGCGAAAGGAATTGGAGCAGAAAGACCAGATTTTGTCTGCTATGCTGAGGAAATCTAAACTAGATTCAGCTGAGAAGCAGATGCTTTTAAGGGAAGTGAAATCATCAAAGTCGAAGAGACAGCAGTCGGAGCTAGAAATCGCGCGGTGGAAGGCCATTTCTGAGACTAAACAGGATAGGAATTCATTGAGGAATATGTTAGCTAAGCATGTAAGCGTAAAGCCTGATATCTTCTCTGGCGGAAAAGGCAGACACTCGAAAGCTATGATGTCTATGTCACTGGATGGTGGAAATCGGAGATCAATGAAAGCTGACTACATTCATGAGTTCGAGCAACCTGAAGTTAGAAATGGTGTAGAAGTTTTGCCTCTTATACCACCCGACCCGTATTTGAATACAGGAACAGAAAGTAAGCTCCCATTTTAAAATCATTGCAATGCCTCATGATGTTTTGCTTGTCTAACTCTTGTTTGCTGATTGTAGATATGATATCTGATGTTGAGCACTTGGAAAATTGGATGAACTCGGAGACAGCAAAGTATGAGATGGCGGTCCAGGAAACGCATAATCTTGAAATAGATGCTTTTGTGGAGCAACTGAGGCTGAAAGACGGAAAGATAGAAGCTTTCCGGTGGCGTTTGTTGAGCATGGAAATAGAATCAAAGAGGTTACGTTCACATATAGAAGGGCTTGATCATGATATCACACAGTTGAGGAAGGATAATATGAGGTTGGAAGCTCTACTATTGGAGCGTGAGACGGAGCTACACTCACTTAAAGAGCAGCTAGTGATGCAGTTCAACCCTCCGAATCTCCAGAAGTTGAATTTCAGCTCTTCTCTACACGAGGCAGCCGTAAACCATAACACAGTATGGTCGAAAGTGGTCATTAAGAGAAAACCAGGGCCCAAAAGGCCAGAAATGAAGGCAATAGCTGAGGAAATTTCTCAAGCACCGGAGAACGAAAAGGTGGAAGAGAACCCGGAAAATGAACAGCCAAAGGATATAGTTTTGACACTTAAATATCCTCTCAAGGAGATGCAAGATGAGAAAGAAGCAGCCCCATGTCCTGATCATTCCAGGCAGGGAAGTATTGATTCAGATGCTGTTGCAAATGCTGAGACATTGACGTCGGTGGGCGAAGGATCGAGTAAGAGAAGTAATCCTACAAAGAAAATGGATATTCATGCTCTAGGGGTCTCATACAAGATCAAGAGACTTAAGCAGCAATTCCTCATGCTTGAGAGGTTGACAGGAAAACAAGAAAGTTGTGAAAACAATGAAAACAACAATGTGGATTCTGCAGTGAAGGGATTATATACACTTACGTCCCTCCTCAACAAACAGGTTGATCGATACCAGACGCTCCAGGCGAAAACTGATGATATTTGTCAGAGAATGGTATGCATCACCTCATTACAGAAAAATCAACAAATCTAAAAGTTTTATGATTATTAATCTTTGAATTTGACCCCAGTTGGGAATTTATTTCACATATTGCTTAAGCTTCTATAATTAATATACATTTATGGTGTGCATTTACTGCAGGATGAGAATGACCTGAACTTGAACTGCAGAGGTTCTGACATTGCTAAAACAAATGATGAAACCAAAAGGCTGGAGCTCTTTCTTGAAGAAACCTTTCAACTGCAGAGATATATAGTCGCAACGGGACAGAAGTTAATGGAGGTGCAAACTAAGATAGCCTCTGGATTTGTAGATGTCGAAGAAAAGATCGAAAAGCCAGAAAACTTCGACATAAAACGATTTGCTGATAGTATCAGAACGCTCTTCCGAGAAGTTCAGAGGGGACTTGAAGTCCGAATATCTCGAATTATAGGGGGTCTTGAAGGAACCTTGGCATGTGATGGTATCAATCATCTAAAAAAATAGTTCAGACGTATTAATAAAGAGAGGATGACTCTGATAGTAAAGTTTCTTCTCACTCATTGTAGAGCTTCTGAAGTAACCTCACAGTAAACCACTCTTTTGAGTTTCTTAGTGATCATTTGTTTCTGATTTATTTTCTCAAATTAGTTCATCTGATTATGATGATTAGCAAGTAAATGAAACTGATTTGGTGAAGCTTCTAATATGCATTATCTGTTCATATTATTCTTGTGACTATAAAATCCATTTAAGAATCATAATACTCCTTAAGGATTCTTCTTAAATCATTTGAGTTGGAAGGTTAAACTATGTCAGCAATTCTGTTTCTTGATAATATTATATTTAATTTATACTTGTTCAGGAATTCCAAAAATCTACGTTATTTTCTCGTTTCTCCTGGAGTCCCTCCTCTGTTTCTTACAGGATCATCATGATCACAGACGTGTACTCAAGCAAAAGGAGCAATAGACGACCACCCGTACAGAGTGAGCTACTGTTTCATTCTCTAACACTTTTCTTTGCATTAGTGTAGCATAAAAGCGTATTTATCAACATGATTCATGCATCCTTTTGAAAATAAAAATTAATATAGTTGGATTTTACTTCTTTTCTGTTTTCCTAATGGTGGCTACACATGATGACTTGTTTCAGCAGCCTCTTGATCATAACTGACTTGAGCATCGGAGGGTGGTCACAGGATGCAGTTCTATCTGTCCGATGATCTATTCTGTTTCGACTTTTCTTTATACATAGCTATTTCCAGGTAAGGTAAAACAGCCTGATACAAAGTCTTGCTTCTTGATCACTATGCAGTGATAAAATTATGCATGCATGTATATCTGCACTGTAAAGTCCAGAAGTTGCTGTTACAATGTGATATGGTTTGAGGAAGAATAAAGATGAGGAATGTATCATAATGTGTACAAATAAATTGATTGATCATTCTTGTTTTTAGTAGCAGAAGTGAAGGGAGTCCCACCACATGGCATGTTAGGTTGAAGTCAACACATGCATGTAGATATATACTCATGCTATATACATGCATAACATCCCTACTGATATGTATGACACTAGCATCATTATTCATAAATGTTTTGGGTCCAAGGACTTGTGCTTATGCCTTTTTATTATTTTTATTTGAATAGAATCTCATATGATGTATGGTATAATAAGAGATTAATTACGAGAATTAGAATCAATTTTGTAATAAATTGTTTTATACACTATTAATAAAGAAATGCTCAAAATATATACTCCCTTATTTCCATTTCAATCTTTACATACTTCTAATTTGAGCGTTCCATTTCAAACTTTACATTTTTTTTTGGCAGAGGACCCATACAAATTAATTATTTCTCTCTCCAACCCACATCACACTAATACACCTACCCACCTTACATTAAAATACTTTCTCCGTCCGCTCGAAAGAGAGTTTTTTTTTCCATTTAGGTCGTCCGCTTCAAAGAGGGTCATTTCCTTATTTACACACATAGAACCCACACCCACCCACTAATACAACTAAAATATGGGGTCCACACTCCCACTAAACTATTCAGTACACATTAAATAATAATACTCTTTGCACAAAAGTAAAAAACCCTCTTTCGGGCGGACGAAGGAAATATTATTTCTCTCACCTCACTACACATTAAAATACTACTCATACATTTCTTAATTTACGTGTAAAAAGCAAACGTAAGGTTTAAAACGGGACTGAGGGTTTACGTAATTGGTATAATAGATTTTGTGGATGGAGTACAAGAGAATCTGGTATCAGGAATTGACAATGGTGATTGGGTTCAAAAGTTAAGCTATGAGGGTGGACCAAAAAAAAAGTTCGAATCACCTCTTTTATCTACTTGAACTTGAGGGAAATATAGTCCCATAACTGCGAGTCTTCGAGGATCAGGTCTCATGTTTCCAGAAGTACGGGTAAAATGGGATTTTATGGTGTACCCTACCATTTCTGTCTAAGGATTGATGGAGGATGTAAATGGTAGTATGTGATAAAGAAGATTTGCTGTTTGATTGTGCTTAAAAATCACAATTTGAACCCCCCACTATGCATATGGCAAACACTTCACATTACGAGAGTAGGGAGAAATGAGAGCATTCAGGTGATTTCCTCTAGAAGGTTGTGGTGGGTAGGGCACCATATGTTCGGTTTTATTTTGGTTCTATATTTTCTGTTATACGCATTAAATAAATGTAACGTACATGCGAGGAGGAAATTTTGAAGCTGCTAGTTTCACCTTCATGTCATCCATTCAACTGTTGGTAACACCAACAAACTATACGTATTATTTTCACATTTAGAGGTGATATATAAAAGTCATTTAAGCAGCACCGAGAAGTCTTTAAACATTTAAGGGCCATAATAGTCCTTTAACCATCGTCCAACGCCAAGTAGTTGGACTATCCGTTACATTCCTATTTATGAACTCGTGAACAGTAGAACGAGGAGGCTCCTCATATTAAATTACCATAAACTCCCATATATATATATATAGTCTAATTTGTAAGTGCTAAAAGAGATACTAGTTTATTGTCATGGGTTTAGAAGCAACTGATCATTATGATCTAAACTCCACACCCAAACTCACTCTTTCCAAACTTCCATGCAAGCCCAAAGAGCCCATACAAATGCTAACGCCACCATTTCATCCGTCGGTTTCGATCCCATTCCAATGGGAGGAGGCGCCGGGAAAGCCCAGAGCCACCGCGGGTGAGGCGGCGCCTCCAGCACCTAGGAACAAGGCGGTCAGGTGCTTGGACCTCCCGCCAAGATTATTGCATGAAGGTGACAGGATTACCATAATGCCCTCGCCTATGGGAGCGTTCGACGGGCCTTACGTGGGCCCTTCGTTGTCCCTCGCATGCACGTTTTCCTTCCGGAAGGGACCGGTTTCGGTCGGGGACGATGAATCGAGGCGTAGGAGAAAGGGGATTTGTGGGAACTTTATTTCGAGGAGGTGGGGGAGCTTCAAGGATGAGGAGAAGTTGGGCAGGGGTAATTTCGACTTTCCACAGTCACTGGGTGAGATTTGTAAGAGTGATCAGAGGAATGTGAAGATCACAAGTCTAAGGAGAGTGAGGAGCTTATTCAATTTTTCTACCATGAATTCTAACTTGTGAGTTATTTCTACCTTCTCATATACTCCCTCCGTCTCATCCCAGGTAATGAGGGTAAGAGATCTTATGTTTAACATAAGGTCTCTGACCCCCTTAGCCTGGGACGGAGGGAATATATTGGGCCTTCATCTTTGTCAACATCCCCTTTAATTTGCTCTATAAATATATGTTTTTTTGTGAATGATTTAAAATTATGAGTTTAACTACTGTACACCTAGATAATCACAATCGTTGATCAATTTTCTATTTAATCATTACCACTCAATAAAATAAAATAATTAAAAAAATTAATAACTACTCACTACCCATCTATTTTAACTTACCGCCGCATAATAATCCTAAAGGTATACTATATATATATATATAGTATATATACTGTGAATTATGATGCAGTCTAGTTCAATTTTAAATGCTTATGAAAATTGAAAAAAGACAAAGGGTGTCCATTAAATGTAGTTTGAATTTTGAAACGTAGAATATTTAATTGATAGTCGTGGGGTTATTTAAACTATATAGATTTAGTTTGAATTTTTTTTTCTTCATATATTCAAGGTTGACTCAACTAAAAAATCCCTGTGTTTGATATACTTTTCTTATTAGTTAAAGGGAATTGAATTTACGGGAGCCATTCACCTTGTTTTATTATGTTAATTAATGTGAGATCATCTCACCCAAAGATTGTACTTACTATAAAATAACGCTCATCTTAAATTCAGAAGGCTTTTCAAGTATGTAATTAATCATGCTACAAACAAATTAAGTTTATCAATTAATTTTACGTGTGTCAAAATTCAATACTCCATAACTTAACGTACAAATAGCATTTCGATTTTTTTCTTTTTTGGTTTTTCTTTAATGTTCCATGCATCTCATTTAAGTAATACTCCTTAGATGAATATTTTAATGTAATATCCATATACCAATTAAGTTTCTAACACGTGAGGTTTGTCTCAGGTTGGACATTTATTCAAACTTCAAGCAGACTGTTTCATGGCGGCGGAGACGGTGAGATTTACCGGAGAATCGCCGGAGCCACCCAAGATATTATATAGTGCAAACGTGGTAGTCATTCATTATAATATAACAAATGAGAATTTACAGCAAGTTTTTTTCCATCAGTTAAAAGCCTAGCGATTCAAACATCCATTTTATTGGTAGTATTTTGCAAATTAATATTAGTATATCCTAAAAGAAATGGTCTTCGGGTGGCAAGATTTCGTTGAATATATATGGCCTTTAGCAATTAAATTTCAAATTTAATTAGCATTACTTAATGTTGAAAGTTTATCTTGATTATTATTTCATCACACACACTGAAAATAGTATCCAAATTGTAACCGAGTTTACGTGCATCATAAATTAATTAAAAAATTTCAATATAGTATTACTTATGTGAAATGGTTCACACTCTAATTCACATGTATCCCAACATATTCTTTTTTCCAAATTAAATAATACATCTACAGTTTTTTTTATTCATTCTTCTTACCATAACATCTGTACATGAATCACGTTAGAATTACATTTTATCTGAGAGGTTACATTGGGAATTTTTTTTGAATTGTGTGAATGGGCCCAAAAAGAATTTAATTAAAATAAATATTTTCATTTTAGAGCCCAATTACGGCGTTTCCTCACTTATGGGCTTTTCTATTGCCCCGTGTAAACTGTGAATGCCCAACTATATTTGGTCTGGGTCTGGATGCAAATTTTGGTTTTTTTTATTACAAACATATTTCTATATTATTTTATTTTTGCATCTCAAAGTACAGTATCAAAATTAATGATGAGTGTTGATTTAACTGGAATAGTTTCATTCAATATGATTCATTACAAAGCTTTAAGTCATAATAACAAACACCCCCCACCCCACCCCCCCTCAAAAAAAAAGAAAAGAAGTTTAGAATTTTAAATGCTATTGTATACTAACCCCTATTCAACATTTTAACCAAGTCCAATTAATTTGTTGTTATGAATTTGCATCTGCAACACTTAATTCAAATTAGGTTAGGTGGGATGGCTCATAGCCTCAATTAGTAACCACTCTAAGTTCAATATCAATTAATTTCATATACAGGTCATTACATAGTAATCAATATTAAAGTTTATGAAATATAACCTTAAGCTAGCTACTAAGAGCATATCCAAGAAGCTCTTTAAATTCAAATTTTTAGTTAATTTAAAGAGTAAACGTTAAAAAATCCATCCAAAAGGCTCTCTATAATAACTTTTGGGTTTAACTTTTTTATTACATCCTTAGAGAGCCTACTAAACTCTTTAAAATTTAATTCATTAATTGATTTACAAATTCCAATACTAATTTATAGGAATCTATGAGATGCGTAATTAATCAATTATAACATAATTATATGATTGGATGAATAAAATATATAAATAAATAAATAAATATGAAAAATTGAACAAATAAAGAGTTAAATTTAAAGAGTGTGTTGGAGAGTCTTACCAAAATAAAAGTTAAAATCAATAGATGCTCTTTATTTTACATAAAAATATAAATAAATAAATAAATATGAAAAATTGAACAAATAAAGAGTTAAATTTAAAGAGTGTGTTGGAGAGTCTTACCAAAATAAAAGTTAAAATCAATAGATGCTCTTTATTTTACATAAAAATATACATATGCTTTTGGAGTTGCTCTAATAGACTTATTAAACATTTCTTTATTATTGTACTTGTACTTTATCTTGTCTTATATCTTAAGCACGCAGTGTTAAGTTTATTTTAATTGTCATTTCAGTCTTGAATAATATTTAAGTAATGAATACAATGTAAAATAATAAATCATATATAATATATGGTTAAAATAATGAAAGATGCTATATATCATAGCTATTTACAGATGCAACTTCTTAATTAAGGGGCTCCTTGTCTGGTGGGTTAAAAGTCTAATCATTTTTGGTTGAATTACCATAATTAACTTCATTCAAATGTTGTCGGGCTGACGTAGGAGTGTCGGGGTGGGCAAACCACCTTTTTACATAATATATACTTCGTAAATAATACTCCCTCCATCCATGAAAATGTGAAAATTATAGTGGGACGAGTGGCTAACACAAAACATATGGAGGAAATGATATAGTTTAAGTTTTTCAGCAAAATCTGTCAACTCAAAGTTTTTCAGCAAAATCTGTCAACTCATATTATGACTTCTCATGTGTGAAAACTGAAATTGAAAGAAGCATGATCAGTTTAAACAAGATGGCCAATCAGATGTCTCCAATTTTAATGGGTCCCACCCGCCATTAACGGCACTGATTAATTAAAAATTAATTTGATTGGCTATTGCTATTATACCAACAATTAATGATGATTTCAAACACTTTATGTTCCCATCTGTTAAACAATATAAACAAGTTATCTTAAAGAAAAGTTAAAGCACTAATTTAGCCTCTGGGCCCCACAAGATAAAACTTTACATCTTTTTGAATTTTTGACCCATAATTTGTAGCTTTTGCCAATTACTAGTTTCAAACACTTGTAAATAAGAGTATTAATTTTTCGTTTCTACTAATAAATTCACAATTCTCATTATGTTTAAAAATTATATTCATATTTCTATGAAATGAAATATACTCATCCGGTAATTTCACAATAGTTTATGGTTATTTTTAAAATAAATAATGAGTTTTTTTTATTAATTTTATAATAATTAGTCAAACATTCGAAAATAAAGGGGCTATTTAGTTTATATTTTGAAATTGATATGGATGGAAAGGAGTAATGATTATTAAAATAATAAGAATAACTGATTTTTTTTTTAATACCAAGGATTATATAGTTCCTTCATGTTGCTACTCCATTCTCTGATCTATCCAAACCATGGATTGATAGGATATTTCGAAGAGATGTAAAATAAATTAGTAGTTAAAGTCAAGTAGGTGAAATATATTGGAAAAAAAAAAATTTTAGTCAATTGAATGATTCAATTAACTTTTTTCTCAATCAATTAAATGTAAGAATAAAGCACTAGTAGGCTAATTTAAAAAGGTTTGAAAGTTGATCAAATGCCTTTTACATAGCTATCCAATGCCAAAGGACTGTATTTTCTCCAAACTGGACTCATCAATAATATAATTTCCTTGTTTTTCTAAAAATAATTTGTATTATGAGTCTTGACTTGATGAAATTTCAAATCTATATGATATATCAATTCATTGTTGAGTTATGATAGGAGAATATGTATTTAAAATGGCTTGCTGACTTAACAACATTGTGGTTATCCTAGAGTGTAACTGATGCAATTTAGGATGTAGTGAGCGATTATTGAATTTATTTTAATTATTTTATTTAATAATAAAAGTTAGTAAATGAAAATCTAATATAATAATTTGGGTTACTTGACTCAAAAATTGTTTATTTTACTCTAAATTCCTTCAAAGTTAGTTAGAATGCAATGTTAGAGAATTCTGAGTGAGAGGAGGTCATTTTGCTAGAAAAATGCTCTTGGTTTCTCCATCTTTTTAAAATCTTTCCTCATAAGTTTTCATCTATGCAACCCATCTCACACTCAATGGAAGAATGAATTTTTTCAGGTCGTATCATTAGAAAAATTAAATTTCTAGATACATATATATTTATAATATGATTACACTTTATAATAATGTCGAAAATGATACATTATCTATGCATTTATACATAGATAAAATTTCCACTAGTTTAAATCAAAAGTCGGAGATGGTGGGTAGCGCGAGTATTCAGTTGGTCGATTTAATTGTTTATTCACCTACTGAATTAATTATAATAAAAAATAAAATTAAAAAAATCAAGCATATATCATGTAGTAACTCAAACTAGCATGACATCAGTTTTTAAAGTCTAAACTAAATTCTGTCGGATTCCTTAATCGTATCTACATAGAGCTTTTCATTTCTTAGGCTAAATTTATTTTATTGGTGGCTTAAAATAAGAACTAGCATACCCTAAGCTTTAAAGTACACTTGTGGAATGAATACATGTGAGACTGGTCGATTCATTATTAAAATATGCTTCTTATATAGATAAATATATTTATGGATACTTAAAATATGTTCATAATAAATCATACTACTATATAACATATTTTAACTATAAATAAAAATACTATTATGTGTGTTATATCCTACATACCCAATGATTGAACCCAAATATAATAACCAAACAAAGCCTAAGGAATACCTAGGCCCATATTCCGAACAATCGAGAAGGCCAAGAAGAAGGTCAAAGTTCGTAAAAGGACCAAGCCGAAGGTCAACTTCAACATATCAGCCGAGTGTGACCCTCGATGCAATCCGATACCCAGTTTTGAAGACCGACCTTAGGAGTTCAAGGTCGGTATAACAATCCTCCTCCGACCAGAATAACTTAATGGAAATTCAGTCACAGGCTGAAAATGAGTTGTCTTTGCAAATGTGATGTAGGGTGTATTAAAGTTAAAAATACATAAACAAATTATGTAATTCGTTGATTCTTAAAGAATACCGAAAAATAAACAACCACCTAATACATAAGAAGAAAATTCTCACTTCATTAATCGATTCAACTTCCGTTATATATAAGAAGACCACCTATTTATATGTGATAACAAGATCTACTACATTAATGATAAATATAAATAAAAGGAAATAAATCAAAATCTATTAAACTAATTATATTTTATATCTAGATCAAAAAAACTAAACACACATATGAACAATAGTTATAACACTAAATTTGAAAATTAATCAAACTACAATTACCTAATCAGTCTAATTTTCTTTCCCTTTCTTAATTTTATTAATTAATATTTTCAAGTAGATTCATTATTGAAAAGAAAAGAAAAAGTTAATAAAGAAAAGGGAAAGTGTGGTCCTTTCCTTTGGCATTTGCCTGTAATTTTGGCAAAAGCGTATTAAATAAGATAACAAAATTCACGGGTTAGTGGTGTCCCACGAAACAGAGCAATGATTAGAATTTAGAGAAGGAGCGATAGAGTTTCTCCAAAAAGGGGTTGAAAAACTTCTCCACTCCAAACGTCAAACGCTTCTAATTCTCTAGCTCATATACATATATATGTGTATGTATAATACCAGCAACGTGCTCTCCTCAATGCTGTCATAGCACACCCCTCTTCTTGCTGTTCTTCCACTTCTCATAATATCCCACCAACAAATTGAGAGAAAAAGGGAAAAAGATATCCATTAAAGTTGTCGTTTTTCTTTTGGGTTCAGTCAAAATCTTGGTACCAAACCGCTATAGTGACTTGCTTGTTTATTGGGCCTATCTTTATGTTGTCTGCTTTCTCCTTTCTTCAAACCCACACTCTATGATCAACGTTCAACCTGAAACTCAATGTGGGTGGGCACAAGGGAGTGTTTTCACCGTTGTTTTTTGCTCGTTACCTGTTTGTCTAATTGCTTCACAGACTCATTGATACTTCAAATTGAAGGTATTGGTGAATTCTTCACTCTCAGAGCCTCTGTTTCTTGAATTTCCTAAAGTTAATATTAGTTCTGGAAGTGCAGATGGAGGTTTTGAAAAGACTGATTTTGTAATTCTTTTTTGTTGGGTTACGAATCAATTTTAGTGCAAATTTCCTTTGTGGGATGCTCTCTGTGGTGTAATTGCAGTCTAAATCTTGTTTCTCTAGTTTTTTTTTTTTTTTTTGCTAACTTCTTGGGTTGTGAGTTGATTTTGCAATTAAAATTGAAAGACTAAAACTTACTTGGGAGATTTATTGCCGATGAAAAGGAGGTTTGCAATGGTCAAATTTTGCCAAGATTGGTTGATTCTTGAATTATAGCTTTAAAATTGTGTTTTCTTCCATGGTGTAAAGGCATTGTCCTAGCTCATTCTTTTATTAATTTATTGTTACTTCCTGCTGCAAATCTGTTTGTTTTGTCTCTTGTTTTTGTTGCTTCTTTTCAAGATTGGGATGTGATTCTACATGTCCATACAGTTCGCATGAAATAGGAAAAGCACAACTTGCTGCTTTTCAGTTATTTTATTTTATTTTGCTTTTCTTTTTTGTGAAGCCCAGTCCACCACCTCACTCACTCTCTCTCTCTCTCTTACACACACACACACACACACACACACTGTAATAGAGAGACAAGCTTCATCTTTAAGTTATTTCTTGCAGGGATCCTTGTGTCTAATGTTTTAATTGAGCTGTTAATTGTACATTTGGGCTCAAGAATGTTAAAATAACTGTGTAAAGTTCAAGAATTGAAGCACAGGATTGTTCATTTTGTTCTATTGGTGGAAATGGTTGTTACAGGATAAGGACCTGCTAGCTACTATTTTAAGTCACTCCTTCATGGAGACAATTACTGCAACTGCTTCAATGCAGTTTCCTCGTGAACCAGCCAATTATGATGAAGTTTCTATGCAGCAAAGTATGCTCTTCTCTGATAGTTTGAAGGTACTTTATTATTCTTCCTTGAAGTATTATCTTTTTTTGGTGGTCCTTCTGCATTTTTACATTTCAAGCTCATTTAAATCATTACTTCCTCATTTACCTTGTGTTAGCGACAGTGACGGCTCAAGGAGCATATGATAAAACATTATGAAGTAATTTTATAAACCAACTTTTATTTAATACTGTAGCAAATGTTTGGATGGTAATTTTTGTGATATTGCTTGTGATTGGAGGAAAAGGAAAACTGCAAAGTATGTAACTGACAGTTGCAAAATTGTTTCAGATCCTCACATTGCAGATATACAATCTTGAAATGCCTTCGACACGATAATATTGATTTTTCGTCTTTTGTATTTATTTAGGATTTGAAGAATCTTAGGAAACAACTGTACACGGCAGCTGAATACTTTGAGCTATCTTACACTAATGATGAGCAAAAGCATATGTGAGTTACTTATAGGTTGTCAAAGAGCCAAATTTCACATCTTTGTTCTCTGTTCAGTTTTCTTCATGAGCAATCTATTTTAGGTTTCCTAAACTTATCTAAATTTTCAGAGTGGTGAATACATTGAAAGATTATGCCATTAAAGCACTTGTTAATACAGTGGATCATTTGGGCTCTGTGACCTATAAGGTTAATGATTTGTTGGATGAAAACATCGATGAAGTTTCAGGAACCGAACTCCGTGTGTCTTGCATTGAGCAGGTACTTTTTTCTCTCTGTAATTTTAAATCATTGTGTATTCAAGATTGATTGAGCACACTCATTTTAAGTATGATATAAGTTGGAATTGAAGCCAGTAATTGTCTATTGAACAACTTTGTTACTTTTATGAGAGAATGAATTGTTTTTGTGTATCTGATGGTTTAGAGATTGCGGACATGCCATGAGTACATAGATCGTGAAGGTCTTTCTCAGCAGTCATTGGTGATTAACACTCCCAATTACCATAAACGATATATCCTGCCAGGTATAATATGACCCACCCATCCAAGAATTCTGCGTAACTTACCAATAAGAAGTTGCCATATGTTCTTTACGGAAAAATTTCACCATCCTTTCTGTTTAGTTGGAGAGACGATGCATGGAGGCCTTCGGACCAAATCAAAATACCAAGGGTGCAGCCTGGATGATGGAGATGAGTGGCGTCAATTTAAGACTGGTAACGCCTTTGATCGTGTTGCTTTTTAATGCGGTTGGTTAAGTTTGCTATGTAGTCTTTTTTTTTATGAGTTAATCTTTAAGCACAGCTATTCGAGCTACAATCCAAGAAAGTCCACCCGAATCTATACTCAAGTGAGTTTAATGCTATTAAATTGACCAGTTTACATGTTGAAACTTTTATGAAGTTATTAAACTATGTACCATTTTTGCTTGCAGCAAAGGGCGCTTCCCATCACCTTCTCCGAAACTTGCCCAGCATCCAGGGAACTTTATGTTTTCTAGAAACGCCACGACTAAAGATTTAGGTTTGTTCCTCACTTCTTAACAACTAATTCTCTTGTTTGCCAACTAATCATGTATGATCTCAATCTTTTGATGGTTGTTTCAATGGATCAGAAAAGAGATCTGTGTCCCCCAACCGGTTTCCACTTCTCCGGTCAGGTTCTCTCTCTAGTAAGCCGACAACTCCAAGAAGCTCTCGTCCGACCACCCCAAATCAAAGCCGGTCAACCACCCCAAACCCATCTTTGGGAAGACAATCGGTGAGGCCTTATTTTCTCTTATGCTCATCTGTCAACTCACCAAACTAAAGAGAGTAAAAAGCTTGTATGTTTGCTTAAATGTTACAGTATATCTCTGAACCTCGAAAATCTGCTTCAATGCGGATTCGTGTTGGAAAAGAAAGCCCTAAAGAGAGCGATCAATACCCGAGCAGAAGTAAACGCCTGCTTAAAGCTTTGCTCAGTCGACGGAAGTCGAAGAAAGATGACATGTTATATACTTATTTGGATGAATATTAATGGAGATCAAAGGCAAGTTGAGAAGTGCCATCCATTCCTTAATCACCCTTTTGCGGGAGATCTATTGAAAGAGTTGTAATTTCTTACCATTTTGTTTCCTCAGTATTCAGTTTAATAGTTTAATTTTACCATATTTTATTACAAGTGTAATTTATAAGAAACATGCCTATCAATCAATATCTGTGCATTCATTACATCTTCAGCTTAGACTATGTTTACCGTTAACAAAAAGGTATATCAATCTATTATCTACAAAAAATAGTCATTTTCTTCAGAAAAATTGGGCTGTGACAGATTATGTTTCTATTAGAAGGTTTTGGAAAATGTAACTATATCAGTCCTTAGCAAAAATTTCAATTTATCTTAGTCTTAATGGTAAGGATATCAACAAACGCGATTTATGATGCATTGAATAATCTTGCTTCGACGGTCTTAAAAAGCATCCAAATGAAAGATCATGAATCGAAACTTTTACCTTGTAAGATTTCGATTCATAATGAATAAAATACAAAATAATAATAATAATAATAATAATAATAATAATAAAAATAAAATGACACACTTAAGATTGGAGGGGGTCGATGTTTCTGACAAATACCATCCAACATTTAAGTAGATAACTTTAAAAAGTGGGAGAAAAATTATGATGATAAATGTTTGGTGTAGTTACAACTTAATCGTGTTAGATAGATTTAATGAATTTGGACTTTTTTTCATTTTCAGGTAGTGAGAGTTAATGAGTACGTTTTTTTTTTCAATTTTAATCTAATTATATTTGTGGGGTTTTCAGTTTTTTTCTTGGTTATTAAGTGAGAGGTACAAATTAATTTATAAATATAAAGTAATATAATAGCAAAGTGAAAAAGTCAAAATTGAACAAATTTTTAATCTACACCATTGATTTTAATTACTAATCATTTTTTAATCTTATCAATTCATCACATTATTTAATCTCATCCATTCATCACATTTTTTATTAGATCTTGGCCATTAATTTTTTTTCATAATAATGATACTTTATTTAAAATAATTCCTTATATGTGTGCTGAATATTATTTTTTTACATCTTAATAATTTTAAATGACTATTTATAATCAATGGATATTGATAAATGGGTTTGGACGGGTATGAGTATCATAATATATTTTTTTAATGAAACGGGTACGAATATGAGTAGTTTATATTTAAATGTATACGAGTACTTAACAATTAATTCATTATTAAATTATTTTCTTCATTATTAATAATTTTGAATTAATATTATTGATCCTAACATTTTAATAATTTTAAATGGGTATGCGTAATCAACGAGTATTAATAAACGGGTTTGGGATATGTATGATTATCATAATATATTTTTTTTAATGAAACATGTACGAATATGAGTAATTTATATTTAAATGGATACGAATACGTACGGATACCCCTATAGTGAATATCATACCCTCTATCATCCATAACAACTGCTGATTGTACATTAAAGTATTATATCTCTCAAACTATACCCCTATAAACCACAACATACCTCTATACCGATTTTTCACAAGTTAATACGGGTATTAATAAAAGACTTTGGGACAGATACAAATATTGTAATGAATTTTTAAAATATTAATTTTTAAATGATATTTATTTATACATGGGTACGAATATTACGAAATAAGCAAGTACCTAACATAATTAATAAATATAATTATTTATTATGTTCAAAAAATATAATTATTTTATAAAAACGCTTAATATTTACAACTACTTTCTTTCATTATATATTTAAAATACACCTTTGCTTAATCTTCTTACTGCTAAAAAAGAAACATCTCAGCATGGATTGAAGGATTGCTGTATATAAAAATTTCAATTCATATAAATTCTATGTGAAGATATACTTATTTTATAAAAATGTGTGACTGTGCAACGTATGGAACGGGTATAACTAAACGTGTATACTTATAATTATACATGCTATAATAATAGAACTGATATACTTTTATCCAGTAGTTTAAGACATAATGTCCCCCGAGGATTTAATATTTATCGGCAGGGTTTTGTTTACCCCTGTGGTTTATGTTATACTTTTATCCAATAGTTTAGGGTATAATGTTCGCCGAGTGTTTAATATATATCAATAGGATAATATATTTAAATTCAGATAAATTTTAAGTTAAGATATAATACTTATTTCATAAAAACACATAATCGTGCAACACTTTAGATTTAAATAACATCAGAATTTCTTTCATCCCATGCAATGCACGAGTTCAAACGCTAGTATGATTAATGCAATTTCAAATGATTGACAAAATTGAACGATTATTCGTAGTTTTGAACTTACACCTCATGCACACGCCACGTCCTCTTGCCACCAAATCAAAATGTCATATTTAATTAGGATACTGCATGCAAATTTCTTGAACTTCCCCTACTTGTGTAAATTTTGGAATCAAAACAAGTAGAATATATCTTATTGAAAATTGAGACTAATATCAAATAACAGATGTTATTATTATTATTATTATTATTATTATTATTAAATAATAGAACACATAAGATATGATTTTATCAAATAATTTTAACATATATTCATAAATAAATAGTGATTTCTTTAAATTAGAATACGTACTTGGGCTTACTCTTGGGCTAGACCGAAATTCTTTAGGCCCAATAAAATTATTAGTCGGCGTAATTGGATAGCCACTACTATAAGAAGATAAACCCTAGCTTCTCTCTACTCCATTTGCTGTGAGGTTCTCCCGCCGACTCGTTCTGTAGAGATCTCTCACATCGCTCCATTCAGAAAAGATGGTAATTTTTCTTTGATTTGTCGTAATTTCTAATGTTTTTTTCCTGTTACACATTGGATTGTTGTGTTCCGTTGCGAATTTCCTTTTATTTTTCGATCAATTATTAACAATTGTTGATTGTAATAGGTTCTTTCAAACGATTACGATCTGCTTAACCCACCGGCGGAGCTTGAGAAAAGGAAGCACAAGCTCAAGCGTCTCGTACAGTCACCCAACTCTTTCTTTATGGATGTCAAGTGTCAGGGATGCTTCAACATGTACGTTGTTGTTATTATTCTTCTTCTATATTCTGTTATTTTTTTGGTATGTGTTGATTTGAATTATCGAATTATGAAATGTAAGCAAGCTTTTTTTTTTTTTTTTTTTTTTTTTTTTTTTATCTTTCTGTGATTGCCATGATAGTTTAATAGAATAAACTGCCCATAGATAATGATCGATTTTCATAATTAAAAATTTATAATCTTTTTTTGTAACAATAATACCCGACACACCACAAATATATGTAGTGAAGGTAGTGAACTTTTGAGTGCCCTTTTGGAAAATAATGAATGAGATTGCTTTGAATTTCTCTTGGAGATTTAGAACATGAATCTGAAGTGGTTATCCCATACCTTGATCAATTAAAGTAGAGATTTATTGACCTAGAGGAAGCACTGTAAGCATCATGTGGAGTGTAATTTAGTGTGAACAATATCTAATTTAGTGGCTGATTTCGAAATGAAATTGAAGATGTTGCCCATGATTTATCTATCCGTAGTTTATCATCTTCTTTGAACTATAATTCCGATCTTATAGAGTCAATCAAAAAATATAATAAGAAAGACTCATCTTTTGTCTTTAAATAAATTATTGTTTGAAATAAGTTTTTTTTTGTTTTTGTTTTTGGTTGATCTGTGTGTGTGCAATCTTAATGAGTTAACCATAAAATAGAACGAAAAAGATCCATCAGTCGTCTTTTAATTAATCGTTGTGTGAAATGAGTATTGTTTTGTTGATGTTTGTATGTGCAGAACCACGGTATTCAGTCATTCACAGACTGTTGTGGTGTGTGGCAACTGCCAGACAGTGCTCTGCCAGCCCACTGGTGGTCGTGCTAGGCTCACAGAGGGCTGCTCCTTCAGAAGAAAAGGCGATTGATGTGCTCGACATGCTGTGTTCTGCATTCCATAGAAAGTGAAGATGATTGTTAAATATTGAGTGAGAATGTGAGACAGGTGTTTTGTTTAATGTTTTGGTTTTTCAAATGTCTCTTGAAGATTTGTTGGACTTGGTAGTTCTAGTGAAATGTTATGGTAATGGATCTGTCTTACTGAAAATTTTGAAGTATATTGTTGTTTACTTCTGTGATACATTTGTCTTCGGACCAAGTTATGAATGATGTTCATGATATTGTCCAATCTCCTTAATATTTTTTAAATGCATTGCATAGATGAATGATGATCTCACCATGAAGGGTATATTGAATTTGATAAGGTGATTGAAATTAGGTTTATGTTGAATGCTGCGTTTGCTCACTTTAATGCACTGATTGTTGCCCACAATGTGTTAAATAAATGTCTTCCCCATAAACCATTGAACATGACAGAAGTATGAGCCTTACAGTTTAAATTATACAACATAATGTTTTACATACAGTAATGAAAGAGTCGAGTTTGATTCGAATAAATGTAAATCTGGAGAAGCAAATGGGTATGCAAGAATCTCAATACAACTATACTAGAAAAATAAAAGAAAAAGAATCAGAGCACCATGCACTTCAGAAATGGTCAAGCCATATTTCCTTCACCAAATTCTTCAATGGCCTTGGTTGCAAGTTTAAGAACATAAACAAAGGCTCTGTATGATGCGCGAAGAAATCTCGATTCAACTACCTCGAAATTCTTGGAAATATACCAGGCAAAGTGAGGAGAAATTGATCCCAACTTCTGAGAACTTGATTCCTACTTCTTATTGAGTGAAAGCTTATGAAGAGCTTGCATGACACTTTCAAAACGGACAGTCAAGCATCTTCCAACGAATTTAAACATAAAACAAATGTACACAGATAGCTTCCTGTTAGAGACAGACATATCCATTCACCTTATGTAGCTGCAACTGCTTATTGCAGAGAGAGAATTCAACAGAAAAATCCACTCTCACCAAAAATATGAAACCATGTTAATAATTGTTCTCGAATCTTCCTTATTCCACAAACCCTTATTTGCAAAATACTAATTTGGGTTTGATTGATATTACATCCAATTTATTTTCAGGCGAACAAGCATAATAGAATACTACTCCTTTGGTATATTCTTTTTGTCCCACCTTCAGACCTCCTATATATATTTGCATCATTTGTTTACATTATCGAAGCATATTCATCAACCCAACTTTCTTCTATCATGTTGGTGGCTCAGCTGCAGCTCCTCCACCTACGCCACCATGTTGGGGCAAGGCAAGAGAACTTCTGAAAAGCTTCGATACAGATCATCATCATAAGATATACATGTAAGTGTATTCTCTCTCTATATATTCTAGAGTTGTTTTTCTGTTGAACTTTTCAGTTGTCATATTTGGTTTTCTTTTATTTCTTCAACTGAAATACGTTTTGTGAAATTAAACTTGAATCTTTCCACCCTTTATTATATAAAAGATCAAAGAATTTTATCCATTTTCTCATGATGAATCTTGCCTTCCCTCTCAAGTCGCATAAGGTTTCTGTAGTAATTACACGCAAGGAGATAAAAATTAATAATAGAGTAATTAGCTAAGTCTGGTATGCAAGAACCAAAATAATTTTATGAAGAAAGTTTACATTTGTACCAGAGTTTTTATGATATACACCACATTCACAAGCATTTAATGCATAAAATACAACGTATGTAAATCATGCAGGTGGGTGCATACATGAAAAACCCTTTGTGAATATCAATGGCCTTATCTCTATTTTAAATTAAAAGAAAGATGCCTTCCGATTGCACTTCATCAGCAGGCTTCACTTCTGCACAACTTCCTTCCTTGTTTAATCCGAAACAGAGTTTCCAGTGATGCCTCAAAGAATTGTTTAGCAATCCGCGGTTAGAATCGACGTTACTCTGCTCTGTACACAGTGGTGCCAAGATTGGAGCACCTGTTAGGTGATAGTTAAGCAAAAACTATCCCTGCACATAGACAAAAAACATGATACTTAAAAAGTTGAAACTGGCAGGTTATAAGGTGTTTTCGAAGATAGTTATAGTGAGTAGAGTGGTAAGAGTAGAATTACCAGCGGAGCAAGGTGGATTAATGTTATAGCTTAGGTAAGAGTTGGTCCTACTTTCACTGGTTTGAGCCTTCCTACACCTCGTCGTACGTGGTCAATGGCTAACATAAACAATCCAAAAAAGAATGTTAGGAAAATATGTAGCTTCTCTACACTCTCAATAATGAAAGATGAACTGATTGCTCTCCATACTGATATCCGAGAAGATTTACTTCCTGAAAACAAGAATAGAAAGGAGGTAAGTTTTGTTGAGTTTTTATGAGAGTCTGTAAGCAAACGTCTATGACAGTTCAAATGAGACGATGAACTATAGATATAACAATAAAGAAATGAACAGAGTTTTCTTCGTAGAAATTCATGATTTTTGGAACAATAGACCAGACACCAACATTTTTCTTGGGTCGTAGTCACGGTTGTTACATTAAAGAATCATGCATAATACTTACAGCTACAGCAAGCCGTTACCTAAAGTGTCAACTACTGTTTAAACTGACTACATCCCAGGTTAACTATATGTACATTTTTGCATTGGATAACCCTAAAAGCTCATGAAAAAAAGGCTGTGAACTTTTGAGGTCCCTTTCAGATGAGTTGTAAAGCTTTGGTTGTCTCTAGGAGATTTAGACCAGTAATGCACAAATCTGAAGCAGTTGCATATAGGAAGCACTCACCGCCGCATTTAATTGATAAATTTGTCCAGTCATATGGATTTGTCATACTTCTCGCCGCCATCATCAACTCCACAAGAGCTTTGTTGACCTGGTGTTTTATTGGAGGAAACTGTGTAAGCATCACGCTTTGAGAGTATTCCAGTATTTTTCCAATAAGTTATAGTCAGTTTCAGTCTTTCTCGAGTCAAGACTCTTATTTTCCTCAATTTGTGATGTTGATCAGAAATATGTAGTTTTACCCTCTTAAGCTGTCTAAATGATCCTTGATGAAAGAGTGATTGTAATATCAAATATGATAATGCAGATTACAAGTTAAATCTTGTCATTCCAGTTTAAGTTAATTGACATTTCTGAATCAACTCTTTTCAAAATCTGGTGGCTATACCTCTTCAGTTCTCTCATGGCTTACTAGATGTCCACCATTAAGGTCAACCATTCTTGCAGATGGATATAATCTCTCTGCAAGTCGTTTCGCATGACATATCTGAGCAATCACGTCATGTCTACACCAAGAAAATTGATAGTCAGCCACTTTAAAGACATTACTTGTGATCAATGAGAAAACTCAGAGGTAGGAGGTAGGCCATCGGTTCATTATACCCTACACCCGGTGTTATGTTACCACACCTCCAAACAAGTCACACACACATTTGGCCGTGTAATATAGGCCTGCGACTTGCATTAATATGTGGCACAATGGTGGATACTAATCCACTGTGTAGGATGTAATACAACTTCACCCAGCAACTTCCATATTAGGATACCTGCCGTGAATAACTGATACAGGAAATCCAGCCATCCGAATACTTTCTAGCTGTTTTCTTGACATGTTATGAGTCCAACAAGCATTAATCTGACCATCAAATCCGTTTTTTGACTGCATACCAGATGATGATATGCCTTTTACGTATTCCTGCAGGTTAGAGCCATTAGGTTAATAACCCCTAAATGAAGTAAATAGATTAAATCTTAACTAGGTCTTCACTCTTCAATCATATATTGAAAATTATGACAATTCAAGGCAAAAATATCTTAATTATGCTAGAAGAAATAGATAATCAGGATTTAGTTCTCAAATTTGGAATTCTTACAGTTCCTTACTTGGTATAAAATTGATCTTCTGGTCATTTTTCCGACGTACTCTTCAAGATATTCCTGGATGAAAGTAGTGTTAGCACAGGAAAAAAATAGAAAAGAATTCTAAGGCTATTGCATGAACTAGAAAAAAAAACCTGGGAGTAGTGGGTATCTAAATCAACAGCTGCTCTCTGTTCAGGAGTTCTTGCCCTCAGAAATCGCATTGCAATCGAAAAAGTTTGACGGTCAAACTGAAGTGAGTAAGAAAGATAACATGAGAACAAGGAAGATGCATTCACCATTTCATGTCACACAGATTCAAAATAGAAATGACAGACATTTTTCTCGATTTTATCCATCTGATACAACTGGTTTAGCATATATGTTTCCTATAAGTAAGTGTTCAGAGTTCATACCTTTGGTATGCAATCATAACCTCCACCAGTTACATTCAACAACGCTAAAGACAAAATTCTTTCAGGAACCATTGCAGCAAGCTTACAAGCAATCATACCACCTGTTTATTAAGAAATTTATCAGGTCATTGAACGATGGAATCAACTCGAAGACATGGTGCAACACCAGTTCACCAGATAAGAAGTTCACAATAGCATTCCTAGTGATGGGGAAAAGGGTTATCAATCAAGCTTTTGCAAGCAAACATGAAGCACCCTCTTGAGATAATTTAAAACCATTTAAAGTTCATCATTATTCAAGAATTTAAGTCAATCAATCATACCAACTAGAAATTAAAAATCGAAGACTCACCCATTGAATGGCCAAAAACATGAGCCCTTTTCCACCCCAAATGATCCATTAGAGCTATTGCATCTTTTGCCATTATACTCGTCCTGCCAAGGGTAGCCATAACATTAATCAGATTAATTGAGTCTCCCTCTGTAATCACTGAATGCATGATCTCCATTGCAAGACTTGAAAATTTCGAACATTAATTTTCTCAACTAAACCCAAAATACCAAGTAAGGTCTAATGAGAATTTATTAATCACGAAAGTAAAAATTGTAAAATTTGTAGATGTGAAAGAAGAAATGGATTGAGAAATGGTAAAACTCACGTATGACTTTTTGGTGGGAACAGAGCTCTGACCCACTCCACGATTATCAAAAGCACAAACCTCCACGCCGGAAACTCCTCCGCCACTCCCATCGTCCGTCGGCGATTCATCGTCGTTCGGGGTCACCGTTCCGGCCAGACCCTTAATCTGTGGGCCCCATGAATCGTGGGTCCCAGCCAATCCTGAAGATCATCACCAATGTCAATTCAATCCAGAATCCATTCCTAAAACAGAGTAACATCGTGGGGAAAAAAAAGGTCTCTTGATCACGAAAATCATGGTACCAATCCAGAAAAATAAAAAACGAAATGCGTGCATTTACCGATTATCATAAGAATTTTTACAGGTCCTTTGCCGTAAGTTCTATAAAAAATCTTGACTCCGTTGTTGCCATTTTTAACCTCTCCATCTTTGTTTTGATACCTACCCACGTCGCAAAACGGCATTTTTCCCTAATGTGCGTACTTTTGTTTGTAGCAAATTCTGGATTCTAGAGAGAGATGAAGAGAAGGAGAGAGAGAGAAGAGGGAAATGAGCAGGTTTTTATCTGTATCAGCTGGTTTTCAAAGATTGAAGGATGAAAGAAGAGAAAGATCGCATGATTGAATGCATTGGTTGCTATATATATAGAGTGAGGCTCTTGTGCACCCCGTGCGCCTTTACAATTTTCATGCCCCTTTACAATTTAAACCCCTAGCAATACATAGATTTAAATAGGATTGGAGGGGAGGATTGTGTTCACATGGGGACACGGAACATCTTTCCGTGTCCCCGGGCGAGCTTTTGCCATATATATATATCACACGCCTCCCATGTGCTGTTATTTGATTTATTTATTCTTTTATTTGTTTTTTTTTTAATTATTTTATTTTAGTATTCTGTATCCACGAATATTGTCAAAACAGTTACTCAGAGGTCTATGAATTCATGGGTAGTTGAAGACCCATTTTTTGGAATAGATACTAGTGTTTATAAAAAGGAATAAGAATTCCAGATCCCATACATGTTTCAGCGGGTCTTATTGTAACTGGTTTGTCTGGAAATATACGGATCCATATTTTTCCACCGCGGCGTGTATTTCATGTCATTGCTCGTCGACCTGCTTCGATTTGTCTAGATGTGATCCAAGCAGGTTCAAGTGCGTGAAGAGCATATTTACCGAAACAAATATGATTATCTCGATAAGATATTCACTTCATTCGTCCTTTATGTTGTTTATGAATCTAGTTCTTTTGGGGTTATAGTTGATGGTTTTTTCGAAATTCCATGAGTAATTTAAATTGAAAATAAAAAGCTAAAAAAGAAGAAGAAGAAGAAATAGTGGTTCAGGTCAATCTACTTAAACAGCAGTTGTGATTTGTTATTTTTGCATAATATCTATATATTATTGATTCATTATTTTTGGAATTATATGCAAGTAAAACATAGACAAACCTTAGTATTACTATAATCTTATCGTACAAATACTTGTTATTTGATTAAAACTTAAAAGGGGTGGTCAAAGTAGATGATGTTATAGAATTTGAAAATTAATTAAAATTGAAATTATACATTATTTTATTTAACTTATAAATAAGCTGGAGTTTGAATCTAATTAAATTAGATCAAATTCAATAGTCCATTGCATTGATTAATATATTTAACTTCAGATTAAAATTCAAATATTTCAAAATTAAGTTCTTATATTAGCCATTACAGTTTTTATAGAATCATAATGATGTCATTCAGACAGAATGTAGGAATGACC
This sequence comes from Pogostemon cablin, assembly GCA_023678885.1. Taxonomy (NCBI): domain Eukaryota; kingdom Viridiplantae; phylum Streptophyta; class Magnoliopsida; order Lamiales; family Lamiaceae; genus Pogostemon; species Pogostemon cablin. Next base: position 31,638,867 of record CM042995.1, read on the forward strand.
TCTAAAATCCAGTAAATTTGATGAAGAGTAATGGAGTTTATAATATACGAATCGGTTAATCAGATTTATAAATTAGTAAATTTGATGAAGAGTAATGGAGTATATAATATACGAATCGGTTAATCAGATTTATAAATTAGAGAAAAGGAAAAGAAAAGAAAAGGAAAAGTAGAAGATATATTTGTAATGAGATGTGGGTATGCTACCGTATTGGGTACGTGGCGGATAAGGAGTGGACTGTGATCGATTGGGTTGGATGGTCGGCTTTGGACAGCTACATTTTTTTTTATGTTTAAATTCTAAAATGATTTATAGCCCCACCGGCCATGCCCACTCCCTTCTAAAAGAAAAGGGCATGCAAAACATGGCTGATCTACCTAAATCTGAATCACTACATTTTAAATGTATTTTTGTTTACATGGTTAATAGATTTAACATAATTATTAATTTATTACTCGTAGCATCTGGCAATATAAGCTGTTAATGAATTATGTGTGATATGATTGGTTGAGCGTGTGGGACATCCACATTAAAAAAAAAGAAAAATAATTTTGTGCCTACGAAAAATCGTGTGGATTATGACACGATGCTGCTGACTCACTTGACCTCATCTAAAAAATGGTGCACCCCACTATTAGGGACCCTTAACCCCCCTTTTCCGGGGATTGGTGGAGAGAGATGTCTCACTGTTAAATTTGTGCTTGTAAGGGGCCAAATTCATGCCAAAGACAAGATTCGAACCTTTACTCTGCAGCAACCAAGCTCAATTGGAAGGTCTTTCCACCTCCCTTTCTACCACTTGCTATGCCCTGTGGCCACTTGACCTCATCTTATTTACACGCACCGATGCTCATTCAAATCCACTATTTTACGTTAGTTTTGGATTTAAGTATAGATCACATCAACTTTAAAATATTTCCTAAATCGTCCCACATACTACATACTCCGGAATGTTTTCCACTTTAGATTACATTTTCTGGAATCATCCTATATGCCCTCTCTTTTCTTTTGTGATTTTTGAAATACATTAAAAATATTATTATTTAATGTATAGTGGATAGTTGTATTAATGAGTGTGTAGACTTCATATTTTAATTGGATAAGTGGGTATGTATAGGTTCAATGTGTAAAAAGAAAAAGAGATTGACGAAGAAAAAAATAGATTCTTTAAAGGGCAGAGTATATATATACAAAATAATGCGGGAGGAAGTATAATCTTTTATTAAAATATTATCTTCATTTCCTTCGTCAAAGTCCGTGTGACATTCAGAGTTCAGACAAGTAATTTCCAAGTGATTTTTATGGTGTTAGATCAAATTGGGATTAGAATATGTAGATGTCAAGTATTGAATCGAAAATAAAAAGTTCTTTTAAACTCAGAAGCATAAATAATTTTAGGACAATTGTAAACCATAATTTTATCCTACTCTGTATCACAGGTGTTGTTCATTTTCCCTTTTCCACATGTCTCAAAATGTATACCTGCAGTCTAGCCGAGTTTAGAATAAGTGGCGTTATAAAATATAAAGTACAAGGCATTGAGTTGCAACACCTAATGAATAGTCTTCACATAAACATTTTAAATACCACCGTACTTTGCAAACACATTTCTTTCTACAATGAACTCATAATATGTAATCAATGTCACGATTCCTCAACGGTAATTTCAAAGGTGGGAGCTTCAGCATCATGATGGAGCAACGGTATAGAATCAGTGGTAAATGTGCTCAAACTTTGATCCATATCTATTACAACTTGGGATGATTGAGCAGGGCATTTTGGAATTTGCAATTGTTCAATCTCAGCTTCCAACATTTCCATCACTTTATTCATTGAAGGCCGATCTTCTGGTCTCATCTGAATGCACCACAATGCAACTATTGTCATCTTACGACCAAATTTCCTTGCACCCTCCTCATCTTCATCGATTTCCTCATTGGGTTTTCCAAACTCAACGTCCTTGCCTTGATCAAGACATCCATATATCCAATCTGGAAAATACTGACTAGAATTTTTGTTGTTTCCTTTCAAGTCCCTCTTTAAGCCCACCATCTCGATCAACAACATTCCAAAACTATAGACATCAGCTTTGTAAGAGACTATCCCAAAACCTCTGTTGATGAGTTCAGGAGCCACATAGCCTATGGTTCCTCTAGCTGCAGTCATGCTCACTGTATTTTTATCCGTAGAGCAGAATTTTGCCAGACCAAAATCCGAGATTTTGGGTATGAAATTGTCATCAAGGAGTATATTATGAGGCTTGATGTCAAAATGCAAGATCTGAATATCACACCCTCGGTGCAAATACTCAATTCCTCGAGCCACACCAACTGCAATCTTGTACTTCATCTCCCAGTTCAAGCAATTCGTCTTGCCTTCACTAAAGATGTACTTATCAAGGGATCCATTAGGCATGAAGTCGTATACGATGGCGCGCTTGGCTCTTTCAGCACAATATCCAACAAGTTTGACAACGTTAACATGATGTATCCTTCCAATGGTTGCTATTTCATTCATGAAATCTTGGTCGTTCGCCCTTAGCTTTCCGAGTAGTTTCACTGCCACATGGTGGCCACTCTGAAGTCTTCCTTTATAAACCATACCGTATCCTCCTTGGCCTAATTTCTGTTGGAAACCTCTAGTCATCTTCTTTATATCAGAATATGAGTACCTGACTGGCAGGAGTTTGTTGTCGCTTCGCAGGAAATCTTCTATTGCGTCGTACATGGACAGACGCCTCCTTCGGAACTTGCGAATCATAAACCCCACAGCGCAAGGAAACAGGATAAAATTCTTTAAAGCAAAGAAGGTCCCTAAAGAAAACAGTAAATACAGAAGGTGTGCTAGATGAGTAGATCACAACTTGGAACCAATTACATAAATTAAGAGTGCTCACCTGCTTTTAACAGAAGTTCGGTGAGTAAATGCCGTGGAACTGCAAGTACATTATAAGTGAGAGGAAGTAAAACGAAAACCCTGTCTTCCCTTGTTTAAACTGTGCACTCAACACAGTAGTGTAAGAATTCTTACAGTTTCCATCAGGGCTGAAAGATGGTCCCCAGAAATCCAATTCGAAGTAACGTAATCTGCTGAGACATATGTATTGTATGGTGATGATTATTGCAAACGGCATGTTTGTTACCCCTAAAAGGACGACCACTGCATCAAGTGTTGTTGACAATGTTAATACACTCTCAATCAGCACATAGAGACGATATTGATACAAGTTATTAGGAGCTTACCTATGATAAACGTGGCAGTGATGATCATTACATCCTTTGGTACATCACAAGTGGCAAAATGGTCTATGCCAACATAACAATATGATATTTTTGTGCACTTGGAACAGGGATACATGAACCAAGAGAGTTCAAAGCCGTAGAGCAGAGAGTTGTGGATGTGTGAAAGCGAGATATCCGTAAAATTCCAGGATGTCATGACAATGAGGTCAATTCTGCAGGTGTATGGTACATCGGAGGCGGTCATGTGGCCGGGGTTTATGTAGGCAGCTCTGCTGGTGTTGGAGGCACAATAAGCAGGTAGTTCTGTGAAGAGGAAAGAGTTGTTCAAAGGATGGGGGCAGCTCATCAAATTAATTGGCAAAGCTGTCTCATCGTTGACGCGACTGTAATGTCCTTTCCTCCGGGTGCTGTAAGGGTAACCAGAAAGGCTGAAGTTGTGTCGGTATGCAGAATAGGTGGGGAAAGAGCAGACGTTACTGCTGTAGATGGAGTAATCAACTAGCCTGATGGTGAAGTTGTTATAGTTGATTGCCTTTACTCTGTATCTGTGGGAATTGAGATGCAGTAAAGTGACATTGTTTTCGCATTCCAATTCATAGTCGGGATAGCCACAGTGTTTTGGATCATCCTTGAGTCGGAATGGGGGGCTGATATCGCGGATGATGCCACAGGATGAAGGCCTACAATCATGTGCAACTATTGTTTGAATTAGGGAAACTAGCAGAAGAATGAAGAAAGATAAAGGTTTAAGGAGGAGGATTTCAGTGATTTTCATCACCATTCAAAGACGATCCAGGTTAAGGGAAACCAGGTTCTATTTCATCAAACTCTATTAATTAGCAGTAGGGTATGGCCATGTCTGAAACCGACATGCATGTCAAGTATATGTACACGTAGCAATATTGACCGACTTATTTATATACGCCACTTTATCATTCATTCATGCACCACACAGCACATATGCTCCAATACTACATCCATCTTAGAATCAATGCATTGTTTATCTTGAAATCATATTTTAATAATGGTTAGTCATTAATTCGCGGATCTATCCGTCTCACGACTCTGTCACATAGGCTCCATCTCACGAGATATTAATTTGTCTTGAGGTAAATGTGCCTTTTAATTAGAAAATTAAACATATATGTACTTTAAATATGAGAACTGCCTAAATGGTAATTAATTACTTGGAAAAGATGCTAGTCCTCTCTTAAATTAAAGCATAAGGAAAGAATGGTCAAGGATTTTTGGAGGAGTATAGTAGAATCCAAATCGACTTTTGTAAGCTTCAGACGACTTATATGGTCCAAGTAATTGATGTTTCATTGGCATTAAATCGGATTTTCATTACTTAGGTATTCATTTTACTGATGTAATGCTCACAAAACATCAGAGATGAATTTTAGAGTTAATAATAAAAAATGGAGAGAAAGAAACATCTGAGGATATACATATCTTGTAAGAATTAAATGGGGTTGTTAACAAAAGTGTGGGAGATGGAACATCACTAGAAGAGACTTGTAAGGAGACTAGCTTGTGTGATCTGCATGATTAAAATAATTGACACACACTTGTTTTACAATAAACTCATCACAAATATTGTTACAAGCAGCTTTCATTATTCTTCAACGGTAATTTCAAAAGTGGGCGTAGCAGCATCATGATGGAGCAATGATACAGAATCAGTTGAATATGTGCTCAAACTATGATCCATATCTATTGCAACTTGGGACAATTGAGTGGGACGCTCTGGAGTTCGCAGGTGTTCAATTTCAGCTTCCAACATTTCCATCACTTTATTCATTGAAGGCCGATCTTCTGGTCTCATCTGAATGCACCACAATGCAGTTATTGCCATCTTACGACCTATTTTCCTTGCACTGTCGTCACCCTCATCGATGGAATTTCCAAATTCAATGTACTTGCCTTGATCAAGACATCCATAAATCCAATCCGGAAAATACTGACTACAACTTTGGTTGCTCCCCTTCAAGTCCTTTTTTATGCCCGCCATTTCTATCAATAACATTCCAAAACTATAGACGTCAGCTTTATAAGAGACTCGACCAAAACCTCTGTTGATGAGTTCAGGAGCAACGTAGCCTATGGTTCCTCTAGCTGCAGTCATGGTAACTGTATTTTTATCTGTAGAGCAGAATTTGGCCAGACCAAAATCTGAGATTTTTGGTATAAAATTGTCATCAAGGAGTATATTATGAGGCTTTATGTCAAAATGCAGGATCTGAATATCACACCCTCGGTGCAAGTACTCAATTCCTCGAGCCACTCCAACTGCAATCTTATACTTCATCTCCCAGCTCAAACAATTCGTTTTGCATGGACCAAGGATGTATTTATCGAGGGATCCATTAGGCATGAAATCATATACAAGGGCGCGCTTGGATCTTTCAGCACAATATCCAACCAGTGTGACCACATTAACATGATGGATCCTTCCGATTGTTGCAATTTCATTCATGAAATCTTGGTCGTTCGCCCTAAGCTTTCCAAGTAGTTTAATTGCCACATGGTGGCCACTCCGAAGTCTTCCTTTGTAAACCATACCGTATCCTCCTTGGCCTATTTTTTCTTGGAAACCTCTAGTCATCTTCTTTATATCAGAATAGGAGTACCTGATAGGCATGAGTTTGTTGTCACTTTGTAGGAAGTCTTCAATTGCATCATACATGGACAGACGCCTCCTTCGGAACTTGCGAATCATAAAACCCACAGAACAAGGAAATAGTATGAATTTCTTTATTGCACAGATGATCCCTGAAGAAAATATGTAGTAAATTGAAATAGTGTGCTCCATAAGTAGATGACAACATCAATTTACTGTTGGCAACATAAATTAAAGAGTGTGCACCTGCGTAAATCAGAAAATTTAGTAGATAAGATGGAACTGCAAGTACATGAGAAGATGAGAAGTAAAGTTAGTGGTTTCTCCTCCCTGCTTTAAATTATGCACACAACACAACGAGTATAAGAATTCTTACTGTCTTCAGCGGAGGTGATGAACCATTCCAAGGGCACGATACGAATGAATACATATCCTTGAAAAAAGTGGGCGTATCCAATGATAAAGATTACTACAAATGGAATGTTTACTATCCCTAAAAACAGGGCAACTGCATGGAATGTTGTTGATAATATTAGAAATTTTGTTTTGTAGCTCGACAGTAAGAAATAAAGGAAAAACTAAATCTGGAGTTATGATCAGATTGAAGAGAATGTTGATACATATATGTATAGCAGCATTGATTAATTTTTGAGGAGTGCACCTCACCTATGAGGGCCTAGGGAATGAGCGGTGTATTCCATGTTTTATCAATACAAGTGGGTGTATGGTCTTCGCCGACATAACAATATGATGTATATCTGCACTTGGAACAGGGATACCTGATCCAGGAGAGTTCAAAACCATAGAGCAGAGAGTGGTGGATTTCTGAAAGAGACACACTAGTATTCTTGAAATCCGTGAAATTCCAGGATGTGATGACAATTAGATCAATTCTGCACATGTACGGTAAATCAGAGGCATTCATGTGACCCACCTTTATGTACATAGTTGTGGTGGTGTTGGACTTGAGGGCACAATAAGAGGGTAATTCTGTGAAGAGGGAAGAGCAGTTCAAAGGATGGGAGCAGCTCATCAAATTAATTGGCAAAGCTACCTCATCAAACTCTTGATGATAGATGTAACTGGGAAATCCTTTCCGCCAGATGGAGTAAGGATAATCAAAAAGGCTGAATTCGTATGAATATGCAGAATAGTAGGGGAAAGAGCAGGTGTTATTGGTGTCCACAGAATCATGGGCCAGCCTGATGGTGAAGTTGTTGTAATTGATTGCCTTCACTCTGTATCTGTGGGAGTGCAGATACACCAAAGCCACATTATTTTGGCATTCTAACTCGTAGCCCGGATTGCCACAGTGTTCTGGATCATCATTGAGTCGGAAGGGGAAGCTGATATTGCCGATGATGCCACACGCGGACGGGCTACAGTTCATTGCTTGGTTTATGGCATCACATGATTGAATTTGAACCTGAACCAGGGAGATCAGGATCAGTAAAATCAAGAAAGATGAAGGTTTGAGGTTGAGGAGGCTCATCATCATTCACAGTTTCACACAACAATGGAATGGAAGGGAAACAACCAACGACCTTCACTATTTCAACACCCTATTTAATTTCTTCTCACCCACTGATGCTGATGGAGATGGACAACCCTCTCTTCTTCATCAACCATAACATGCTTCATTAACACTAACTTTTTTTCACTTAATCAAATATCTAATATCATCTTAAAAATTTATTCCAACGGTCCCATATTTACTTGCACTATTACTCTATATATAGAGTTTAAGAAAATTTGTTTTTATATCAACTTTATTGATTTTTGAAAGTGTTAGTAAGTATAGATCCTTGCATGTAGATTGGATGCATGTAATCAAGCATTACACATGGAGATAGATAATTGGTTGAGCCAACACAAGATCATAAGTGAAGATTGATGTGTTGGCATGAGTGTGAGCCATTGATTGTTTAATGCATAGAAGGTGAGATGGTGGTCAGTTTACAAGAAAGGAAGGGCAGCTGTTAGTTTGTTAGGTGGTTATCAGATTCCATCCAACAACCGAGAGCATGCATGCGTTCATCTCCTGTGCATATAAAACGTGATGAAGTAGATTAGGGTTTCAGAAGAGTGAAGATCATCTCCTTTAGTTGTATACATTCATCAATAAGATTCAAATCCTTTGAGAGTGGACGTAGGCTTTTGAAGCCGAACCACTATACTTTCTTTGTTGTTCTTTAATTCATTCATAAGTGTGAGTGTGTGATCATAAGCTTCAATCAATAGAGTGAAAACGTGAGTGTTTTGGTGAGGATCAATCATTTGAATCACAAGAAGTGGCGCCTTCTGTGGGAAAAGAAGTTGCTGCCATCTGATTGAAGAAGAAGATCACCATGGTTACAACAAAGTTCGATGTGGAGAAGTTTATAGAAAAGTCAGACTTCAGCTTGTGGCGTATGAAGATGGAGGCCATCCTCATTCAACAAGGTCTTTCAGATGCTATCAAACTGCTACCGGATAATCAAGCAGTGACGGTTGATGCAGTAGCACAAGCGGCAGAACAAGATCAGCAATCCAAGGCTCGAAGTGCCATCATTCTGTGTTTGGGAGATAAGGCCCTGAGGGAGATTGCAAAAGAAACCACAGCCAGAGGTATTTGGCAAAGGTTAGAAGAACTTTACATGGTTAAGACTCTTGCTAATAGATTGTATAAGAAACAGAAGTTGTATTAATTCAAGATTACAGAAAAGAAATCAATTCTTGGGCAGTTAGATGAGTTCAATAGGATAATTGATGATCTAGAGAATATAGATGTGGCTCTGCATACAGAGGATAAGGCTGTTATACTACTTTCTGCTCTTTCATCATCATTTGAAGGATTGAGGGACACATTGCTGTTTGGTAATAATGAAACAATAACTCTGGATCAAGTACAACTTGCCTTGAGAGCAAAAGTACTACACAAGAATCCAGATGTTCAGGTTAGTGGTGAAGTATTGGTTGCCAAGAAGCAGGGAAATTGGGTCAATAACAATAAGAAGATCAACTCTGATAAGAAGAAGCCTGATAAGCCTCAAGGTGTTCCAGCTGATGAAGATAGCAATAATTGCTTTCATTGTAATAAACCTGGACACTACAAAAAACAGTGCTTCAAATGGAAGGCCATGGTGGCCAAGAAGGTTGCAGAAAAGACTGGGAATCAGAAGAACCATGCAAATCAAGTAACTAACATTCAACCAAAGAAGGATGTTATTGAGGCATTGTCTGTGGTATCTGATTCTATTTCAGAAGAATGGGTGTTAGATTCTGGATGTACTTTCCACATGACATCCATTAAAGAATGGTTCAGTGAGCTAACTAAATGTAATGAGGGATCAGTTCTTTTAGGGAATGATCAAGCATGTAATACTGAAGGCATAGGTTCCATTAAGATGAAAATGTTTGATGGATCTGTCAAACTGCTGAATAAAGTGAGATATGTGCCTAGCTTAAGGAGAAACCTTATTTCTCTTGGTATGTTAGATACATTGGGATATGAAAGCATGCTTAAGAATGGAATCCTCACTGTCTTGAAAGAAACTACAGTTGTAATAAGAGGAATCAAGAAGAATGATTTGTATTTCCTCGAGGGATCTGTCATTACTGGGCAGATCAATGCATCACAAGAAAAGGATGAAGCACTGCTATGGCATGGGAGACTTACTCATGTAAGTGAAAGGGGGTTACAAGAATTGGCTAGACAAGATTTATTGAATCTTAGCTCATCTCTTGTGTTGGATCAGTGTGAGGCTTGCATACTTGGCAAGTTAAAAAGGAGTAAGTTTGGCCCTGCAGAGCACATCACTAAGTCAAGGTTAGAGTATATTCACTCAGATTTATGGGGACCATCCAAGACTACAACTATGGGAGGTGGAAGATATTTCATAACCTTCATTGATGACTACTCAAGAAAGTTGTGGGTAAGGATCTTAAAAACAAAAGATGAGGCACTGGCAGCATTCAAGACATGGCTTACTGAAGTTGAAAATCAGACAGAGTGCAAGCTTAAGTGTTTGAGGACTGACAATGGATTAGAATTTGTATCACAAGAGTTCAACAATTATTTTCAAGAGAAAGGTATCAAGAGGCACATGACTGTTCTAGGTACATCTCAACAAAATGGGGTGGCAGAAAGAATGAACCAAACTTTGCTTGAAAGGGTGAGGTGCTTGCTGAATAGTGGAGGATTCACTAAGGGGTTTTGAGGGGAGCTAGTAACTACTGCTGCTTACCTCATTAACTGTCACATCCCAAAATTTCATATATATAAATATAAAGTCTTTGTTGTTTAGGATATGACTAAATATTAATTTTTATCCATAATATAAATTCTTTAAGGTAGCGGAAGCTTACATGAAAGATATATAAAATATTTTTAACACTAATAACTAAGTCTCAAAGATGTGATTTAAAAGTGAAAATAAATCTAATGAAATTAATTTTGAACAATAATCATATTATTCAAAATAAAAAGACAACCTTTATTCAATAAATAGAATTTATAAAATATAAGAGATTAAATTTTTTAAAACGTCATTACATAAATTAAACTTGTTCAGTTATTCTATTTTCATACCAATAAACAATCACCACCCATCGCATTTCTCTACGTTCCATCTCTTAAACCTGAAATGATATGAAGTAATGGGATGAGCAAACCACAAGCTCAGTGGAGAAACATACTTGCCAGAATTATATACCACATGTAAATACCAAATAAGTAACATGAAATGTAGATGTAAATGTAAATGTACTGAATAAGATTTCTCAATTATTCAAGTAGTAAATGCCTCATTTATAAAGGTCAGGAGACCTATATGTATATACATGAACTCAAAGATATCACATAATAGTAGTTAATAGAGTCAAGTAAGTATTTCTCTACCTGTAATGAATGTCGTGGATGCATATGGATGTAATTGATTTTACTTGAATCCTTGTAATGTTGTCATCTAACATGAAATAAATTACTTTTAAAACATATCATTAAACGTCGTTTGAATTTTAAATAAATGAAATTGAATGATAAAGTAAAAGTAATTATGAGTAGAAATATTTTATAAGTTTGAAATATCACAATTGAATGGGAAGAAAATTCAAATTCAAATAGAATGTTAAACATACATGAATATTAATATTTAAATTTATAAATAGTAAAATAATAATAAAATCAGTACAAAACTTTACGTATACATACTAGACTTACATTAATACAACATACTTAAATTTTATTAAGTTTTAAGATGTATAACTATATGTTTCATATGTTCAAAACTGAAACTACAGAAGCTGGAATTTTTGACACGTTGTGATAAAACACGCGTATCTTAGAATATATAGATTGAAATCATTTAAAAATAATATATATTATACTAAATATATCAAAATATAATATATCCAAAAATCATAATTTTTGAAGATCAGTAGATAAGATTTTAATATTTTTAGAAGATGCATTAAGATTTACTTGAAACAGATTTTGAAGTTGTATAAAAATAATTATAAATAATTTATTCTTAACATTAACATGAAATTCCGATATAATATGTTAAATCATATATTATAACATATATATAAAAATTAGAATATTTGGGATAGTTTAAATATTTGTTTTGTAATTTAAAATAAGCATTAAACTAGAAATCAAACAAGACATACTGATAATATGAAATTCATATAAATTAATAAAGTGATCCAAATCAATTGAAATTATTTCAATATATTATTAAGATCACAAGTCAAGGTATATTCTAAAATTATGAAATTTAGACATCTTTAAATATGACTATAAAATTCATAAATATAAAACAACATACTTTTGATAGAACAATCAGAAGTTTTGTAAAATTAATATAAATTAATATAAACATAAATTAAATCTGAATATTTTATTGAGAATTATAAAATACACGATTTATGACATATCCGAAATTTAGTATATTTGGAAAACTATAACTATATAATTTGAATTTTCTAATCAAATACGCATACAAATTTCAGATTCTGCTGGCAGAAGTATAAAATTCATATAAAATAAAATATAGTTTCCAAAATCATGAAATTTTAAATATAAGTCCAAAACTAAACAATAAATGACATATTATAATTTCATGGTTATTGGAATTATATAAATATGAATTTAAAAGACTAATTTTGTAAGTAAGGATGACACTTTAAAATATACGTTGATGGAGTCAGAATAATCTTTGAATATGATTTTCTTGACTTCTATGGTTTGCCAAAGGAGAAACGATGAAGAAATACATTTCTTACTTTCTTTTTCTCTATTTTGTAAACCATAGCTTCTACGGTGCTGGAGAGGAATAAATTAAAAGACCAATATTTCTTTTTATATGATGGATAATTTGGGCTTTTAAATGGACTTTGACATAAAAGTAAATTTGGGCTTGGTTTGAATTCAAGAAAAATAAAAACTGAAAGGGAATTTAAAATTTAATACTTATAAAAAATTTGACTAAAAGTTTTAATGGGCTTTAAATAAAAACTGATATATATTTATCTTTATTTTAAAAGGAAATAAATAAATATATTTATATAAATATTCTGGATATTACAATCTACCCTACTTAAAATAATTTCGTCCTCGAAATTCAAAATATCATATGTAAAGAATGCTTGTATAAATAGATTTTATGCATTATTTTGAATGTAAAACTTTTAGTCTCCATTTGTAAATGTTTTAACTACAAAAATATAGGTTTTTATAAGTGGAAATAATAAAATTCACTTAAAATTTTAATGTAGTCAAGCTTGGTCTTCATGTAGAAATCAGAATAAATTGAATATGATGAATTGAAGCATTAAGAAAGACTTATATTGAAAATTGCAATCCTTGAAAATAAAACTCTTTAGTAGGATGTAAAATGAAATGATCTAGCATTTTAAAAGTGGACATGATGTGTGATGTGAATTTAAATATGATTAATAATTTATTTTTAAATTATTTTAAAATAAAAATAAAAATTAAACTTACATTATTAAAATAATGAAAACGTTCAACTCTTTCTTTCTAAAATAAAGCATATGAAGTTTTGTAAGTGAAATGTTTTAAAAAATAAGGAGTATTTTTAATGCCTCAAAATATATACAATGATAATTTAATAAAATATAAATTTGAGGTTAAATAAAAATATTTAAACATGAATATCTATTATATTTCAATTAAAAGAGACTATGAAACTTTTTTTTTATACATCAATTTATATAAAATGATGAAATCATAATTTTATTTTTTTAAAATGAAAAATTAGAAAAATATTCTAACATGCAAGCATTTATGAGAAAATTATAATTAACTTTCCTGTAATGACATGAATGAAATGTAGAAGGGTATAAATTTTGTAATTATCCTTTTGAAATACTTGAATCATGACATTAAAGTATCATATGCACGATATCGAATCTTAAAATGATATATATACACTTGAAAATATGTTCGTGTCATTATACTTAGAGCAATATATTTTTTTTAATAAAATAAATAATGAATATATAACTTAAAAAGAATTTATGAATGTATAAATAAATAAAGAGTTAACTTTACGGAAATATGTGTACATTGTAGCGAAGGAATAAACTCGATTTCTTTTAAAGTAATAATAATGAAACATTTAAAATAATATTTTGAAACTATTAGCTAGTTTTCTTTCTTCAAAGGTATTTGAAAATTTTGTTGATATAAAATACGAAATTTCACAATTAATTGTTGAGTAAATCAAAATTATGAACATTGACTTTTTCTGATAAGAAAATTTTTGAAAGATAAATGTAAAACTCTAATCTCATACTTCAAAAATTTTACAAATATGAGAAATGAATATGATTGTAGATTAAATTTTGTATTTAAAAAAATATTATTATTGCTATTTGAAAATGTTGACTTTATGAGAATTGTGAAATCATTTAAATTATGCCTTAAAAAATTATTTAAGTCTTTAAAGAGAGATTTCTTGAAGTTATAAAGTATTAGTAATTTTTGAAAAAGTTAAAGTAGTATATTGAACTTCAACATTTGTGTTAATTAAAATCAATAGAAAATTTTTGGATTCCAACTTGTAAACCTTATAACTTGAATTATTTAAATTGAAATCAAAGCAATTAAATAATTAATTAAAATAATGGATCTATATAAAAATATCTAATTCTAGACAAACTTTTTTTTTAAGTCTACTAATTACATTTAAACTTAAAAAAAATAGACCCTCCAATAAAATTTTAATTTGTGTATATATATATATATATATATATATATATATATATATATATATATATATATATATATATATATATATATATATATATATATATATATATATCAAATGACCATGTTTTTGAAATACAGGATTAAAATAAAATTTGAAACAATTAGACTAGATTAATTTAGAAAAGTAAAATTGTTAAATTTAGGAAAGTTTGAGATAACTGAAGATGATATTAAACTGAATATAATTTGAAGAATATACATGTTCAAAATATCTGGGTTAGTTAAAATTAAGAATGCATGACATGAAACAGGATTTGAAAAGATAAAAACATAAAACAAGAATTGAATGAAAACATATTTGTGGTCAGAAATTGAAGTGAGACTTCGCATTTAAAAATTAGAAGTCACTCATGAAATTTTTGTACATAGAGAGTAAGAGCCTCTAATTTGAATATTTTAAATAAGATTAATCAAAATAAAGAGATTGATGAATAATAAGATTTTCAATTGAGATATCCCAAGCGATCACTATCAATACAATGTAATATAAAATTTAATAAAAGAATTATTGGGGTGTGATAAAATGTTTCTATACTATTTAATATAATACTTTGTGTGAAACATGTATAAATATAAACTTATGAAGAAATAATTAATGTCCTCATTATATATATGAGGTTTGGTGTTTAAAGTAAAATCATAATATCATGATATGTTGACATGTAAATGTGCATGATGAAATCATGTCTTATATTTCATGTAATGAAAATGAAAATAAAAATTGTCAATATAAGTGTGTAACTTTGTCATACTGTCATTGAGATAAATGGATCTTGAAATGGTAAGTGTAATACACTTATTGATATATTGACAATATCATGCTTTGATTGGTAATTTAAAGTGAATGTAATATGTCATGCAGTGAATGAGGCATGAAATGTCACGTTTTAAATGATAAATTTAAATTGAATGAAGAATAAATAAAAACTTTAAATATGATGTATAAGGAATGTACCTGGTTGAGATGGGACGGCGAGACGGTGATGGGTGAATTAGTACATATTAATCTATTATAGAAATTTAATTAAATACTTCAAAAACATTATTATTAGTATGTTCATACAGACACGGGTATATAGAAACATAAACCGTGCTCTGATACCACTCTGTCACATCCCAAAATTTCATATATATAAATATAAAGTCTTTGTTGTTTAGGATATGACTAAATATTAATTTTTATCCATAATATAAATTCTTTAAGGTAGCGAAAGCTTACACGAAAGATATATAAAATATTTTTAACACTAATAATTAAGTCTCAAAGATGTGATTTAAAAGTGAAAATAAATCTAATGAAATTAGTTTTGAACAATAATCATATTATTCAAAATAAAAAGACAACCTTTATTCAATAAATAGAATTTATAAAATATAAGAGATTAAATTTTCTAAAACTTCATTACATAAATTAAACTTGTTCAGTTATTCTATTTTCATACCAATAAACAATCACCACCCATCGCATCTCTCTACGTTCCATCTCTTAAACCTGAAATGATATGAAGTAATGGGATGAGCAAACCACAAGCTCAGTGGAGAAACATACATGCCAGAATTATATACCACACGTAAATACCAAATAAGTAATATGAAATGTAGATGTAAATGTAAATGTACTGAATAAGATTTCTCAATTATTCAAGTAGTAAATGCCTCATTTATAAAGGTCAGGAGACCTATATGTACATGTATGAACTCAAAGATATCACATAATAGTAGTTAATAGAGTCAAGTAAGTATTTCCCCACCTGTAATGAATGTCGTGGATGCATATGGATGTAATTGATTTTACTTGAATCCTTGTAATGTTGTCATCTAACATGAAATAAGTTACTTTTAAAACATATCATTAAACGTCGTTTGAATTTTAAATAAATGAAATTGAATGATAAAGTAAAATTAATTATGAGTAGAAATATTTTATAAGTTTGAAATATCACGATTGAATGGGAAGAAAATTAAAGTTCAAATAGAATGTTAAACATACATGAATATTAATATTTAAATTTATAAATAGTAAAATAATAATAAAATCAGTACGAAACTTTACGTATACATACTAGACTTACATTAATACAACATACTTAAATTTCATTAAGTTTTAAGATGTATAACTATATGTTTCATATGTTCAAAACTGAAACTACAGAAGCTGTAATTTTTGACACGTTGTGATAAAACACACGTATCTTAGAATATATAGATTGAAATTATTTAAAAATAATATATGTTATACTAAATATATCAAAATATAATATATCAAAAAATCATAATTTTTGGAGATCAGTAGATAAGATTTTAATATTTTTAGAAGATGCATTAAGATTTACTTGAAACAGATTTTGAAGTTGTATAAAAATAATTATAAATAATTTATTCTTAAAATTAACATGAAATTTCGATATAATATGTAAATCATATATTATAACATATATATAAAAATTAGAATATTTGGGATAGTTTAAATATTTGTTTTGTAATTTAAAATAAGCATTAAACTAGAAATCAAAACAAGACATACTGATAATATGAAATTCATATAAATTAATAAAGTGATCCAAATCAATTGAAATTATTTCAATATATTATTAAGATCACAAGTCAAGGTATATTCGAAAATTATGAAATTTAGACATCTTTAAATATGACTATAAAATTTATAAATATAAAACAACATACTTTTGACAGAACAATCAGAAGTTTTGTAAAATTAATATAAATTAATATAAACATAAATTAAATCTAAATATTTTACTGAGCATTATAAAATACACGACTTATGACATATCCGAAATTTAGTATATTTGGAAAACTATAACTATATAATTTGAATTTTCTAATCAAATACGCATACAAATTTCAGATTCTGCTGACAAAAGTATAAAATTCATATAAAATAAAATACAATTTTCAAAATCATGAAATTTTAAATATAAGTCCAAAACTAAACAATAAACAACATATTAAAATTTCATGGTTATTGGAATTATATAAATATGAATTTGAAAGACTAGAGATAAGTTACCTTAATTGTGTAAGTAAGGATGACACTTTAAAATATAAGTTGACGGAGTAAGAATAATCCTTGAATATGATTTTCTTGACTTCTATGGTTTGTCAAAGGAGAAACGATGAAGAAATACATTTCTTACTTTCTTTTTCTCTATTTTGTAAACCCTAGCTTCTACGGTGTTGGAGATGAATAAATTAAAAGACCAATATTTCTTTTTATATGATGGATAATTTGGGCTTTTAAATGGACTTTGACATAAAAGTAAATTTGGGCTTGGTTTGAATTCAAGAAAAATAAAAACTGAATGGGAATTTAAAATTTAATACTTATAAAAAATTTGACTAAAAATTTTAATGGGCTTTAAATAAAAACTGATATATATTTATCTTTATTTTAAAAGGAAATAAATAAATATATTTATATAAATATTCTGGATATTACATTAACATATGTCCATCAGCAGCAATCAAGTTTAAAACTCCTGAGGAAATATGGTCTGGAAAGTGTTGAGAGTGGAATTTCACGCATTTTATGTGTGCACATTACACCATTTTGCTTAGGAAATTGATCGTTTTTGCATGGAATTGTGTATGTTTAAGTATTTACACGATTTTAAGGCTATTAAGGTGTTTTTGTGAGTTTCGAAGGCAGGAAACAGGGTAAAACAGGGCAGGATCGGAAGAGGAGCAAAACAGACCCGGAACGGCCCAGCTCGGGAGCAGCTCGGCGAGCCGCTCGAGCCGAGCTGGGTGCCGAGCGGCGGTAAACAGCGCCGAGTGGGGTCCCACTTGGACCCCAGTGACGTGGCAAGTTCGAGGGCAGGCCGCTCGGCCGGGTCAGGACCCAGCTCGAGCCGAGCGGCTAGCCGAGCGGCCCAGTTCTGGCCCAGACGACGCCTGTTCGATTCAGCAACGTATATATATGTGTATTTCGTCATTCAGACGCAAGTTTCGATCGCGAAAAGCCCTACATCAGTCCTAGAAACAATTGGGGAGATCGAGACACAAATTGGAGAGAACCCATCCATAACCCATCATCAATTCACACCTCCAACACCTCCATATCAGATTAACAACCTGATTTCATCATCCATCCACTTCCAAGAGGGTTCCAAGTGCTAATCAAGGGAGAATCGAGCAATTGGAGAGACGGAGAAGGAACGAAAGACTACGTCTACACTAGGGTTTTTCTATTCCTTTCTTTAATTTTCTTTTGTCTTGATTTGTGGTATGAATTGCAAAGCCATGAGTGTTGCTTGTAACCTCATAGGCTAATTTCTTATACAGTTTTAGGGTTTGATGGTTTGATTTGATTGATTTGGGAACCTAGACCAAAGATTGGGATTTTATGCAGTTGATCTTTTGATTTTACTTATTTTATTAAGACATGCTTTTCTGCTTCGTAACGTCTTCATAATATATTCATGACATCCGCTATAATGCTTGGATTATTGTGTTAGCTTGTGTGCGTTCATGATTGGTATTGTCTATCTGTTAGAGATTAGAGTAGCTCCGCTATAAGCACTTTAATTTCATGAACTGGTTGATCAAATACTTGATTAGTTTAGTGGAACAATGCAATTAGACAATCAAGTAGGAAGTGAATAGAACCTTGTAGTAATTCCAGAAAATATCTTGTTAGTCGGGCTTACCATCCGGAGGTATTGTTGCTTGCTTTGATTAGTATCTAGGAATAAGGCTTGGTAATATTTGCGCACCATAGGATTTAAACCAGATTATACTGTTAGCTTAGAATCGAATCATATTCGGTGGGATAACAGGGATATGTGGTGTATTTTCAGTGAAACTGCATGAATGAACAATTAGAGGTCGAGAAACCCGAATTAGTTGGTCTATACCTGATACCTTAGAACTGTTGATTTTCTCTTGAATTAATCTTAAATCTTTCTTCTGTGATTTATTTTATTAGTTATTTAATTTTCTGTTATTTAGATAATTAAATTCACAACTCCTGGATATCGGTTACTTGATTCTGATTAATTTAGTAATTTTAGGAAATAAATAATTAGCTGTCCTTTTGGGTTCGATAATTTAACTTGGGTGCTTACTGCTACAATTGATATCCTTACACTTGAGGATTAAATTATAGTGCGCAGAAAAAGCCTATCAAGTTTTTGGCGCCGCTGCCGGGGACGGCTTAATTATTTATTTTTCTTTTATTGCTAGTTTAATTAGGACTTTTTATTGCTTTTTTTTGTTTTTTTATTTTTCTTATTTGGATATATTCTGACTATAAATTATCTTTGAGGTACTGAGATGGACGAAATATTGAAAAGATATGGAAATCAGAATGTTATGGATCCTTATCCATGCATAGACAAAATATTGAAACGCTATGAAAATCATAATGCTATGGTTCCTTCTCCATATTACATGGATGAGAGGAATTATGGTTATGATTCTTTAGTGAATCAAAGTCATTCTCAGTACTACAGTCAAGTCAGATATGAAGATGAATGGTCTTGTGCTTACAATAAAAATTTATATCAACCTTATCAAGAGAACACTTATTCTGGATCGATCGGAGTTTCCCAAGAATTACAAGACGCGTTTGATACTTCCATCAAGAAGCATGAAGAAAACATGGAAATATTGGAAGCTCTAGAAAGAAAGATGAAAGTTCAATCGCAGGAGAGGGAAGTTGCATCGCAGGAGTTTGATCAAAGAACGAGAGACATAAACAATCTTCTTGCGAACATCACTTCAAGTTTAAATTCTCAAGGTCAACAAGAGGAAAGAATGGATGAAGAGGAGTTTGAGGAAGATATTGTTGTTCCATTGTACCCTGGAATGCAATTTGAAGGTCCTATGATGTCGTTTGAGGAAATAGAACTCGAAGAGGAGTCCACTCGATTAAGTCAAGTGGTTCCACTTGAATTGAGCTATCAACTGGAGTCAATTGTTGAGGAAGAAAAGAATGAAGAAGCGCAAAGCCATGAAGCAACCGAAAAGAACTTGAAGAATGAAATGAGCATTTCTAAACCTTTAAACTCTTTAAGTTGCATTGAATTTGATGATATTGTTTCTATTGACTTTGTTTTACCTAATGATTCCTCACATATTTTTAGGGATAAAAAGGAGTTAGAAGAGAAGTTGGAAATTTTCGTCGGAAGAAGGAATAAGTGGTGGAGTAGAATGAAGAGGTTGATGAAATTTGATCTTAACATGGTTGGCAAGGTCAAGATAAATTTTAAGATTGCCAACGAGGCCATCCCTTGCCATAAGTATTGGATTGATGAAGAAGCACAGCGATTAGAATACGATGGAAAGGATGAAAGATATCCATGGCCATTCCGATAAGCTTGAGGTATTACGTCGTGACTCTCCGACGTTAAACATGAGCGCCTGTTGGGGGCTGTCCCTCCCGGTTTAATTGCTTTTCTATGTCTGTGTTGGTGTAATAATTTTATTAGGTATTGCTCGACTACGGTATATACTTCTTTGCAAACTTAGTTTCTCACTTTGTTTGATCTAAGTTTGGGGGGAGGTTACGTACATACCTTGTCTTGTAGTACCGAAGTAAAATTTTTGCATTGTGTTGTTGCTTGGAGGGTCGATTTTTTGCGGATTTTTAATATTTTCAATTTATTTGATGATGTTGAGGGTTTGATTTTTTGCGATTTTCCAGGTTTTGTGTTGTTTTTGTTTGTGTTTATTTGTTTTGTGTTAATCCTAGTGTCGGTATAGTTGATTTTTGGTTCTCTAGGATAATTTTCTGATTTTTCTTAGCACTTGATTATATGTGTGATTGTTGAGAAGCAATTTGAGATTGTGCTTTGATATTGAGATGCTTGAAACTTGATTATGTGCAAGGAAGATTAGCTATGTAGCTTTATTAGGTTTGCTCGTTCATTCGTATAGCCATGTGAGATTTTGAGCCTTTTAAAATCATGAGAAATTTCATGATTCAGTTTATTCTTGTGAGTGTCGTTCATACACACGTATTCTAGAACTTGGCTTTTTATCTTGCTTGAAGCTACGTGTTTGACTAGACAATAGGAAATGATCTTAGGCCATCTTTGTTGTTTATTAGTCACTAGCCAAATTATTATCCTACCTATTGAAATTATCCGTAGTTAACCCTTTTGAGCCTAAAAGCCTTATTTTTGTGGAAGCCTACGTGATTAGCCAATTGATCCCTTTTGCTAGCCTTTAAAAAATTCCTACCTAGTAGAGAATTGAAGGAATCAAGTTGGTGTCTTGTGATGAAGTATATAAGGAGAAATAAGTTGGAAGTGATAAAATTTGTTAAAGAGAGTGGTTAAATTGTTGCATAAAGGGGTAGTGCCCGAAACTGGTACCCCATGAAAAGGGTAGTGCCTGAAACTGGTACCCTTATTTGAAAAAGAAAAAAAAAAAGAAAAGAAAAGAGGGAAGAAGAAAAACAATTTCAAGTAAGGATGTGGTGTTCAAAAGTGAAGGAGGAATCAAATTGCAAGAAGCATTGAAGAGCGTTGAAGAAGAAAGAAGAAAGTTAAGCTGTTTGTTGAAAAGCTGTAAGTCTTCTTTGATTCTCTACTAGTGATTGAGTCACCTTATCCATATACTCCCTACCTTTACCAAAGAGCCAACATTACAACCTAATGCAAGACCTTTGTGATCCTATTGTTGAAATTATTCCTTTAGTCGAGAGTTGAGATGATTGCCAAGCTTATGGTTACGCGTGTGTTTGGATTGATTATGAGTGAAAATACCATACCCTAAAGTGTATATCTCGCACTTGAGTGTTGAGCGTAAATACTACCCGTGAGAATGGGTGAATGAGCATTCCGAAAAGGTGAATTAGTTGATTTGAATTGTATGTTTTTAAATGGATGGTTATCTTGTATCCAAAGTATGATATTTAAATTGCTATATTGTCTTGAATGTTTTTCTGCTGTGAAATTTCCTCTCAGTTAATCTATTGGTTTTTGATGTTGTTGCCTCGGGACGAGCAACAGGTAAGTTTGGGGGTTTGTTGAGAGTGGAATTTCACGCATTTTATGTGTGCACATTACACCATTTTGCTTAGGAAATTGATCGTTTTTGCATGGAATTGTGTATGTTTAAGTATTTACACGATTTTAAGGCTATTAAGGTGTTTTTGTGAGTTTCGAAGGCAGGAAACAGGGTAAAACAGGGCAGGATCGGAAGAGGAGCAAAACAGACCCGGAACGGCCCAGCTCGGGAGCAGCTCGGCGAGCCGCTCGAGCCGAGCTGGGTGCCGAGCGGCGGTAAACAGCGCCGAGTGGGGTCCCACTTGGACCCCAGTGACGTGGCAAGTTCGAGGGCAGGCCGCTCGGCCGGGTCAGGACCCAGCTCGAGCCGAGCGGCTAGCCGAGCGGCCCAGTTCTGGCCCAGACGACGCCTGTTCGATTCAGCAACGTATATATATGTGTATTTCGTCATTCAGACGCAAGTTTCGATCGCGAAAAGCCCTACATCAGTCCTAGAAACAATTGGGGAGATCGAGACACAAATTGGAGAGAACCCATCCATAACCCATCATCAATTCACACCTCCAACACCTCCATATCAGATTAACAACCTGATTTCATCATCCATCCACTTCCAAGAGGGTTCCAAGTGCTAATCAAGGGAGAATCGAGCAATTGGAGAGACGGAGAAGGAACGAAAGACTACGTCTACACTAGGGTTTTTCTATTCCTTTCTTTAATTTTCTTTTGTCTTGATTTGTGGTATGAATTGCAAAGCCATGAGTGTTGCTTGTAACCTCATAGGCTAATTTCTTATACAGTTTTAGGGTTTGATGGTTTGATTTGATTGATTTGGGAACCTAGACCAAAGATTGGGATTTTATGCAGTTGATCTTTTGATTTTACTTATTTTATTAAGACATGCTTTTCTGCTTCGTAACGTCTTCATAATATATTCATGACATCCGCTATAATGCTTGGATTATTGTGTTAGCTTGTGTGCGTTCATGATTGGTATTGTCTATCTGTTAGAGATTAGAGTAGCTCCGCTATAAGCACTTTAATTTCATGAACTGGTTGATCAAATACTTGATTAGTTTAGTGGAACAATGCAATTAGACAATCAAGTAGGAAGTGAATAGAACCTTGTAGTAATTCCAGAAAATATCTTGTTAGTCGGGCTTACCATCCGGAGGTATTGTTGCTTGCTTTGATTAGTATCTAGGAATAAGGCTTGGTAATATTTGCGCACCATAGGATTTAAACCAGATTATACTGTTAGCTTAGAATCGAATCATATTCGGTGGGATAACAGGGATATGTGGTGTATTTTCAGTGAAACTGCATGAATGAACAATTAGAGGTCGAGAAACCCGAATTAGTTGGTCTATACCTGATACCTTAGAACTGTTGATTTTCTCTTGAATTAATCTTAAATCTTTCTTCTGTGATTTATTTTATTAGTTATTTAATTTTCTGTTATTTAGATAATTAAATTCACAACTCCTGGATATCGGTTACTTGATTCTGATTAATTTAGTAATTTTAGGAAATAAATAATTAGCTGTCCTTTTGGGTTCGATAATTTAACTTGGGTGCTTACTGCTACAATTGATATCCTTACACTTGAGGATTAAATTATAGTGCGCAGAAAAAGCCTATCAGAAAGCTTCCTAGTTATGATCATCTCAGGGTTATAGGCTGTCAAGCCTATGCACATCAGAAACATGATAAGTTAGATCCAAGATCTATTAAATGTGTGCTTGTTGGATATCCAAAAGAGACAAAAGGTTATAAGTTGTGGTGTTATGAAGCTAATAAGTTTCCTATTAGTAGAGATGTGAGCTTCAATGAGAAGAAAATGCCTTTAATTGAGAGAGCAGTTGGTATAGTTTCTGATATAGATAATGTTGAGTTTGAGGTGGAGCTTGGAACAGATAAGGAACAACAAGTAAGGAATCAGAACACACCAACATCAGAAGAGGGTCAAACATCAGCTAAAAGAAGAACATTGAGCAGCTATCAGCTAGTAAGGGGTAGATTGAGGAGGCAGATAAGAGCTCCTGTTAGATATATAGAAGCTGATGTTGTATCATATGCATTGTTTGTTGCTACAGATGTTGAGATGTATGAACCTAGATCATACTCAGAAGCGATTGCCAGCACTGAGAGTGATAAGTGGATAGTTGCTATGGAAGAGGAGTTACTATCCTTGAAGAAGAACAATACATGGATACTTGTTGATAAACCAACAGATCAGAAGCTTGTTGGATGTAAGTGGCTATACAAAAGGAAACCAGTAACAAGTAAAGAAGGTGGAGTTAGGTACAAGGCAAGATTAGTTGCAAGAGGTTTTTCACAGAAGGAGGGTGTTGATTACAATGAGATCTTCTCACCAGTTGTGAAGCACTGTTCCATTAGGATTTTACTTGCTATAGTAACTCAGTTTGATCTTGAATTGCATCAGATGGATGTCACTACTGCATTTTTACATGGGAATCTTGAAGAAGACATATACATGCAAGTGCCTGAAGGAGTGGAGGTTGACAGATCAGGAAATAAGGCATGCAAGTTAGTCAAGTCTCTGTATGAAATTAAACAAAGTCCTAGGCAGTGGTACTTGAGGTTTGATGAGTATATAACATCAAATGATTTTGATAGGAGCTTGCATGACAGCTGTGCTTATATATAGAATGAAGAAGGGAATTTCACCTACCTATTGCTATATGTAGATGATATTCTGATTGCATGTAATAATGTTACAGGGATAAATGCAGTAAATGAAGTGCTGAGAAAAGAGTTTGAGATGAAGGATCTTGGAGAAGCAAGCACTATACTAGGTATGCAAATCAAGAGAGATAGATCAACAGGTACCTTGAGTTTGAATCAAGAGTCATACTTGATCAAAGTCTTGAAGAGATATAATATAGATCAATGCAAGTCAGTTTCAGTGCCAATAAAGCAAGGATTGAGACTGTCATTACAAGATAGTCCAAAGACAGATGAAGAAAGGGCAATAATGGACAGAATACCATATGCAAGTGCAGTTGGAAGTTTGATGTACTCAATGGTGTGCTGTAGACCAGACTTAGCATATGTAATGAGTCTGATCAGCAGGTTCATGAGTAAACCAGGATTAATGCATTGGGAATCAGTGAAATGGGCTTTGAGGTACATTAAAGGATCAGCATCAGTAGGTTTAAAGTTTCAGAGAAGGACAGATTGGAATCAAGCAATTGTGGGATATGTTGATGCAGACTATGCTGCAAATCTTGATTCAAGAAAGTCACTGACAGGTTATGTGTCTAACATGTTTGGTACATCTATTAATTGAAAAGCTACACATCAACATGTGGTAGCATTGTCTACTATAGAGGCTGAGTATGTGGCACTCACAGAAGCTGTGAAAGAAGGTATTTGATTGATAGGAATCTTGAAGGAATTTGGGATTCAGCAAGAAGTTTTTGAAGTATTTTGTGATAATCAAAGTGCTCTCCATCTGTCCAAACATCAGGGATATCATGAGAGAACAAAACATATTGATGTAAGGCTTTACTTCATAAGAGATGTGGTTGAAAAAGGGACTGTTGTAGTGAAGAAAATCAACACTACAGAAAATCCGGCTGATGCATTGACCAAAGCTCTTCCAACTCTTAAATTTGAGTTGTGCAAGAGCATGTTCAGTATGCAATAATAAGAAGAGAGGAGGTTGTTGTACCTTATAACAGCAAGGTGTGGGGTTTTGATTCTTACTGAGGTTATACAAGGTCTATATGGTGGAGATTTGTTAGTAAGTATAGATCCTTGCATGTAGATTGGATGCATGTAATCAAGCATTACACGTGGAGATAGATAATTGGTTGAGCCAACACAAGATCATAAGTGAAGATTGATGTGTTGGCATGAGTGTGAGCCATTGATTGTTTAATGCATGGAAGGTGAGATGGTGGTCAGTTTACAAGAAAGGAAGGGCAGCTGTTAGTTTATTAGGTGGTTATCAGATTCTATCCAACAACCGAGAGCATGCATGCGTTCATCTCCTGTGCATATAAAACGTGATGAAGTAGATTAGGGTTTCAGAAGAGTGAAGATCACCTCCTTTAGTTGTATACATTCATCAATAAGATTCAAATCCTTTGAGAGTGGACGTAGGCTTTTGAAGCCGAACCACCATACTTTCTTTGTTGTTCTTTAATTTATTCATAAGTGTGAGTGTGTGATCATAAGCTTCAATCAATAGAGTGAAAACGTGAGTGTTTTGGTGAGGATCAATCGTTTGATTCACAAGAGAAAGGTATTGTAATATTTTTTAGGTAATAAATAAATTATAAAATACTATGTTAATGAGTGTTAGGTGAGAGTAGTAAATTTGTAATTAAAATGTACCTTTCAAGTTAAGAATTTACACAATATAAGATAAAATGAAAGAAAACGAAAAGTGTAAAATTTAACGTGAGAACTATGGATTACTATACTTCAAATTAAAACACAAATTCAATAAAAATGTATAGCATATTCGTTCCTCTTTATTCCATAGAATCATGCATTGTATATCTAGAAATCATAGTTTAATAATTGATAATCAATAATTCGCTGATCTATATGTCGCACAACTCGTCACATAGTCACCATCTCACTAAAGATTAATTTGTCTTGAGGTATATGTGCCTTTTAATTTCTTAGAAAATTGAACATATATACTTTTAATTATGAGAACTGCCTAAATGGTAATTACTTGGAGAAGATGCTAGTCCTCTCTAAAATTTAAGCATAAGGAGAGAATGGTCAATGTTTTTTTGAGAAGTAGAATCCAAATAAATTTTGTAAGCTTCAGACGACTTGTATGGTCCAAGTAATTGATGTTTCATTGGCATAATAAAATTGGATTTTAATTACTTAAGTATTCTGCATTACTGATGTGGTCACAAAACATTAGAGATGAATTTTAGATTTAATAATAAAAGGAGTTAGTCTCTTCTAAACCGGCTTTACATCATAAACCCTATAAATCATGTGGTCCCTTTAATTTAAACACCCTAACAATAAATAGGATACATAAAATTCGAAAGGAATCACAAGGTTTACACTGTGAACCCGGTTAACACAAGTGTTTGTGTAATAAAAAATGGAGAGAGAGAAACATATGAGGATATACATCTTGTAAGGATAAAATGGGGTTGTTAATAAAGTGTGGGAGATGGACCAGCACTAGCAAAGATTGTATGATCTGCATGATTAAAATCAATTGAAAGACGCTCAATCATGAATTATTGAAATCACTGCTAGTGATCATTCATCCGGAAGAAGATTATTCAGAGATCAGCATGTGACAAGTCTTTAAGAGCAAGCGTGTTTAATTAAAGATGGACTTGGAAGACCCATACACAAGATATAACTTAAAGCTTTTAATTGCAACACTTGAAATATATATTAACATCATTTACAGCAAAATTGACAAACACATTTGCTCTACAATAAACTCTTATCATAAATATTGTTGCAAGCAGCTCTCATGATTCTTCAACGATAATTTCAAAAGTGGAAGCAGCAGCATCATGATGGAGCAATGATACAGAATCAGTTGAAAATGTACTCAAACTTTGATCCATATCTATTGCAACTTGGGATGATTGAGTGGGACGCTCCGGAATTCGCAGCTGTTCAATTTCAGCTTCCAACATTTCCATCACTTTATTCATTGAAGGTCGATCTTCTGGTCTCATCTGTATGCACCACAGTGCAACTATTGCCATCTTACGACCTATTTTCCTTGCACTGTCATCATCCTCCTCAATTTCCTCATTGGATTTTCCAAATTCAATGTCCTTGCCTTGATCAAGACATCCGTAAATCCAATCCGGGAAATACTGACTAGAACTTTGGTTGTTTCCCTTCAACTCCTTTGTTATGCCCGCCATTTCTATCAACAACATTCCAAAGCTATAGACGTCAGCTTTATAAGAGACTCCACCAAAACCTCTGTTGAAGAGTTCAGGAGCAACGTAGCCTATGGTTCCTCTAGCTGCAGTCATGGTAACTGTATTTTTATCCATAGAGCAGAATTTTGCCAGACCAAAATCTGAGATTTTTGGTATAAAATTGTCATCAAGGAGTATATTATGAGGCTTAATGTCAAAATGCAGAATCTGAATATCACACCCTCGGTGCAAGTACTCAATTCCTCGAGCCACTCCAACTGCAATCTTGTACTTCATCTCCCAGTTCAAGCAATTGGTTTTGCCTGCACTAAAGATGTACTTATCAAGGGATCCATTAGGCATGAAGTCGTATACGAGGGCACGTTTGGATCTTTCAGCACAATATCCAATGAGTTTGATAACGTTAACATGATGGATCCTTCCAATGGTTGCGATTTCGTTCATGAAATCTTGGTCGTTCGCCCTTAGCTTTCCAAGTAGTTTAACTGCCACATGGTGGCCACTCCGAAGTCTTCCTTTGTAAACCATACCGTATCCTCCTTGGCCTAATTTTTCTTGGAAACCTCTAGTCATCTTTTTTATGTCAGAATAGGAGTACCTGATAGGCATGAGTTTATGGTCACTTTGGAGGAAATCTTCAATTGTGTCGTACATGGACAGACGCCTCCTTCGAAACTTGCGAATCATAAACCCCACAGCACAAGGAAACAGGATGAAATTCTTTAATGGAAATAAGGTCACTGAAAAAAATATTAAATAGAAAAGATGTGGTCAATAAGTAGATAACGACTTGAAACATTTACAGTTGGCAACACAAATTAAGAGTGTGCACCTGCAAGCCTCAGAAGACCCTGTACAGAATAGACTGCAAGTACATGAGAAGATGACAAGTAAAATTAGTGGCTTTAAATTATACACACAACACAAAGAGTGTAAGAGTTCTTACTCTTTAGAGGGGGGGTGGGGAACCATCCCCATTCCCAGGGCACGGCAAAAAAGAAGAAGGATCCAGTGATAAAGATTACTGCCAATGGAACTTTTACCATCCCTAAAAACAGGGCAACTGCATGGAATGTTGTTGATAATATTACAATTTTTTGTTTTGTAGCTTGACAATAGCAATAAAGGAAAAAACTAAATCTGTATTATATGGCAGCATTGATTATCCAGATTTACATAGAATATCACAGCTCAAATTTATATTTTGTTCAACACAAATAATTAAGAGTGTAAGAACGCACCTATATAGACAGTAAAACTCCCAAGTATGGCGTCAACTGCAAAGTAGGCAACATAAGATAAGGGGAGAATACTGGTTATCTTTGTTTAGAGACCATTTCCAAGAATTGCTTATAAGTGAATCCAAGGAAAACGAGAGTAAGAATTGCTTACAGTTATCTTTGTTGAAAGACCATTTCCATCCAGCAAGATAAGAAATTACTAAAAAACTGGTGAATACAAATATGAATATCTGAGCTGGAATGATTAGTCCAACACATAAGAAAACTGCACCAAGTGACGTTGTTAATTACAAAAGCTATTCATCGAAGAATTCAATTAAGTAGAATGAACACGACGTCAATACCTATGAATATGAGGAAGTAGCTTGCAGAAACGCCTCTATATAATTCAAAGCAAGTGAATGTATTGTCTTCGTTAAGATCACAAAGTTGTTCTTCACTGCAGTTGCTGCAGGGATATTTGAACCATGAGAGTTCAAATCCATAGAGCAGAGCTTCGTGAATTTCCACAAGCGACACATTCTTAAGTTCCTCAAATTCCCAAGATGTCATCACGATCGCCTCTACTCTGCACGTCTCTATCACTTCTGAGACATCCAAGTGCCCAACTTCTACGTAAGCACGTGTGTTGCTAGATGAATTTGAGGCACAAGAATCATCTCCCGTTAACAAGGAAGAGCTGTTCAACGGACAGCTCATGAAATTGATTGGCAAAGCTACCTCGTCAGAATTTGAATAAGGACTCACATCTCCCTTTATTCCTACGCCATAAGGATAACCATCACTGAAGTTGTATGCATATGTAGAATACTTGGGGAAAGAGCACGTGTCGTTGGTTATCGATCCATCTACCAGCCTGATGGTGAAGTTGTCGTAGTTTATTGCTTTTACAAGGTATTTCTGGGAGTTGAGGTACACCAAAGTTACGTTGTTTTCGCATGACAATTCATATTTGGTAACACCACATTCTTCTGGATCATTTTTGAGTCGGAAAGGGAAGCTAATATTGCCAACTATGCCACAGGCAGAAGGGCTACAATTCATGCAATGACATGTTTGAATTAGGAAAATGAGTAAAACGAAGAGTCTGAGGAGGAGGTTTGGAGTACTGATGATCATGATGATTCTTGCTTGGTGGACTGCAATCAAAGACACTTAATTAAAAGCCATAAATTAAGTAGATAGATTAAGTCTTCTCCGACTTCAAGGGCCTCGTTGAAAAAGTCAGGCATAATAACTAGACTTGTAAGAATTAAGTGTTGATGGTTATTGCAGTACCTTATTACATTCAACTATATATGGTCTACATGCCAAATTACGTGTGAACAAGTTAGCAAACAGCATTTGAATAACTGATATAACATATAATGCTAGAATTTAACTATTCTAAAATTTTCAAAGCTAGTAAGGTTTCATAAATTTACATTCCCCATTCCCCTGGATTATTCACTCTTCCTCTTCCTGAAGTATGTTGGTCTGGAATTAGGACAGTGACGGGTTTGGGTTAACAAGGAAGTGTTGTTCAAGGGATGGGACTCTTTATGAATTTCACACATTAATTATACTATAACCCCATGACATGATATTACAATGATTCATTATGTTTAAGTGAATCATACTTCACTTTCCTAGAATTATGCTTTACCTATCTACAAATTATATTTTAATAATAGATCAAATCACCAATTCATGGATCAATTCGTTTCACAACTCGTCACATATAGACATCATCCCATCTCACAAGAGACTTCGTTCTAGTCCTCTCTAAAAAGGGGCAAGGAGAAAATGGTCAAGATATTTTTTAGAAGCAGAATCCAAAACAACTTTTTGGAAGCTTACGACGACTCATATGGTCCATAAGAATTATTCGTACCTAAAAAGATAAAGTAACTAATGTTTCCTCAATTCATTTGCATTAAGTTGGATATATTCATTAGTACTTAAGGATCATATTACTGATGTAATTAATGCTCACAAAACATTAGAGTTGGTTAGTAGAGGATTGGAATAGAGGATTGGAATCAAACATGGGTGTAACAATTGATTGAAAGGCAAGTAGAAAGACATATAGTCTACATTGATGAAGTCTTCTTAGAATTAATTGCAGCAGCTGCAGATGGACCAAGTCAACTAGCAGAGACTTGTAAGAAGACTAACTCGTATCTTAATGATCAACTGGAAAGACGCTCATTCCTGAAATATACACAAGACTTGAAAATCTCTGCTAGTGATCATTCATCTGTAATAAGATTATAAATTCAAAGATTAGCTTCTAAGAAGTCTCTAATTTACACGAAAGCCAGCCTGTTTTATGGTCATGAATTCGAAACACTGGTTTTATGCAGAGACTAATTTGTTAATTAAAGATAGTCTTGGGAACACTAATACACTAGACGTGATCATTCATGAACCATAAAACACGCTCCACTACTTTCTCTTAATTGAATTTGAACACTATAATGAGTTTTATGAAATGTTGCAAATCTTACATAATTTTGTTTCAAGAATGTATACTTCACTTTTCCTTTTCTATTTGTCTCAAAAGTACTGTACTGACTGAATTACATGTACTCTAAGATGGGTTAGGATCCTCGTGCCCTTATTAAACATAAAGCTTTTAATTGCTAAACTTAAATTATATGGATCTCACAGAAATATTTGAAATATATAATAACATGATTTACAGTTCAACTGTAATTTCGAATCTGGGAGCTGCAGCATCATGATGGAGCAATGACATAGAATCAGTTGAAAATGTGCTCAAACTTTCATCAATCTCTATTGCAACTTGGGATGATTGAGCAGGGCATTCTGGAATTTGCAGATTTTCAATTTCTCCTTCCAGCATTTCCACCACTTTATTCATTGAAGGCCGATCGTCCGGTCTCATCTGAATGCACCACAATGCAACTATCGTCATCTTACGACCTATTTCCCTTGCACCATCCTTGTCATCTTCGTCCTTCATTTCAAATTCAATGTCCTTACCTTGATCAAAACATCCATATATCCAATCCGGAAAATACTGACTAGAATTTTCATTGTTCCCTTGTAAGTCCTTCTTTAACCCCACCATCTCAATCAACAACATTCCAAAACTATAGACATCAGCCTTGTAAGAGACTTCACCGAAACCCCTGTTCATTAGTTCCGGAGCAACATAGCCTATGGTTCCTCTAACTGCAGTCATAGTCACTGCATTTTTATCCTTAGAGCAAAGTTTTGCTAACCCAAAATCAGAAATCTTTGGAGTGAATTTTTCATCGAGTAGTATATTATGAGGCTTAATGTCAAAATGCAGGATTTGGACGTGACAACCTTGATGCAGATACTCAATACCTCTTGCCACTCCAACTGCAATCTTGAACTTAGTGTCCCAATCCAAGGAATTCACATTGTCTCGACTGAAGATGTACTTTTCGAGGGAACTCTTAGGCATGTAATCGTATATAAGAACACGTTTGGATCCCTCTGCACAGTATCCCACTAGTTTGACAATGTTAACATGATGAATCCTTCCGATGGTTGCAATTTCATTCATGAAATCCTGACCATTTGCTCTGGGGTTTTGAAGTAGCTTCACAGCTACATGGTGTCCACTTCGGAGCCTTCCTTTGTAGACTGAACCATAGCCTCCTTGACCTAGTACTTCTTGAAAACCTTTAGTCATCTTTTTTATATCTGAGTAAGAGTATCTGATGGGCATGAGTTTGTTGTCACTTCGCAAAAACCTTTCTATTGCATCGAACATTGACATGTGCCTTCTTCGAAACTTGTAAATCAAAAACCACAACAAGCAAGGAAACATGATGATGAACCTAATTACTGCAAACAGAAGAAAAAAGAGAACGAATTGAATGAAGGAAATCACACGTCTTTGATTATTATTTTTCAATCCATAAATAAAGAGGGTTAATGACTAGTTGTCTTTAATATGCGTACCACAAACAGTACAAGCAAAACGGGGTGGGAGTAATTAAGTAATATTACTACAACTGCAGCTAGCATAAATTAATTAAGAAAGTACCTGAGTAGATAAGAAGAATCTGAAGAATATCTTCAACTGCAAGCACCACCAAAAAATTAAGAGGAATATTTAAAAGAGAAACAGACTAGTGAATTAAATGGAGTAACATATTCGCGCTTGATTTCTTTCTCTGTACACATAGAAAAGCAAGATAAAGCAGATTAGGGCCGGGGGGGGGGGGGGGGGGGGGGTTCTTACTTTGTAATAGGTCGAGATACCAAATCCAGCTATAGAGATTGAAACCCCAATATCGCCTACCAAGAAATGGAAGTCCCAGAAAACAGATGATTCCGAGGATGATCTTAGCTGGTATGCTTATTCCTGAAATTACAAAGACTGCGCATGCATGGATGGCAGGATTAGAATTAGAATTGGAAATTAAAAAATACTGAATGCATTTGACTGGAACGAACCAACGATGAGCACAGCAATCAAGAAAAGCGCGGGACCCTGAACCCATTCTTCACAATAGACTACATCGGGTACATTGGCATGGCATTCTGAACTTTGCCTGCACTTGGAACAGGGATACATGAACCAAGAGAGCTCGAAACCGTAGAGCAGAGAGTGGTTGATTTCAGACAGCGAAACATTCTTCAAATCATTGAAATTCCAGGATGTGATCAGTATGAGGTCGAGTGTGCAGGCATATGGAACACTTGAGACATTCATATGCCCCACTTTTATGTAAGTATTCGGGGCGCATTCATTAGCGTCTGTAAAGAAGCTGGAAGATTCGTTCAATGCATGCGGGCAGCTAATCAAATTAATTGGCAAATTAGCTTCCTTATCACGCTGTGGATAATTCTCTGTGGAAAATGGGAATTTTATGAAGTCGTCGTATGGATTTGGGGGATAGTTGGGGAAAGAGCAAGCGTTGTGGTTGTCAACGGAATCATCAACCAGCCTGATGGTGTTGTTGGCATAGTTGATTGCCTTCACTCTGTATTTCTGGGAGTTGAGATACAAAAAAGTGGCATTGTTTTCGCATTCTAACTCGTACTGGGGATAACCGCATAATTTTGGGGCTTTTTTGAGTCGGAAGGGGAAGCTGATATTGAGAATAAGGCCACAGCTGGAAGTACAATGTTGGCCAGGATCCATGGCTTGGTTTGAGGCTTCATGGTTTGCGGCATTACATGTTTGAACTAAGGAAATTAGGAGTAAAATGAAGGAAGATGAAGGTTTGAGCATCATTCTTATATTCACCCAATTAGCTTAAGCGATTTTTCAGTGTATAAACCCCAGGACAAATTAAATGAAGTCTTGGTCTTCTTAGAATTAAATGGGGTTGTCAACCGTTGTAACAACCAAGTGGAAATTAAGACAGATTGTTAATCAACGGGCTTGAAAGGAACCGTTCACTAATTTCATCATTAATCAACCATCCAACACCATCTGAATTAAACTTTAACACTAGATCCTAATCCAATACTTGAGCTGATCTAAGATGGGTTAGTATCCTCCTGCCCTAATAAAACTTAGCCCTTTCAATTCATGTGAAATATTATAAATATTTACAATGAACTCATAATAATTATGGCTTGATTATTATTCTTCAACGGTAATTTCAATGCTGGGAGCTGCAGCAACATCATGATGGAGCAATGATATAGAATCAGTTGTCAAACTTTGATCCATATCTATTGCAACTTGGGATGATTGAGTGGGACGCTCCGGAGTTTGCAGGTCTTCAATTTCACCTTCCAACATTTTAATCACTTGACTCATTGAAGGCCGATCTCCGGGCTGCATCTGAATGCACCACAACGCAACTATTGTCATCTTACGACCAATTTTCCATGAACCATCATCATCTTCAACAATTTCCTCATTGGACTCTCCAAATTCAATGTCGTTGCCTTGATCAAGACATCCATATATCCAATCCGGGAAATACTGACTATAACTTTGATTGTTTCCCTTCATGTCTTTTTTTATGCCCACCATTTCTATCAACAACATTCCAAAGCTATAGACATCAGCTTTATAAGAGACTCTGCCAAAACCTCTGTTGATGAGTTCAGGAGCAACATACCCTATGGTTCCCCTAGCAGCAGACATGGTTACTGTGTTTTTATCTGTGGAGCAAAATTTTGCCAATCCAAAATCAGAGATCTTTGGTATGAAATTGTCATCAAGGAGTATATTATGAGGCTTGATGTCAAAATGCAATATCTGAACATCACACCCTCGGTGTAAGTATTCAATTCCTCGAGCCACTCCAATTGCAATCTTGTACTTCATCTCCCAATTCAAGCCATTCGTTGTGGTGTATTTATCAAGGGATCCATTAGGCATGAAATCATATACAAGGGCACGCTTGGATCTTTCAGCACAATATCCAACTAGTTTGACAACGTTAACATGATGGATCCTTCCGATGGTTGCAATTTCATTCATGAAATCTTGGTCGTTCGCCTTTAGCTTTCCGAGTAGTTTAACTGCCACATGGTTGCCACTGCGAAGTCTTCCTTTATAAACCATACCATATCCTCCCTGGCCTAATTTTTGATGGAAACCTCTAGTCATCTTCTTTATATCAGAGTAGGAGTACCTGATTGGCATGAGCTTGTTGTCACTGTGAAGGAAATCTTCTATTGCATCGTACATGGACAGATGCCTCCTTCGGAACTTGTGAATCATAAACCCCACAGTGCAAGGAAATAGGATGAAATTCTTTATTGCAAGCAAGGCCCCTGAAAAAATCTTATATATAAAAGGGTGTATCATAAATATATGACAACTAATTAGAAACACTAGCTAGGAGCAACGGTATGCACCTGCATAAGCCAGAAGACCCATTAGAGATAATGCAACTGCAAGCACATGGTAAAACAAGAGAAACGTGCATCTTAGCTAGGGCAAGACAGAAAGTAGTTTGATAATACACAGAGAGCAAACTGAGTGCAAGGATTCTCACAGCGGCTATAGTTGAAATCCCCTTTCCAGTAAAACATTAAATCAAGGAATCCTGCTCGCCACATAAGATAAGAGTATAAAATGATGAAGATTACGGCGAATGGAATGTTTAATACCCCTATAACCACGACAACTGCATGGAATGTAGTTCACATCATTGGAATTATCTGCTGACATATATATAAACTTGTTTTGGACCTTCATATATTTGTGGATTAGCATAAATAAGGTGCTCACCTATGGTGAACGCCACCAAGAAGGCTGTGCCTATCGGCACATTATCGCAAGAGGCTGTATGATCATGTAGAATGTGACAATCCTGTATTCGTCTGCACTTGGAACAGGGATACTTGAACCAAGAGAGCTCAAAACCGTGGAGCAGAGAGTGGTGGATTTCTGAAAGCGAAACATTCATCAAATCTGTGATATTCCAGGACGTCATGACTATGAGGTGGAGCGTGCAGGCGTATGGTAAATCTGAGGCCCTCATGCGGCCGAGCTTTACGTAAGCATGCCTTGTGTCATGTGTTTCTGTAAACAAGCTGGAAGAATCATTCAGCGGATGCGGGCAGCTCATCAAATGAATTGGCAAATTAGTTTCTTGTTGATCATAAGTCGGAGTGGAAAATGGGTATCCGTATGTAGGATAAACGGCAGTGAAGTTGTACTGATATGCAGAGTAGGTGGGGAAAGAGCAGGTGTCCATGGTAACATCAACCAGCCTGATGGTGAAGTTGTTGTAATTGATTGCTTTAACTCTGTATTTGTGGGAATTGAGATACAAGAACGTGGAGACGTTGTTTTCACATGACAGTTCATAGTGAGGATGGCCACAGTGTTTGGGATCATCCTTGAGTCGGAAGGGAGAACTGATATCGCGGATGATGCCACAGGCGGAAGGTCTACAATTCATCGCCTGGTTTATGGCATCG